>JAMAGJ010000014.1:0-673463 GCA_023626115.1 Talaromyces sp. PX2406
AAGAATTATTATTGGTGAATTTTTGGGCGGTGCGCGCGGAAGCGTCAGGTGGCCGACACTTTTTTGCTAGTACTGTATATCGCTCAAGTAAACAACAGCAACAACTCTAGCTAATTGGCCTTGGAAGTGCATGCACCCTACTATAAGCCCTGGCCGCTGCTTCCAATTATATCCATCCATCACTCCGTCTCTTTCGTCAACACATCAATGCCTTCTTGCATGACTTGCGTCAAGGGCTTATGGATGTTTCTTTCAATGTGCTGCTGCCATGGCGCAAGGAGGAGCTTGTTGACATTGATTTTCGAAACACCAGCTTTTATGCATTCTTTGGTTAGCTCTGGCGAGAAATCGTTCGTTCCGTGCAGCACAAGTCCGACGCGGCGGTTGATTTGGTTATAAACTTGCTGCAGTCTATTTGAGACACAATCAATCAATATATACGCTTCTTCTTCTACACATTTACTCAGTGACATCCACATTCCCTTACCTTTCAAGGTGAAGCTGGGGTCCCTTGGGCCCGTAGTCCCCGTGGATGTTGCCCACACTCGGCGCGATAAGGTCAACACCAGCAGAGATAAAATCCTCGACATCTTCAGCGCTGGTCAGAGTGCCTATAGGCCGTAGTCAGATATCTATTCCGCTTCGTTCAAGTAGCAAGAGGAATTTTACCCGCCAGATCCCCTGTGCCCATAATCCCATCCTCTCCGCCCTCTATTCGGCCAGTCTCTGCTTCCACGGCGATCGTCCGGGAGTGGCAGTACTCCTTCAGCGCTTTCGTCTTTTGAATGTTTTCTAGTCTCTCGTAGTGGCTCATGTCTACCATGATAGATTCAAAAGGGTAGTTATCTGCCGCGTACTTTATCTGCGTGGCATCCTGAGCATGGTCAAGATGCACAGAAATCGGCACATCGGCTGATCGCGCTGCAGCGGCTGCAGCGAAGACCAGCGACGGGGTCATTTCCAGGGCTGACGGGAATAGTTGGATGATCAAAGGCGATTTGCGACTGTTGGCTGCCTTTACAAAGGCAGTAATGTGCTCAACATTATACCTATCTTTTCTCAGCCAGTGTCGTTGCATCAATATATGTTTAGACCTACACAATGGCTGCAAGAACCCCATAGCCACCCTCCTCGGCGGACTTGAGAATTTGCAGAGTCTTGTTTGTATATTTCCAGCTCATGTTGTCTTTCTCTCGGTGTTTATTTCCCTACTCCACAACAATAATGACGTGGGGCCTGGTGTGCTTTATCCTTTGCTTGACAAAACCGGAATTGCTCCGAGCCCCGTTTGTGGCCTCGTCGCGAAGGCGCTTCTTGGCTCTTTACTCTCTCGTCGTCTCTCTCCATCCGAGGACCCGCCTGTATTTTGCCGACCATCCTCGCAACGCGCCCCTATTGCAACTATTATCAATGGTTACAATGCATTAGACATGACCGATGCAGATGTAGAGGGCAAGCTCCCCGGTCGTCGCAAGCCGCGCAAGTCGCGGGGCCGCGGTCTCCGCACAACAGCTGGCTGGTTAGTGCATCCTACTCCCCCACAGTCTCAATCTCACACACCACAATTTGCTTGCTATGCGTCGTGGTTGACAAGGAGAATAGTCTCAAATGCAAGCAGCGCCATGTGAAATGCGACGAGGTGCGCCCGCAGTGTGGCCCTTGTCGAAAGGGCCGGCGGCCATGTGCATACGGTAGCAGCCACAGCGACACCAAGCCAGGTTCTGCAGATAATTCGTATTTCCTGGGAAAAATCAGACAATTCGGCCGATGTCGATAATAATGACGAGGGCGAGAATGTCAGTCCAAACGTGCAGGAACACGGCCATCTTGCGACTATCCTATCCCCAGCAATACCACACTACCCAACAACTGCCGCCATGGCCACGCCTCATCTAGCATCGCCTATTTCATATCAAACCACTGTGGCCATATCTCCTGCTACAGAGAAATCGTTCGGTGGACATGCGCCATACAGCTGGTTTGAGTTGCTCGCCACCGATGTCGCTAATACCGACAATACTTTTTTACTGTCACCCGCCGGCCAGGTTGACACTCCAGCAGAGGCTCCTCTATATCAGGAAAACCATACTTCTCCTTCCAGCGACCTTCTGATTCCCCGAAACCAGAGAGAACGACAGAGTTTTCGAGCAGCTGCATTCGGAGACATTCTCGGCAACAACAACATCGCCACAGCAGCCATCCCGACAGCAGCATCACCTGCAGCGGTTTTGGATGACTCGAAAACGTCCTGGAACCTGGCTGCGCCGGTGAATTTGAGCCCTCAGGAACAATATATACTTTCCCACTTTATCCGCCATCTAAGTACCTGGCTGGATTTTTTCGATCCCCTCCGACATTTCGGGAGCCTTGTTCCACACCTTGCTCTCAATAATGTTGGCCTACTGAAGGCTTTGCTGGCGCTTTCAGCCCGCCATATTTCGATTTGCGAGAATGCCATGTCTCTTGGAGTGAGACAGCGGGAATCACCAGATGCCCACAGAAGCCATCCAACAGAAGCAAGTACCATTGACCGAGAAACGGCTGTTCAGTATTATTACGAAACCCTCCAGTACCTTCACAAGGCAATGCACTACAGGTCTTACACATGGAGCCGGGAACTGGTGGCCACCGCCATTCTAATCAGCACCTATGAGATGATTGATGGGTCAAATAAAGATTGGGACAGACATCTCAAGGGAGTCTTCTGGATCCAGCGCTCACAGGACAATGACGGGGAATGCGGAGGTTTACGCCAGGCTGTATGGTGGACGTGGCTGCAGCAAGATATCTGGGTTGCATTGATGGAGCGGCGGCGCGTATTCAGCTTCTGGCGTCCCACACGACCCGTGGGCTCGCTGAACGCCCTGGAGCTGGCATGCCGAGCGAGCTACCTCCTTGCACAATGCGTAAACTATGCTTCATGCGAAGAGATACAAGGTCAGACGATAGACCAACGACTTACTAGGGGTAACGAATTGTTTCAAATGATCGAGGACTGGAATCATAGTCTTCCTCCAGAATTCAACCCACTTCCCACCACTAGCCAATCCGGCGACAACAATATTATATTCCCTGAAATATGGATCTATCCACCACCATACGCTGCAGCAGTTCAGATACACAATCTCTCGCGTATTCTTTTGCTTATGCATCGCCCGTTATGCGGTGGCCATCGTGAATACAGCATTATACAGCGAGCTATCAGACACGCGGTCGAAATCGTGTGCGGCATCGCAAGAACGGTCGAAAAGGGATGCATGCCTGCAAACTATGTGTCAATTCTATGCTTGTTCATGGCCGGTATAGCTCTCCATGTGCCACATGAGCGTGCTGTGGTCCTTGGTCTGATCGAGTCGTGCGAGCAGCAGATGACCTGGTCGAAGAGGTCGTTGCGGATGGAGTTGGAGTTGGAATGGCGCAAAATTGACGCCGGCGATGCTTGATTACAAGGACGTCTTTGTTATATATATGTAATACTATCAAACGTTCCAGGTTTTTCACCTTTGTGGAATTCCATATTGTAATGTTGGGTATTTGATTTTTGTCTATTTCGTCCCAGTATATACCAGTATATTTCCCATGCAGATCTACATCAATTGATGTCTGCAAATTTCCCGGGATTACCCCACTCTGCTGTAGTATTAGCGCAAGCAATAATAATACATGTATATTATTTTGTCATCTTTCACGATTCCGCTTTGGGTAATTTTTCGAGGCCTCGGCACGAGACACCCTGCTCGCATCCAAGCATGATCAAGACAACCCCGCAACAAACACCATCGAAGTTCTGCCGAATACACTCATCTTCTCTCTTGATTTTCCTTCTCTTATATTTTACCATCGGTATAAAGCAGTGCCGGTGTCTTCTTAACTTATCTGCCGCTGTATCAGTTACTCTCTCCATTGCAACTTGTCTCAACCAAATCTTTTACTCCATCCCTCATTGTATCTTTTACAGAAAAATTCGACAAGCACATCAATCTCTCAAGATGCCTCCCGCAGCAACCGACGGCGAATCTTCTGCCAATGCTGTCACTCAGACAATCGAAGCTCAGCCCTACTTGAGCACCATGCCCACCTCGGACTTCTCATGGCAAATCACACTCGCAGAAAAAGTCGTTGCCATTACCGGTGCCAACCGGGGTATCGGCCTGGGTATTGCAGAAGTCTGTCTCGCCAACTCTGCCAAAGTCGTCTTCTCGCTTGACATCACCGAGCCTGGCGAGGAATTTAAGGCGCTGGCACAGCATTACCCCAAGCGATTCGAGTACGTCCAGACCAACGTCACCGAGGAAGAGAGCGTTGAGAAATCGATAAACACCATTGTCAAGAAAACTGGCCGTATTGATGGCCTTGTTGCCAATGCGGGCATGACCAAGCATCAGCCCGCACTCGATTTCCGAAGACCAGAGCTCCAGAAGCTGTTTGACCTGAATGTGTTCGGTGCTTACTTCTGCGCCAACATTGTCGCCCGCAAGTTCATCGAGCTGGGGATCAAGGGATCCATCGTCATGACGTCTAGTATGACTTCTTACGGACCAAACCGAGTGAGCTTCCTTCTTTCTCCATTCTTTCCGATGATATATAGCTAACAGTCACTGCCCCTAGGCTGCCCCCTCTGCTCCCTACGGCGCCACCAAGACTGCCGTCCGAAACATGTGCCACACGCTCGCCATGGAATGGAGCAAACATGGAATCCGCGTTAACAGTATCTCTCCTGGGTTCGTAAAGACAGCCATGACATACTACGTCGAGAACGCGCCGGACTGGAACCAGAAGATGCAGTACTACGGCGGCATGCCCCGTCTGGCAGACCCTCGTGAACTGGGTGGTGCATATGTGTACTTGCTGAGTGATGCAGCGAGCTACACTACGGGAATTGACATTCCAATTGCAGGTGTTGTCGGTGCTTGGTAGTTGCCTTTCGTTTTTCTGTTACTGCATTCGGCACATGTATAGAATGATGTTACCAAAGCTTTATTGTTATTTCACATATTAAGCAAACCATACTGAATGGTTTAATTTAAATTTAAAGGGACTTTTATAATTCATATAATCCGGAGTAAATTTTTAAAAGAAAATAAAATTTTTTGATGTACATTAAAGCAAGACTGCATGTGTTTACGGCTACGTCATATCAAGTGCGCATTCACATACATGAACTACCGATGCTAGGTAGAGAAAGGGAAGCCGTACACTTGGAGAATAGAATAGTATTATTATTCATTTGGTTTTAAGTTAATATATGTATATATATATATCAATATTCAGTGAAGACTGCGATCAAAAAATGTCTCCACATCTACATATGTAGCCAACAGACCAATCAGAGGGCCTGCGGCTTCTCCGCATGGCTCTTTCCCCCCGCGTTTCTGGGGAAGACCGATCGATCTTACGACAACCAGCAACTTGAACTCTCCTCTTCTTCACAGGTGATTGTCACCTGCTCATGGATATCTCGTTGGCTTTTATTTCTATACAACTATGCCGCAAGTGCTCTCCTATCTAGGTGACTTTGTCGATGTCGTCGACCGGTGGGCGGTGTCTGCGCGCGACATCTTGGGCCAGACATCGCTGCGTACCGTTGCCGGCATCTTCGGTCTTGTATCGTCTGCCGCCTCAAATGCTGGCTCTACGAGCTCACTTGGATGCGCTGGATACGCTGTGAAACATGTGGAAAGCACGGCGACGTCGTTGACCGCGACTTTACAGCTTGCTAAGCCGTGCAACGTCTACGGCCCAGATATTAGCGACCTCAAGTTATTGGTCGAATATCAAACTGGTGAGTAGTAGCCCATGTCTCTTTTGATAGCTGAAATGGCTTTATTAATCCATGACTCACAGACAGTCGCCTACATGTCAAAATCTACGATTCCGCAGAGGACGTGTATCAAATCCCACGGGACGTGCTAGCCTTTCCAGAAGGCAGCAATGACACCAGCAGTAGCTTCTCCTTGCTGACTTTCTCGTACACCGAAAACCCATTTTCATTTGCTGTGCAGCGCAGCGATACTCATGAGACGCTCTTCAACACATCTGGCGAGGCATTGATTTTTGAGGCTCAATTTGTTCATCTTCGCACCTCAATGCCGACTGACCCGAACATCTACGGCCTGGGAGAGGATGTAGATTCATTCCGCCGACAGACTGATAACTATAAACGAACCATATACAATGTCGGGGACGCGTTTCTGCCTAAACAAGCAAATCTCTACAGCAGTCACCCCATATACATAGAAATGCGGGATGGCCAAGCTCACGGCGTGTTCCTCGCTAGTAGTAATGGAATGGACATCTTCATCGACAAGACGGAAACAGGTCAACAGTACCTGGAATATAACGTCATTGGCGGCGTTCTCGATTTTTACTTTTTGGCCGGGCCGAGCCCAGCTGATGTGGGGAGGCAGTATGCCGAGGTGGTTGGTACAGTGAGTCTATCCTAGCTGTTGCGTCGACCAATCTATGTTCTGATGACCTTGTGTTACAAAGCCTGCTGAGCAAGCATACTGGACGTATGGCTTTCATCAGTGCAAATATGGATATATCGATGTCATGATGGTCGCAGAGGTTGTAACAAACTATTCCGAAGCCAATATTCCCGTAGAGACGGTTTGGTCTGATATTGATTATAGTAAGACCTGGCCAATATTAATGTAGTCTTTGGTTATGCTGACCATAACAGTGAATCTCCGTCGCACGTGGACTCTTGACCCCGAAAGATTCCCTCTGCACAAGGTCCGTGAACTGGTCAATTATCTTCATGAGCACGACCAGCATTATGTAGTAATGGTAGACCCGCCAATCTCTGTCGATGATCCAGCGTCGTACGACAAGCTCATGGAGAGCGACGCGTATTTCCGAAACAATGATGGCTCCGTATTCCTGGCGGGGATGTGGTCGGGTGCTACTGCATTTGTCGATTGGTTCCATCCGAATGCTCAGGAGTACTGGAGTGGTCAGCTATTGTCCTTCTTTGACGAACAGACCGGCGTAGATGTTGACGCCATGTGGATTGACATGAATGAGGTGTGTCCATCGCCCCCAGTAGTAAGATGTAAAAAGACTGACTATGTAGCCTGCCAACTTTTGCCCGCATCCTTGCGAGGACGCTATAGCGTGGGCAAAATCAGCTGGTGTTCCGCCTGCGCCGCCTCCGCTGCGAGACTCATGGCGTCCGCTACCGGACTTTCCAACTGATTTCCAACCTTTAGGTAGACAAGAATTGAGAAAGCGAGAGACAGATAGTGGCAAGCGTCTAGGTCTTCCAGATAGAGACCTGCTACACCCTCCATATCCTCTAGGGACAGTCGACGGGGTCATCTACCGTAACACAATCTTCACTGACAGATATCAGTATGGGGGCTATGCGTTTTATGACACCAAGAATTTGTTTGCGTCTAGTATGATGGAGGCAACGCGAAATGCCATGCTGGAACGTCGTCCTAACAAGCGGCCAATGATCATTTCGCGGTCTACGTTTGCTGGAGATGGGAAAAGATCTGGCCATTGGACTGGTATGCATAACAAGGTCTCTTTTTTCAAGTAAATATATCTGATTGTTATTCCTAGGTGACAATATCTCGTCGTGGGACCACTACCGAATATCAATTCGTCAGAACATGGAATTTGCCGCGATCTTCCAGATGCCTACTATCGGCGCCGATGTCTGCGGCTTCAACTACGAGACATGGGAGACGCTCTGTCTCCGCTGGGTCGTCCTAGGTGCTTGGTATCCATTCTACCGCAACCATGCCGACATCACCGCGCCATTCCAGGAATTCTACCTGTGGCCGGCAGTCGCTGACGCGGCGCGGGCGGCGATCAAGACTCGCTACCAGCTGCTTGACTATTTCTATACAGAATTCCACTACCAGACTGTCGATGGGACACCGACAACCATCTTGCCTCTTTTCTTCCTGTATCCGTCCGACCCAAACACATTGGACATTGAGCTCCAGTTCTTCTACGGATCAGCTCTACTCGTCTCACCGGTGACAGATGACGAGTCGACCTCGGTCACCTTCTACCTCCCCGCAGATACATGGTACGATTTTTTCACCGGCGAGAAACATACAGTAACGCAGGGCGAATGGATAACTCGCACGGGGGTCGACTACCACGAAATCCCCGTGCACATCCGCGGCGGATCAATCGTACCAATGCGCATCGACGGAGCAAACACAACAACACAACTGCGCAAGCTCGATTTCGAGTTGATCGTAGCCCCTGGGACAAACGGAGATGCTCGCGGCCGCTTGTATCTCGACGACGGGGAGAGTCTCCACCAGGATGTTGACGAGACGAGCGAGATTTCGTTCGAGTATGATTCGCATACAAGGAAATTGCATGTGCGAGGTCGGTTTGGGTACCAGACTAGTGTGAGAATTGTCCAGGTGAGGGTTTTGGGCGAGAGCGCTGCGATAGCAGCCGTTGGTGACCAAGGGCATTCTCAAAAGCCCATCGGGCCAAAACGGGGGCGGACGATCGACATTGATCAGCCATTGACGGAGGGATTTAGTGTCCATCTTGGCTAGTTAAGGCTTGTTTTGCGGGTAGAAAATTGGGGACATCTGAGATGAATCTGTATTATTCTCTGTGGAACTTCTGACTGATGAATTAGTTGGATATACACGTATTGACGTGGAGTCTATATAGATTTGAATATGCAATATGTACAGTGGTGGGCGAGGGGAAAAAAAAAGAAGAGAGATCAGAACCAAACAATGGAGAATATGTATAAACCGCCTGCCGTACTCCGCTGGGTGAAAAAAAGACGTTCAAGTTAAAAAAAAATAGTAATGCCCACCGCATAAATGAAGCGAAACGAAGATCAGATTACTACTTCTTCACCGGGCTTCAACGGCAATGTCGTATTCGTAGCGTTTACCATGGCAACATTGATATTCTCGTGAAACGTATCATGCAACCGCAGAGCCATATAGCGCGATACGGTGTCACGCAGAGCATCGACGGCAAACTCCTTCCCAAGCCAGAAATGGCGCACGAATTCGCCGTGGCAGCCACTTTCAGCAGCTTTCTGCGGGTACCCATTGGCTTCAGTGCAGGATAGTTCGATGACTTCAGAGCCTCGCTGGTATTCGTAGCGCATGAAATTGCTGAATGCCGCCTGTTCGTGGCTCCATTCGTACCGCCACTTGGAGCATTTGTCAAACTTGTGGTCGGTGACACAGTCCTCCCAGACGTTGAACATTTCGGTAGTGCGCGGGCTGGCTTGGGCGATGATGAAGCCGGTGTTAAGGTTGGTATTGCCGCGTTGGTCCTTGTTGAAGTCGGCATTTGGGTCCAGGGCCATGGCGACAAGGGTCTCCTCGGTGATGTTCCAATAATTGAACAGCCACTCAAGCGGAAGGTGGGTGTGAGGGAAGACGGCGTCAGCGTCGACAAAGACAACGTAGTCGTATGTCTTGAGAGCTTCGCGCATCATAGGCACTTTGACCCAGGTTTGGTGACGGTCAGTGTACGAGGGAGAGCGGACGAATTTGTAGTCGTAGCCGTGTACCATGGCTGTGGTAGATAGCAGTCAGTATGCGGGGGGTTCAAGTAAATCAAGAAGAGAACAATACAAGTGAAAAATAAAATCGGCATACCGTAGAGATAGTGGTTCAGCATCCCGGCAGTATGGGGAGTCATCGTCTCGTACTGGATGGATTCACTCAACATGCCACCCTCTCCATCGAGAGAACGAGTGTCGACGTCGAGCAGCAAGATTTTCTTGCCAAGCGACTGGGTGAAGCGTGGCGGGTTTTCTGGGAGCTCGTAGGTATCCCCATTGTCGCTAAGGAATCTCGGGGCGTCGACGGAGTGCAGGAATGGCTTGTATAGCAGGGGGATGAGATGCTGGGTATCTGAGAGCCTCGACTCATTTGATTCACTCGATTCGCTCGATTCGCTTGAGGAAGACAGTTCCACGTGCGAGTAGCTCCTACAAGGACCGATTGTTAGTATCAATGGCAAATTCCCAACACGTGGATGGTAGCCGGCAAGCCCCTTGCGGCTTTGGCTTGGCTCCGGTGAGGGGGATGACCTACGCGATCACACTGGAATCGGCAGGGAAAGGCCTATTGTCATAAGCATAAAACAGCACGAAGAAAACGACGGTCACGGCTGCGACCGAGATGGGCCATGTGCAGCGCTGGCGGAAGTGTTTGCGATCAGAGCTCATTATTGCTCCTGCATTCTTTGCGGCGATGAATATCAGATTAAAAGTCCGTGAGTGGCGGGCGAAGTGCGGAGCGGCTCTGTGAAACAAGAACGAGAGAAAGACAAAACGATAGCAGGGCAGCAAGAAACGAATGTCAGGGCACTGACTAGCACCGCCGTAGGTAGTAGAAGTTGAATAATGATAATGCTGAGGAGAGAGTGAGAAGAGGCTGAGTCCGGTGTAGTGTAGGCCGTAGCGGGATTAATCTAGCGATAGGGAAGGAGCGGCGGCTCTGGCGAATGCTTGCGCGCAGGCAAGAGCCAAGCGAGGTTATTAGTCAGCCCGAAGGGTCCACTTTGGCCCCTTCGGCCCTTCCGCGCTAGTGCCCGATTGGGAAACGCTATCCGCACTAAAAATATACGGTTGCGCAAGCTGGCCAATGGGGGATGCAGGATGTGGTTAGTGGACCCATTTAGAAAACAAGGCCAATTAGAGAGCCGCACGCTATGCCGCACTAGGTGGGATGCGGTGGGGTCCAGGGCTCCACAGCTACTCGTTTCTGACAATTCATATGGGTTAATCCAAATGCGGCTTAATGGCGCACCATATCTGGCCAATTGGCGGTACACTAGCCCCGTTAGTGGTGAATCCGGGCAGGCAACGGACCAATTATCGTGCGTAGCAGGCCTAGTAGGCCTGATTTAGCCGCATGCAAAAAACTTTGTCGCCGCAGACGGCTAGCGCCGATTAGTGCTGCAGTCGCAACGCCGACCAACCTCACTTTGTGATCCAGTCTCTTTTCTAAACCTCCTCATTGTCACCAAACTGTTGAGTCTTACCCCGATCCAGCCTAGCCTTGCCTCCAACAGTCCAACAGGCTGCAGCATTTTACTGCCACTATTCTCTCCGACGGCACCTCCGGAACTGGACATTCCTTCTGGGCCCTGGTTTTGCTAGCATGATGGATCTGAGACAGGACTAGTCAGGCATTTGACCATGTCTTTGTGCTGGGCCTTTCGGAGGCGCATTATTCGCCAGCCCCTGCCAACGACTCAGCCGCAGAAGCTTCACCATACCCTGAGACCCCCCTTTCTGACTTGCTAGTGCTCTGTACGGAGTAGTACTACTGTAAATAATAAACAGTACGTCCTTGAGTCTTGGGTTCGATCGTGGCTGGTTAGGCGCCAACTACGGGGCAGTGGCCGTGGGCTTTAGCGCTGAAGCTTGTTACGCTGCGGTCATCGAGAATTTTATTATTGATTCATAATTATCTCGACCAGACTTCACCCTTGTTCGGTTGTGCGATTTCTTCACACAGCACCCCGGCCACACAGGAAACCGCGAGAGCAAGAGGCCGTCCACACCATGACTGCCAGGGACGAAGAGGAGTCTGCTAGGCTCGATCCTACCCTGCCGACGGTCGAAAAGCCCCAGCTAGAGGAACGAACAGGCCTACATCCAGTGTTCTTCATCCTGTCAGTAACGAAATCCTGGGTGGCTATGAGATGGACTGCCATCAACTGGACGTATCGCTGACCCCAGTTGATATAGCGCCTGGATAGCCCTTAGTTCCGGCTTGATCTTATTCAACAAGCAAATTCTTGGCCATACTAGCTTTTGTAAGTCCAATGTCTCGCTCGTCTTTGCATAAGAGGCCATCACTAACAGCCACTAGCTTTCCGTATGCTTCCTCCTACCACGACTGGTGCTTCTTCTTCTTTTCTCTATCAGTCTAACCAGCTCATCTAGCTATTTTCCTGACGACATGGCATCTCATCTTTGCGACCATCATGACCCAGATTTTGGCGCGCTTCACCGGTCTTCTTGACGGTCGTCGTAAGGTCAAGATGACCGGCCGTTTGTACCTGCGCGCCATCGTTCCTATTGGAGTATTCTTTAGTTTGAGCTTGATCTGCGGCAACGTCACATATCTCTACTTGAGTGTGCCGTTTATTCAAATGCTCAAGGTCAGATAATACCCTTTCACCCACCCACGCCGTCCTGTTGGCATAGACACTGATGGAGCTGATCATAGGCCACTACCCCCGTCGTCATCCTCCTACTTTCGTGGGCATTCCACCTCGAGCCCGTTAACCTGAGACAGTTTGCCAATGTGTGCATTATCGTCCTCGGTGTTATGATTTCGTGCTTCGGCGAAGTCGACTTTGTCCTCATCGGCGTTCTATACCAAATCGGCGGCATCGTTTTCGAGGCAGTTAGATTAGTGATGGTCCAGCGTCTGTTGTCATCCGATGAATTCAACATGGACCCCTTGGTCTCGCTATACTATTTCGCTCCCGTTTGCGCTCTCATGAACGGTGCCGTCGCCATGGCAGTGGAACTTCCAAGGTTGAAACTCGACGATATCTGGAATGTCGGTGTCGGGGTTCTGCTCGCCAATGCCACTGTCGCCTTCCTATTGAACATTTCCGTTGTCTTTCTCGTATGTCTTCCAGCGCACGTTTATGGTTTCCCTATCACTAACAAGCCAGCAGATTAGCAAGACTTCATCCTTAATGATGCGCCTCTGTGGTATCCTCAAGGACATCCTCATTGTCATATCCTCAATGATCCTTTGGCACAGCCCCGTCACGTCCATGCAGGCTGGCGGTTACGGCATCTCCCTTCTCGGGCTAGTATATTACATGCTCGGATATGATCGCGTCGTCGGATATGCCTCACGGGCGGGAGGCGCCATAAACGCTTATCATGCGAAGAACCGAGTGCGGTCTGTGGCAGTACTCATCATGTCTGTCTTCGCGGTCGTCCTTCTGATCACTGCCGTGCTGGCTGTGAATTACGCACCCGAAAGAATCGATCAATTGAAAAGCTGGATTTATTACACGACTACTGGAGACGATACCTCTTGAAGGGATCCTTTTATTTTTGCTAAGTTTATTTTCTAGATGATACCAACATGTTTGCATTTTAATGGCGTTAGCGAATCACTGTATCAAAACAAACATATTTCTATACTTTTGTCTCTAGTTGACGCACCGAAAGGCCTTATATATATTCTACGTTTTTCTGATTTCAAATTCCTCTCTTTCTATCAATCAATTGATCATGTCACCCCAGAATGCTCTGATCAGGGCTAGATTCTATCAGACTATCATCGTCTGCGTCGCACTGGGCAGCCCTACCTGTATGAACAATTGTGTGTCGTGCCAACCAAGGTTGCATTCTTTTAACGCGTACCTGAATCCATTCAGTCATCAAAAAACAAAAAAAAGGGGTCCGATAATTAATCTCTTTGGACCGATTAGGCAGATACTCCTGCCACGCCAAGACCAATTGATATGCTACCAAAATCAATTAAGAAGGCCAATCTATACACAACCACGTGGTCATGTGAAACGTTAGACTGCCTTAGTAAGTTGCACGAAGGTTTCCAGAAAGGCAGAGAAGCTAGTTTTCCGCAGTTATGTGAGGTGAACATTTCACATCCCTTTTGAGCGAGGATAATCAGGCGCCACCACAGTCGAAGAAAACTTGGGAAACATGAAAGTTGGGAGCACCTCTTTTTGACAGAACAGAAGATAACATTACAAGGTACTAGTGTCGAAGAATCCAGCTGTATTGGCACCCTGCTTGTGAGAATGGAGAGTATATTTTTTTGTTCAATGAGCTGTAACGACATCCGAAACAAGGCCAGGGCCTAGAACAAGGCTGAATCAGAAATCATCATAGCTGCAACAGTTTTGATTTAGTTATGATGAAGAAAAAGTACACAAAGAAATGTGATTTGCCATTAGCCTACCAATTAGATACAAACCATTTCGAATGGGTGGTGTTTTCTTTGTCCTTGGCATGTTGCATGTACGCAAAGCTGAGCACTTTGCCGACTATGTACACTTCATTTCTGCAAATACAGACCCAGCTCTAGGAAGCGTGGCATATAATGCAGCAGACATACTTTACGTCCCTATTAGCGATACTGCTGGCGGCAAATGCTCTATCACTTCATAAACGTGATATGCCAGCGGTGGTAAACCTGGATGTCCGACGTGACCAAGCCCCGGATTCAGTGAAGAGAAACTACCAAAAAAGAAAAAGAGACAATACAGCAACCCAGGTGCTCCAGAATGCGGTATGTTATTTAACAAAACTAGTGTTGATGTCGATATTGACTTCTTCATCCATTAGGGAACTATGTACTTGACCAATATCACCCTCGGAAGCCCGCCGCAACGAGTTCGATTGATTGTCGACACTGGAAGTAGCGACACATGGTGCAATACGAATTCGTCGGACCTGTGTTCACAAGAGCCTGGCATTTGCCATCAGTTCGGAACATACAACGCCAACTCTTCGTCTATATACAAATACTTGAACTCGGGTTTCGAACTCGCCTACGTTGACGGTACTTCAGCCCAAGGGGATTATGTTTCGGACAATTTAACTATTGGGGGGAAGACTCTCCCCGGCCTTGAGTTTGGCGTAGCGTATGCATCGTCATCAACAGGTTAGTTGGTACTGCCGGGGTATCTGTTGCCATGCTAATGTTTTCCCACCCGTTCCAAAAGGCGTTCTTGGCCTTGGATATGTCGGAAGTGAAGCCACCAGGAAATCAAAACAGGGAAATTACCCAAATCTACCCCAGGCGATGGTTGACAACGGACTCATAACCTCAAACGCATACAGTCTCTGGTTAGACGATCTAGACGCAGATACAGGCTCGATTCTCTTCGGAGGTGTTGACACAGAAAAGTACGTGGGAAAGTTGCAGACGGTTCCAATCTTGCAAATACCCGGAGAGAATCCCCAGTTCCGCATTAATATGAGCGGTCTTGCACTCAGCGTGAATGGGAGTATCGAAGCGACATACGGACACACATCGCTCCCAGCTCCGGCCGTTCTGGACTCTGGTACCAGTTTGACCGTCCTACCAGAGCCAATTGTAGCCAGTATCTTTCAGGATCTAAATGGCACCTACGTTACCCAAAACCCCGGTTTTATTCCGTGCAGCCTGATAAACGAGGATATTCGCTTAAATTTCACTTTCTCTACAGCATCGGTATCCGTGAGGATCAAGGAAATGATGACTAGCACACGGCCTGGAGCAACAATGAAAGATGGTACCCAAGGATGTGCACTCGGAATCGTTCCTACAAGTGGGCACAGTTCAGTGTTGGGGGACACGTTTCTGCGCAGCGCATACGTGGTCTATGACATGGACAACAACGAAATATCATTAGCCAACACAAATTTTAATGCGAGCAGCAGCGGTGGTGGTGGTGGCTCGGTCCTTGAGATTGGAGCTACAGTTCCGGGCGCCACTGTTGTGAGTTCTTCTGTGACTACAGCTACATCTGCAGTGGAAACGTCTCCTAGCTCGGTCCAGAAAAGTTCTTCGGCAGCTACAAGTACTGCAAGTGAGAGTTCGGCATCGAGCGCTGTCGTCTCACGTGGGATGCTGAGCAATGAGCCGTTTACTGTTCTATTTCAAGTTGTTGTGTGTTTGGCGATCTTGGTGGAACTATTTCGTTTTCTTTAGCTGAAATGTAACGGGAAATTCTGCGGTATAAAATTTCATTGTTCGGGTATGTATCTATTCAAATGTCGTTATCATATAACATTGAAAGTGAAATAGCTTGTGAGATAGTCTAATTCTATAAGTCGTGCTATGATGATCAAGAACCTGGACACTATATTAAGTAGTCCATTTACTCCATATGGAGTGAGATTTAGCAGATTATGCAAGATATCTGAAGCCAGCTGCTTGCTGGACAGGTGTAGGGCCGTTCTTTCCAAGATCCTCGCCGCGATCCAACTTAGCATTCTGTCGTCGGAGATATATGTATGTCATTGCTGCAAATAAAATGGCCAGCCCAGCCATTGCCATGTTGAGGATGAAGGCGGCAAGATAGCGCGGCGCGCCAAAGTAAATGTACGATGTCCAGACTTGTGGAGATGGTTAGCAGATGATGTAAAATGAGAGGCGAGGATGCATACTGTTTGGAGTATTACACACGGCGTTGATAAGAGCAATAGCTGCCGCACGCTTCGTGGCGGGTTGCGAGATGGACCCTGTGATCCAGGAGAGGATCACAGCGGTGGCGGAATAACACGAACCGGGCATGAGCATCATGGCAAAGTCTAGGAGTGCAATGTTAATAATCTGCGTGATTTCATGGTAGATAGTTACGTACATCGAGCACCGGTGTTGAGAGAAGAAACGGCGACAATGTTGGCAACCACAGCCACTGCCAGTGGGACGGCTACATGCAGGAACCGCTCTTGTTTCTGAGAACAAGTATTAGTAAATATGGAAAGAAGTTGGGTTCAAAACTCATATACCTTATCGGAGTGGAATCCATTGAGGAGCATGACGAAGCAACAAAGGATATAGGGTGGCTAACAAGAACGTTAATATTTTTTTCTCATATATCAAGCGCACCAAGTCCACTAGAAACTTACGGCAGTAAGACCATAAGTTGTATTTCGATCATACCCGAGCGTAGCAACAACCGATGGGAACCAATTCACCACTGCTGCGGACACGTATGTCTGTAAAGCTTGATCAGCACGTTTAGAAAAGGGATTAGGTGGAAGACCAAAGACTAACCGCCCATAAAGTTGCCATAAGCAGCCATGTCTTGGGGTCTTGGACGGCAAGTTTCGCGCCAGCCCAGGCACTTGCTTCCTCTCTGTGGTCCTGTTGTCCAATATCTTTGGCATAGTTGTACCGCAGATATTCGCTTTCGAGTTCACTCGTTCCTCCGATTCCCTGCAGGGAACTCGGCATTATCACGGCAAATACGATTGCAAAGAAAACAGTAGCCACGCCCTCGATTATAAACAGCCACCGCCATCCACTAATTCCTTGCATGCCGTCCATTTCCAAGATCCCAATTGCCAACAAAGGACCAAAGGCATTGCCAATTTGAGAGCCCGAATAGAAGATAGCCGTGCGCAAGGTGATTTGCTGTCGGTTGTAGAAGAGTGATATATAATACACAACACCGGGTAGGAAAGCAGCTTCGACAAATCCGAGGAAGAAACGAGCTGCTACCAGACCGGAAAAATTCTGAACTGCGGCGGTACAGGCGGAGATAATACCCCAGACGGCCATTGCTGCACAAAGATAGATCCCGGGATACTTGGTCTTGCTGGCGATCATGTTCGAGGGGACTTGCATCAAAACTATGAAGGAACAATATTAAAACGTGACAGTATCACTAGAGCCAATGATTGAAACGTACTGTATCCAACAAATAGCAGACTGACGCAGGTTTGGAATTGGACACTGGTCATGTGTAGATCTTCCACGATATTTGCTAACTTCGCGCTGGCAATGTTCTGGCGATCCAGATAGTTCAAAATGTACATGATCGAAACCGCGGGCATCACGCGCAGATCGAGCTTCCATATGGCACTCCTGCCAACCCGAGCATACTCCTCATCGCTGAGAGCAGCAAGGGCCGGGGGCATGGCCGACTCCGCGGAGAGTGGCAGGCCTTTCAAGGTGATGTCTACATCTTCGACAACTTCTTGCTGCGAATCCACGCTTTTTCTGTCCGCCATAGTGTACCCGGACAAGAGCTGAATTGACTGTCTGGCCGATTTATAAGTCGTTGTGACACCAGGTAAAAAGGGAAGATGGGGGCAGCACGGACAAAGGTTCCTGTTTATAGCCCTCCCAGCCAGGAATTTAGTGTGGCTCGACCCGCATAAAGAGCTACATCACCCCGCCTGGGAGGACAATCGTCCGTAAAATAATTCAAATCGTTAATAACTTGAAGCAGCATCTCCTCCGCACCCCCACGCAGTGTGGGAGGCGGGGAATTTCCGGGGAGACCCTGAATGCCGATTGGGCCGGGAGAAGTCCGATGGCAGGTCAAAGGTTATAGACTCATGCCGAGGTGCGTTAGGAGTCCTTTATTCCGGTCGGCCAGGTGCCAGGTGCAGATGGGTGATGAGAGCACTTGCTGATTAACTATTGTAAGAATGGCTCAACCTGTCAAGCGAAGAGGGTGATTTCTTGGCGGGAACTTCCCCTAGTCCGTTTATGGACTAGCGTTTCAGTCACAGGTCTCCGTCGATAACCTCGAGTAGACTTGCTGATACAGAGTAACTTGCCATCTGTTTTTATTTCAAACCAAACTCAACCAGAACAGATAAGTGTGTTGCATCCCTCGCATCATGCGCTGGAATTCTGACGCTGAGCGCCGTTCCTACCGGGCCAAGACTAAGTCGGGCTGTTTGACATGCAAGTAAGTCTTTCTGCACCTGTACCGACTCAATGCGGTGCGCATTGTTTACACCCTTATGTGGTGGTATTATTGAATATGCCATTAGACTAATCGAGTTTTTGAGAGTCCAGGAGTGAGGATTACAGCCGTAACCCATAGCCTTGAACCCCGCTGATATATATCCCTCCGTTCGTATAGAAAGACGGATCAAATGCGACGAAGCCAGGCCAAACTGTTTAAGATGCTCTTCGACCGGACGCAAGTGTGATGGCTACGAGGAAACAGGCCTACAGTCTCGCCTCGGATATAATCGCCTGCGACTTCAATCCTGTCGGCCCCCGCTTTTCGGACTTTCAGAAGACGAACGAGAGACCCGGTCGTTTCAATACTTTTATGAGAGAACGGTCTCATCTCTAGCAGGCTATGGTGGCTCAGAGTTCTGGGGCCACCTCGTCTTGCAAGTCAGCCAGCATGAAAAGTCCGTATGGCACGCCTTGGTCGCTCTAGGAGCGCTGCATGAGAAGTTTGAGAGCCGCCAGGAAATTGCATCCTTGGGGCTCCTTCAGAGTAGACAAGATAATTTCGCTATACAAGAATATGTGGCCGCAATAAGAGCTCTTCTGGCCTCCTCAACCCCATCTTTGCCCAACACTTATATACACACTTCTACGGAAACGACTAGCAACATAACCGTGGATGTGTGCTTGATCTCGTGTATTCTTTTTGTTTGCTTCGAGGTAAAACTCTCCGCACGATCAACTCAAAATCCACCCCGCTGATCAACTTGGCAGACCCTCTCCGGCCATTACGTGTCCGCTATCAATCATGTCCGCAGTGGCATGAGGATCCTGGGAGAAGTACGCCATGATCCTAGCTCTGGCACTTATCGCCATCCTGCCCTGAAACCGTCTACCGTGACCATGCTGGAGATGGGAACTCTACATAAAATGTTCACCCGTCTTCAAGTTCAAATATTTGTTTTGGTAAATCGCTCTAGAGAGCGTTTCTTGTTGAGTGCAAAGTACTGACCGCTTAGCAGACCCGTGTAGACACAGATCACCCTACTTTTGAGATCATCGAAAGGAATCAGCCGTATAATATTCAAATAGAAGTCCCAGAAAAATTTAACTCTCTCGCAGAGGCGCGCGACTTTCTCGAACACAACAGTCGACTATGTTCAACTATATACGCCAAGGCTATCAAATCAGCATCCCCGGACCAGGTACAAGGCGTGTCCACTTATCTAACGCAGCAGTATGCGTCGGTTTTTAACAAATGGAGGGCAGCTCTAGATCTGTTTGAGCAGTCCCGCGGGACGTACCTTACAGCCAAAGAACGTGTAGGTTTGAAAATCTTGCGCATACATCAATATGGTCTGGTTTTATTGTTAGCGAATGGTCAATCTGGAGGGGATGACTCCTTTAATTGGGATGAATACAATCCCTTATTTGCAGAGATCTTATCACTGTCTGCGTCAGTCGCCCAGGTTACATTAGACAATGAGTCTCCGTCCGATTCCTCGCATATCCCGCGAGATGAGAATGGTCCCAAGCCGACTTTCACCCTAGACAATTGCATTATTGGCCCACTTTACAATGTTGCCACTCTTTGCCGTGATCCAATCATTCGTCGCAAGGCTGTTCGTGTTCTCCGTTCAGCATATCGCCAGGAAGGTGTCTATAATAGCCACGTGACGGCAATCGCAGCCGAGAAGGTCATAGCGATAGAAGAAGCTGCTGCTGTCAAGCTTGGCCTCGATTATCGTGATGATGTCTCGTCTTTGACATCAATTGTTACAGAAACGAGACAAGAGGGTGGCTATTCGATTGGGACATCCACAGAAGTACCCCAGAGTGTTCGTCTAACATATGCTTACCCGAAATTCGACACCACCAATCGGAAGATTTTCTTAACGATTGGGCAAGAAATGGAAAAGACGAAGATGCATCTGAATCTTCCATTTCCGGCGGTCACAGCCCTGGTAGACACGGAATTTGCTTCCATTTCATAATAATACTGATACATCTCAAAGGACTAAGGCTACTACTTGCTTAGTTTGCAGCAGAGGATGGTTTGGTTTGAATTAACAAGAATAATTTACATGTTTCAAACGGGCCTACAGATCTAGGATCACAAGACTGGTGGCAGTTGCATTCAGTCCCTGGACCTCGAGCGCATTCCCAGACAATTTCCAATCAACAGAGCCCCATGGAGTCGACGAAATAGCAGCTGCATCAAAGGGTAGCTGGATGGAGATTTCCGATGACGTCTCGGCGTAAGCCAGATTCACGACACTGACCAAGGCCTGGCCACCCACGATCCAATAAGCTACATCGAGAAGCTGGTGGCCTGGTATCGACAGGGCCTGCGGTTGTGTACCGGTCAGCAAGTCAAGCACCGGCGACTTGGTAATGACCTTGGACTGCAGCGAATTTGCAGTCGCCAGATGATCGAGGGTGGGAAAGGTCCACATCATGATCGACTTGGCCCCGTGGTTCAGACTCAACTGGTTCATAACCCATGTTTCGTCCTCCGTAGGGTTGCGGTCCCAGTATTGCTCGCCATCAAAGGACTGCGGCACGGCCCATATAGGCTTCGGCGACTGTCCCAAGTATTCCTGATACCGGGCGAGGTCATCGATGCGGTTGGACACATCTTGAAGTTCACCGAGACAGTTATCACAACCACAGTCTCCGTACGTCGTGTTGCATGGCGTGTCCCATTTCTTCGACCAGGTTGCATTAATCCCGATCGGGTATGCATCTTCCATCAGGAAGTCGGCGCCTTGGGAGTATTCGTCAAAGAAGTAGTTCTGGCAATTAAGAACGACGCCCACAGGGTGATATTTGTCGATTTTGGTAATGGTATCATACGCAAGAGACGTAGCATTGAGCGGGTCTTGGTTTCCATCAGGCTCGTCGGCCGTGTACCAGGTTAAGAGCGTGCTGTAGTCTTTGGCCAGGTTAACTTCTTCCTCGATCGAGGTCAGGTTCTGATAGGTCCCTCGCATGTCGTATTGGAAGGGCAGATTCAGCTCATCGAAATAGTCCAGGATGACGGTTAGGTTGGGGGAGTACGACGACACGGGGTGGATGGCACTGTAGCCTAGGTCGTAGTACTTTTTCACATTGTCCAGACTCAATTCGAGATATCCCCCATAGCTGGTGTAGAATCCAAATGCAATGAACGGGACGAACTCGTTGTTTGTCGCATTGTTTCTAAACAGCAGACCGCCGTTCAAGTTGTCGATCTTGGTGACACTGCCGGTCGTCTTGTCGGGGAGGTAGAACAATTTGGTCGTTGCAGTAAATGTCTGGTTGCCATCAGCAGATGCGCCACTAAGCACAATGTCATAGGCATCCAGCTGTGGCTTTAGCGTGCTGATATCGAAGTCGAACAGGTTGTCGGTGCTGTTGACCGAGACGTTGTTTGTGACCAGCACCTGGTCGGTTGACTCCAGTAATATGTTGAAATACAAATCGTTGAATGGCTGCACGTCTGGGTCGCCCAGCTGCTGGGTCGAATTGCGATACGGTTCGCCATGGTACTGTGAAAGCGCGGCGTCGACAATGAATGTAGCGGTCTTCTCGGACGAGACGTAGATGCTGTGTCGCGGCTCGACCTGGACGAAGAGCAAGGGAGTCGGCGAGGGCTTGGGCGGCTCCAGCTGGCCTCCAGGGTTAATGTTGGGAGATCTGCGATTAATCGATTAATGAGTGCGACCATTATAGAGACTTTTTTTTTTTTTTTCGCAACGCACCCGCTCTCATACGGCTTTCCACACCAGCGCGGAATGGCCGTTGTTGTTGTTTGCGCGGTAACCCCTTGTGCGCCCAGCAGCGCCGCGATCGCAGGCCAGAATGTCCTCATCGTCGCGGTGTTATTGGCGTGTCGCTACATTCAGACGTTCGTGGCGGTACCTCTGTTGGTTTTAAACGAGCAATTGATGATCTGGAAGGAAGGTTGCATTGGCGATGATGACAAGGGGAACTTAAAAGAAAATACGCAGCTCTTTACCGCATGGGGAAAGAAGGTCGGAAGGTCACATCACACATGCACGTGAGATTTCATTCAGGTACCAAAGACTAGGTACAATAATTATTAACAATCTAAGATATGCATTTTCGGACCAGATCAATTGATATCTTTCATGTTTACTTGCTCAAAAGTCGAGGCGCATATAGTGGGAGTCTGATATATATACATATTCTGGTATATTTCACATGCAGTATACGCAACAATTGATACATAACTACTATCAAACCTATTTTTAGAAAGTGACCTCGGAAAGGGCATATGTTGTAGTTTTTTATATACATATAAATTGATTCCAATCATTATTTGATCTCGTAGAAATACATGGAAGCACGATGATAGAGAGTATGGTGTAGCGGGAGACGGTGCGGGGTCAACAACGTCAACCTCCCTCCTTCACCATCACTATTGGTATTATTCCCAACCTCAAAACACACAATCAACATGTCGGCTGTCTTTCGAAAGGGTGCAACTGCACTGATAACAGGCGGTGCCTCCGGAATCGGCCTTGCCGCCGCCAAATCCTGCTACGCCCATGGCATGAACGTTGTGCTGCTCGACAAGAGCCAAGAAGCGTTGTCTGCTGCTGCTGCCCAGATGCAACCCTCATCCAGCAATACGATATCCACTTACCATATAGACGTGTCCGCCCGTGACGCTTGGAAGACAGTCCAGCAAGATGTTCTCGCCAAGTATCCAGCCGGAATCGACTTTCTGATGCTCAATGCTGGCGCCAGCTTCAAGCCTGCCCAAGGCCAAACACCCTGGCAAGATCCCGAGTACTTTGAAAAGACAATCGCCACCAACACACTCGGCTATACAAATGGACTGGCGGCATTTATCGATAGTGTGACAAGTGAAAAGAAAGACCCTAGGGCGATTGTTCTCACGGGCTCCAAACAAGGGGTCACGAACCCTCCGGGAAACCCAGCGTATAATGCCTCAAAAAGTGCGGTCAAAACGATCGCCGAGCAGCTGTCATTTGACCTCTATAACAACAATCCAAATATCAGTGTCCATTTGTTAGTTCCTGGCTGGACCTACACAGGGCTGACAACTGGTAATTTCACTTCCAAACCAGACGGTGCATGGACATCGGAACAGGTCGTTGGCTTTATGAACGAAAAAATATCCAACGGCATATTCTACATAATTTGCCCCGATAATGAGGTAACCGAGGAGACGGACCGGAAGAGGATCGTTTGGGGCTCAGGGGATCTTGTCTACGGCCGGCCTCCGTTGTCACGCTGGAGAGAAGACTGGAAGGAAAAAGCCGCCAAAGGAATTGAAACAATTGAAATTGGGCAATAAGGATATAAGAAAAGTACATTTGTACGCTTTGGCAATAAGGATATAAGAAAAGTACATTTGTACGCTTTGGCAATAACTTGGCCAGAATATAATCTACACATTTCATGTCACAGAAGAAGCAAAAGTCGAGCGGTGCTGGTTTAGGACGTTCCTATAAATCCTGCACTGCGGTAAAGGAATGCTTTGTTACACGGGGTTTTTCTTTTGTTGAAGAATCTCGTTAGGACATGGAACTTGCCGGGATGTCGTTTGTAGAGAAGGCGATAGGAATTACTATTTAATCCTCTTCTTCCTGTTTTCTTTTTCCAAATATACACGGCATACTTCTTCTTTGATATTGAGGTTATTCCTCACATGATGGGTATCTGGATTATGCCTGATACGTCCATTTCCTTATCCATCAAGTTTCTTAACATGAGTGTCACGTTTGCTCGTCATATGGAAAGATTCAAGCCATCGAGAAAAATAATAATTTTCGGTCCCGTGGAAATGATTAGGTGTTGTGCCTTTTAGTCTTCCAACCACCAAACAACCATAACTGCAACTGTCGTAGGTTGTTTGGTCGTGTCGCCTGCGGAATAATATCTTCTCCGCTGGTCTTTCAGGGGATAATTTTGACCAGTCATAGCGCACATTATATCTTCTAGTCTAAAACCCAAACAAGACACAAATGAGTGGAGTTACGCGTCGGATTTGGATGACGTTAATCATGCATGAGCAGGCGTCAACTCGCATAGATGGTATAGAATGGATGAATACGGCCTATACGTGGAGGACCGGTGTTATGTAAGTTTTGGAATATCGATGATGCCCGTCGTTGCAGGGCGTTTCTTGAGTGTATTTCTCTGTTTCGGTTTTTAAAAGTCCACGAACTAGATGAAACATGTTCGTGTGTTGACAACAATGAGAGATGCCGTTCGACTCATCGCTCCCTACTTTCGCCTGCCTAATAAGCACAGTAACATGTCCATTGGCTGTCCCTATTCCCTCTTTTTGACTTGAATGAATCTGGACACTCTACAGACCGGAAACAAACCCTGACTGCCTCCACAAGAGAAGTTGTGACGATTCAAGAACCAAGCTCCAGGCTTCTGACCTCAATATTTTGCCACAGTCAATGGGTTTTTACTGACACTGTGTTTTTAGATAGTCTGGGTTGTCAGTCAAGCCCAGAAAATCTAGTAGTAGAAGTAAAAAGTCAAATTAGTTAAGAATACATACGTGTCTGAATCTACATCTACGGTGCCTTGCCCTTCCATACCTATGTACTAAATGGCAATAAAACTTCTTTATCGCCATACCTATCCTTTTACATTATAATCCTGAATGAATTCTTGTTCTGTAGCCACGAAAATATGTAAAACATACCTTTTTGAGATAGTTCTTATGTAAATAACATTCAAATGTTTGGAAATTAAACGTTCAAAACGGGATCGTCTACATGTATATATGGATGGAACAATATCATGATCAATCGATAAAGCCAGAAAATTAAACGGCCATATGTGTACTAGTTGCGCTTAAATCCTAAGGTCATACACGTACACACTTGAAATCAACAATATTGAATTGGGGACTGCAATGATAAATAATTCACATCAGACATAGTTCGTGAATCGTGCTAGCCGGAAACCATCCTGCATCGCTTGTCATTCGCTAAAACACATCTAGATGTTGGATTTGGTCCTTGTCTGAAACTTCATTTGCAGTGGTGACACGGAAAAAGTGAATGTATCTTTTGCCCCTTGATCAAATGAAACACCATCCTCCCCTGGAGCGAGCGAAATATCGAAATTCAGCGCAACCAAGGAAATCGCCCAGCGGAGCTGCATAAGAGCAAGCTGCTTGCCTACACATCCATACGGGCCTAATACGCCCTATTAACGTACTGACCAACTAGGCTGATGTTATAATCGACTCACCAATTTGAAATGGAAAAAAGGCTTGCTCGTGAAAGGTCATAGCCTTCTTTTCTTCGGTAAGCCATCTTTCAGGCACATATTCTTCTCCTCTAGGGAAATTTCGCTCATCCCGCTGAATCACATACTGCGGAGTGATAACATTGATGTCTCCAGGAATCCAGACATCGTCGATTTGCAAGCCATCCGGAGGGGTCACCCGTGGTTGGCCACTAGGTACAGCTGGCTTGAGACGCAGCGTTTCATTTATAACTGCATCAAGATACGGTATATCTCGGATTTTGTCATAGGTACATGAACTGTCGCCTACGGGGAAAATGCTATCGAGTTGGGTTTGAAGCTTTTTATACACCGGAGGATTTTTTACAAGGAAATATAACGCATTGGCAAGTGTCACCCCTGTTGTGTCACTGGAATATTGGTTAGAATAAGATGTCCAAATAGGACAGATAAACCATACCTTCCGGCAATGATGATAAGACGCCCATCTTCATCCAAAGCTCCATCTCCAGGAGGAGCAGATTGGTCGTTTTCATCCTTGGCCTTAAGAAGCCAGGAGATGACACTGGTGGGATTTTCATCACTCCCCGGTTGCCATTTCTAGATCTCAAATGTCAGATATTGATTTCTCTGGCCCACTAGGAAGTACACACGGCTTTTGCTTCCTCAACTTGCTTAGCACAATAGTCCATGAACAATGCGTAACTGCCCGTCAACCCGGGGATTGAGCCGAGAAACGATAGTAGCCACGGTAGCGGACTGAGCAGTCCGAGTACTGCCATTTGAGCATGGAGGCCGGCGATGGCACTGTGCTCTTTTGCCTCTTCTAATTGATGGAAATCTTTGTCAAATCCAATTTGGCCCATTACATCAAAACTCAAAAACATAGTCCACTCGGCGATATTAATTGGCTGGCCTAAGCGTGCTCGGAGTTGCGATACAAGCACATCAACTTTTGATCGAACTCGTGGCTCGTAGATAGATAGAGCTATAGTTTTCCATGTGAGTTGAAACATGCCTACTTTGGTCTCACACTAGGAGGAACACGGTACCCTTGATGCTGAACCCCCGATCCCATGCTCGTTTTCTGCGACGGTGAACATCAGGGTCTCGAGTTGAATTCAGCGATATTTTGGTGACATCGTCCGAGACCTGACTATACCACGTCGACCGTAAGCAAGCCGACTTGGAGCCATGAATTGCTTGGACGGCAGACGGGCGGATGACGGAGATTTCGCGAGGTCCTGTATACAACGTTAATTGAGTACCGACTTTCAAGGAGCATTTATATCGCTTTCCAATCCCATACCTGTGCGGACAAAATCACCGTACTTCCGATGGAGCCCTTGCAACTCTAGGTGATACTGGAGGTTTTTAGACGCAAGCTTGACCGCATAAAACCGGCTGAGCTTGGCTCCCAAGGGGCCAGGGAAGTTTCGTAGCCGATGGAAGAGCAGCCGATAGATGGTAATGCTCAAAGCAAGCCCAGTGTGAAAGCAGACCCCTGCAAACGACGCAATTCCAACAGCATGAAGCAAGCCGAGACCGAAGACAGTGTTATACGCTACTGCCAAGGAGGACCAACTGACCAGGTACAGCCCCAACAGTCGCCATAACCTATAGTCAACCTCAACCGTACGAATGCATAAGTGGAACGCAATCCCAAGAGATGTAAAAGCAAAGGCTAGCTGCAGCGGCTCTGGTGTCAGCAGCCGAACGGCCGGATTTCGACTGAACTCCATTACAAATAGCTTCGCTTGTAGTTCTTCCCTCGCAATTGAAGACGAAGCTCCCCAAATACTTGGGTGAACCAGAACCAGGGTCTAACGAAGCCAGTATCAAGGAACCACCTGTTAGTCGTGTGCTCGCTAACTGCATGCCTGGTCTAGGCCTGTTTCTTTTTCGTTTACCCTTTAGCACGGGAGGTTTCCCGGGTTTCCTGAAAATTGGGATAATGTTACATATAACAAGCTCGCTTAAGCACTTATAATACTGTCACCACTATTATACTACTGAATCGCCCCGAAACATCGCAAGACAACTCATTGCCGCTTTGGACTAGCGTAATGTGCATCGCTGACTCGCGCAGCCAAGCGGACACCTGCACCGAGCCTTTAAAGCGCTTAGCAACCGCTGTCAGACCCCCTGCTCCACAGCCCTAGGTCGAGACTGTCTGGTTTCGACTCATTTTTCTTTTTTTTCCCGTTGGTAGTAGTACTAGCCACCATGTTGGAATATTTTATTCGGCAGGTGAGTGCGGGAAGAAGTAAGACAGGCGGAAGGACTCCGTTGTTCGCCCCGGAAACGAGGCAGAAATCTTTTCTCATCTCGTCATTTTGCCTAGGGGAAAACAAGATGGCTTCTTCTAAGTAGGAGCTAGGGCAACGGTTAACATGTTTATTTCGAAAGCTCACAAATGGAAAAAAGCTCGAACAGACCAGCAAGGCTCCACTTTATGGGACCGTTGGTTGCGTGGCCCGTCTCTATAGTATATAATACTCTTTGAAACGTGGAGAGCGGTACTTAAAAGCCTGCAGTAAATAGCTCGTCGATTGGTTTAATTTTGAATATTAATATATACATAGCGTTTTTCACGTTGCTTTTGGATGTCAGCCCCATTTTTCATGCTGTGGGTGTCAGGACGGGACGATCAGTCCTAATGTGCAGGGATGGTTCTAATATTTTTCTGCAGTGCGAGCCATTTTTTAAGAGTTCAGTCATTCCTGTCTTCAAATGCTGTGCTGTTTAATTATCCAGTAAACTGTTGAGACACTGGCACAATGTTTGAGACACTCCAGCCTACAGCCTACGGGGTTTCAACCGTATTCTGGACTCTGTCGACGACGAGTATCCTACTGCGAATTTATTCTCGCCGATATGTCATTAAGAGCTTTGGATGGGATGATATTTGTATGTCATCAATTCTGGTAAGCTGTCCTTGAAGAATAACAAGTCTAAAAGTGGCTCTCTGATAGGTCTAAGTTTTTCAATACTGCGCAAGAAGCCATTCTCTACATATTCCTGCATTATGGAGGTGGACTGTAAGATAAATCACTTTTACAATGTTTTGTCTTCCCTGAGCTGAAATGATTTAGTCATATCGCCAGCGTAGATACTGAGAATCTCTTGATCTTGACAAAGGTACCTGATGACCTCAATTTAACAACGATAAAATAGCACTCGGTTGCTAACTAAAACCCCAGTGTTTGTTTGCAGAAGAGATCTATTACATATGGATGCATTTCATTATTAAGATGTGTTTTCTGCTCTTCTACCTTCGACTTTCAAACACTCAGCGTTTTACACAAAGCGTGTACGCAACCATGGCGCTCAACACCATATTCACAATCACAATCTGGCTGATATACTGCTTTCAATGCACACCTCTTGCGGCCTTCTTTAACGCTGCTGCGTACCCAAATGCGAAGTGTCTATCCAAGGCTATTTCGTATTACTTTGTCGCGTCACTAGTAAGTAACACCATTCTCGTCGCAATAAATATAGGCCTTCCGAGCTAAGGGATCCATTGATAGAGCATTACCACGGACGTCATAATATTGGTTCTACCGATTCCTACTCTGTGGAAGCTTCAAGCCAGCGTTCGACGTCGGATCACCCTCATCGCTGTCATCACCTTTGGCGGGTCTGCTGTTCTTGTCTCTTTCCTTCGTCTAATTGTCCTTCATGAATTCGACGTCAACCCCGACTTTACTTATACTTTGGGGAAAATGGTGATTATTTCGGCGGTTGAGCTCGATGTTGCTATTATGGCGGCAAATGCCCCGTCTATGAAGGCTCTGTGGCTGAAGTACATTAGCAAGAAGCCATTTCAGAGTACTACCACTGGGGGCAACGGGTCTTCTTCTTATAGAAAAGAGAGTAGTGGCGACACGAATAATGAGCTATCTACCATCCCAGCCAAAAGTAATCGCATTAAAAAGAGTGGCCACACACGAGTGACCTCCGTTGACTGTGGTACAACCCCAGGAGCCAGGGAGGAGCAAGATCAGCGCTGGCGAAATGATTCTAAAGAGGAACTTTTTCGGGAAAGCGGCGGTGGTATTACCGTCACGTCCACGGTCGGTGTGCAAAGCAAACGTGACACGATTACGTCGCCAGAGCTTTTGAATCAGCAGTATTTTCAATTCCAAAAAAGAAGTGCTGTGTAGGATTATTAAAATTTTAGATAGTAGTAATATGGAGCGTGCACTACGAATTATATACCGAGATAATATAGATCCAAGAGATGAAAGCATTAAAGCTTCCCTCTGGTGGCCGGCTGCTGCACATGGAGCTTTTCCTTTTCGTTAAATTCCAGCAACAGATGACCTTCTGCAACGTCCATGCCTTGACTTTGCGAAGACTCCTCCATCTGGACGACCCATTTCACCACCCCAGGCCGATGGCTTCTAATTTCAAGCTCCATCTTCATTTGCTTGACATAAGCGACGACTTGATCCCTTGCAACCTCGTCTCCTTCTCCGACAAGTACCTCAGTCAGTCTCCCTGATAGCGGAAATAATAAGTGATTCGGATTAGACGAATCACCAGGACGGCTCGTCGATGAAGCAAGAGCTGACGCGGAGGCACTTGTCTCGGCTAAATGTAGTCGATATGGTATTGCCGGAGAAGATGAGGAAGAAACAGCGTATTCAACTTCCGCTGTTAGAGAAGAGGGAAATTCGTTGCGAAGAACTTTTGTGAGAAGGAGGTGGCTCTGTATACTGCTTTGAAATGGAGAAGCTTTCTGTTTATCAGACTGAGAAAGCGGCTCCAACGTCATGGACCAGGCGTCACCTTTGCGGAAAAGGACATTTGATGAAGAGGATACTAGATTTCCATGTGAAGACGTGGTCGAGTTCGAAGGACTACTTAAGGCTGTCTTTTCTGAAATCTCATGGCCAGAATTCAGCAGATCAACTAGATTGCTTTCAAGCCATTGCGTATCAGGACTTCCTTGCATGAGATGGGCGTGATCCATAATTCCTCTCAGCAAATTTAAATTTGTCTTCACTCCAGAAACCATAGTGTCGGCTAGCACGCGCCGGCCTTTGCGGATAACTGCTTCCCAGTCACCAGCGGTGATTATAATTTTGGCTAGTAAATTGTCAAAATCGGATCCAACGAGTGTAGGTAATATCGAAGAGAAATGCGTATCAACTCGAACACCGTGCCCGCTAGGAACCACCAGCTGGGACACATTGCCCACGCTCAGAGAAAAGTTTGATCCTGGGTCCTCTGCACAAAGCCGCAATTGAATAGATCGTTGCGTTGGCGTCAATTCTGGGTCATTCATTTTTCCAAGTCCCACGGTGTCTAGAGGTTCGCCCTGGGCTAGAAGGAGCTGCGTTTGTACTAAATCAACGCCAGAAATGCATTCAGTTATCGTATGTTCCACTTGTAGCCGAGGATTAATCTCGAGGAAATAAAATTCTTTTGTATTGCCATTGACGAGAAACTCGAATGTCCCCAGAGAGAAATATTGTGTCTATTTTTTGCAGTCAGCCATAACCAATTCCAACCGCCAACCGGCGAAATTCAACTTACTGCACTAGCCATCTTGATAGCCGCATCGATAACGCTCTTGATAACTGAACGACTCAGACTGATAGCAGGTGCATACTCGACAATCTTTTGGAATCGCCTTTGCATACTGCAGTCTCTCTCCCAGAGGTGCCTCACTTGCCCTGTTCCGTCGCCGATGATTTGAACCTCGACGTGATGGAATCCACCTACCGCAGCCTTCTCCACAAAGACTGTTCTTGACGGAGATTCCCCCTGGGCTCGTTCGACTGCGCTGGAAAGCTGTTCTGGAGCGCCAACTAACCGGATCCCTCGCCCACCGCCCCCATCGACGGCCTTAATCATGATAGGATAGCCGACTCTATGGGCAAATTCGCGAGCCTTATCCAGGGCTGCAGTCGAAATCTCTACTGTTGGTAAAACTGGAATATTACAACGTGCCGCTAACGCCTTGGCCTGCAGCTTGTCGCCCATCTGCTCAAGGATCTCCCAGCCGGGCCCTATAACAATAGTTCCTGCTTCTTCCCAGAGTCGTTGGGAAAACTCGGCACTTTCGCTCAGGAACCCATATCCTGGATGAATGGCATCAATGGAATGGGTTTTAACTAGAGTGACAAGATACGAGATGTCCATATATCTCCCCGGCGAGGAAAGCAAAATCTGGTGATCCGGGCGACCAACCTCGCAGTGTGTTTGGTCTCCTTCGGTGTAAAGCGCAAAGGTCTCAATTGGAACACCTGATGGTAGTTCACGAGCAGCTTGAAGAATGCGAATAGCAATTTCTCCTCTGGAGAGTGTTAGTGTGATACTGGCTTAGCCGAGAATAGGACGTCTTCACCTATTGGCAACCAGGAGCCGACGAATCGGCCTGGTTGGAGGCTTCATGTTGAGAAATTCTTATTTTTATTTTCTTAACTTATTCTCTCGCAGACCACGCTTTGCCAGAATGAAGACGTTAAATATTGATTAGAACTCCGAGCCATCAGGATTCCGCGACGTGTGATCGTTCGTCTCCACAGCAGCTGCGGAGAAAAGCCGAGGCTTCTCGGGCCAAGTCGCAAGTTCGTTGCTCACATCTTGCTCGAGTCTTTTGAGGGACGACGTATTATACTTCTTTGCACAGTGTGCTTTTAGCTATAGGCAACTGAGTCACCTCTTCATAAGTTTAGCAGAGACTGCTTGTCCAGACGTAATGAAGAAAAGCTCGGAACAGAACCCGACAGATGCCGCAAAAACAACTAACCAAGCTGCTCAGCGACTAAACCAAGTTACGGCGCACGTCGCCAAAGATGGACCCTTGCCATTAGGAAAAGATTCGAAGGTGCCTGGCAGTAGCTCGAATTTGCCAGCAGACTACTCAGATATCCTCTCAACCATATCGACTCTGAGAGACGCAGCCACTACGCCCAACCTGAAGCATCGAGGTTACATCCGCCAGAAACAGGCTGGAAAACTCTGGGTGCGCGAAAGAATCGAACAACTACTTGACGACAGTACGTTCCGAGAAGTTGGCTCGGTGTCAGGAACTGTGAAATGGGAGACGACGAGTCCCACACAAGAACGAGTGGCCAGCTTCACGCCAAGTAACAATATCCAAGGCACCGGCAAATTGCAAGGGAGAGACGTGCTTCTGACAGCAGACGATTTCAGTATTCGCAGTGGCCATGCAGATGGGGCAAGCTCTGGGAAGACTGTTTATCTTGAAAAGATGGCTGTTGCGCTCAAGTTGCCCGTGATCAAACTCGTCGATGGGAGTTCTGGGGGAGGTAGCGTCACCACAATCAAAAAAGAGGGCTGGAGCTATCTGCCATCTCTTCCTCATTTTCGTCACGTTGTAGAACAGTTGAATATGGGGATTCCGAACTTGGGCGCAGTTCTCGGGCCAGCGGTGAGGCGTCATCTATTTTATAATACTGTCACTATTGTTTGCTGACGGACATAGATTGGTCTAGGAGCCGCGAGAGTAGTGGCATGCCATTTTAGCGTCATGGCTGCAGACGTTGGCACATTGTTTAATGCTGGACCGAAGGTAGTCGAGGGCGCCACTTTTGAAGAAGGGCTCAGCTTCCAGGACCTTGGCGGGCCAATGATGCATTGCACAAATGGCACCATAGACAATCTTGCTGCCGACGAAGCAGGATGTTTTGATCAGATCCGGACAGTTTTGGGGTATCTGCCCAATTCGGGCCTCGACGCACCACCGGTCGTTCCATGTACCGACCCCGAAGCCCGAGAGGATCTCTCGTTACGGTCTATCATACCTCGGAAACAGGCGCGGATGTATAATCCTAGGTTCATCATAAAATCGGTAATTGACCATGGATCCTGGTTTGAGATCGGAGCTTTATGGGGCAAGACAGCTATCAGTGGACTAGCACGTCTGGCAGGTCATCCCGTTGGAGTGATTTCGCTGAATTGTGAAGTAAATGGAGGAGCGTTGGACGCTCAAGGCAGCCAGAAGCTGACAAGGTTTTTGAAACTCTGTGATGTGATGAATATTCCCGTTCTACAGTTTTTGGACATCCGTGAGTGATCTCCTTTGCCGGGAAAAATGCCTCTACTCAAGATTAGTTTGATCAGAATACCAAATACTGACTTGCGTATGATAGCCGGATATGCCATTGGCACAATTGCAGAGAGAACATCGGTTATGCGCTGGGGAATCGAACTGACCAAGACCTATTTCTCCACCACAACGCCGATCTTCAATGTCATCACGCGGCGAGTCTTTGGTGTTGCTGGCGGTGTTATGGTCGCAGCCCGTGATCCACCCATGCAGGTGGCCTGGCCATCCGGACAATGGGGCTCTTTGCCTCTTGAAGGAGGCATCGAGGTTGGCCACCGCCACGAGCTGCGTGAAGCTGAAAAAGTCGGACGCAAGGAGGAAACGTACGAAGCGCTGGACGCGGAATACAGGCGGCTCATGAACCCGGTCAGAACGGCCAATGCATTTGGCGTCGAGGAGATTATCGATCCCAAGGACACGCGCCAGGTGTGCTGTGCGTGGGTTCGCCATATGTATGGAGCTACCATGAGAGAGCGACTGGCCCATCGAGGGAGTGGAAAGATCCAGCCATCTTTTACATGAACACGCTTCAATTATGAATTTTATATTCTAGCTCTATGCTTGGTGCTCACTGATTGGTCCACACTTGTACCCATTAGGCTCCTTCATTGTTCTATATGTGATTTACAAATTCTGTAATAACTCCTTGGCGAAGCCACCGGCTGGAACTCGCCCATTTCTCTCACTAACCTTCCATTCTGAACGACTACGCACGGCACCGTGGCCAAGTAAACTGGTTAGATGAGTCATACAGGATATTTATCAGAATTTTCCACGTTAGGGTTATTGCATTAGTGCGTCCTATAATTCGCTATAAAGGAAGTATTTATAAGCGATCTAACATGACCAAGCAAGTTCAGTGGCTGAAAAAAATATTTATTTATTTTTTTTGGTATTATTACTAGACATGATGCAAGGTCAATAATGTGTTTACACCAGTGAAACACGTAATGTTTTAAACTGCTATGTACAAGGAAAGAAAAGGAATCAATGATAGAATGTGCCAATCTAATACAACCAACGCACGCAAAGCAGAACTGGTCGCTGAACTTGAGGCCGCTGAGGGAGTAGAGGTCGTGATAGAGGTAGCCGTACTACTACTGTCTGAAGAGGAGGCAGTGGGACTTCCCGGGTGTAGCTATGCCAGAGTAATCTTCTGGGCCTTTGAGCCAGAGTGATCAGTCAAACCGAAGAGACTGGTGTCGTCGATAGTCAAAAGACCGGCCCAGTTGCTGACGGCCGGGGAGAAGGTCAACTTGTTTCCCCAAGTGGAGCCACCGTCAGTGCTAGTCACGACCTTGGCTGCCTCGTTCTTTTGGTTCTGGCCAGAGAGATCTTCGTCGGTCTGGAAGCTAACAACAAGAGTGCCGCCAACGTTGGTGACCTGAGGAGCTTGTGCGTTGAAGCCGGACGGAGCGGCGTAGACGGTCTGACGGTTGCCCCAGGTGCTGCCATCGTCGGAGCTGGTGACTGAGTAGACGGAGAAAGTGCTGCCTGAGGGGATAGACTCAAACACGGCGATGAGGTTGTTGCCACTGACCTGGGTCACACCCAACATACCATCGCGAGTGTTGTCGGTATCACCACCGGAAATGATATTGGCAGAGGTCCAGGTAGCACCGCCATCGGTCGAGGTGCGCATCAAGCTGTCTTGGTCAATGGCCGAATTTTCGCGAGAGTAGTACAGTTGCAGAGTGCTGCCGTCGTTGGCCATGCGGAAAAAGGGCTCCCAGCTACCATTCACACCATTCGCGGCGTCTGATGCTGGGGTGCTCAGGTACGACCAGTTGGCACCACCGTCATCCGAGTAGCAGACAGTGATGCGGTAGAACGTGTACGTGGACGAGCCGTCGCTGTTTACTGTTTTGTCATGGTTTCGCATGGCAACCAGAATGCGGCCCGAAGGCAGCTGGATGGGATAGGGGTTGTCCAGATCACTCGTATTCTTGTCTGCTGAAGCCACAGTGCCGACCTGGGCCCATGTGCTTCCGCCATCGGTCGACTTCACTACTACAATATTCTTGGTGTCGCCGTTAATCGCGCTGTATGTGCCAATGATGGATCCATCCTGCAAGAAGTTGGCGCGAGGGTATGTGCCACCGCCCATGGAAATCGCGTCGCCAGATAGACTGGGAGTTGCAGCTGCTCGCTTGGCAATAGGAGATGCCAGTGACGAGGTCAAAAGGAGAGCTGCAGCAGAAAGCCGAGCGACGAAGCCGAGGCCAACCATGTTGGTGATGAGAGAGGGAGAGGACGTATAAAGTAGTTGGTGTTGTTAACGAATGTGATTTGATCTAATGTCGAATGACAAGGAGTATATAAAGAATGGAGAAGAAAAGAAAAATAAGGACTTGTTGTCGGTTATCTTCAACAAACAAAACAATCAATGCCGATCACTCGGCAGAGCGCTGTCAATTTATATGCTCTTTCCATCACACATTAAATATAGAACAAGGCCCAGATGATACAGTCCCGGTCAGCAGACGGGTCAACACTGTGTCGGGGGCCAATGGCACAATTCCGACTTGCCCAGATGCAGGATGAGCATGGTAAGATGATCAATGCCCCTTGAAGTGGTGGGAACTAGCAAGGAACAACGTTCCGATCGGGCTTCCAGGCGATGTCACGTAGCCAGAGTAAGGTTAATTTTGAAGCAGGGCTACTGCCGATACGCTGGACACGAGAAAGAATACGCAATAATAAGAATAACAAGAAACAACAACTGCCGAGTACACGGTGTCCAGTTTCCAAATATTATGGAGAAACAGGACTGCAACTATAAATCCTCCACCAGCCAATCAGATCGCGCGCTACAAATGTTCTCCTACTATACAGAGTAGTAATAGTAATTGGTTCTGCGCATTCGCAAGACTTCAGCAATACGCAATACGGTCTGAAGGCGCGTATATAGCTACCAATCCCCGACTCTGCTGATGTCGGAACTATTTGCGCGCGTCGACGGCTGTGCAGAGTCCGTGATGCGATGCTGACCAGGATTAGTGCCCAAACGGGAAATGCTTCATTCGCGAAGTAGGATCGCCCAATAATAGCTGACATCAGGCATATTCAGGGTCTCAAAAAGTTCCAAACAAGCTGACGCGCTCGTCCTCGGCTGATTGTCGCTCATTTTAATAGGTGTTTGTTTCGTTCTCTCAAATTAACGCGACCAACAACGTCGTAAGCTGTCTTCGTAAGCTGTAGCCGTAGCATTTTGTACTCGGCTTCAGTGGTTTCAGCTTTCGCTTTCCCCGGAGCATGTGCATAATACTAATATGTAAAGTTGTAAATGTGCCTGCCTTTCAAGTTTCCTCCTTTTTAGGCCGTTTCATGTCGTTTTGAAAACGCATACCCCGTTATTTAGGAGCCAAGGCGGGCTAAACCCGTTAGTTGCAGCTATATTAGGGCGGATGCTACGTCAACTGTCAGGCTTCCCACATTAAATTTTAAGGGAATGTTCAAATTCCTCACAATTCGGCAGTGAGAACTTAATGTATTAATATCCCTGCAAGCCAGCTGGCCAATCGGGTCTTCTGGGCTGTGGTCTCAGGGCGAAGGTAGGATCAAATATCTACTAGTAGTTAACTACGCGCCGATAATTGCGTTGACATGTATAGCATATGCAACTCAATTGAGTGCATCACTATGTATACTACATAATCAGCTTGGTGTTTCGTATGGTTTCGCATAAATCATAATTATTGTAATCAGTGTGCCGTGTGATCTCGTTCTTCTCCTAGTACCCCGTGGGCCGCCAATAATGGTATTTCATGTCGATTATGATATTTGTCAAGCAATAATTCTAGAACTACAGATCCAGAGTTTTATGGGGGCTTTGTAAGGGCTGTCTTCCCCCAAGGTATAGAGTTTTATAAACAACGAAAATCCATGTCCACACGGACGGGGCCATTTTTCTTCAATGTCGAGTCGCCATACAACCTGGATGGAAACATTTGCACCCCATTGTTTCCAAAAACGTCAGACGCTTAACTGGTCAACTGGTATCTAACCAGTGAAGATTATTTACTAAATCACAGAAATAAATAGTCTCTGGCTTGCAAGACGGTATCATGTGTCCTCCACTATTGATAGTCATGCGGAGAAATACGATATCACCAGTACGGTATATTATTCATGTAAAAAGATAAAGGAAAGTTCTGTTATTATTTTCTATAATTTTACACCGTTCACGCTATACCTCTTCAGCCTCGTATCACTGTTCTTGGACTAGGGCCTCACCGGAGATACGCGGCGATAACATTTTTCTCCTCATTGTATGTCATTCGGTGCCTCTTCCTATGCGACTCCATTCCTACTTCGCTCAAAGCTACAATACGAGCTTTACCGGAGGAAATCTGTGGTTTCTCTTTCAGTGTGACTTAAAATGGCCAATTCCCAAAGCGCATCCCTGAACGACTACACCAATACTTTTATCCTCTCCCCCACGCCGAATTCGGAACAATCCCTCTTCAAGATTCCCAAAGCATGGAATTTTGATCCGGCGAGGCGACGAAGAGCCCATCAAAAATCCAGGACAGGATGTGAGAACTGCAGAAAGAGACGGGTCAAAGTTAGTTCACCCTTGTACCTCTAGTTATTGCTCGCCCGGAATTAATCAACGTGGCTGGCTAATAGTGCGGCCAAGGAGTGCCATGTGCAAATTGTTCTCGCAGGGGAGAGTACTGCAATCCCTCTACTAGAGGCAATTGGGCTCCCGTATTGGCTTCGATGCCCCGTTCAATGCCAACACAACTCCTACCCAACCCGACATCAACGAATACAGCCGTGAACCTAGGACATCTCAAACTATTCCACCACTTCCAGACATCCACGCAGCAAACCCTCTTGCTCGGCCCCGATGTTTGGTCATATACAATTCAGCTGTGCTTTCAGTTTGATTTCTTGATGGACGCCATCTTGTGCATCGCTGCTCGACACCTGGCCGTCTTGCAGCCACACGATCCGACATATCCAACAGCGGCGACTAGCCATCTGTGCCGTGCGTTATCCCAATTTCGCAACGCACTCTCTAAAGACTTGACCTCGACTCATATTGATACTTTCATCGCTACTTCGCTCCTGCTTCAATACGAGTTATGGACTAATGCTGACATAACCTCGCCGCCAGAAGAAGCTGGCGAGATCGCCTTTGATCAACTGCCAAAAGACCGCCTATTCACGTTCTGTTCGAGCTTAAAGCAGGTCTTTTTAAAGGGCATATCTGTCAAGTCTGGTCAGCTCTCCGTCATTCTACCCCGGCTTCGACACGATCCAAAGGATGCTCTTGTGCAAGCTGCTCGGATCAGCTGTGACACCGTTGATCAGTGTCAAAGCTTTTTCTCCTGGGATCGTCCAATTAGCCCGGATTTACTTGAAATATCTTTCCCATACAAACGAAGTTTGGATTCAGTTATTTCAAATGTATGGCAAAGTCACGTCCCTCGACTATCAACGGACACGACTAATCCCGTTGAGGATGGATACGTGCCCGTCATCACTCAACTTTGCCTCATACTATCTTTTCTCCCTGAGACACGACCACCGGAATTGGTCAACGTAGATTCAAGTCTATTTTCAGCTCTGTCAAGGTTCATTCTTTCGTTTCCTATTGCGTGCCATGGCCCGTATATCTCGATGGTCCAGGAAAGCGACCCACACGCTCTAGTCTTGCTCTATCACTTCTATCGTGCTGTCAGAATCCTCATGCCCCTGGACAAATGCTGGTGGGCACATACACGTGCAGTAGCGTCTGAGCGGGCTTTAAAGGCGTGGTTGATCAGAGAGAGCGCTAAGTATGTTGACACGTAAGCAGCTTGACTGTACAACACCTATTATTCTTATATTAAAGAACCAAAATTTATGTTAGAAGTTCTACCTTCTTCTACTTATAGATTTACCAGAGGAAGAATGGCCTTACTACGTACAAGTCATCAAATATTAAATTAACAGAACGGATCAGTCCCTGCCTTCTTCCTACACAGCATTGAATAAGCGTGGCTTAGTTACTCTATAAAGTGTTATTTTATCCCATTATATTATTACTAGCTCGACTTGATTTGAAGCCTCTAATAACCTATTCCAGCGGGGCAAGCCGACTATCACTTTAGAATCGAAGCTTCTGCTTCGTATTGCTCTATTCGGTATAGCACGAACCTCAAAAAGATAGGCACGTGTTGGCCTGTTCGCAATAGATTTAGTATGAGGATCATCCGTTATGATAATTTTATTAGCAGTCCGATTCTCCATAATCAACTTCGTATATAAATATTTACGTGAAGATTTTTACAGCTTCTCCCTTTGATTTTCCCACCTCACTGTATAAAGGCTAGACTGTCGACATATAATTGTAAAGAATACCAATGTACCATGAATCCTGAAGATATATATATTGTATTTAGTGATCCGTAAATTGCTGTGACGTTACTCATGGACATGTAGTCCTAAATAGCAACAAACCATCAAATATTGTGCAATATAGCTTGTTACTAAAATAGATCAATTATTGCGATGTTAACATGGTTGTCTCCCTCCATGTTCCACCCGACTCAGACCAACGGCCGCCGGAGCGAAACTCTCCGTTAATCGGCAAGTCGCGATAGCCGAGGGGATTCAATGCTACATATATCCAGTCATTTGCGATTGTCGGTGCGACAGACATATATACATTATATTTGGAGTTCCTTGGGCATACTTTAATTTCGCTAAGCTTGCAGCTTTTTCAAAGAGATAAAAAAAAATATAGCCCGTGCTGCACGTGGTACTTGGGAGTCTGTCGCAATGAGTACAGTGGCTCAAAAGGCTCAGGTAAGCAAGCGTGTATCGGGTCACTTCTAATGACCAAGACTAATTAGACGGTTAATAGTCTCAATATAAGGATAAAAAGACCATTCCGCCATGGATATCTTTGTTGTCTGGGGCAACGGCTGGGGCTGTGGAAGCTACAATCACGGTAAGTTTCAAGAACATCTACACAAAAAGCATGGAATTAATACCATGCTTTAGTATCCATTCGAATTCGCCAAAACTAGAGCTCAACTACGGTCGCAACAAGGCGCGATGGAGATGCCCAAAAATCCGTTCACGCTGATATATCAAGTTGCCAAACTTGAGGGCCCAGCGGCTTTGTACACCGGCTGCTCGACATTAGTTGTGGTAAGCTCCACCCCTGTGTCTTTTATAGCGTGGATTTATGATTAGGGGAAATATAGGGAACAGCGGCAAAGGCTGGGGTTAGATTTCTATCTTTTGACAGCATCAAAAACCTACTTTCGGACGAAGATGGCTCGTTGTCGACCGGCAGAGGAATTCTGGCAGGCATGTGTGCTGGTGCCACCGAGAGCGTTCTGGCAGTAACACCGACGGAGCGCATCAAAACGGCATTGATTGATGATGCCAAGTCGCCGAATAGGCGATTTCGCTCGAGTTTGCACGCAACTAGGACGCTGATCCACGAGAATGGCCTGGCCGATATTTACAAAGGCTGCGTGTCAACAACCATGAAACAAATGGCTACATCGGCTGTACGGATGGGCTCTTACAATTTTCTCAAAGAGACAGCGAAAACGTACGATATGCCCACAACAGCGACGACAACGTTCGCCATGGGCGCGTTCGCCGGTACGGTCACTGTCTATGCTACCCAGCCATTCGATGTCGTCAAAACAAGAAGCCAAAGTGTACAAGGCGCCCCCTTGGCAGAAGCCGTAGGCGGAATATTCCAGGATTTTGGAGTAAAGGGCTTCTGGAAAGGGAGTACGATGAGGTTGGGGCGCTTGATATTGAGTGGGGGTATCGTGTTTAGTGTGTATGAGCAGGTGGCATCTGTCTTGATGGGAACGTAGTCTGATTTTGCGTCACTTGGTGTGTATATATGTACATAGACTAATCCATATACCTTTCTTGCCGTGGGTCGGGGAACACGTGCAGTCACGGGGCGTGGCTTACCCTACATGAAGGCTCGTCTACCATGATCACTACCCATTCAACACAGGCAGCTAAATCTTATCGAGTCTGTTGATTTCCTATATACGACTCAATTCAATAACCATGTAATAGGATCCAATCAGCCTTCGGATCGTCAGCTCGCTACATCTTCCAGAAGGATGAACTTCTTACTAGTCCGCACCTCCTGCTCATACCCAACGCGTTGGACCAGGAAGGAATCAAATTCCAATTTCCTTGTTGGTAATTAGTGTCTCCGTAGAATACATTCACCCGAAGTCTGAATAGTAAACTGGCTCATTGGGCCGTGCTCCGTCTCGGGAGTCAGTACGGCACGACGGCGAGTTTTACGGAAATCCCACGGAGTCGGGCGTTGGCCTCACCATTTGTCTCGGGTTCACTTGGGGTGAATAGTATGGCCGCGGTCTTGCACGATTGATCGTTGACCATTGCTTATCGGTCCAACATGATCGCTGTCGCCATTGGCAGCTTCGTAAATAATTATTCTGGATGTCCAGAATCTAAGATCCAATAACGACCCCTTCCGCCTGATCGGGGAGGGATTCGGCCCAGCGAAGATGTCTCCGAAAGGAGCCGGGAGTTTTACAGCCAGCTTTCGTTCTGACAATAAATCGCTACATGCACACTCACGTATTTGAAACCTCCTAGTGGCCAGGTGTAGCCATTTCGCAGAATCAAATAATCAAATAATACGTTCTCACATGTTTCTTCACCTCCACCACGTGGATCTCCAGCCGGAAAATAAGATGGGCTATACCCGATTGAACTGTTGGTAATAGGCCGATTGCACACGGAGCTGCGAGTAATCCGGGGTGTTTCTGTTTGGCTTAAGAAGGAATCCTGGGGGCCTGTTAGTAGTATTGGCTGATGGTTTACTCTGGGTTACAGCTGTCCAATGTATCTGTCTGACGATCTCCACATGAAGCGGTGTGTTGGGTGTAATAGGCTGCGCCGAGATTACTTGACGTTTTATTAATATAATAATAACAACAACAACAATTAATGGACGGTCTCAACTGCTCGTGGCTTGCTTTGTTGAGCGGTTGGTGCTTCGGCCTCTTCATTTAACATCAACAAAGTGGTTCCGAGTGTTTCTGGAAAGATTAACTCAACTGTCTGTAATAATGGTTCGGCCCCCCATCACCAACGAGTCAACGACGGACTCACACATGCCCTCAGTGCTGGCCTCCGATGGGCGAGAGCCGTGAAGTAGACACGCGCTACAGTAGAAAATGGCAAAGTGCTTCCGCTAAACTTCCCTAACGGGCACCCATTGGGTCGAGTGGGCGCCGGACCTAAGCACTATACAGCTTAGTATGCATTAGCCGCGCCTCTAGGCGGCGCGTGGTGCAGCTGTCATTGGACTGCGCAGCATGCCACTCTCTGGCTCCGGCCCTAGCCAAAAGTGGGCTGTAAACAGTGGGGAGAGTGAGGTGAGGACTTCGTTCGGCGGAGTTTTCAGTCGGAGAATAGCAAACTGTGAGGCTTCCAGCAAAACGGTCCGAAAACAAAAAGAGGGCGGTGTTATATTTGGACACCTTGCCCAACTGAGGATCTTGGTGTGTTTTTTGATTCTTTTTGCTTTGGTTTCCTTCTGCTGCTGCGTCTCCGAGTACGATATCCTGATCATGACCGACGTCGCCCCGGCCGTTCCCCGCAACGAAGCTCCTCAGCGCATCAAGTTACGGTCGGCGTGCGATCGATGTTCGCTGAACAAGATCAAATGCAGCCAGGACAAGCCTGAATGCCAGCGATGCAAGACTATCGGGGTGCCGTGCCACTACAGCCGGTCGATGCGAATGGGCAAGCCGCGCAAGTCGGCCAAGGCGAAGGCGATGGAGAACAACAGCAATAACAACAACAACAATATCAACAATAAGAGTCCCAATAGCAGCAGCAGCAACAGCGGCAGCAACAGCCCGGAAGCGATCAAGACCGAAAATGCGACCGCCATGTGGCCCGGCGACTGGCATCTGGGTCATCCCTGGTCAGCCGACTGGAGTTTTGACAGCGTGCTGGCTGGCAGCGAGCCCAGCAGCAGCAGCCACAGTTCCAGCGACTTAATGCAGCCTCTTTTCGCCGACTCGTCTGCTGCGTACAGCCAGCAGGCCGATGATTCGTTTCTCGCCGCCTCCACGTCGTCGCAATCGCAGTCGCCTGCGTCCTCCGGACCGAATGCCCTGATCAAAGACGACCCGGAAAACGTCTATCTCTCGCCCAGCAGTTACAATGCGCCCTCGTTCGACGCCGGAATGTTCTCGTCAGCGCCTTCAACTGGTGTGACTTCAGCGACAACCACAAATCCCAGCACTCCGCCCGATGGGTTCAGCCCGGCCATGCTGATGGTACCCCAGACCAAACCACACGATTGCACCCAACTTGCTCTCGAGTCGCTGGTCGCCTTGAGTCTGCCCTCAACAGTGCAGAAAACCACCCAAGGCCAGCCGCGTCCGACCATGGACCAGGTCCTCAAAGCTAATAGCGAAGCGATGAAGAACGTGTCCACCATGCTCGCGTGCAGCTGCCCCAAGGACTCGTCCTTTCCCATGCTCCTTGCTACTATCTTTTCTAAAACGCTGGCCTGGTACCAAGCAGCTGTCGACTTCAACGACGTCAGCTTTCTTGATAGTGCCACCAGCAATGCGACGCTTTTCAACCACGTCGCCGAAGAAATCGTGCACCGGCCCATCTCCGTCGGCGGCTACGAGTTGGATGACGAGTCTTGTGGCTTGATGAAGATCCAACTCGTTTTGAGCCGTCTGCGAATGATGTCCAAGCCGATTCAACAATTCCTTGACACCTACGCTCTTCCAGGAAGCTACCCGTCGCCCTCTGATACCAAACCTGCCGTCAGCTCGATGCAAGTTTTTTCGACCATGGGCACATTTGTGCAGAATCGCCTGCAGTGCACCATCGATGAACTGCAGTCGAAGCTGTCTCCATAACCGTCTTATTTAAAGACATAGTGTTCGGTATCCTTGAGCTGGCCTCTGGGGTTTCTTTTTCGTGCGTTTTTTTTTTGGTGTGGGTGAATTTTCAACAAAGCATAGCGAGGTGAAGGGTTCCGCGGTTTATTTACGCTCTCAACGACTAATGACTGGGTATGGCATTTTTTTTTACTTTTTTTGATTTTTTTTTTCCGCGTGAGTATTGACCTCAACGTGAAATGTGCAAGATACATAATTCAACATGTAACCATAGTATGACTGCGTTATCGAATTGATATTACGTAGTCCAAGCTGAAGCGGTGGCTGAAGACTGCTACAAAACATTGAAACAAACATTTTTGACAACCGACACGGTTATCTGAAACTTGAATCTCCTCGTACAAACGTACCCATCACTTTACATACCTTGTCACTAGGGCTGGGTAGATCAATCAAACATGTCAACCCGTACTGCAACCCGAGCTACTACGGGGGCACTGCCGTTTGGATGAACGGTAGCACTGGGAATCGGGATCATGCAATTCCCTAAAATGGTAGAAGCGGAATACGTTGGCCTAAAAAGTTCAACCACACGTTACTAAAGAGTTCTATTTTCTGTACTATTCATTATCTGAGTCGAAAGACCATACTGACATTAGTGTGGTGAAATTATGTGGAATTGTTTTACTGTGAAATCGACATTTTTCGAGCTACCGTCAGGCGAATTCCAGGCTACATAGGTATACCGTTTTCACAGTTATATTGTTCAAGGATATTGTTCAAGGATATTAATTAATATGGTTTCAGCAATCCTGGAAATTTGTCATTTACTACCTGTAAGTACACTCTCCATACTCTCTCAGCTGTAACGCCCAAGGGCTTCAGTCAGTCTTTGTTACTTTTGAATGATGTAAAGGAAAACACACAAAGACGGGGTAAAAAAAAGAGAGAAATTTTTGCAGATATTCTATTGTACATTCGCAATAACCGGCGTCTTTCCATCCCACTCCTCACTACTTAGAGCTTCAACCATGAATTTAGCCACACTTGCCCTGGTGATACTTGGCATAAAGCTAGCCTCCTCCCCAGCTTCGCCGAGATATTCAATTTGCTTAGGTTCCCCATTCTTCAGCATTGCTGGTTTCACAATCACCGATTGAATTCCACTTGCTTTCTTAATAACTTCCTCGGCCTCTTTGTGATCAACAAACTTCTTTCCTAGCGGAGTGGCACACACGGCACCCTTCATCATGAAGTTGAGGTTGGCATACGACGCCCCAACCCCAAAAGCGCACAAATAAATAATCTTGCTTGTACCAAACTGCTCCATTACCTGCATGGTGTTTCGTGTTACATGTGCGATAAATGAGGATCCGTTTTCAAACGTTCCTTTGGCGGGTGTGAGTGTCACAATCACGGCATCTGGTAGGCGGCGCGCAAAGGATTTCTCGATATCGGCCCTGTTGACTGGTGTCCCCTGGACAAGGTCTAGGCCAACTTTGCTGGAAACAGCCGATGGGTTACGGACCAATGCCGTAACAGTATGACCTATATTTCCCCCCTATAATTAGCGACATATGTTGCTATTCGCGATGTCTGACAAGCGACATACCTTGCTCGATCAGATTTTCAATAACTAGACTGCCCGTTTGGCCACTGCCCCCCGCAATGAATACATGCATGTTGTTGATATAAGAGTAGAATTTTGGATCACGAGGGAGTATCAATTGATTACTTTAATCCAACTGTATCAATGTGAAGCACGATCAATTCAATGTTGGCGCAAATGATAATAACGTTGTGGTCTAACTGTCTTTTTGAATGTCTAGAATCTATGGCTATTTATATAGAATGATCGGCTTTTGTTATCGTTCGGGCTATTCAACTGCTTGAAATCATCAAAACTACTGATAGCTCCGAATAATGACAAATGTATAATCGTCGAGATGATCTATGCTCGAAAAAAGGGTTGGCGGGCTCAACTGCTAAAAGGAGAAAGGCGCATAGATTTGACCTTCCGTATTCGGAGTCATTGGCCGAATCCGACCCTAACCTCCGACCACAGCCGCCCAGTATCTTCGGCCGAGCTTTTGAATATCACTACCAACAGTTATATTAGGGTACACATACTTCTCATTGGGCCAAATTTGGCATGAAAAAATTTCGAACTAGAACTGTAACATTCTCCATCATCTCCGTCGACTTTAAGATTACTCAAATTACCAGTATTGGATGCCTATCCAAGGCTTCAAATGACATTGCTCGGGTATTAAATCTATGCTACAAGTATTGACATATTCAAAGGTTAGAGTTGTGGTATATTCTTGTCTTGTCACTTGTGATAAAACCATAATCGCCACACCAGCTCTGTCTACCCCAGATACACATCCACCTCAATCTCCAAATTCTGCTCGGAAAATGGCAACGAATGCACGCCCAACATGGTCCAAGTAGGCGTATGATTCGGACACCACTCCTTAACATGTTGCACCATCAATTCAATAACCTGATCGCGGGTCTCCGGCAGATTAACGTGGTATGTTCGCAACTTTATGACCCTATCCCAGCCTGTTTTGTTGTTTTCTGCGACGGCAGGATGGTTAGCCTTTTCTAGGGCGTAGAGAATCACATCGTTGATGTTGGTGAACGCTTGGGCGACTTCTTCTTTGAGGGCAGGAGGCACTTTCACTGTGTCGGGACTCATGCCAGCTATTTATTTAATTTCACTTGGTCAGTATATACCAACACCCGGAAAAGTGGGACGCTATTGAAGACATAATAGAGTCTTTTAACTCAAGTTAAGAGGGGCTTTTTACTTTGCCCGGCTAGTTCCATCCTCTGATCAATGATCACGGCTTCGCTGAAGCCATATTTTTCTTGAAAATTCTGACCTCGACCGGGTCGAGAGTAGTATTTCAGCGACGTCATGGTTTATTATAAACTCGAGACGAGGGTTAATATCTAGGAGAAATACTAGAATGAATGTATGATCATAGCAATGACTTTTAGTTCTTAATAAAAAGGCTCATCAGTTGAATATATGCTAATGGGGAAACGGAGCGATTGCAAACGAAAGAACGGATGAAACGGAAACCGTCATTTATCAGTCCCGATTAGTATTATACTAGTATTTCTTTGTTATGCAAGACGTGGTCGTGGGGCTGGTTTACCCCGCAAGGTTGCATCTGAATTTGTGATACCAATGACAGTGCACCGAGGGGTTGCTGCGCTGTACGGAGGGTATATTGGTATTGATATTTAAAGATCAGGCATTGAAGGTTTCGTACATACGTACCATTAAGCATAGCAATTGCTTCATGCTAATGGACGTTGAATTCGAGCAGATGAAGATACGTATTAATGGAATTATCAATTGGTAGTTGAACCACCAGACGTAGATCATAGCCTTAGGTGTTATGCTACCTGGGGTTGGGCTATTCCGTTCGTATTATACGTCAATTTCATATGACATCTATCGATAGGGCCTTGGCCTGCTAATGTGATCTATATTATGACATATGCCTTCAGATAGTCACGCTTGATCAGCTGCTGATCATCAACAAGTACACCCAATACAATGAGAAGTAAAGAGTGAATCCATCGTAAGCTATTGCTGGCTCGCCGCACGCCCTAGCCGAAAGCCCCAGCATCGACGTTCTCGAAGGAAATTACCATATCGCCATAGCACTACCAATGGCGGGATGAAGACAGCCGAAATAAAGGCGAGAAGCGTGTTTCCCCAACCATGTCCCAAGGAATCATATAACGACGGACCAGCCAGTGGTAAAATCGCCGCAAGCAATCCTCGGGTAATCACACCGGCGGCGATGGCAGACGCAGATGCCCCTAGGGGATCAAATAGGTCAACCAGATAGTTTTCTGTCGGGAGAATGCTAAGTAGCATGCCGAAACCGACTATTGCTGTTCCAATAATTGGCACGATCCAATGGACGTCTTTGTTCATTGCCCAACCGTAAAGGGAGAGTCCTAGTGGAAGCACTACGGCGCCGAGAACCATGAGCGGCAGGCCAAGCTCTGGCTTGGTCTCACCTTTGGCCTTTTTGTATTTGATGTACCGGTCGGAGAAAAGGCCGTAGAGAAGCATACCGAGGATGTTTCCCACCGCTTGAAACACAGATATTAGTAAAGGGCAGTATTAGGAAAGAGAAACAAGAAAATACCTCTTCCTAAAAAGGTTATTCCAAGGGGGCCCTCCCCGAAGCCATACGTCTTCTGCATAATTTTCGGCAAGCGTTGTGAGAATCATATACGATATGCCATAAGTCAGAGCTGTGTAGAAAGAAATGACAAATACAATAACCGATGAAAAAAGCATATGCATTGGTTTGATCAGCGTGCCTAACAGCCGTTTCTCTTCTTACCGAGGAGATTGAAAATTCTCATTTCCAGTCTGTTTCCGGAGACGCGTTGCCTGAACTTGAAGGATTTTTACCTTGTATGTCTCTTTGAAGACGGCGAACGACAAGAGAGTGACTGCGCCGACCACGATAGCGACTAACCAAATAGTCCACCGTCATCCAAGGGCACCGGCAACATAACCACCCACAATAGGTGCGATAAAGGGGCCTAGGAGTGGTAGAGCGATAGCAATGGACATGGCGGTGGCCCGTTCCTCTTTCTTAAACACATCGCCAACGATACTCGGGCCCAAGGTGAGTGAGGTGATGGCGACACCGTTCAGAAACCGGAACGAAATCAACATTGGAATATTCGTGCTCAAAGCCGCGGCCACAGAACAGACGATGAAAAACACATTTCCGGCATGATAGACTGGCATGCGCCCATAAAGCTCTGACAGCGGGCCGACAAAGAACTGTCCAACGACTTCGCCCAATTCCCAGATCGATACAATCAAGGTCGAATCCAATTATTGGCAGACATGTGGAACTCTTCGAGGACAAGTGGTACGGCAGGGACGATGGCAACTGTGCCAAAGTTGCTGTACATTACTAAGTATCGGTCTACTTCAAGGAGAGACTTGAATAGATACGCACGCGAGCATGAACATCATCGCGACCAAGCTAACAATGGTCCATTTTCGCCAGGGTGCCCAATTCTGCGGATTCTCCGGATCATTCTCCTCGAATTCTGTCTGCGAAAAGCCGGGCGCTGCTGTGGTTAGAGGAGCAGGCGATTTCTTTGCCTCTAAGCACATCTCTTCCAAGGCTTGGCTGACACTCGACTTCGTTCCTAGTATCTACTATACGGATACGGAATGCCAGACTCGAGACCACAACGACGGACTTTTTTCACCAGACTGAAAAGGGTGCAACCCTCTAGCCGACACGCAAGCCCAGTCATTGGTAGATACGTTATTTTCTTTGTTTGCAAACGGAAACTAGTATATTTACCCCTGCCAACTGCACACTAACACGGAACTATCTCCAACATGTTTCTTTCTCTGTCCGGATAAGCGGCACCCTGGTGCTTACTAACTGTGTCTTAAAGTAGTTATTATTGGGTGATAGTTATGTAGTTCAATGTAGCCTAAGTAAGTAGCGAAGACACCGACCACATGCGAGCTTTTTGTAGCGGTAAATACTAGGGCACACGCTTAGCCTTCCGCCTGTTCAGCGCCGGCGAATCATTATTAATTATTGCAGTAGTCAAGCTAACAGGGAAAGCTTGATTGTTGAGTGTTAAAGAGACTAACGCATTGTTCCGCGTCGCGCCACGACTACAATCCGAGGGATACAGAGCGCAACGCCGCCCACACTTTCTTGATAGCCTTCCCTAATGAGCCTATACAAGTTTTCCGCCGCTTCCGTCTTACCAAGGCGCATCAGCGAGCCGGCAAATTCGTCCATGGTGAACATATGTAGGTCGTTGAAGGCCCGTGTCATGGCTGGCCCCTCGCTATAATGATGCAGCTTTGCATCCTGAAATCCCTCTGCTTCCAACATCTCCGGAAGGCTGAGGAGCCAGTCATGGCGGCCGGAGGAGTAAGATAAAGTACAAATCTCGTCGAGAGCTGGCGCTAACACGGACAGGTCGACCTTTTTGACGTGCATATTCATGCAATCTAGATCATCCCATTGCAGCGTGCCGCCGGGCTTGAGAAGCTGCAGCAAGCGGCGAAGAACGGGTTTGGCATCGAGCCCAGACAGGACCAACACCAGAAGCCGCACATGAACGAAGTCGTATTTTCCAATGAAACTCGGCGGTGGATCCTCAAAAATATCCCACGATTGTAAGTGACATTTTGTGGCAGCCACGAAGCGTGCGGTGCTTTGGTCAAGTCAACTTCGGCTCCGTCTAGCTGTGCGGTAGGGATTTCACGCGCAACGTCAAGTATCCAGAGACAGGTTCCAGCTGCAACGTCGACGATTACTGGGTTAATGGCAGGAAGCTTGACACTTGGATGGATGCTGAATTGGAAAACCTCCCGAAATAGCATGTGCTGCAGGTTTAGCCGGCACGCCTCAAGATGGCTCTTGTCGAGGACGTAGCCATGGCCATCGGCCAGCTTGAAACTAACTGGAGTAGAGTATTGCGCCATGGACTCTCAGAAAATACACGCGTTTAGCTGCAACTAATTGGTTTATATAGTAGCAACACTATATATAACAGAACCTCGCCGCATGAAAGCGTGTCAGTATTAATGGAGGAGAACACGCCGCAATGGAGCCTACATGTACATGTAGGACACATGCGGGCAGTGCTAGCGAGTACATGTATTTGTCAAGCTGCATGACCCCTGTCCTGCCCTCCGGGTGAAGTGTTGTTGATAGGACCGATGGGCTTATGAAGATAGCCTACTGCATTTCAATGTCGCATCGCGTCACAGAACCCACATATTGTTGCACTTAACACACTGTATGTATGGTGTATGGCCCTGTAATAGCTAGGCACGTACTAAATCTATAGATGTGTAATTATAATCACCTGTTGTAGGTTCAATATCGGGCTTTGGTATGTATGCATGCCGCGGAAAAGAAATGATCATCGGAATGTACAAGGGACTCGGGAGAGCCTACCAGCTGCCTCATTGTGCTGACTGAGACAATAGTAAAATTAAGCTCTTAGATTTATACACAGTATAATGGAACTGAAACAACCAAATATAACAAAAAGACCAAAACGCTTGCTATTCACGAGCCATATATTACGCGTAGTTTTGGTTCCCCGGTGGTATTTCGACCAGCGGGATCTCCATATCTTGAGATGGACGACTGGGTTTAGTCATTAAGATGTTTGTTGGCGCGCGCAACGAACTTCGTGTGCGTCTGCTGCTAATGCCGGCACTGTTTGATTGCGAGCTTTGCTGTGCCCTGCGACTAAAAGAGGACCAAGATTTCGACATCAGTCTAGATTGCGGATGACAGGTGTGCTTGGAAGGACACAAGCCGCAGAGTTGGCAGACAAAACGCGATCAATGCGAGGCCATTTTCGATCATACTCCAATACAAGAGAATAGTTAACGTTATTGCAAGTATTATCTTGAACGTTTACTTCTTGGTGGTCGAATTTGTAGGCTTACGGTCAACATCGGTATGAGCAGCATAGCCGCCATTTGAAATTTGCCACTGTACAATCAGGCGGATAATTGCTGCTGCTAGAGATCTGTTGTTTCATCAACACCGTCTTCTTTTAATATCTTGGGTCAATAATCTTACACGGCGGCGAGCATCAGAATAGCAATAACACCGAGCTTTTGGGTGATTGGCATGCGCATTTGCCATACCTGTACAACAAAAATTAGCAACAATTCAAACGCAGCCAATTGTTGAATAGCACACTTACCACTGGGATTGGCACTAACCAGACCAGAATATCGGTGATCAGGTCAGAGATCATGAGCCCATCTAGTCGCATATTCGTGTTACAGCTAGCGATCTCCATCAACGGGGCCCATGGGTAATCAAAGTGCCGTCCACAACCGAAGATGGTTGGGAACAGAAACGACACTGTCCATAAAGCGCAGATCAAAATCAGGGTTATTGACAGAATGTCGAACAATTCCCACCTCAACACAAGGAAAATTCGTCGGTATAGAAAGAGCGTGCTGAGCTTGATCAAGCCGTTGGCCGGAACCATGAGGACCCATGTGATCCAGTCCACCTGTTAAGTACCGTTAGAAAAGGTCATATTGACACTGAAAATAATAACATTGGGGGCATGGGGGAGACCACCAATTCCACGGTTCTTTGCTTAGGTGTCAATTCGGTTAGTTCTGCAGTAGGCGATGGAATCGGATATGGATCAGAAGCGTAGCCTAGCGCTCCTTTTGCAACCCCTGTGCGGTGTGGGTGCCAGTCAGTTGACTACAGGAAAACAAGAACGAAATATTAGGCTTTTTTACCGTAGATTTGGCTGGTTCCCATTCCGATGACTAGTATCTGAAGTCTAAGTTAGCCCCCCCGGGCGCTTCTGACATTTTTTTTGCGAAGGGTTATTTGGTTGTTTGTCTTGCTCACCAAGGACCCGATAATAAACCAGTCATCTATCCCGAACTTCTGCTGCTTCACTAGGCGGATGTACGACCTCACCGAAACTACCAATATGCTGACAGCCGGAAGGACAATAGCTGAGGTCAAGACTTCCCCTGCCGTGACGAAAGCGATCGAGAGCTCGTTCGTCGACATCTCGATGGCTTAAAACGCATCAGTCCGATGTGATGCCCACTTGATTCGCACAAGCAGCCAAAGACAGAATACTAGACGCGCAACATTAAAAGACCTGTCTCGTCAGCCAGATTGACTGAACTACTCGGGTGCGTTATGACCTGTAAAGACTAGTAGATCTATTTTTCACCGCCAGCTCGTACAATTCGGTCCAATCAAAGAGATACTGGCGAGCAAGGAAGGATATTTCTGGGTCTTTGGTGGGGGATAACTTATACACCTCTTATTATACTTAACTATCTAGTCTGGTTCTGCATAGGCTAGATGGGCTCTTTAAGTGTGATTACCCTAATACAGCATTAAGCTCCACCCACCATAGCTACACTACGTTACTTGATGTAAGCTAACTTGTCAAGGCACTGCTCCGTGCTTAGAATTGGCTATGGCCCGAGTGGGGCGGTTTGTGATCTGTGGTTTGGGAGCTGTTATCGCGGCATACCATCTCTTCTAAACACCCGTACTAGCAAACCTGCTCTATTAGCTGGGCGTCCTGTATTAGGCAAACTGTGATATGCCTACATGGAATTTGAACCCAGCGCTAGTATCGATGTGATTATGAATGAGGAGCAGCGCGGCAGCGGTGGCCACATAAGTGGCATGCCATCTCTTGCTTCTGCACCTTTGAATCTGCCCGTTTTACTGTACAAAAAATCAAATCATCGTTACGTTTTAAGAATCCGCAATCAAAATGGGTTTCTTCTTACGCGTTTTGCTTCTCGCCTGTCTTCCGGCTGTTATCCTCTCGTTGCCAACCCCGATTGAGCAGCGTAAGTATTCTCCACGTACCTAATTCATATTTTATGGGTACTGATGCTCTACATATGTATCATCTAGGTGATGCCTACGCCCTCGACCCTCTCGCCGCGTGGGAAGAGGAAATCCCAACCGGGACTGAAGAAGCCATTGAGCCAAGTCCTCAGGCTGACCTTAAACGCCGATAAGTTGGCATCAAGGCATGCCTATCGGTCAATAAATATATTTGGACATGACTCATATGGCCAGTGGGAATTCTAGTTCGGGTGGGTTGGTGATTATAATATAAGTTATGATTATGTCTAAGGTTGTGTCTTTTCGTCTACGGTTGTTCTATCCAGCAATTTAGTATACATAATATCAGACCGCACTTCCTCTAACGATAGTCACTGCACCATATAATCATTATCAAATATCAATTCGTTAAGGAGTACACCCACGGTCCCGACACAGGCTGAGCTGAATCTCCATAACCCCTTTCACTTTGAGGTGCACATCATGCATCATGCAATCACAATCACATTGAACGCAATCGATTGGTAAGCATAAAGGCCTTGTTAGTCTCTTGGAGCCTTTTAGACACCGGCGGCACATGCCCTGTACGTGACGTGTATACGCTAGTACCGTCGAATTCGTACCATTTCAATTGTACGCGGGGATTGGGACTGAGAAAAGATAAAGAAATTCGCTTCGGAGAGGCTTCCATCTTGAATTTCCTGAGTGCATGTCTCCAATCCCATGTGCCACTAGGACATCGGGCTGTGTAATATTGGTTGCATGTTACCTACAAGACAATCATGTCGCAGTACCAACTACTTAATATGTCTGAATCGACAGAAGATGAAGAAAAAATATACGAAGTTGCTCGTGAGAAAATGGACCCCTACAAGACCCAGTGGACCACCTCCCAGCGCACCAAGACTCTTTTCCTGATCATATCAGCCATCCTTAATATTGTCCTCGTCATTTTGTTTGTCTTTAACTCTCATAAACAACCACCAACTGTAGAGAAAACTTCTTTTGGTAGGTTATAATAAATTCTCTCCTTGAAGTAACGGGGTCTATCGGACTGATGACATGAATAGCTGGACTCTCTCGTACCATGGCACAGCCATGGGGTCCCAACGACGGCTCCAACGAGACCGAGCAAGAAGCACTTTGGGCAGCGACAAATTATGACAAGGGAAACATCGCGCTCCTGGATTCCTACGCACGCTGCAAAGGTCTCCCGCGCGCGCAACGGTTTCCCTGGGATGAGGAAAAGGGCATTTACCTGATCGACGCCTACCATAACTTGCATTGCGTCAAAGCACTACGTACCGCGCTTGTCGAATTCCGTGACGGGAAGAAGCAATCTTCCCCCTGGAACCATCTCACCCACTGTCTCCTTGTGTTGCGCGACGAGATCATGTGTGATGCCGACGATACGCCACGGTACACGGGCTTTCAGCCGAACCAAAAAAGTGGGCTTGGACAGGTGCGTATGTGTCGCGATTTCAGTCGTTTGGAGGAATGGGCGGACGAGAACACGGCTTGTTGGCGGCATATTGGAGATATTTATGAAGACAATTTCCGAGAGTTGGATCGATATCGGTTTCGTCCTGACGGCAGTCAGTATAAGGAGGTTAGCGAGACGCAGTGGTTGAAAGGTGGTTGGTGGCGGAAGTATAAAGAGGAGCAGAGTCATTGATCTCAGAACGAAGCTACTATTTTGGGGGTGGAGAGTCGATGCGTTACTGAAGTAATCAAGTTTCGCGACAGCTAGAAACCACCAGTTTATCTGAAGTGGAAAGTACCGAGCCTCAAGATGTAGTCTATCATCGCGATTGCTGCATGTTCTTTCGGCGGTGACACGTTCTGCCGCTGGTAGGCCACATAGTTGCTGGGCCATGAATAATTCACTGAGAGTATTCTGGGGCAGCTTCGGACGTCGCATCGAATCTTACACTTGCCGTGTCTTCTAGTGATTAGAGCATCGTCGGCTCTTCTCTGTTCGCACCATTCGATACTGATGCTGCATACGTTATGTACTCCAACTTCACCTACTAGTAGTCCGCGTTTCGATGTTGCGGACCAAGTCGGAGACGCCTACTCCCCCAAATACAAAGATAAAAAAATAGACAGCCGTCCTTTTCACAAGTATCCCAGTCGAACTCAGATATTTTTAGGAAAAAGTGTCGATTCAATATCATTGCAACGACACTTGAGGTGTTGAAAAGCGAGTTGGCGCTTGTTGATATGACAGTGGCCATGTGAGTCGAGAGAACGTGGACTATGGTTCCTTCGATAGAACACGATGCAAATGGGTTTGTCAGATTGTGATTACAAAGACCTCGCAAACAATGCCTGGCCATTGGCTTCCAACATAATAATGTTCAAGTCCGACGCAACATGGCGAAAGCAAGATCCGTCTTAAACCCGGTGGCCAACCATGACGCTTGTTTTGCGACTAGACCCACTGACAATTGACAGCGCTGTTCGTGCTTGCTATTGGCTGGATCGCAATTATCGTTCTTCCATTGGCTTAACTGGGCCATCGGTGGGGCCAACATGGCATCCAATGCCGTTTTGGGAATTTACTCTCCCTCCTGAGGGATGGGAGATGATTATCTGGTTTGACCTAATTTAGGAGAGAGTTCTCTATAAAGAGCTGGCTTAACCCCCCCGTCCAATTGTCTGTTTATAGCCCAAACTATTGCAAGTGATTGATTACTCGGCCGAAATCGAATCAGCTCGGGATTGGTAAAAATGGGTCCAAGGGAACAGGTCAAATGGTTCACAGAGAAAGACATACCTGATCTCTCAGGCAAAGTCGTACTCGTAACTGGCGGTTTGTTTCTCCTGTCATGTCATTGGTCTGGAGACACTCGTGCTCACTGCCACCTTAGGCAACCGAGGACTGGGGAAAGAAGTCGTGCTGGCAATTGCGAAGAAAAATCCCCAACAGATATTTATGACCGTACGCAACCTCAAACGGTCTCAAGCAGCAGTCGAAGATATCAAATCTCATGCTCCGGGAGCAAAAATCACCCTTCTGCAATGTGACTTGTCATCACTCGCTACGGTTCGAAAGGCAGCAGAAGAATTTCGCAGCCAAGCGTCTCGTTTAGATATTGTGATATGTAGTGCTGGAGTGATGACCGTACCTCCAGGCTTGTCGGAGGATGGGTACGAAATTCAATTCGGAACGAATCACCTTGGCCATGCACTGCTGGTCAAGTCGGTTTTGCCTGTCTTGCTGCATACTGCCAAACAGCCGGGAAGTGACGTGCGCTTTGTTGTATTCACCTCACAGGGTTACATGATGCATCCATCTGGTGGAATTTTATTTGACCAGCTTCGTACGAAACAAGACAACTTGTGGCTAGCTCGATACCAACTTTACGGTCAAAGCAAACTTGCCAACGTTCTTTACGCTGCACAACTCGCGGAAAGATATCCGCAGATAACTTCCGTGTCCGTTCATCCTGGTATTGTTGAAACAGAACTTATGACCGGTCAATCGTTATCCGACAGAATGTTTCTCAGAGTTACGACCATTGGCAAGACGATCACCCCCGAAGAAGGAGCCAAGAACGCTCTCTGGGCCGCGACTACGGACAAAGTCAACATAAAGAATGGGTCGTACTATGAGCCGGTGGGCAATCGGCAAGATGTTCAACGATGGGCGAAGGATCAGGACTTGGGACGGAAGCTATGGGAATGGACGGAGACAGAACTTGAGCCTTATGTGATCCAGGACAAATGGAGTTCACCGTGAGTATGGTTTTCAGGTGTACTGTTTACGTTTTCCTTCCTTTTTCTTTCTTTCTTTCGATTGCAACTGGCGAATGTTGTTGTGTGGCGAAACGGCCGATATGCTGCGTATTTGGCTTCGAGGGGTTCTGATTTATTTAAATTCTCGTACGTTTAGGTGAATAGTATGTTAGTTAAAGGTACATCGCCTGCCATTCTGGGGTCCTTAATGACAAATAGTGATTTGGTAATGGGCTAGAAGGTAAATTGTGATTTTTTGTCACTTTTTCCCATTCTGGGTTTGTTTCCTATACAAACGTTGGAGATCCGTTAGGCATACAATGGGAGTAAGAATAGGGCTGGCATATCTAATCAAGAGACATATTCTGTATCAACCCAGTCTGTATAATCGCTTCCCAATATCGAAGAGATCTCAACTGGCGAGGTAAGCTCTGTCGCAAAACTAGCACGCGTTCCAGAAGCACCATCGCCACTGTTGTCGTACTCGCCAAGATACACGTCTGAGGTTCGTGGATCACTCGATGACCATTCTTCCCAGCCCGCACTGTTTATCACGTCGGTCATGGACGTGTATTGAAAAACAACGCGAGCATATTCGCTCCATGGGCGACCTGTTTTGAAGAAAAAATTAGTTTTTGAGCTGTACCATTTTTTTTAATGGTGTTTATAGACATAAGAGTACCTAGATAATAGGCGCCAGCAGATACAGAATTGTCATCTGCAGCAGCTATTGTCGATTCATTGATGACATAGAAAGACACATCAGAGCTAGACGAACGCCCGTTGGCAGTGATAGTCCCCAGGCTAGCACCAAGGACACGGATATCGCATTGGTCGAACCAGGCAGTAGCATGCTGGCCGAATATAAAGTCACTGGTGGCCAGTTAATTTACCACAGGAGTTTTCAAATGTTGTGAAAATGAACCAACTCACACTGCACCCTCGATGAGGCATTTGGCGTAAACTTGGTTGCCTGTTTCAGCGAGAACGGTATCTGGAACAGTTTTAACCCGACAAAGTCCAGCAGATGATAAGGTAAAATGACTAACCTTGGTAACCTGTAAACTGACAAGCGTAGTATCCCTGGTTGTTCGCATAGGCACTCAACGCTAGAGCCTGCTCTCCTTCTCCGTAGGTATTGGCAACATTAATGTTGTAGACCTTTGAATTCTCCGCATAATTTCGCAAGGTTGCTGCACAGATTAGCCTTTGAAATTTAATACGAGGTAAAATAGTTCTTGATTTGCATACCAGTTTCGTCGTCATTGTCGACGCTGGAGAGGCCTATGTCATTCGTGATCGTGACGAGATTCGCTGAGTAGTCGCTCGTGCTAGGAATCCACTTAGAAACAAAAACTTGACCAGTGATTTTCTCGCTGCATGCTTACTCCTCCGTCTGTCCGTAAATGATGAGATTTCCGCCCAAACTAGGAATGTAGACTTGTTCGTTGTACGTGCCCTCTTCGATGAAAATAACTTGATCCGAGGTAGTTGTCGTGCTGAGTGAGTCAACTGCATCACTTATCTGTGTTTGAATCATGAGAAAACGGTTAAGACGATTGTAAACAAGTTGGGATGGATACAGTTTCATAGTCTCCTCCTGATTTTGCAACGATAATAGCGCCCGATGGGGCAGTCAAACGACTTGTCGCTGCAACTGAGAAGAAAAATAAGAACGAGGCATATATCTGCTTCATTATGGTGATTTACTAAGAAAAGACTATGGTACTGCGTGTCTTGTAATGTGAAAAAAATAGAAGGAATCAACGGCTTTTGTAGTTGCGTTTGAAGCTTACGTATTGTAGAGGCTACAATAGGAACCGGCGTGGTAGATTCATCAAACATAGGATAAATAGTTTAAACACTACGAGTATTACTTTTTTCCGCCATTCAGATCGTTTTCAATATACTAGAAACGGCTCCAAGGTACTACTAGTATTGATTGGAGGACTAGTGGGGAAAATCCCGGACACAAATCATACTAATGGGAAAATTTATTTTATTTTATTTTATTAATACTTGGTTACCGGCATCCGATATAGATTCAGCGCATAAGAGCTCGCCCAGTATGTTAAGTGATCGGGTCAATCCTCATAAAGAGGCATGTCCCCCGCCCACAATTAAGCATAAATGCCCCTTCTGAGTAATAGTGGCCGGGACCAAAACCCAAAGACCATACGAAGACGGAAATAGTGCTTGATATTTCCGCGAATGAGGAGCTCAAGAAGCGTGATTTTACGGGCTGTCTCTCCTGCTTATTGTGGGGAGCCAAGGTGGCTTCTACTTGCCCATTTGGGTAAAACATGGGCCGCGGCGTGTTTCACTTGGGGAAATCATTTCACGTTGATTGGTGTTAATGGCATGAAACCTTTATTCTTCCACCTAGAAATGGTCGACAAATCTGTTTACTCCTAGTTCATTATGTAAATCTAGGCAAGAGTATTTATTGTTCTGCCTGATTAGAGTGTTATGTGGGGCCACGAACTAGAGACATCTGGGTACTTGGGGTTATTTCCAAGATGAATTATTCATATGTCATCTTAGATAGCATTATGGAGTGGTCTCGAGCGGGGGAAAGATACAACATTGGAAACTGGGCACGCTAATCGATGAGCTTTTCCTATCACTGGGCTTACAATCTGACGGTTAGCGGGGTCTCATCAGTGACGGAATAGGCATCTACATGTATCATTTTGGCAACTGGAAGCAAGGTTGTACAAATCTGATTGATGCATGGCAATAAATAACGACGGATTATTTTAGGGTGAACTTGGTGACAGTACGGAGCGAGGCCTATTATAGTGCCGATAGGGTGTTTATAAGGCCAACCTTAGTCCAGTACCAGCTCTTAAAATCATGACGCCAATCCCTAGGTTCTTGATCGCCTTTCAAAGCAAGATTTCTCTCTCGTGAGGCTTTTTGTCTTTAAATTTGTTCGTTATATGGTTGTCCATACTGTACCAAGTATTTTTTCTTGGAGGAGGCTTTAAAAAGGAAGAAAAGAAAAAGAAAATTTGCCATTCGCCCAAGTTACAAAATCAATAGAAGGGCCCAAAGCTCCGACATAGTAAGTAACATGTCTCTCGATCGCTATTTGCGGCCTAGTATACCCTGACTTAAAGTTCTAGGAAACTCGTGAGGAGAGAAATACCAACGGTAACAAAATAACGAAATCATTATGGTTGGAATTGTGGAGGTAAGAAGCCCCGCAAGAGCAAGCTCCCCACAAACACCAGGCCGGAAAAAACTTGGTATACTCAATCACCATAAGATTCCCCACACGCGGAGAAAGACGTATATAGGGGGGAGGGGCTTGTACAACATGAGTGCTCGCACTGTTCCTCTTGACTTTGAATTATCTTCAGGCTAGTTTCTACGATCATTTCTTAGTAGCAACTTTTGCAAGCAACCGAAGAATCGATCAATTGATATCGCACGAGACGTCGGATACCGCCACAATCACGATGCTTAGAGCCAAGCCAGTCTTGCACAGTATTCCCCCAATGAAAGATTTAACCACGGAAAACATCACAGAAAATGTGAACTTGCTCAACAGCCAATGCGATAACCCCCGTACTCGTTTTCTCGTTGAACGGCTGGTCGTCCACTTGCACGCATTCGCACGCGAAACCAGATTGTCCAGCAAAGAATGGCAAGCTGGAATTGACTTTCTGGTAGAAGTTGGGCAAATTAGCACAGATCTTCGTGCAGAAATGATTTTGCTATCAGATACGTTGGGGTTGAGCATGCTGGTTGACTCGATCGACCATCCACGGACATCACAGTTCACCGAGGGTACCGTACTCGGGCCATTTCACACACACGATGCCCCCATCACCAATAATGGCTTCGTTTTGCATAGCGACCCAGACGCGACGAGACTCTTTGTGCTATGTAGCGTTACGGACTCCAAGGGGAGCCCGATTCGTGACGTAAAGTGCGACGTCTGGGAAGGCGATTCAAAGGGCTTCTACGACATTCAGAATCCGAACCGAATGGAGCCAGATGGACGCGCTGTTTTGCGCTCCAATGAAGATGGGATCTTTTTCTTCAATGCTGTTGTTCCAGTGCCATACCCGATTCCGGACGACGGACCCGTTGGTAAGATGCTGAAAGCCCTCAACCGCCATCCCAACCGCCCGGGCCATGTACATTTCATGTTTGAGAAACTAGGTTACGATAAACTCATCACCGCGTTGTATCCACGTGGGGACCCTTATGAGACGTCCGATCCGGTTTTCGGTGTGAAGGAGTCATTGGTCGTGGATCTGGGCGAAGTCGACGCGGTGATATCGCAAAAATATCAAGTCGCAATTGGCACCAAGCTGCTACAGTACAACTTCGTCATCCCCTCTGAGAAAGAGGCCTTGGATATACGGGCATCTAAAGCGATAGAGGCACTGGACGGTTTGGGTGTGAAGGCGAAGATCATCAACGGGCTGCCAGTCCCCGACCTGGACTGACAAGTATGTGATGTCTCGATAATTCTAAAAGGATATGTACGACTGCTAAGAGAGAGCCTTCGAATCTGGTAATAACGGCTACCTAGTGTTGAGAATCACGGGTAGAGAGATACATAGCCCCTTTGTAACAGCACTAGGTGTCATGATAATGGAGTGATGGAAGACTTCGGCTGACACAACGTAGCATCTTCAATACTAGCACCAATCGATAAGGTAACAGAGTAGGTTTCACCGTGAAACAGCAAAAAGCCCCTAATCGACAAGACAACCCTACCATGTACCCAACAGATCTATATTGCACTGCCTTAGGCCAATTTGTCCTCGGATATTATATTCCTTGAACCCGGCAAAGACATAGCGAATCACAAATAGCGAAAGAAAGCACGTCAATCCAAGTAGGGAATAACCCCGGCCGTAAGAAGTTTAGTGTACGACTTTTGGTTAGCGCAAAAGATGAACTAACTGTATAAGGCTATCGTCTCTCTGCTCGGGTTCCTATTAATTGTTGATGCCACCGTCCAGCTCTGTCTGATTCTTCGCAAATTCTCGTTTTAAAACTCAAGTCACTCGTTTAGCTATTATATTTTATTCTTTTTTTACCCTTTTACACACTATTGTCTGCCTACAGAATGGAAAACATGTCAGCAACCGGCAAAACATCGGTATTACCAACATCGAACGCTGCGCAATCACAGTCTAACTTGCATCCAGCTTTCTACATTGTGTATGTTTTGCAGTGGGTAGATCTGACATTATTTTCCCGTCTCATGATTTTTAGAACATGGATTACCCTGAGCTCAGGAGTTATCATATTCAATAAGTGGATTCTTCATACTGCTGGCTTTGGTAGGTTTTCTCACAACTGGCTAAATCTCGCAATGCACAAACTAATACTTTTACTTTTAATTGCAGCTTTCCGCAAGTTTAACGCTACTACTAGTGTATATTCAGTACTAACCCTAGATACTAGCCTTGTTTCTTACAACATGGCACCTGGTTTTTGGTACTGTCATGACCCAGCTCATGGCACGATACACTACCATGCTTGACTCTCGTCATAATGTCCCTATGACAAGAGCTGTGTATTTGTTAGATAAGCTCCTATCATTTGATATTTTGTTTCACTGTTGCTAACTAAATCCAGCCGCGCAATTGTCCCTATCGGCGCCTTTTTCAGTCTCAGTCTCATCTGCGGCAACCTTGCTTACTTGCATTTGAGTGTTTCTTTTATCCAAATGTTAAAGGTCTGTTCGAATTTTATAGTTTATATCCAATTCCATATAGCATACTAAGATACTAGGGCTTAGGCAACGAACTCGGTTGCGACTTTGATCGCGACTTGGGTTTTAGGCGTCGCCTCCGTTCGTCTTGATGTATTGGCCAAGGTCTCTATCATAGTTGTCGGTGTGATTATCGCTTCTATCGGTGAGATCCAATTCAGTATTATCGGATTCCTCTGTGTGTTTCTTTCCGTTCGAAGACTAATTCAAAATGACATATTGCTGATTTACCAACTAGACCAATTTGGTGCCACTGTTTTCGAGTCAGTTCGGCTTGTTATGGTTCAACGCCTGCTTAGCTCTGCGGAGTTCAAGATGGACCCGTTGGTTTCGTTATATTACTTTGCTCCTGCCTGCATGGCTATGAACACTGCTGCGGCTCTTGTGGTAGAGATACCCAAGATGACGATGGCAGACGTCTACCAAATTGGCTTCGGCACACTTCTGGCTAACGCGTCGGTGGCATTTGCACTCAATGTGGCAGTTGTGCTCTTGGTACATGTTGTCATTCTCTTCATCTAAGACCTGCCGGCTAATGGTTAATGCGCTTATTAGATTGGAAAAACGTCCGCTCTCGTAATGACACTATCTGGTGTTCTCAAGGACATTCTACTTGTTGTTGCATCACTCATCATTTTCCGAGACCCAGTCACGATGACGCAAGTTTTCGGATACGGCATCGCCCTTATGGGTTTGATATACTACAGACTTGGAGTCGAGGGTGTGGGTGACCTTTTAGCAGGATTATTCCAGTAGTTCCGACGACGTATGATTCTATCAATTATTTTGCTGGCCGGTATTTTTGTCGTCTTTATTCGGTATTTGGAGGTGTCATCAATATACGTCGTTGATCATCTACCAGTCAGTCATCGAAATACTTAGAATTAAGTCTAAATCACGTATCTTTCGAGTCCGTACGTGCTACTGCCGCTAGATAATGGGAACTCACCCACGGGTCAAAATGATCATGGTGAAGGTTAATGACTATCGTCTCAGGCAAGGATTATTATAATCTTTTTGTTAATTATTACCCTTTGCAAGGATAGTTGATATACCTGTAGAAGCGGTCCTCAATTGAACCCATGTTAATCAATCTTTCACGTAGTTCATACTACGTAATATTTACACGTGTAAAGGCCCAGCCTTGTGTAATAAGAGACTATATGACTAGTTCACTTGTCTGCTTAAAGTCCTTAACTCAAATACCCGTTCACAAAGCAACACATAGCAAGGTAGCGGCTAGCCCACACATACTGGTAATAAGCACTAGACGTTACGAATCACTGTATGCTTAGTTGATGCTATCTCGGATTGGAGTACCGATTAGATACGAGATCTGCACATCAAGGAACTCGTAGATTCTATCAAGCGACGCTTCATCTGGCAGGTATTTAGCCAGGTATCTGGAAAACTACCAGTCCAAATCGCCGAAGCAATGGCGGACCCAACAGATCCGCCTATGCTGCAAAAAAGAGATCGAGAACCGCCAAGATCACGGTAATATGCTGCTGATCCGACGGGGCCATCATGGCCATCTCACCTCATATAACGGCCGTACCGCATTCGAATGCGACTAGGAGCTGGGCTATCACGACGTATCCAATGTGGGTACCTGGTTCGCGGAAGCATAGCAATAAAGCTTGGGCGAATATCATCAAGGGCATCGCAAAGTATATATTTAACCACTTGAAGCGTCCGCTCCGCCAGATTAAAAACTCGACCACTTAACAACAGTAGTCCACAAACAAGGTCCGACGTAGAAACGTACGAGGCATACGTGCCACTAATATTATACGTTGTTTGGAGCATAGATGAAAAATACCTGCCATAGGCGGTGGAATGGAAAAACATAAACGTCAACATCCACCCGCCGAAGAAGATAGTACGATTGAGGAGGAGAATGGAAGGTATCAATACCACCGGGGCAGAAAATTTCTGATATGGGCAAAAGGAACGAGGAGTAAGCCACCAAAAACGACCATGCAAATAATTAGAGGTGAATGCCACCGGTGTTGCTAGTATGACCATAGACTGAAAGGTAGTAGGAAAAGGGTCATTCCACCGGCCAGTAGGATAATTCCCAGAAGATATGTATCGATTACGTATTTCCAAACAGTTTGTTGATTTAATTTGATGGTTGAGTGCTGTATGAGTCCCCTCTGCTGTGCAGTGGCCTGACTCTAGAAAAGCAGAACGGTGAGACAGCAGTGGCAAATTAATGCCAAGGACTCGGCAAAGAAAAATGTGACATGCATTCATAATTTTCTGTTCTTCCGTGTCTTTTTTCTTTTTCTTTTTATGCTTTTGTGGCCTTGTTGGAAATAGCGCATTTCACCACGAAGAGTGTAATTACTATCATAAAATACCGTCTCGGTAAGGTACCACGCGCGGATCAGATAAGAATCGCACGGACCCGTTACAGCGATACAGCGGATCAGATAAACTCAAAGAAGCGGGGTGGCGGATCAGATAACGGCACGGCACTCCTCCATTGGCCCACAGCGAAATGACGGTGGGGCATGGAAACGCGCAACACGGCACCAGCACTTCCGAGGTATCCTCAAGCGACTCCGTGACCGGCGCTGCCCAAGCCAGCTTCGATATACTCTCCGTTGTCCTTTTCCCCGCATTAGCTTCACCACTGCCTCTGCACTAACTCTCAGCCTAAAATCGATCCCATTTCTGCTTTTTTTCTTTTGTGCAGACAAACCCCGGTTTCTCATTGAGTGTTCAGTCTGATCGACCAACTATGCCCGTTGCACACCTTGTGGAGCAGCCATCACGAGTACTCGTGAGCGGAGGCTCGTACGCCGGCCTGTCGGTTGCGTTGAATCTCCTCGATCTCTGTAATGGCTTGCCGTCTCGCTTCACTGGAGAAAAAGCAGCTCCGGATACCTCCAAGCAGGTACCACTCGAAATTACAATAGTAGACGAGCGTGATGGGTTCTGTAAGCTGCGCCAGAATTGTTAATATTAGTCGGGATAATCGAGCGAGCTGACATCAACTCCCCGTGGACAGACCACTTAATCGGCACTCCGCTGGCATTTGCATCTACGGAATACGCTACAAAGGCTTGGACGCTCTTCCAAGACATCCCCGCTCTCCAAACACCTGCTGTCAAGTTTGTCCGGGGCAGCATAACTGGCGTCGACAGTGAGAAAAGGTCCGCGACAATTGCTGAGCACGGCTCACAGCGAGATGTTCAAATTCCATACGACTACTTTGTCGCCGCCACTGGACTGCGACGAGAGGCACCAGCGGCACCGCAGGCACTCTCCAAAAAGCAATACATTGTAGAGACGACGAATCATATACGAATGGCCCAGGCAGCGACGGAGGGGGTAATTGTTGTTGGTGCTGGTAAGTATACCAGGTCCAAAAGACCATACACTGGGCAATTGACTTATTTCTTAGGCGCCGTCGGCATTGAAATAGCTGCGGAGTTGAAACTTCTCATGCCTGATGTAAACGTCACTTTGATACATTCACGATCGAAACTACTCTCATCCGAGCCACTGCCCGATGAGTTTAAGGATCGTGCACTACAGCTGGTTCATGAGGCAGGGGTGAGAACAATCCTGGGTGTTCGGGTCGTTAATACGATAGAGAATAAGACCTCCGGGTCCGAGGTTCTGCTTTCTGATGGCCGTCGGGTCAAAGCTGACTTGGTCATAAATGCTGTTTCTAAATTCCACCCAACCACTACATACCTCCCATCTACGGTTCTGGATGATGATGGCTACGTGAAGATTACACCGAGGTGAATACGTACCCACAAAGACTGCATTTTGGGTCTTTTTCCATGGACATCCTACTAACGACAAAAAAATTTGCAGTTTGCAATTCAACAGCGACATTCCAAATGCTTATTACCATCACGCCACTGGCGATATCGTATCCTGGTCCGGCATTAAACGTTGTGGTACTGCTATGCATCATGGTCTATACACGGCCGCAAATATACACCAGAAGATGCTAGCAAATATTCGAAATATCACGCCAGTATATAAAGAATTAGCTTCCGACATACCGCCTATGATGGGGCTTGCAGTCGGCACGCAGGCCGCTTCGTATGGACCTCCTGATAACAGCGTTTCTTCAGGAGAGGATGTGATGCAAATGTTCTTTGGAAATGATCTTGGTTTTACCAGTAAGTCTATATATTGAAACACGCCCCTCCAGATAGTTTACCCTTTTTGACCATCAACACTCTAGTCTGCTGGAACTATATGCACCTCGGAGATGCTCCCTTCAAGGTAGAACCTACATTTTTCGCCCCAGAAGAGGACTACAGGTTGACCCAGTCTCTAGCCAGCGAGCCAATCTGCGCCTGATACCGTGAATAGTCGCGTGGCTAGCTTGGGATTTCCCTTTCGTTTAACTTTGGCAGTCTTGGGTGAGACAGCTAAGAACTTGTTTACATTTGTCACTTCGGCGCTGAGGATGTTTACAACGGCCTTTAAGTGATAGGAATCGACATAGGATAATTGGAAGATGCGCATAGATTTTTTAACTGTTATTGTCTAATTCATTGCGGTCCTGTAACTAAATCAAACTATCCATATATTGACATTTCAATGAGGTGAAGTATCAAATTCATATTAGTATGATGAAAAGAAGATCGCAGTTAAATATCACTAGCATTTATTTTTCTAAATCCCTTAGGAGGTGACATCAGTAAGGAATATTCTGGGGGATATTTTCCATGATAGTCTGGTAGACATAAGCCAAGAATGGGACAGAGGGAGTTATGTCCCTACATTCATAAAGCGCAGAGGGGTGATGTAACACAACCGGGAGATTATTTAATCGTACTGAGCATGTGACATAGGCATTATTTCAAGATAACCATTCCTCTTCGTATGTTGAAAAATGAATCTGACAAAAGCTGATCCAAATAGCATCATCGTTTGGGTATCGAGATCTCTTACTATTCTAAATGTTGACGTCAATGAAAATATTTGAAGACAGGGGTCAGAAAATACTGTCCCTATCTACACCGCTTTTCGACTTGCAGATCTTACCAGTCCCTCCTTAGCCAACATTTTTGAAGTATGCATCATTGCTGACAGAAAGAGTAAGACGACCTCGGAAACATTCAATCCGCGGTTTATGCCGACGACCAGCCACCATCTTTCTACTAATCAATAAAGCACGCAATCGTTTCGTCAGCCGCCAGTGCGTAATTTCGCATGTGCCGTATTGATATGTATGGTAAGTAAAATATTACGGTACAGCGGGTACTGTTTCTTCGCCCGTCTCTCGCTACTTGCAGTGGAGAAACACGAAATAAATTTCTTTTTTTGCGAATAGTAGTTCTACCAGAAAGACTTGATGCATTGGAGCAGTACAATCGCCAAGAATTACATCGGATACGCACGGAGGAGAAAGGCCAATAATACTTCAGACAAGGATTCGTTAGCGAGAACACCTCGCCTTTCATGTGAGCTCCGAATGATCATTTTGGCCATTTTTTTAGCGCAAATTCCCCGCACGTGAAGTTGACTCGTTCTACCATGGTGGCGTGGCCTGTTTACTTTGAATGAGTGTCTGGTGTGAAGACATTGAATCAAAATGTCGCGAAATATCATCAAGGATGGCTTGCCACTTGTTCGCCTTCCTGAACCGTGGAAAACTTGCTACGAATTGGAGATACTTTCCAACAAAGAAAGGAAGAACCGCCTTTTTCATCTAGTACTCGCGCAGCGACAGGATGGAGGGGAGACACCACCGCGACAGCTACATCATGAGACGGCCACCTTCACGGAGCCCATTGAAAGCAACTCCGCGCATACACTTTCGCAGCATGATAATACGGCATGGGCGATCGCGCAGCGGGCTCCAATCGTACACATGACTTGGAGGGGTTCAGTTCCTCCCGATGTTGGCCAAGTGTGGGCGATTGTATACGCTATTGTCTCTTTACGACCCGAACTCGAGCTGTTCCGGCTATCTTTATCGGGACAGAAAGAGGTGCTGGTGGGCGAGGAACTACAAAGTGTCGGCCTTGCAGTAAATCATCCACTACCCTGTCCTCGACCCGGACTACCTATTCACGATTCCAAGTTGGGTAATGGACAATTGGTTGTGTCAAGAGCGACATTCTGGCAAGGCGCAGGCTCGCCCTTTGGATCACGACCAGCGTGGGTCGCGAGTCCGACACTGCATGGAGCACACAGGGCACCTGTTTGTGAATTTCCAGTCCGACCTCTACAGCAGACAATGACAACGGGGTTCCCGGAAACCAGAGTCCATGCTCTTCATCCTGTTAGGCTGGCCAAGCCAGCGCCTGGAGCATTGATCTACAGCCGGTATATTCCTCACCTAGACGAGTTCTTTTCTATGGACCTACTCGACTATACCAACGACGAACATCTGAGACTGTTCAACAAATGGCAGAATGATCCGCGTGTGGCCAAGGGTTGGAATGAGACAGGAACACTGGACCAGCATCGCGAGTATCTGCGTCGAATCCACGAGGATCCCCACCAGATGGCGGTGCTGGCCAAGTTCAACGACATTTACTTTGCGTATTTCGAGATATACTGGGCAAAGGAAGACCATCTAGGAGCATACTATGACGCGGGCGACTACGATCGCGGTCGACACTCACTAGTTGGAGATGTACGATTTCGTGGCCCCCATCGCGTCATGGCATGGTGGTCTAGCCTGATGCATTACATCTTTCTCGATGACCCGCGTACCGAGTATGTCGTTGGCGAGCCGAAGTATACCAACGCGACGGTACTCGCATATGACTTTGCTCACGGATTTAACGTGGAGAAGTTGATTGACTTGCCTCACAAGCGATCAGCCTTTGTCAGGTGTCCCCGAGCCAAATTCTTCCAGATTTCGTCGTTTTCATTTTCGGCGGAAGACGAGAAGCTGGTGAGACAGGGCAACCCAGACCGGGCTGTGAAGCTGTGATAAAGCTCGTAATAAGCATTGAGCAAACAACATTTGAAGTTATGGCAAGAATAAAACAAGATAACACAAAATTATATATGCTTTCAGCGACTATGGAAAAAATAAAATTGCAATGTATTTAGATTGACCATACCTTTCCCCTCCTTGCGATACCTCCTCGTTGCTTAAAGATATACTCCCACCACGACCAAGCTCGAATTCTAAGGAACTGCAAAGCACCTTTAGTCTGTAAGCTTGTTGCGTTAGCTTGCATATGTTTACTAGGAGCAATAGCTAGCTGGACTGCTCTGTGCAGCACAATGAAAAGATACGTCGGAGAAGGAAAGGGGGTTGTCTCCACCCACTGGCTTATATTCGTATAGCTACCTGTTAGGGCCTAATAATACAACCTGAGATGCCTGTCCGTAATCGGAGTCGGCGTATTACGTAGTACGTATATTACCATGTAAGTAAACGGTAACATCCCGCTACGGATCAGATAAGATTACAAAGCCCCACCGTAAGCAATTAATGCATTTGTGACGAGCAAATCATGTAAATGCCCTCCATCAGATAAATTTTTTTTTCTCTTCCTCTTCCTGTTTTGGTGTTAGTCGTGGCGCCACGAATTTCGATCTTCTAGACCGACCCCCACTGTCGCAATTTGTATGGAATGTTTGGAATGGCTCAAGGAGCGGTTACACCACATGAAGAAACTCGCAAAGACAAAAGGGCAAAAGTGGACGTCGATCAGTTCTGGGCATTGGACCAATATTCAACCAGAAAATCGGGGGGAGAGAAACACAGCAATAATGTCGTGCCGATTTGCCGCAGTAATGCGCAAAGGCCGAAGCACAAACAACATCACAACTAGCTATGTTTTTCTAGACCCTGACACATAATGATGGATTTATCTGCCTGACAAGCTGCAGGAATAATAATGGCAGTCCCAGAATTGAGCTTTGAATACCCACCCCAAAAGGTATCATGGACAAAACGAGACGCTCTCCTATTCGCGAATTCAATCGGTTGCAATTCATCTAGCCAGCTTCACTTTCTCTATGTTAGCAACATCCTCATTTTCTTCCCTCGTGAGAATCCAGAAGCTCTAAACTGATACCATGATATATATATGTTAGGAGGCTCATCCACATTTTCAAATATTCCCGACATACCCTATTGTTTTGACGTTCAAGTATGACAGCGAAGATGTCGTTGACTTTCTACAGCGCAATACGGACACACCCAACCCTCCTGGGTACCCCAAACTAGATTGGACACGAGCAGTAGATGGTCGAAGACGAATTAAAATTCTGAGGCAACTTCCTGTTTCTTCTGCTGGCAGATCTTGGGAGGTCCGTTCGCGAGTGCTCGGTATATACGATAAAGGGATTGGTAAAGGAACCGTAATGGAACGCGTGCACGATCTAGTAGACGCAGAAACTGGTCAAGTTTATACAAGCTCCTGGGAAAACTGCTTTTTCTTAGGAGCCGGAGGGTGGGGTGGTGATAGAGGTTTGTCTCCTAGGCCTAGCATAAGCAAAATTTCTAACTATTCATATATGGAAGGCCCAAGGATGAATAAATATCCCCCCCCCGTTGGTCGCAAACCAGATACTGTACAGATGTTACAGACGACACTCGAAACGGCTCACCTCTACCGACTCAATGGGGACTATAATCCTCTCCATGCATCACCTGAGGCTGGAAAGACGCTCGGGTACGGCGGTATCATTATCCACGGTCTTTTCAGCTGGAATGTTGCTGCACAGGTAGTCTTGCAGCACTACGGACGTAGTAACGGGAAAGCTCTCCGTGATTTTGAGGCTCAATTCACATCGCCTGTATGCCCGGGGGACACACTCAACATACAGTTGTGGGAGATGGGGCTGGTTGAGGGATCGACTGGCATTAACGAGGATTGTTGCCTCAATGAAATTCGATTCAATATCAAAGTTGGTAACCGAACGGTTTTATCCAACGGGAGGGCTTTATTGGAGACAAGGCAGAACAGTGCGAAACTATAGAAATTATATTTGCTTTTCAAAAATAATAGATGAGAATATCAACGACACAATTTTGTTTTATCCCCATCAATCGATGGGAGAATAAATTGATATACACCCACACCACTTAGGAAACGCACAACTCCATCTTCATACCGTAGACCGGTGTCACAGTCTAGCTCTGCTGATTGCTTTCCCACTAGCCATCAGGGAGTCCAGGATTTCATCTGCACGTACAGCAAGAATGGAAAGTAGACTATCACTGATCTGTAGTTGAAAGAGGAATTAGGATTAGCGAGCTCTCAGATGATCTACGATGAAGAATTGACTAAGACTCACCCCATGACTATTCTCGCATGATCCTTGAAGCCATACGCCGGCATCACGGACAACAGAACCCGGTTGGAACAGTACGCGATAGTTCCTTTGGACCAAGTGGCCGTTGTTCCCTGGACCCGACAACAAAAGTGGCTTCAATTCCTCTAGGATACTAAGGAAAGGATTTCTCCGATATCCGGTAGCAGCAACCACCATATCGAAAGATTCAGTGGTTGTGCTATTTGTTCCAGTAATAGTGTTCTTCAATTGAAGCTTTATTGCCTTTTGATCCGACTCCTGTATTCCGGTAACTTCAGTGGTGTGTATCAACGACAGAGCCCAATCGCGGGAATCCGGGTACAACAGCTTTTGTCTGTAAAGTTTTTCATATATTCCTTCGATCAGATGCATTCGAACGACACTATAATTCGTCGCTTTGTTTTTGATCAAGCTTTCTTTGCGGTTCGCGGGATTGAGGGAGTAGAACTCGTCGACGCTGGCAGGATCAAAGATTTCATTCACACTATGAGAGGGATTTGACGATTAGAAGCTTGAATTAGCTCGGCATGACACTGAATTACTCACAACGGGCTATCGTCACTTGGCCTCAAAGCAGAATCCCGGAAAATCAGAGCAACACGTGAGTTAGGGTATCTCGATTGTAGATCTTCGGAAATTTCCACCGCGCTTTGCCCACCTCCCACGACGGCAAAACGGTACTTAGCATTCTCATCTTTGAATTGTCGAGGTACTGTATGCAAGTACTGAGACGAATGGATTATCTGTCCATTGAACCGAGGGCTCCTTAGTCCGTCTGGAACCGACATCTCACCACCATTCGCAACTATAACGTGTTTGGCGTAGAGGTGTCGAGTGCTACCAGATTTCACATCTCGTGCGGTCACATTGAAAGACTCGACTGCCTGGTTGGGAGCATTTGTTTTCACCGGGGTTACTTTTACCACCTCTTGGTTAAATTGAACCCAGTCTCCAAAATGCGACGCGCACCACTTCATGTAGTCATTGAACTCTTCTCTAAAAGGCGTATGAGTTGAAAGGTTGATGAAGTGGGCGAGACGATCGTGTTTGTGCAAGTAGTTTGCGAAAGTGAAGTATGACTGCGGATTGCGCATTGTCGCCAGGTCTTTCATGAAGGAAATCTGCATCTTTGTTCCCGGCAGCAACATGCCTGTGTGCCAGCCGAATTCGGCCTGACGTTCGAGAAAGAGAATGTTTTTGTCCGCGAGTCCTCTCTCCCGAATAGCAATAGCAATTGCCAGTGCTGCTGGCCCGAAACCAATGCACAGAATGTCATATTGCTGGCTGTGGGGAGAGGATATGGATTTGCCTTCAAATGGGGATTCTGCTCCCTGAATGTTCTGGGATTGCTCCATGATGACTTGTTTCCCTCCGTTATCGTTTGTGTATGTGTGGATTGAACTGAACACAGAGTAGGCCACAGCCCGAGATTGCAGATGAAAATGAAAATTCTGGTGGCTAGTCTCTTAAGATGCAACCTAGAGCTCTCTGTGATCAAGCCGATCAAACGCCGATTCGGATTTTGTCTCATGCGCCGATATCGATCCTGCAGCTATAGCACAAGAGCTAGCACCCCTGACTCGTAAGCTACCTTAAAGAGGGGCCGTTAGGAGCTATAGTTGGCTGACCACAAACGCCAATAAAGCTGGCGTTGCGGATCAGATAACTTTGAGCGGTGGAGTTGCTCGTATTGCGTTATTTTGGTGGGGTGGTCCTTGTTTTCCGTGAAATACCATGTTACGACGGCGTTACGTGACAGTATGTAAAACATGTTTATTGTCTGCACGTGGAGCCACGATCGGTCTGCAAGCAGCAGAAGGCCTGATTTCGGTAACCTATGAAACTTATACGTCAGCCTAGAAAAGAAAATATTTCATGTCAGGCAATCAAAAAAAGGACTGAAGTCCGAGTAAAATTTTACCTCGGCTCCGCTGGAATGGGATCGCACCAAGTCAATTGAACATAAAGATTTTGAGAAGATTGGTATTTTCTCGCTCACTTTAAAACCCGTATAATAGCATCCAGCTTTTATTTCATCATGGTGGTGGGCGCTCAGTCGGATATCGCCCTTACGCGGCTTCAGCAAACGCAAAACCACATCGCCCCGGAAGTCCCCCATCGTGAGGTTGAGAGGCTGTCGATTGTTCACGGCCCTACAACCTCTCCTTTGTGGGAGCTGACTTTGAGCGAACTGCTCGAACTTCAGTGCCTACGGTATCGCGATTCCGAGTGCCTCGTTGTGCCTTGGACAAGTACCCGGTGGACGTATGGACAACTCCAAGAGGAAAGCGAAAGGCTGTCTCGCGGTCTAATTGCCCGGGGCGTGCAGCATGGCGATCGTATAGGAATTATGGCGGGTAATTGTGAACAATATGCTTCTCTTTTCTTTGCAGCCGCCGCCGTCGGTGCTATTCTGGTAGTCATCAATAATACCTATACAAAAGCAGAGCTTCTGTACGCCTTGGAGCACACATGTAAGTTTGGCAATACAGGCAGTCCCTCTAAGCAATATATTATTATCAATTCTGATCTTTGCCACAGCTTGCAAGCTTCTCTTTATATCCCCTACCATTGGCCGCCATTCACTAGAGGGTGCGATTGATCACCTCGACTCTCGAGATCGACAACATATTTTTCCGGACCTCGACGTTGTTATCATCCGGGGTCAGTACAAGTCGTTTAAAACATACCATGACATCATCTGCGAGGGAGAGGCCATACCCAGAAAGGCTGCTTATCGACATGCAAATGTAATAAGCCCGTATGATGTCTGTAATTTACAGTTCACAAGTGGCTCTACGGGAAATCCAAAGGCATCGATGTTAACACACCAGTAAGTCAGCCAAATATTAACAATTCGTTTTAGTAGGAATTGCTGACCCAGGTTCTCTCTAGTAATCTCGTTAATAACTCCCGATTTATCGGCGATCGCATGGACCTGACTTCGTCAGACATCCTCTGTTGCCCACCACCACTATTTCACTGTTTTGGTCTCGTTCTCGGTTTGCTCTCGTGTATTACTCATGGTGCAAAGATTGTCTATCCTAGTGAGACGTTTGAACCTGCTGCTGTTCTACGGGCTATTTCCAGCGAAAGATGCACAGCAGTGCATGGTGTCCCAACCATGTTTGAGTCCATCCTTAGCTTACCCCGACCAAAGGATTTTGACTGTTCTCAAGTACGAACCGGAATTATCGCCGGTTCTCCAGTCCCATACACTCTGATGCGGCGCTTGGTCAATGAATTGAACATGTCAGAATTCACTAGCAGCTATGGGCTGACCGAAGCATCACCGACATGCTTCAATGCCTTCACTTATGATACTATTGATCGCCGACTTACCACTGTCGGAAAGGTTATGCCACATGCTAGCTCCAAGATTATTAATCCTAAGACCGGTCACACTGTTCCAGTTGGGGAGCGTGGTGAACTTTGCATGAGTGGATATCAAGTACATAGCGGATATTGGAAAAACCCACAAAAGACGTCAGACACACTTCTTAAAGATGAGGACGGCCGAGTTTGGCTCCGGACAGGAGATGAAGCAGTTTTTAGTGCGGATGGATATTGTACAATCACTGGTCGTTTCAAAGACATCATCATCCGTGGTGGCGAGAATATTTATCCCCTAGAGATTGAGGAGAGGCTGGCTACTCATCCCACCATCTCTCGTGTTGCTGTGGTTGGTATACCTGATCAGCACTATGGAGAGGTTGTCGGTGCGTTTCTAGAAATTCCAAAAGATGCCACTACCAGCGATACACTACGTGCCGAAGATCTCCGAAACTGGACGCGGGAAACACTGGGCCGCCACAAGGCTCCGAGATATTTCTTCGTCTGCGGATCGCATGCTTTGCTTCCTACCTCGCTCCCCCAAACTGGAAGCGGAAAGATTCAAAAACAAATCCTTCGAGAGCTAGGCTGGAAGTTGGTACAAGAAGGTGAAGTCAAGGTAACCCTTGACTAAGGGATTGTTGACAACATTGAAGGGAGGATCGTGTTCTCTTAGATAAAGTCTAGCATTTTGAGAGTATACATTGTATGTTAAAAAAAAATGGAGATGAGTATTACGTGTAGATACTTCCAATTCCCAGGCTAGGGGGGAGGTATTGATATATATTAATAAATCGAATCTACTATCGACCGATACATGTAGTATTGAAGCTTCAAAGAATAACTATACAAGCGATACCAAAGAAGTAAACTATGTTTTGTTCATACAAACTAACATTTATCTGAGCACTGCCTGTTATAGTTCCATGTGACTGGTGATCGAGAGTAGTTAAAACTTTTAATGTTTAGTGATTAATTGATCCTTTGAAGTATTCCACATTATAATCAAACGGATGCTATCAACCACTATTAAAAAACTAGGGATGCCATTAAATTTATAATAAACAGGAGGCAAGCCCTCCATTCACTTAACAGCCTGGTCTCTGTGAGGCCATTTTCGGAACATATCAGCCACCTGGTCTATGGGCGCAGTCACCAAGCAAAAAGCCGTCCCTAGTGGCGGTTTGCTTGGAGTCATTGGGTGAGATCGTGACGGAACAAAGGCCTTGGTTCTCACGAAAGAATTGGCAAGAGAATTGCTGTCCTTTTCACTCAATGACTCCTCTAGTTTCATGAGATCGTTGGTTTCTTCGTCATCGATATACCGAGACACATCTACCATTAAGGCTTTGATTATGGGAATAAACTGCGGGTTAGATGGCTGCGTGTGTTGAAATGTCTTGAGCTGCGCTTTTATCTAAATAAAATACACAAGAGTTAATAATACACGTTGTATTCGCTCAAAAGGGATCATCTTACGCGTTGGTGCGCCTGGCGATCTTTTTCAGCTACCATAAGCCCTCCACGGACAGCCTTTTCAATAGCTGGATAAACGACAAGTTCTTCTGCAGCGACATTCCGTGCTAGCTCCCAGATGAAAAGGTTCTGAAATCGGATTATTTCATCGTGGTAATTTGCGTCCACGATGCGGTGGTAGCATGCTATTATTTCCTTGTGATCTTGTTTTATCACGTCGCTGATTCGTTGCGTCATGGTGAAAGCCCCGGATTTTTTTAAATAGATATACTAAAGGTATTTGAGCATTTAGTCTATGTGCGCAACAGAAAGATCCGGGATTGAACTGTTGTAAAGCCAGAATCACTTTGTCATATGTCATGATGAGCTAGCTGTACGCGGTAAATTTGACATCCAAATAATATTTGTGGCAATTTCCCGCCGCTTTCGAGGTGCGTACAGGAAGTTAAGTAATGACGCAACAAGACCTATTTGATCCCTTCAGGGTGTCGTGTTGTCAGGACCCACTTCTGACATGACACGATTTTTTGTCAAGTTTGACAAAAATTTCAAGGTTCTGCGTCACGGTTTACGATTATACAACCCTCTAGTGTATTTAAGGTAAATGAAAATCTTTCAAAATTCTACGCCAAGAAAAAGCATTGAATTTTAATTGGTTTATAACATTTGTCCAATTATATGCCTCACAAAGGACCCACATTTATTACGCAAATTTTGTCAAATGTGTACCGTGACAAGGCTTGTCAGGCTATTTACGAAACACTAGATCCCATTAGTTGTTCACACGCATATATACATTCCAGAACATAATTTTGAGGTGGAGCTCACCCAATCCATCAATAAACGGTGCACTCACCACGAGAGATCCTTTTTTCCCTCCTTCTTAGGGCTGTATATTTGTGTGCGAATACTGGTCCACTCCCTTCATATATTATACAATGCCATTCTAACCTTTTTTTAAGAGCAAATTCCAAATGCTTAAACTATTCTGGCCTACAACGGACTGTTTATTTCTTCGAAATTCACGCGTCGATTCAGCCGGATCAGGCACAAATGTCAACTGGGGCAGGCGTCTTTACGCAATAATTTAGTAGAAAAAATATATTTCTAGCAGCATCGACGACGCGATGCGATTGGCCCTGGGACACCTTTCTAGGCTATTAACGTGACCTGACGATCCGCTACCGGGAATGGGGGACGACATAATCGCAGAACTTACATCACTGACACGCCCAGGATATTACATCGTGCCCAAACATGGAAACCCTACAAGAACGCTCACAAAAGTCGGATTGTTTCCCTTTAGACATTCTAGGTCAGCAACCGCGCATTAATAGGTTGTATACGCAAATCACACTCTGCTTTGCACTTCCCGGTAGCGGCCCGGTCACGGAGCAAGAAACCATCAATATCTTAAGAAAAGGCATTAGAGTACTGTCATCTACTTTTCCATGGACAGCAGGAAGGGTCATCAAGGAAAATGACTGTTTCCAGATACGGCCTCTTGAGAGTTGCCCTGACATAGTTGTCAAGGATTGCAAACACGACGTCTCACTGCCGGACTGGGACACACTCCAAAAAGCCCAATTTCCATTCAGCATGTTGAAAGAGTCAGACATAGCACCGTACAATACTCTTGTATCCTCGGATATAACAGACTTGGACCTACCGGTGTTTATTGTTCAGGCAAATTTCATTTCTGGGGGGCTCCTATTGACAATCAATGGTCAGCATGGTTCGATGGACATGGCGGGCCAGGGGCAGGTGATGCAGCTTCTCACCAAGGCCTGTCGTGGGGAGCAGTTTACCGCTGCTGAAGTATGTATTGGGAACATGAGTCGAAGGAGTGTCATTCCATTACTTGATTCCTACACGCCAGAGCCTGTTTCGGAGCCCCAAGTCGTCGATAACAATAGTCAGAACCAGCCTATTCAAAAAGAAGATAAAGAATCGCCAATCGTATGGGCATATTTTGTCTTCTCTAGCACATCTCTAGCCTTTCTAAAGTCGAGTGCGACTGAAACTGTACCGGGAGATGGTTTCGTCTCCACAGACGATGTGCTAAGTGTTTTTGTCTGGAAAGCAATGACCCGAGCACGTCTTCCGCGTTTTACGGCGCCAAATGTACTCAAGTCAACGCTTTCTCGCAACGTTGATGTCCGACACCACTTTTCTATTCCTTCTTCATATCCAGGACTAGTGACAAACGCAACAATCCACACCTATACGATGAACGCCGTCATGGATGAGCCTTTGGGTATCCTGGCAAACGACCTTCGCTCTGCGCTTGACCCAGAATCGTTAAAGTACAAGACCCGCATTTTGGCAACGCAAATCAGCACTGCTGAGAATGCACAGAAGCCAAGCTTTGTTTCTGGTAGTGTCCCTGAATTGGATGTTAGACTTAGTTCATGGGCCAAAGAGAAATTCTACGATCTTGACTTTGGATTTGGAAAGCCAACAGCGGTTAGAAGACCACAGTTCATCGTTGGGGCGAGAGAAGGGCTGGTCTATTTCCTACCGAAGAAGCCAGACGGTGAGATTGTGATCGGCATATGCCTACGAGAGGATGACATGGAGCGGTTGAAAGATGACAAGGGGTTCGCCCACTTTGGCCTATATATTGGATGAAATGATAAAATTTTGGGAGAACAATCGTTGATATATTCACCTACATGCAACTGCATTTGTAAGAAGTCAAAGCGAAATGTGAGTTTCTCCCAACGGCTGTTGCTAGGTCTATCATACATAGCTCAAAAATTATAACTACCCAATAAGAGTATCTTCATCAAGCTTCCAGGAGATCTGCGTATTCACTTAGTGATTGCCCAATCAAATCTGGCATTTCCCAAATATTGTCACCGCCAAACAGTCGTGACCACAGCCTAGTCACAATCGCACAAAGCCGCATGTTATTTTCTAGCAACCAGTTCCTGCTCGCTCCATGCTGGGTTTCTTGGACCATTTCTATGACAAAGTCGAGAATTTTGTGCTCATGCTCTGTTACTGCAGGATACAACCCAGGTGTTGTGACTACCTCGAGCCATTTAGCGAGAAGAACTGCACTCTCCAAAGAACATAGTGCGTATTGGTTAGACCATAGTGCAACGTGCGTATGTGCAACATAGCTTATGCCAAGTTTTACCGGAATGCTCAATGCATGAGCACAATGAAGTGCCGCTCGAGTGAGCCGGTCACTTCGCTGGGCAGGTAGACTATTCCTCAATGATAATGCAATCTGATGTGGATCCCATGTATCAAGACGCCGGATAGAACCAGTAGCCATGTTTATTCGGATATAGGCTAGTCGCAAGAGCGACATTGACGTGAAAGATACAGGGCCGTGTGGGCTAAAGGGGTTCATGGAAGATTCCTGATTGTGTTCCCAACACTGGCACCACCGTTCCAGGACGCGTTCCAAGTTAGCAATATCAGGAGATATTACGCTGTCGGTTTGCGGATATGATAGTCGAGATGACTTCCGTACCAACCAAAGATGCTGGATGATTGCGTGGATCAAGACATACCCACCGAGCGTCGAAAAACTATTCACATTCACACCTTTGGGGAGGGCGTCTGTATCGCCGTTAAAAAGAAAACCAAGGGCATCAGTGAGCTTCGGCTCTCCTTGACTCTGCTTTCTTGCCTCGAGCCAGGATGCCTCTCCAGTGGCTTGCCATTCCGTTTCAGTGCAAGGGAGCTCCATTGTGATCTCTTCAGCTAGAATGACAGGTGGGAGATCATAGACAATAGTGTGGAGGTTAAGAAAGCAAAATACGATAAGTTTTGTTCGCTTTGCAATTTCCCGCCTTGTACAACTCCTCCACGAAGAGTCTTCTACCCCAGGTAAAGTGTTTAAACCACCCATCCTCAGCAGTGCCTCGATGGAACTTCGCATTGACAACGCGTCAAAATATGGAGGAGTATGTTCCGACCACCCACTCACTGCGATGAGAAACGTAAGCGATTGGATCATATCCAGCAAAACTTCATAATCGTCATTATTGTTAGCAATGAACCGCGACCCTTCCTCAACGTGAGGAGGGTTTTTTTTCAAGGAGGCTCGCATCCTGTGGCCTGCCGAGTTGGAATACCGTCGTATGCGCTCCATCGTCATGGCTTTGGAGATTTCATACAAATTCATGCTCATTTCAACTTCGTGGTAATAACGAGCTCCGAGAGAGGCCATGGCGAGCAATGACTCGGCCGAGATCTCGTCGATATTCATAGTCGGCGGGTGAAGGAAAGGGTAATAGTCGTGAAAGCCAGTGAAATACCCCGTTAAACATCGCGATAATGCATGGCGAGATGGTAGATTTGGATTGTCGAGGACGTTTCCATAGTGATTCAAGGAAGAAACCAATCGGTCTCGGCAGTCAGCTGTGACAGTAATGCAGCCTTTAGGCGGGCCCCAATGGGGAGGGTTGAGCCGATCCGGCTGAAGTGAGGGCAAATTTGAACCCAACCGAGGTAGAATTGAGTTGCCAGTAGAGGGAGGTATGGTTTCGGATAATGCCGTTCTGTCTGCTGTGTGATTTGGGATTAGAGAGTGCAAGTTGATTGCCGGGAAAAGGGGCAATGGCTGGTACGTTGGTGAGTACGGATTGCTTGGAAGAGAGACACTGTCCAAGAAAGACGAAAAGTCATTTCCGTCATATGGGGTCAAATCGGGCATTCGAAAATGAGGACTGAAGTTCCCTAACGGGGCATGGTCAGGGTTGGATACCGACCCCTGATAGGACATCAAATGATCTTCTCTAGGATGAATCGAAGACGAAGAAAGACGATTGGGACTCTCTCCTGCGAAAGCAGGGGTGACGGAGAGAGCATGGTCCCTAGAGATCGTGGAGGAAGGCGTATTCAGGGCCTGAAATGTCGAATTTGGAGACAATAATGCGGGTGATTCCTCTATAAGTGAGTTTGCATGTGCCAGCCGCTCATGACGCGCCAATAGGTCTCTACAGAGATATATCAATACCCGGATGCAGCTAAAAACTAACCATCACTCACTTCCGGGTAAAAGTCTTCTCACAGCGTTGGCAAGCAAAAGGCTTCTCCTTGGTATCTAATGAACACTAAGTAAGATTGGTCTATGCGATGCCATTGTCTGACAGAGGGATAATGAACTAACGTGATCTATCATGACGCTGCAAATGTTCTAACCTGGCAAACGATCTGGAACAACGTTGGCACTGGTATTCCTTAGCTACCTTGGGCATATTGTGATCTGATAGTAGGGCCTGATAGTGTTTGCTATTTTATTTTTACCGAAGCATCACGCATGGCCTTCTGTAACAAGTCTAGCCATCACCTTTTTCGCTTTAGGTAAGAAGAAGAAAAAGAGGGGCCGGAGACTCCGGGAACGGAAAGGCCCGGTTTCGGCAGAAATTACCGACCGCCTTCCCTCTTTGGATTATGAGTAAAAAACTGTAGAAAAATGTTTAAGAGTAAAATAATAATAATTAGTTAAAGAATTATCTCTGTTATTATTATTGACTAAAACTTCTGTGAGACTCACCATGCGATGTGGAGATCCCCGAATTGGGGTTCCCTTGGCGACCCCACCAGGGTCCTCCAAATTGGAGAAGCACTCAATTCTTCTGTCGATAAAGTCGCATATGCTGCGATTAATAATGCGCTGAGGAGATAACGAATCCTTTCTCCAATAATCCTACTCAATCAGGTTTGCATTTCGGCATCTCCGAAACGCCAAAGAAAAAAAACAAAAAAACAAATAGAAGTGCGGCCTAAAATCTTCACATACAACGATTTTCAACATGTTGCACTCAAGACGATAAAAGATAACAAGACATTGTGAAAAAGGACATCAAAATTTCACATGTGGATATTTACTGCAAAAGACAGATTTTATCGGAGCCGCCCCAATCTGCAGGTTCACAATGAGCCAAGAAACCGACAGTAGCGATGCTCAAAGCATCGAGTATCTCTATCTAGAGATGGACACTCCTTTACCAATACCTTCAGATATCGCAACCCCTTCTATATTAAATCCAGGACCAAAGCCAGAATGTCCCGATCTCAAAAAATACACTTCACCTTTCGCCTGGGCAAAATCGAGGAAATCCATGATGACTGCCACCGCCTGCTCCGTTACAGCTCTTGCGGGATATGCGGCGGGTGAGATGGGACCTGCTGCTGCTGAGCTCACAGAGAAATGGGGCATTAGTAATGTTGTCTACCAACTCAATATTACCCTTTTCTGTATTGGGTTTGCCGCGGCACCGATGGTCCTCGCTCCATTTTCCGAGATCAATGGAAGGAGGCCTATATTCATTGCCAGTGGCATTTTGTTTGTTGGTTAGTCTCCTGTTATCTCTGGTCTGAATGTTGACTCTAATAGAAATACTCATAGCAAGCTTGGTCGGCTGCGGAGGGACTGGGTCATTTGCCGGGCTTCTCATCGCCAGGGTGTTCGAGGGCATTGCTTCATGTATGTCAAAATGCCCCAGTATGAACGAATCAGCATTGGCTAATATACCGCCCTAGCAACTTTTTCAACCATGGTTGGCGGCGTTATTAGTGATATTTATCACGCTGATGATCGCAACACACCCATGTCCCTGTTTGCTGGGTCAGCTCTATTCGGGACCGGTTTGAGTCCGCTCATCTCTAGCGTTATTCAGACTCGCATATCTTGGCGCTGGATCTATTACTCACACGCTATTGCAGCCGGCATCTTTACCGTCATAATCTATCTCTTTTTCGAGGAGACCAGAGGGAGTGTGCTTCTCAGCAGGAAAGCACGAGCATTAAACAAATACTACGAGGAGCGAGAGAAAACTGGGTATTTTGGGGTGATCATGTCAATGGACGAAAAGGGTGAGAGTAGAATTGTCAAACGTATTCGATGGAGAGTAAAAAGCGATGAAGAGCGTGATTCTTTAGCAATGATGATAAGTATATCGGTTTATCGCCCATTTCGTAAGTTCTCAATCTCGTTCGGTCGTTGGCGGATACAAATAACTCATTTGGTCCACAAGCACGAGTTTTGCCACTGACACTGCCATAGATATGCTCCTGACAGAGCCTGTGGTCTTTTTCTTTTCACTTTGGGCCGCTTTCAGTTGGGCCATATTATACCTTCAATTTGGTTCTATCACACTCATCTTTAGCACCAACCATCACTTTGACACTGAGGAAACAGGAGCGGTATTCGCTGGTGCGTATCTACTGCTTAAACAAGCAAACAACCAAAAAAATTGTGCTGAGTGTTTTTCCAGCTATATGTGTGGGAGCTATCCTTGGAACCGTTTTGAGCATTTGTCAAGATTTACTTGCTTTCCGATTTGGCACCCGTCTGAGGACACCCGAAACTCGACTCCATTTTGCTTGTGTGATATCCACCCTAATGCCAGCCGGCCTTTTCTGGTTTGGATGGACTTCTTATTCATCGACACCGTGGATTGTCCCAACACTTGCCGTTGGCTGTGCCACAATTGGTATTTTATCCATCTATCTAGCAGTCTTCAACTACTTAGCCGATACATATCATCGTTATGCCAGTTCAGCTATTGCAGCACAATCATTTTGTAAAATGACTCCTTTCCCCGGCGTCTCATGTACTGACGCTGCACAGGTCGTAACATGCTCGGTGGCGTGTTTCCACTGGTGACACAAATTATGTTCAAAAATCTTGGATATCCTGGCGCCTCGAGTCTACTGGGCGGTATTGTAAGTTGCTACAAAACACATACTTTCGGTTTCAATGCTGACCTGGCTTAGGGCGCTGCTCTGACCTTGGTCCCCTGGGTTCTGCTGTTCTTTGGCACTCGCATCCGTGCTAAATCAAAATTTGCCAGCGTGAGTAAACCGTTTTTAAACGTGACGTTTATCTACTAACCGTTTATTTAGGAATTATCGAAACAGTTAAAACATTGAAAACATTGAACATGTCATAAGCCTCTATCAAGCGAATAAATGTATATAATATACACGAGAAAACAAGCATCCTTGTCTCATGTCTGTCAGCCAAATACATGCAATAACCCCACAATATCAATGTTGATACTTGAAAATTTGCTTCTCTGTCGAGTGGCGTCGGTGCTATTTCAATTGATTCCTGCATTGCATGCTATAGCAAAAGCTCTCCTCCATTTGTAGGAATGATGCTTCCTGTTGAATTCGTGTCCTTCATTAAATAAATATACGCTTCTGCTGCTTCTTCCACACTCCCTACCTTCCCCAAAGCAATCTTTTTACTAAGGGTGTCCTCTATTGCGGCGGGAGAAGGTCCCCAAATTTCCGTCTTTACTGCTCCAGGGCTGACAAGGTTGACCCGGATAGGTTTCAGATCAAGTGCGAGATTCCGCGTCATACCCTCAACTCCAGCGGCGTATGATGTGAGCACTGTATATTGCGGCATCGGTCTATCAGCGACTTTGCCCCCTGTCAAGGTTATGGAAGAGGTCCAGTGGTTCTTAAGAAACCGAGAGCCAAGTTTCCCGAGAAGTAATGGTGCCACGAATCGTACCATCCCGCTTCGCTGGATAAATTCCAAGTCGATATCGCTTGTTTCGCGATGCTGAAGTGGGTCACCGGCGGTAAATACTATGTGATCGAGCGGCTGGTCGTCAAATCCTTTTTTCGCATCGATAAGAAGCCTTTCCAACTGGGATTCCACGTCTGAATTGCTCAAGTCAACCGTGTATCCCGCAACTTTGATCGGTTCGGGTTGGGAAGCATCTTTCAATCTTTTGACAGCATTATCGACACGAGATTTATTCGATGAAGCAATCGCCACGCTGAGACCCTGTTGTAAGGCAAGTTGTGCGACCCCAAACCCTATTCCTGAGGAGCCGCCGATGACGAGGAGTGAATGACCTGAGATAGAAGGCATGTTGTAACGGTTTGTATATTCGATAAAAAGTGAGACTTTCAGATATAGTAGAAAGCAATTCTAATGTGCTCAAATTGTATTCATCGAGCAGAATAAGGATAAGAACAGCATTGATGTCATGGTCATTTTATACCCCTTTTTAACTCCGACCCTCCGTCACTATTCATATGTGAAATGGACCCTCTGGTTAGATCTCGGACTTTAGAATAAATTATCTCCCGACAACCGTACTAACAAAATACTCGGTTTTGACTCGATAAACCAGTGATCGGCTTCAAAGACTTCCGCTGTTTTATATTTCACACGCTCGTTGCTACCAGCCATCGTGGATCCATTGATCAATTGATGTATTATGTCACCACGAGATCTAAATTTCTGGCACTATAACGCATGCATGAGTGCAGTTGACACAAACAGAATTGCGTCATATAGATGTACATATTGTCATATTTTGTCTGGTGATTTCTACAATGTGTATATTTGATATCTTTACATATAACATTGAACGCCCCATCGATAGCTGGTATGACCGAATCCCATTCGGTGCGACCAAGACTCTATATATTCACGTTCAAAAAACTGGAATGCATTCAGCGGTTAATTCCGATGTCGAAACAAGTGTTTTATGACAGATCCAACTCAGACCAGTCTTTAGACTGCCTTATAATGTCGTCCATAGTAGATTGGCCGGTCCAGTCACTGAAGTCCCATAGGCCCTGGATTGACCATTAGCAAAATGAATGATAAATTCCAAGAGTACCAACCTGCATCTGATTCAATGTGTCGCCACCGAGGAGTGGTAGTGAAAGAGACGGGTCACGATTTAAATCGGATCCAACTATGGAAGAATTTACGAATGAAGGTTGATTGCACGTCAGTGACTTAGGGTCTGAGGAGAGTTAGAATTTCCGTGGACGAGAGAAAGGTGTATACCAACCTATCGAAAAAAAGGCGGAATCGTTACTTGCTCCAGACACACTTCCTGACGATGAATTTCCTGTTTGTAGTGGCTCTGGTACCCTTTTCAGGACAACTCGCAGCATTTGAGCGGCCTTTTGTGCGTCCCGTGACATATCACTAAATTCAATCCAGATAAAATAAGACTTTCTCAAAACTTGAACTATTTTCTCTGGCATGTTTCCTTCGTATTGAGCTCGGCTTGGGGCTTCTCGATAGCTATTGTCAAGGTCGGCACATAAAATCGTGGTCGCTAGGAGCCAGATATGTTTTATCAAGGCGTAATATTTCCACTTTTCATAATAAAGACGCCTTCCCTCCTGGGATTCTTCGTGTAAACTGAGCTGGATATGGAGAATTTCCAATGCAGATTCAATGCATGATTTCCGGGAGTATAGATAGCGGTCGTTTGATTGTGCTGCTAACATATGCCCTCGATGCAGAATACAGCGAGACTTGTGGTAGGATAAAGCGAGGAATATCCTATTCACAACCACTTCAGGGGTATCTGTCAGGGATCTGCTCATCGGCCGCATGCGCAGGGGTACCGGCATCGTTTGAATTTGTTCTTCGAGTATCTTGTCCAGTTTCAATATTTCGTCGTACGAAGCCACCATCATCGGCGACCCAATGAGGTCTATGATCATGTTAAAGGTTGATACCAGCCTGTTTTTCATCACCAAAAATTGAATGCTACTAGGCTCGAATCCGGTCCTAGGCGGGGGTAATTCAGACATATCACGATCGAGTGCGTCATCGTTGACGTCTCTAGGCTCCCTTGTATCTGCTTGAGAGTCGTTAATCATTCGGGGAAGACCATATTGCCCTGCAGCAGCCGAATCAATTTGGAAGATAACGGCCCAGGCTCGGCGTCGCATCTCAGATTGAAATGGGGAAAGCCGTGGAGATTGGGATCCGTCGCGATGATAGCCCATTCGAACCGCAATGTGCACGATGATGCCCATCAAAATCCATGTACCAGTTTGGCTATCGGCAGCATTTAAATATTCTATAGACAAGTAGTGTAAGAGAGTCTCCACTGTATACGGCACGCATTTGGTATAGTTAGCCAAAGAAAGGCACTGGGCAGTTCGAACGCGGTAAGTCTGGATACTGTCTGACAGCTTCATATCAAGAATATCAGATGTACTTGGGCCTGAAAATGACCTTTCTAACTTCTCGGTTGATGCCCCCAAGCACATCACGGCAAATAAAAGACCGATCCACATGGTAGATGTCTTTTGTGGGTATTCCCAAAATCGATGGTACTAGAATCATTCATTAGCGACTATTCATACCATAAAACAAAGTTGCTATATTCCGACCTCTTCTAGAAAGGTTGGGCCGTGAATTAAGACTGTATTATGGGTGAGTTAAAGGGCTGTTATGTAGTCATACGAGATAACTGACGCGAGTTGATATTTTTCGAATTAAAGTATTTGGCCACCAGTATGTCTGCTGTTGGGCGTGGTGGAATAGTTGCTATTATACTCGGCCTATCGATGGGCTGGAAATTCCCTAGAATCAGTGCTGGTCCAATACCTTGAAAACTTGGCTCCATTATGCTATCACTGCCCACGGTGTCAGCAGCCACGGGGACGTCGCTATCGTCAAAGTAATCCTTTAGCTCAGCAATCTGTTTATCGCAAATGAGGTAGGTTAGAGGTAATAAGCCGACAGCACATGAACTGGAAAGATCTTTACATTATCAAGGATAGCTGTCCAGTGTGATCCTTCAACATAAGTCGTCCCGGTGTTTTCCAAACTAATTCTTCCGAAACTCTGGGACAACTGCGAAACGCCTGCAACGGAATCTTGTGGTAGGTATCGTGCAGAAGACTCATGCTGGTTCTTTAATGACAATACTAGTTTCTCTAGCTTGGCGACTCTTTCGTGCACCGCAAGCGAAGGCTGTATGATCCTTTTTCCGCTCTGCAAATGGGCAGAGGGTTGGTATGCACACGACAATGAAAGACCGCGGCGTGCGCAAGAGTCGCACGGCAAGCCACGGTCGCATTTCAATCTGAGCAGGTAATCAGGGACTAGACTCAATAAACAAAGGGAAGCCTACTTCGCTTTCCTGCAAAGGGTGCACGACAGCTGCGGTTTGTCTCTTCGCCGACTGAGGGGCGGAACAGGTTGCGCCGGCTCGGACGATACATTATGGCCCTGTGATAACGACATTCGGATGGTGCATTTACTGGCACTTCTCTGTGCAATCACCAGGGCTGAGGATTTTCCTGCTGCTATAAACGGGCTTCGGAGATAACAGAAAGCTTTCTCCGACCCTCCGACCATCCGATTAAGTAACCAGCCTCTTAGTCTTTATTTGAACCCCCGCCAATAAAATAACCCTGTTGGCCAGTGGGGCGATAGCTACACTGTCTCATTTGGAAGTCATTACTCTGTGCTTTGTATGGTTTTCAGAGAGAGGAGGGAATGTTTGAGCTCGATTTTCAAATGTTGCTCTGGCGTGGCTGATTCGGACACAAAGTATGTGCCATGTTTAGGGTTAGGGTTATGCACATGGATAATTAAACTGCCAGCAATGAATGTACCACATTTTTTCTTCAGTAGACAACTTGGGCATTATAGAAAGGCGAGATTCTTCCCTAGGTCTACATTCTTTTAGACGGAAGGTGATCTTATTTGTGATGTCCATGTTGATATGGCATTTGAAGCTTGAGCCTTGGGCAATGATTGGTATTATATTAAAATCTATTCTGCGATGAGTGAAAACTCCACGATAATGGATACGAAAAACAAGAAAACAAAGTTGCGTGAAAAAAAAAAACCATCCTAGCTATGCTTAGTTTTGTAGCGCCGGGTTCGAGGAAAGAATTAAACCAAGGCGTATCAGCTTGAGAGCCAAATTAAACCGCGGTTTGGGATAGTATAGGGAATATTGGAGTGTCATAAGTCGTTCGTGTGTCGAGACAAGAATCATACGACAGTAACTGTCTGGTTGAGGAACTCTATTAAGGGATAGGTACTAGCCTATATAAAACGAACAACTAGTTAGCACTCGTTATCACAAATTGAAAGAAAAGCAATTGGATTTACCCCGACAAGCGAAAAGTGCGCGACACCGAGAACGGCGAGGCCAGAAATCTCATCAGGAATCTCGACAGTAAAGTTTTGATACGGAGGTTGGACACCGTTGTGGAAATCTGGGTCAAATCCCCCTTGGTACAAAACAGTGCCCAGGCTGTCACCTGGGGAAGTGCATTTTCCATCTTTGCACGGCGAGATGCCGATCACAACCGCGATTTCGTTCGAGCCGGTCAACGTATCCTAACACTAGTAAGACTGGAAACACCCGAAGCAGCATTGTGGGAGACTTACTGGGCGCTGGACTTGAACGGTTTCGTTTGACCCTGCTGTTAACTGGGCGCCCTTTTGGGGAAGACCAATTTTGGCAGACTGAGCTAGGGCCGTGGTGGCGAAAAGGCCGATGGCGAATACAGATTTCATCATATTGAAAAATTTGGAACGAACGAGAGCAAAAGAGGATCGATCCTGTAAGCTTTAGAATTAAGTTGAATCTGTATGTCGGACAGTGTGCGTTGTGTATCAGTCTGAGTTGAAGAGCATGGAATCAAGGAGGCTTTTATAGTCCAGTCAGGCAGTGGGCCTGACTCAGAAGCACAATGACAGCAAAAGTTAACAACTGCGCAGAACCCAACGAGTCACGGCAATCCCCGCCCAACGACTCCGCATTATTCACCGATCATCTTTCCGATCGAGAGTGGCTTTTTCTCTCGTCTAGCTGCGGATCAAAGACAATGATGCTGCGCCGTGAATCCCAATGACGTGGACGCCGCGAAGATCAACGAGCTAAGGCTGAGACATCGTCTCTTCTCCACGTGTAGATCACGAAATTGGTCCCTGGGTGCCAGTGGGTGGCGCTGACAGGCGGTCCGTTGGGTTCTATAATTTTTTTGGTGTTTGCGTTTGTTTATTTTTTCTTGTTCTTCTACATTGCTGCAAGGTGTTGTACAAAAGGAAAGCACTGACTATGCAGCCTCGGAGGGATTGGGACAAATAAGATGCCAAGCGAGGGGCTATTGAATTTAAATTACTAGGGGATCAATAATATGTTGCCCACCGCGATTAATAACAATCCGGCCTAAAAATACAAGAAAGGAAAGAAAAACTGTTGTGGATTACGAGAGCTGGCTCCTTTTTTTTTTCTTCGATCTCTCAAATCTAGTCGAAGTATCCTAAACACTAAACAGAATTCCCTTGGCTGTGGAGCACTGCGCATCGTCTTTGTCCTTTTAATGTTCCGGTCATAATTTCGGAAAGCGATGTGGTGCTCGAGCCACTATATGGGAAAAAGAAAAGACAAGAAGATCTACGGCCGCAGTCGCTGGAGTGAAACCTGCTCCAGAAAAGAAAATGTAAAAATAGTGTCTTACCTATGCCCTACGTGGACGAATCGAGTTGGCGTATGTGTGTGGGTATTATTATGCAGCCGAGCATCCGGACCAGGTTTGGAATGTGGGCGAGCCAATGGCAATGAATAAAACGGATGATTTACGCTCTCCCAGAGAAACAAGCAGCGAATAGTAATAATAGTAGCAATGCAAATGAAGAAAATACAGCTCGCGCGGCTTGGCCACCATGCGCCTTGTCGATAGGTCTCACTTCACTCACGAACATAGGGCAAATCGTCACTTCGCCATCTGTGGAGTAAAAACACATCAAATGCCGTGTATGTTACAGGGATCGGTATGTCTCGTAAAATAATGCTAATTATAGATAAGACAGTTTTATCTCACATTGTGTAAGCACGCCTTGGAGCTTACATACAAAAAAAAAGTAAGTTTTCCTTAATGGGAAAAGGTTGTGACGACATCAGGAAATTTAATGATATAATTTCGATGTATATTATCCCCTAGTATATTTGGTTCGACTATTTTGTTTGGGTTTTTGTTTTAGAAGGACCAAACCGGAACACTTCTCAATTGAAATAGATAGTATTCCCATCGAAATTGCACGTTCCTTTCGGTTTGCCACAGTAAATTAAGAATGGTCTTCTGCTAAATTGACAAGGAAAATTGGCAGAGACGCAGAGGCTGTGACCTGATCCCATTCTCACCAGTCCTCGGTCAGACCGAGGTATTGGCTACCCCTGCCCCTGAGCTCTTGACAAGCCTCTACCCAGGCTTCATATCAAGTAGCTGAAATCGAAAGTAAAGCACGCATTCGCCTCTCTATCAATAATTTAGGCCTATATTTGTTTCTGTTACGCACTACATTTGCGTGATTTTCATCGGGAGTTTTCATAATAGGAAATTAGAGACGAGCGGCCTTAAGAACTTATATAAAAGGGCTGTCTCTTCGAACATCTCGTTCTGCATACCTCAAGAGCCAGCAAAATCCCAAGCCAAAAGTCTTCTCTAAAACTCCAGCACACCAAAATCAGCGATATCGAACTATGTCCCTCCCTCTGCCAATTCCCGTTCTGCTTTTCAGTAAGATCGAGGATGCTGGTGCTGCAGTGGTCGGACTATAAAGGTTTGTCTAGGTTTTCTTGATGCCATTCGAGCTTTATTTTATTGTTGTGTCTTTATTTCCTTGAGGAGAAGCAGTTTTTGTTCCTACTAACCGATCACAGTGCTGACGTTGTTTATTCGTACAGTGCTCCCGGATATCTTGAGCGGCTCTGCCCCTGCCTCACCTCCCAGCAATGTCGCTGCAAGAAGTTATCACAATAGTGCTCGCGCTATTATCCTTGGCCCGGCATTCACGACTGACCAAGTCGAGGCTCTCCGTGCCACCAGCCCGTCCAGCGCTCCAGTAGCCTGTTTTGTTAGCGGTGCCGGAGGCACGCCCGCTCGCTCAGTTGCTAAAGCTGCACAAAACGCTGTTGGCGCTATTAACGGCGTCCTTGCTGGATGGGCAGCCGCTGGTGGACAACAGGATGGCATCGTCAACTATTACAAAGGCAATCGGAAGACTACCTGTTGCCCCGACAGAATGATCTACTATACATGTAGCTGGCTACTCTCGAAATGTTTGAGTAACCTAGCAGCATGACGTGTCATGTTATCTGGGATTTTTGGTAGACCGTAGGCTATGCTTGAAATAACCCACACTAGCGAAGTCATAGAATCCCGAATGAATGAGACACTAGATGCTGATATACACATACTCTTTTGTAATGTCGGCCTTATCTAGGAAAACAAGAATACTAAATTATAAGGTTAATAAAATCGGGAATATTATTCATATTTTCTGAAACACTGAGGTATAAAATAAACCAGTCAGTAATAACAATAGAAACATGGAAAAGCACATCCACTGACGTTTCAATATTTCTAAAAAGTGGCATTGCGAAATTCATATAAAACTTCAATGTTGGGTTCCAATTACAGTACTTGCTTTATTTAGCAATATTTGTTTATTTGACGAGTTGAATAAACAGTCACATTTTGTACAGGCCCTGTGTTGGTCTCCAAAATTCACGATAATCATCAGATACCGAGACTCCGAGCTGACACCGTAGAGTTTTGCCTGGCAGTAGCAGCGTCATATAGTGCTTGAATATCAGCTTTCCACTGCTTCTCATCTGTTCTCAGCACTCTACGGTCATATGTTAAGAGGCCATTGACCTCTCCCTCAACGTCTGTTGTTTGAGTCCACACGCCACCACTGCATGAAAATAGCTCGATTTGGTCTTTCAATTCGGAAAGAAGGTAGTGGCTTCGATAATTCCAACTGTCTATTGTCTCGTCGATTTCGTACGTCTGGTTGATTGAATTAATGGCCGCCTGGTTGTTCCAAAGACTGATTGAGAGCAGTCAGTAAGCAAGGATCGCACACTTCCATTCATTTCATGCTAAACTCACTGCTCAAGGGAGACATTGTTCCCGATCCCCCCAAATTCACCCTGGAATCCAATGCGCTTAGGGTCAAAAGGACTCGAGCTAATCGAGTAAAATGGCGTACCACATTGGGGATTGGCGTAATGGTGGTTATCCTAAAGTGTTGGGTTAGTAGATGTCTCAGGTGTTATCATCTTAACGAGTATTTACGCTGAAATCTCCAGCTCCGTGGTCATACCAACCAGTGGTGGAATCAACGAGTCGTGTTGGGTCAAGTTGCTTGACTAGATCGGTCAAGGCAAATTCAGGGTACCCCTCGATCAACTGGCCCCAACCCTCATTGTAGATAACCTAGATTGAGATGGTTCATCAGTAACGATATAGATCATAGTAAATTGATATGCTGATTCACTTACCCATGTTACAATACTTGGGTAGCTCTTGAGTTGGTTTACAAGAACTTCAAGTTGGCGCACGAATTCTTGTTGTTGCACATCGTTGGGAAGAATAGACTGCAGGGGCCGAAGGGCTGGCATATCCTGGATGACCATCAAACCCAGCTCATCACATGCTCGGTAAAACAGTGCCGTTTCCACTTTGATCTATCGCGATCGTTAGCTAGATTTTCTGTGTACCAACAAACTATTCGGGAGACATACGTGCTTCCGAAGCATATTGAAGCCCAGCTTCTTCAACGTTTGAATATCGTACACCATTGCCTCGCGATTCGGGGGAGTATAGAGGCCATCCGGCCAATATCCTTGATCAAGTGTGCCAAACCAGAAGATAAATTCCCCGTTCAGGAGAGGTCGAACCACGCCGTCGACGGTTCCCTTGGAAACTGTCCGGAATCCCGTATAGCTTTGGATCTTATCTTTTCCGAGGGTGACTGTAACATTGTATAGAGTTGGCGAGTCTGGGGACCAGAGTTTGGGTGATGACACTGTAAAGTGGAATGGCTCATTGGAGAGACCTCGGTGAGAGGCTACAGACTTGCCAGACTTGGCATCAATGATAGCCACCTCAACCTTCTCTGCATTCTTCTGTGACGTGTAAACTGTGGTATTTACTACAAAATGCAAAAGTCAGTAGCCGTCCTATGTGAGACCTTGGATTTGCTCGCCATACCAACACCGTGCATATCAGCAGCTAGATCGAGCTGCACCACATGGTTGGCCGGAGCCGACTCAATCCAAACACTTTGCCAAATACCGCTGCAGGGGGTGTAAAAAATGTGAGAAGGATTCAGTGTCTGTTTCCCAATGGGAATCACGTAGTCGCCACTGTCGGTCGGGTCGTGAACAAACACGAGGCTGCAAGATGAAAGCACCTTTCAGCGAAAGCTTTTTTAAATGGTTCAATTATTCGAGTGACACTCACAGTTCGTTTTCCCCACTGGTGAGATACTTAGTCACATCCACAGTGAATTGGAAATAGCCGCCACGGTGAAAACTAGCATTGTGGCCGTTAACGAATACCGTGGCCTCGTAGTCAATTGCTCCGAAGTTGAGTAGAACGTTGTCGTCCCACTCCGACGGCACAGTAAAAGATGTGGAGAACCAGGAGTAAAGGGTGTTCTTCCCTTGGATTCCTATGGCCTTGTGTTAATAGCGCGCCATCACCAATAGCGTGTTGTTTTGAACATACCAGATAAGGCACTCTCGAGACAGGACGGCACCAAGACCTCGTGTGACAGGGTCGAGTTGAAGGGCGGGTTGTTGGCAGCAGCCAAATCAGAGGCACTCTCATACCTCCAAATTCCATTCAAGTTTTTCCATTCGGAGCGCTCGAGCTGCGGCCGAGGATACTCGGGCCACGGATTAGTGCCAGCAGTATAGGTCCACTTCGTCGTCAGTGGAGGCTTCTGGACGGCATAGCTGGAATTCCCAGAGCCAGCGTTGCTAGCAACGGCGCGCGTTGCCAGCAGCAATAAAATGTTCGCGTTCAATTTCATAGCGAAGGCCTGCAAGATGCTAAAGCTGAGAGAAAACAAGGACCAACTCTACCCAGTCGAAGGCGGCGGTCCCCGCAATTTATAATTTACAATTTATCAATGGATAGGTCCAGACGAGGACCCTGAGCTGTGCACATGGCTTGCAGCTCGTTACCTTCCCCCGCATCAGTATCCCCGCATTCGGCATGGCTCTGGAGAAGCATATCATATGGCGCGAGTCGAGAATTGCTCATCAATTTCCTTCTCGGGACTGTGGGGACACGCATGGTTACATCAAACGGCCCAGTAGTTAGCTAGGCATGAGCTAGTTACTAGCTGTCGACTGCTTCGAGGGACACAGGCCCATGGTGATCGGCATAGCCATACTCCAGAAGAGCATGCGGGTAAATGTACCGTGAATACTCCGTGCACATGGCGGACACAAGGGGTGGGTTTAGAGACCCCAGATCTACTAATACAACGCAAGGGGTATCTACGTATCTCGTCTTCTTGCTTGTCGCGAAAAGATCGAATGGCGGTGTCAAGGGTTTCCTGTGGATAGACGCGCAAACCACCAACATTTGCGAAGCAAGCAACCAATAGAAATTATGCTCCGAGCAGCCAAGTGCGATAATTTCGCAATGACTCCACAGATCCTGCCCAGAATGCCGAGACTCGAGTGAATCCTTTCGGCCTTTTCCGGTAGTATCTGTTATTAGAAATTACTTGGTTAGTATCTACGGTGCGCCCTTGTGTCCTAATGCCGCTGTTGAAAGCAAGGGGCGTATTTTGGTTAAGCTTAGTTGGGCGAACAAAGTTCCCCTGTACCAGCATTCTTCGTGCGCCACAGCCAGCTAAAAATAATCCAAAGCCGATAAATTCTGAATCCAGCGGTCGAACGCCGGATTTATCAAACTTTTTGTGACTGTGTTACTTCGAGACTGCCGACAGCCGCCTATTGGCAGAGGGCTTATGGAGGCGCCTATCCTATTCCGTTACTTCGTACAATAATTTGTTCCCTCCACAGGGGAAAATATTATTAATAATCAAGACGGGGAATATTAATTTCTCTCGTGTTTCTTTTTGCTGTCGACGCATTGAGTAGCCACTATAGAGATGGGTATGTATCATTCCCTCTATGCTTCAAGAGCCCATCGATGAAGACTTAAAAAGTCACTGAAAAAGCTAATCAAAGGCTCAATATTGATCCTTCCAGTCGAAATGACGAATCGTTATATATAGTCAATCCCCTGAACATCGTCTCCTTTGGCGCACAACGATGGGCACACTCTCAGTCCGGAGCGTCCACGAAGTTCTTTACTTTCCACTCTTGATCCGGGCATGCAAGCCCTACCTAGCGCAATAGATATTCCATAAGTATGCAGTAAATACGAAATCATGTAGCAGAGAGACAGACGTACATCAAATGCCATGAAGAAACTCGCCGCAGTTCTGAATACCTCCAGTACAGCGAGGTGCTGCCCGATGCACGTATGCGGCCCTGCACCAAACGACAAAACACTGCTCAGCATCTTCTTCCGACGTCTTCCAAAATCTTTTGCTGATTCTCCGGAATCTGGAAGCTAGCGTTCTGGTGTAAATTTGTCGCATTGCGGACCATATAGCTGCTACGATTGATTGATAACCCATGGATTCATCCCAACTATAGTTCCCCCCGCCACGTAACCTCCGTCGGGCAAGTGAAACCCTTCATTTGGCACGACTCGCTCTAGAGTTAGGGCAAATTCAGGATGTATTCAGATAGGTTCTCGGACGACGGCTTCCATATACTACAGTTTCTTGGTGGCATCCCAACTAACTGGGAGGGGATTGACTTGAGATTCGTCAAGTTCCCGATTTAGTCGGGGATACACCCCAGGGACCCTTAGAACATATTAGACGATAGCTGTCAACTTATAGGCTGTGGGGTAGCATCCAGCAACGGTGTTGGTTAGCAAATAGCTCACCATCTGTCTGTCATCAATCAGGCCCGGGTTTGTTCTCTGCGCTTCAAGGTAATTGTCCAAAAAGTCTCTCATTTTATCCGACAGGTATGGCAATGGTAGATTCCGCTTTTGGTAATAATCAAAGCTGAGCTTTAGTGCCCACCCCAGTTGGGTGACCGGAGTTTTATGGTTATGGGATTAGCCTCTAAAAGGTAATAAACCTCTAGGAGCTATGAACACTAGAAGCGTAGCGAAGGTTCGGATTAGACGACGTTCATATCATCTATCATAGTGTACTAACCATAGAAAAATAATCAAAGTCCCGATCTGCGTCTGCAAGTAACTTTCCTGTGTTCTTGAAAATGTCGTGGAGAAACCCAAGAGGAGGAGTACCAAATATGAAATTGGACATGGCGTCCCACGAAACTATAGGTTAATTTGGAGGGGAAAACTGATTCATGGTTTCCCACCTACAGCGTAACAAATAGTCTGCGATATCGCAATGGCGGTCTGTGTTGACAAATTCCTTCAATTCACTGATCAAGATATCAATTTAATTATCTAGATGGCTCTCTAGACTGTTAATACTACTAGCTGAGAAATAACCGCCAATTGGTTCCTAAGGAATTTAATGCCATCTTTCATTAGGCGTGGAAAAGAGATTGGGCAATCCGTTTCCACCTAGGGTTATTGACTCTTCCAACTGATACATGCGACTCTGTTGGGAACTTTCAGTAACCTTCATCCTCTATTCTATTTTTTTTTTCTTCAAAAAGAAAAACAGGGATAATCCACCAACCTTTTTCCAAGGATTACTAATATTATATACGGTTTTGATGAGCTCTGGGTCGACAAGGCTGAGCACATTTGGTCCCATCCTCGCCGTACTGCCGTACCTCTGATGAAGATTGGCCTGTATACCATGGGCAGATCCACCGGAGGTAACAAATATAACGTCAAAGGGAGGTGAATATTGTTTACAGCACTTGAGGGCGGTAAGGAAAAAAAGGAACTCTAGATAGGATTAATCTTTATATCAAGAATTAGAGTAGGGCGCATTGTTTTCCAAGCGACCCAGTGGAGTACAATGCGAAAAAAAAAGTCGGACACAGAACACTTGAACAAAGAGAAACGGTTCTATAACTTACTTTCAACAATCTATGTATGGTGTTTACGAAAATGGTGTTTGGGTTTTTGATCCATGCTTACATGAGCTAAAAGCAAGGACATGTTATTGACAGCCTGGCTTGGCACAATAGGTCGAGGTATTTGAAATATATACGAACTCGACTCAACATTGAAGATCAAAATGGGTTGAATTTAAAGATTAAGTCTACCACAGAAACTCTAGAGCTAAAAGGATAGCGACTATAGAAGCTGATTCCAACGGACAAACACATTGTACTACTACAAGTGCTAGCATTACCCACCAAAGACACGAACAATCTCCATAACAAAATCAGGCATCGGCTTAAAGCCAACGCCCATAAACCACCACATGCTAATTCAGACAGGTTTACTCAACCCTCTTATCATCAACCACCTCGTCAGTGACGGTGCTAATCTCATTTCCTACCGAAAGATCAAGGTTCTTATTCGCGAAAACCTCGTCAGTGTCCAAATCGTCGCGTGCTTGGACCTTATCCAAATGATAAAGTGGCTCGAGAACAGCATCGCGGCGACGGAAAATCCAGCGGTTAATGAAATAAGGCAGCGCCTGGGTCATTTGGTACCGCATGTGGGTGCGAGTAGGAACGGCAAAAATGTAATCAAGCTCCTCCAGAGTGCGTTGTTTAGTCTCGGGAACCCAGAAGAAGATCATGACCAAAGCAACCACGTTCGTACCAGCGTAGAACCCGAACACACCCTTTGTAGGAGAAGTAAATATTAGTATATCTGGTAGGGATTTATTTACACTCTTCAATGAGCGGGCGAGAAACTTACAACAGTCTGCATAGTGTTCAGCATCAGAGGAAGGAAGATAGAGAGGACAGCAGCCCAGAAGAGACAGGTGGCGACCGCCCAACCCATTCCAAGCTCACGGTGCGACAAGGGGAATACTTCAGCCGAGTATGCAAATGGAACTGGGCCTTCTCCGGGCGAGTAGAAGATAGCAAAGATGTAAACGAACATTGCCACCAGCGCCAGATGGGCTGTCAGCTTGTCGCTAATCAATGAACAGAGACCGGCAGTCAAGAGGGACCAGGCCATGTTAGGGAAAGTAAAGAGAAGTAAGGTCCGTCGTCCATAGGTATCGATTGTCCAAATGGCGGGGAAGGCAAACAAAAAGTTGATCAAACCAAAGCCCCACGAAGCCCACAGGGCCTGGAACTCGCCAAAGCCCGAGTTGCGGAAGATGGTCGAGGAGTAAAATGCGATGATGTTGATTCCGCACATCTGCTGGGCAATCATCACCGTGAACGAGGCAAGAGTGGCACGTCGAACACGAGGAATGGTGAAGAGTTGGCTGAATCTGGAAAAGTAGTTGTTATTTCCAATAATCTCTGATTCCAGTTCGAGCTGGCTGTGGATGGAGTACAGATCTCGCCCAGCCTGGATAGGTTCGAACCGAAGCCGGAGGAGAGACTGCATCGCTTGAGGGTATTTGTTCTTCTCTGTAAAGTTCGGGTCAGTATCAATAAAAGGACATGTTCAGAAGCAGCAAGACGACATACTCATCAACCAACGTGGGGACTCGGGGCAGAAGTAAACACCAAAAAGCAGCGGAATAGCCGGGATCATAGCGGAGCCAAGCTGCAGCCTCCATGCAATCGTGCCGACGTGAGCAACGGCCAAGTTAGCGGTATAGCCGAGAAAGATGCCAAAGGCTGTCCACAGCTGCCACGACATGACTAAAGCACCTCGAATGGTGGCTGGAGAGTTTTCGGCGGCAAAAATGGGGATTGTCGAGGCCTTGGCGCCCATGCCAATTCCCAGGAGAATACGGCAAGCAAAAAGCTGTCCCCATGTCTGGGTGAAGGCGGAACCGATGACAGGAAGGAGACAGAAGATGGCGGAGATGAAGATGGTACCACGACGACCGATATAGTTGTTCAGTGGATCGGAGACCCAACACCCGATAAATGCCGTCCCAAGGTACGGCGCCGAATTGACTAGGCCAACTAGGAGCTGGTCGCGGTTGCTGCCTCCGCCGATACCAAAGGCATCAGGAAAGCTCAGGTTTGCACCGTTTGAACCTGTTTGATCCCAACCCTGGACAGCGGCACCAATCGAACAAAGGATGATGGTAAAGTACAGCATTGCAGGGTGACTCCATTTGTGTGTGACCTCTCGGCGCAGAACGTTGAGTTCGGTATCAGTCAAGGCGAACTCTCCGGAAATGGCCTCGTAGCTAGCAGGGTCTTGAGCTACCAAGGCACCCTTCTTCAGCAGATGGGTGTACTCGGTCAAGTTCTTTTCCACGGCAAATTTTTCGACATTGGACAAGAGCACAGAACGGGGAATGTGGGCGAGTGGGTTTTCGATTCTGTATCTCTGTCAGCAACACACACAGGGCTTTCTCTGTTGGGACGTAGTGAGACGCGGCTAAATCCAGGACTACACTCACTGTGCCGTAACGTTTGCGTTGAGGTTGACGTGCTGCACCTCATAGCCCTTTTCGGTTTCGTCGGGCACATTCCTAAGCAGATTGGGTCAGCATCAGTGGTCCAATCCAGAGGTGGGACAGAGGTGGGAGGGAAGCTCATACGCGCCAACGGACTCAACCGGGTTTGCGTCGACTTTAGATTGCGCCATCTTGCAACTGACGGGCTGGCAGAAGATGAAGAAGGGTGAGAAGAAGAAGAAAATTGCAAAGCCAGAGCGAGTCGGCTTGGTTTTAAAGGGGCGACCACTGCTTTTTTCTCCGGATTCGACCCCGGGGTGGCCGCACATCCCCAGGATCCACATGTGGTCAAGCTTTGGAGTGTTTTTGCCGGAGGGTTGCAAGGGCTAGCGCAAATTGGCCCCGTTTGGTGCCATTCAGCTCGCTTCTAGAACCAATACTCATTGGCGGGGCTGGCCTGCGGATGAGTATAGACTTATTGACTACTTACTATAGAGAGCCTTTGGTGGCGTCCAGGCTAATCAGCGGCCGCCGACGCCCAAAGCGGCACGCTCAGGCTCGCCCAGCCAATGGACACAGACGGAACGAGGGATTTTGGGGATTTTGGGTATTTTAGTACTATCATTTCTCGCCGGAGTACGAAGTGAGCATGCTAAGACTGGACTAGAGTATGCCGCCATGCAGCGTAGCGCGGATTTGTTACATGGTCCTGCGGAAATCCGGTGGAGGGGGCGGAGCGACAGGTTCTTTGTCTGCGCGTTTTTTTGATTGAGTGATTTATTTTATGTATAAAATGCGGTTTTCTTCTTTTCTCATTTCGTTGTTCGGCCGGTCAGACGATCTGGAGAAATAGTGCCTCTTCAAGCGACAGGCGCGCACAGCCTTGGTAAGGTCTGCAAAGTGGACGTGTGGGCCCGCAAACCATGTGTTTGTCACCCTGAGGCTGGAGGGTGACAGCGCCTGTGCGACACGCTCATGGTGATTCCTGCGACGAAGGATTCTGGCTAGTACCGGGTTATTTATTGTCGCGGCGACACAGATCTTAGATCCGTCACATGGGCGGAATCCTTAGACGCGTACGTTGACTCGTGTTATTATTGCCCTTTGTTCTGTCCTACCGCGCGGTGCCCGGCCCCCAGTGGCCTGAGAATCAATCTGAGAAAATAACGAGCGCGTGAGCATTGCGAGAGAGCCATGCTTGTCCGCATGCAGAAGCCATGTTGGGATGGCGTGGCTCACCGGCTGTGCGAGAGAGGAGAAACAAGGCAAGACTCTGGAGACCCCGGCCAGTCGGCCTTGGCGGTGGGCTTGGCGCTCCGGGGAGATAGCCGCTAGCACGCTCCGGGCATAGCCCCGCACTAGACCGTGTTGCCATTGGCTGGCTCGGCTGCCCATGTGACACATCACGTGTAAAGTGTAAACGCCGTTTCAGGCGCGTTTGCATGGTTTGCGGTTTGCATGGTTTGCATGGTTTGCACTCGGACAAATAGTCGGAGAAACCAACTTCGTACTCGTGACTCCGTACTTCGTATATTTTATTTGTTCTGGAAGGGTTGCCCAGTACAAGGTTTTTGAACTTCCACACCTAGTGGAGATGGCGCCGCCACCAGATCACCATCGTAAAGAGAACCAGACTAGATGGCGCCACCAGCCGGCCGAAATAAAGCTCGGCCAGCCACAGGCGCGGGTGTAGAAGTAGAGCAGATTGGCCTAGTCGATCACCGGCGCCGACAACGAGAACAACGGCATCGAAAAGTACCGAAAGTAAGCAACTCGGTGGTTCACTTGGTCTTGTGACGAGTGCAAATTAATCAACTTGATCAATGCATTTGTATAACCCTAGAATCGATACACTGATTTGTTGTCAATTTTCTACTTTTTATCCGTTTGCCGCATCCCTTCGGTGAGAATACCAGTAGTCTGGCTTAGAGAAAGACGATCACAGATTTGTTCTGAATGGATTCCTGCCATTCATGAGCCCCGAATGTCTTGTTTACGATTCCCTTCACCTTGATCCTGCCCGAATCTGCTAGACGTTAGCCATGAATCACATCCTTCGTAAACCGACAGTGCTTACCAAGATATTCAGGCCAATCGGGAATTTTAAAGTGGATTTGATGACTGGTATTCTGGAGGCTTTAAAGGGGTTGATGTGATGGCATATATATCTACGGATGATGTTAATATGTATATATTTATAACATTGAAGGGTCAACATTTGAACCCTCCACATGTCTAGAAGAAATATGTTAACACGTCTTAAGTGTTAATTTATTTTTTAGATCAATTAAAAAAATCTATTTTTATTAACTATCTATACAAATTATATCAATTGATAGTTGTAGAATGTAAAGTTTAAAATATATTAAGATTTTAATATATTATAAAAATACAGCAGAACCTGTAACATACGTGCTACTAATGACATCTGGAGTGTAAGATATATATATACCACGGAGTAATTGATAAGTGATTGTTTTAAGGCACTATTCTGCTTATAACTTTGGCAATATCATCCAGAGTCAAGTACGGAGTAGATAATAATACGTAAATAGGGGCACAGCTCTAGTAATGTGCACTTGGTGGCTAGAATATTTGATCGGGTGTTAAAATACCACAGAATAATCCCGACTACCGACTTACCTAATACCACGTATGGAGGTCGGATTGGTTAGACTACGGTGCCTTAGAGTGAATAGAATATATAATACCAGCTAGCCGCCTTGTCAGCTTTCTTCCATCAATCCCACCTTCCACCTTCAACAGACCAAATCCCCCATCCAATTCACTTATACGCTATGGCACTCAGATCGATGTTGACGCAGTACTGGCCGCCTGCACCAACCTTCACCGAAAAGGATGTCGACTCCCAGGCCAGTCGTGTCTTTATTGTTACTGGCGGTAACCAGGGCGTTGGACTCGAGCTTATCAAGATGCTCTACCCAACCGGTGCAGTGATTTACATGGCGAGCCGTTCCAGATCCCGCGCTGAAGAAGCTATCCAGAGAGTTATCGCGACTGACCCATCTGGTGCCGCGCGTCTCAAGTTCCTTCATCTTGACCTCGATGATTTGGATATCGTCCGCAGCGCTGCCAAGACGTTTTCCGAGCAGGAGTCACGCCTGGACGTTCTGTGGAACAATGCCGCTATAGGTGCTGTGCCGGTCGGTTCCAAGACAAAGCAGGGCATTGAGGCACACATGGGAGTTAATGTAATCGCGCCACTTCTCCTGACTCAACTTCTTTTCCCTAGACTGCAAGCAGCGGCTGCGATTTCCTCCAATAATTCCGTGCGCGTTATTTGGTCTAGCTCCTGGTTGATGGAAAGCAAAGCTCCTGCGGGTGGCTACAAGCTAGAGGACATCGAGCAAGGCGGGACCAATGATTCACACGTCAACTACGCAACTTCCAAGGCAGCCAACTGGATATTGGCCGACGAGACGGCAAAGCGCTATGGCAAGCATGGCATTCTCAGCGTAGTCCAAAACCCTGGGAATCTGGATACGCGCATCTATGACACCCAGCCGAGATTAATGATGTTCTTTGTCCGAAACCTCATCCTTCATCCGCCCAAGTTGGGAGGCTATACTGAACTATATGCCGCCCTAAGCCCAGACATTACGGAAAAAACCCCAGGTGCGCTTATCATTCCGTGGGGGAGAATCCAGGCACAGAATCCGAGGGAGGATATTTATGACGCAATTAAGAATGGGAAGGGGAAAGAGCTGTGGGATTGGTGCGAGAAACAGATTAAGGAACATGAGTAGAAGATGTATTTTAATAAAGCGTTTTCATTCCCACTGACGATATTTGTCTTCGTTGAAGGCAAAGGAGCGATGATTTTTACTTTTTTTTATGTGGTATCTAGGCTTCAAAGATAATGAAAATATATGAAATATCATTTGCTCAGGTACATCACTATATTAGCCAAATTTTTCACTTCAAAAAACCAGTGCGTTTCCAGTTTGATACATAATGCGCCAACGTTTCCGGACCAACTGGTATTGTTTCTCGTAGGGTGTGTGAGATAGTCTGTGTAAAGGTCGTGTCTAAAATGACACCACCACAGTCCATACGTATAAAATCCTTCTCAAAGAAGTCAAAGAGTCGCTTAGCAGGGTTGGCGTCATCATTTTTCCCCTTTGTGTCTGGTACTCCTTGTACTCGATCTAACCAGTCGCGATACGGTATCGTTGTGCAAATACCAAGGAGGTTGGACAACTGTTCTATTAGTTTAACCCACGACTGGCGAATAGGGTTCTCCACATGGTAAACAAGACGAGGTGGCCGGGGGTCAAGCAACAGATCGCCAACTACCGCAGCTGCTACATCGACTGGTAGCCAAGCAGCTGTCTAAATAATGAATATAATGTTAACGCAGGAAAGTACATGAAAAAACTTAGATTAGAAGAAAACCAAGAGAAATTACGTACCCCATCAATCCAAGGCAACGCACCAACAGTTTGTGATGATCGAAGTAAAGCTGGAATGTGCTCCTCGGGATTCCATACCCCGTTCATTCGAGAACCTGTCATTTGTCCAATGCGAGTGAATGTTGCCTCGATCCTGTCTGCCTCTGATTCTTCCAAATGGACATCTTGTATCATTTTTTCGCAAATAATTTTTGCTTGTGCGTAACCCATTTCTAGACCAGAAGCACTTAAAACAGGTACCTCTGGTATAGCGTGGTTCTTTTCTATGGCAGAATGTTGTCCCACAGCCCCAACGGAGGAAACGAATAGAAGTCGAGGTCTCATAGAAAACCGTTCTTTTTTCTTTCGAATATCACGAGCAAACTGGATAAGATTTTCCAGAGTCTTGAACTGCGGTTCAAACGAGTTGAGCGGACGCCGAAAACTCATAGGCCAAGCATTATGGACTATATGCGTCACATCATCACACAAGGTGCTGTAAACCACATCATCCAGACCGAGCTTTGGACATTCGGCTTTGCTTTCCATGATTTGAAGCCTAGACCAGTTTTGCGCGCTTATTTCAATATTGCGACTTTTCAATGCTTCGGCCTGTCGATAGACAGCATCTTGAGCGGTCAGGCGATTAAGACAAACCACACGACGGACATCTGAACGGCTGAGAAAATGTTGCAGTAAATGGCTTCCTAGGCTTCCCGTTGCACCAGTCAAGAGAACAACTCCACCCTCATGGATGCTCAAAGGTGGACCCGGTGGCACATAGACAGGTAAGGGTACAGGAAGGGCACCTCGGATAGAATTGTGACCCAACCCTTCCGGCTCATTTTGCTGATTGACCCCTTCTTGCACGGATGTCTGCGGCGTGGAAAATGATTTTCGTGCGCCGGAAGAATTCACAGCAATAATTAAACGCAGAAGTTCCGATTCCTTGCAATCACCTCCCGTCCAATCGACATGATCATATCCCGCATTCATCAAACACTCTCTCCAAACAAACTCAGAAGCAAGAGCATGCCTTCGGCCATCTTCAAACAACCACCAGCCTTCCAGCAAGCCAAAAACCAAATCAAACCAATGTAAATTTCGTGTTAGCTCCACTAAGCAAAGAAGGCCACCGGGGACAAGTAGTTTGCGGATGTTTGTCGTCGTGGTGGTTAGGTTTCTCGTCGCATGAATACAGTTTGTCGAAATGACAATGTCATATTCACCGATAAATTCCGGGCTTGGCTCTTGCTCAATGTCCATAACAGTGAAACCTGTCATTTCCTTGCAGAAAGCAAATTTCTGTTTTGCGGTAGCAACCAGTGAAGCTGATATATCGCTGAAAGTGTACTGGAAGGGAATGTTACAAGCCGCAAGAGCTGAGATTACCCCTTTCGTCGTTCCGCCAGTACCAGCACCGATTTCTAGTATCCGTATACATTTCTGTGGTTTTTCGCCGTTACTGTCACTGTTGTTGTTGATTTTAGGTAGCGTTGGTGTCAATAGACGTGTTAAAAAATTGAAAAGCAGCTTTGTCCCAGCTGCGAACATCGGAGCGTTGAGGTAAACATTTGCCAATAACTCTTTGTTTTCTCGGCTACCAAATATCAGACTGATAGCCTCCGTTTTCCCGCACAGACAATCTGCAAGTCGAGGTCCAGTTATTGAAAGAAGTTTGTGTTCGTCTGAGTGCTGGGGAAAGTCGTGTAAGATATTTTTAAGTAGGCTTTCGGAAGAGGCAAGGTCAATTGAATACCCAGTTCGTTTGTAAACACCGTCACCATATTGGGAAATGATACCAACAGATTCTAAAATTTCGTAGAGTTGACGCACTATCTTTTTGTGTTTGTGGGTATGAGGAATGGCCATTACAGGTTCGTCTCGAGGAATTTTGTTGAGAGAACAACCAAGTGTATCAAAAGCTTCCACAATGTAAGCTGTGACCAAGTTCGACTGTCTCGGATGAATGTTGGTATAGAACCCAGAAAGCCCAGTGCCAATGATCATTTCACTTTTGACAATTGAGAACGCTTCGTGAATATCTTTAATAAAAATTGGTTTTTGACTGGATTCTGTTTCAATAGCTGACCGTAGAAGATCATGCGAACTCGTATTAGTGGAAAAGTCACTCTGAACGTTCTCCTTGTGGAAAGAGGCTGTTTTCGACGGATCCCTTTCTTGGAATAGAGACGATGTAGAGATGGTTGAAAACTGGGTATCCTGAATAGAAACATCCGACGAAGGAACCGGATATCTAGCGGAATCTGAAGTGGAAGGCTCATCGGATCCGAGGAGACTTAACAAATCCGCTACTGACATTCCCCGAAACGCATCGGCAGACACTTCTACACCAAATGCACGTCGTATTTCTGATAAAACTTCCGTTTCCATGAGTGAGTCGATTCCAAGGGCTTCTGAAGTTACATTTTCGTCAATATCGTTCACAGGGATGTCTGTAAGACTGCTAAGAAGCTCTTTCAACTGTGTATGAAGTGAAGACAGCGTAGCCAAATTGTTAGGATATGGTAAGTCTTTTTGCTCTTTTGCAATTTCAATAGCAACGGTGGAAGCCAGTAGCTCTTCACTAGCCCGGTTTTTCATAGAGTGGGAAATTATGGGCTCATTTGACGCTGCAGATTTAGTAACTTCCGCAGTGGAATTAATGGCAGACAGAGTCTTCCCCAGTGAATTCATATTCACCCTCGAAAACCTGACACCTAAAAGTGTCACTGCTAGTGACTTCGTAGCTCCATTGAAGACTAGGATATCGCTTTCGAGATTCCTTTTCAAATCGTCAAGGTCCTTTGTGTACCCATAGACATTCCAAGAGGGAAGGTCTTTTGCTGTTCCTCGTGATGTCAGAGTCTCATAAATCTGTATGTGTTTAATAGCAGTACATATATAAACATCGTTTCGAAGAATATCTCGAAGGCAGTTGACGTGTAAACCTGCCACCTGAAGAAAGTTGTCCATGAGAAACGGTTCCAAGGTGTTATTAGCCAGGGGAGAGGTAGATTCTTCAAACATGGAAACAACACCCGCAACCTCGGTGCCCTTTGAAGCAAGCCGCTGGATACCCTGGTAATAGCGCTTGTAGTTTACCACCCTTTCAAACACCCGGTATACAATCGATCCTTGCATGGATTCCGCTAGGCGATCCTCGAGCAACGTTAGGCAACGATTATTACCCACAAAACGCTCGAGTGCACTGCGTTCAGCGCGGAGACGCACATCGTCTATGCCTTGAAGATGTATTATCGCTGATGCGTGGCAAGTACTCGTTTTGGGAGAAAACTGGTGATAGCTAGTCAAAGAAAATGCCCAGGCTCGACCACTAGTTTCGGCAGAAGGCGACAGTTCGATATGAATTGAATTCGAGGTATCCATACCCAAGGGAGCAAGGATTCGTAACTCGGTCACCTGGGGTAAAGAATTCGTAGCAGCTTCGGCTCCGCGATGCTTGTCGTCACGGCTAGAGAGGTAACAAACCGACTGAGCGGCAAGCTCTACGTAGAGGGATGCGGGACAGAGACCCTTTCCCATGACTGCATGCCCGCTTACGGCTGTCTGAAAGTCTGGACACTGTGGATTAACCGCAAAGACGGCAGTATTCTTACTGTCAGGAGCATATCCAACGAATCGAAGTAGTCTGAGAGTTTCATTGTCCGCGATAGTGGATTTGTTGTCTGGGTTATCATTGTCCTTTAATGAGTCTTTGTACTCCAACCAATACCGCGATATCTCAAATTGATAAGGTGGTAGGTTAATGTGCTTGTAGTAGGATCGTTGTCGGCGATGATACGGCCAGTACCGTACTCGCGTATAGCCTCCAATACCGCAAAGTCGGAGGGTGGTATTTAGCAGCGAATCAAGCGACCGGTCGCTATTTGAGAGATCCACAGGCAAAAGTATTGACTCTTGTGAGTCTCGACTGATGCATTTCGAAACCAAATTTATAATGGAAGACCTGGAGCCTGCTTCAAGCCAGATACAAGAAGCTCCTAGACGTTGTTGGATCCTTTTTACAGCATCCCTGAAAAAGACCGGTTGACGAGAATGTGCGACTAGGTTGTCGGCAGTAAAGCTAGTCCAGCTATTGCCTTGGGTGCAGGTCTCAATATTGATTTTAGGAGTCCTAAAAGTCAAGGTAGCAGCAAGTCGCGCCAGATCAGGAAGTATGCCATCCATGAGACTTGAATGGAATGCACGATCATTGTCTAGTGTCTTCACTTCAATATTTGACATTGCTTCCGCTGCGATTTTGAATTTTTCAACGGCCGAAGTTGAGCCAGCTAAAACAAGGTCAGATGAACTGTTATAGCATGCTACCTCAAGGGTCTCTGGCAAAATAGTCCTCATGAGTGCCGGTAAGATTCCGTCAATATCTGCTGCTCTCGCAGTTATCATTGCGCCTGTTTCCAACTTCCATTTATTTGCAAAAAGAGATGCACGACCGGAGACATATCTCACGGCGTCATTTAAAGATAGCACTCCAGAAATGCAGAGCGCAGTGATCTGACCGAAGCTGTGGCCGATGACAGTTTTAACAGTCACTCCAGAATCAATCCAGGACATAGCGCAAGCGTACTGGATGGCAAATAAGGAACAATGTAGAGCCATGGGATTGGAAATAGGGTCTTTGCTGAATATATGAGGATAAATGGTAACACCGTCACCTTGCTCACTTAAGACAGTGTTGACCTCGTCAAGATAAAAACGGAAAAGTTCAACGGTATCATAAACCCCCTTATCCAAGCCAATAATATTATTCGACTGTCCACCGAAACATAAGACTATTGACTTTGGCTGGCTAGGTGATTGTTCTGTCTGGAGGGCCTGCTGATCATGCTCGCCATCTCCCTTGTCCTCCTGCCAATCGCCGAGCAAAGAACGAAATTCTTCTATAGACTTTATAGCAGCGGTTCTCCGGTGTTTAGCATTGAGGTCCTGTTTGTGTGAGAGATTAAAAGCATAATCTGCTAAACTGAACTTTTCTTGGCTAGTAGAAAGTGTTTGTCGAAGTAACACAGAACAGTATGTCTGAAGGCTCCAACGGGAATGAGCAGTAATAGAAACGAGATGTTTTCTTGGAGCTGAGATTTCGGGTATTGCGGATGATGGTGATAGGGAATCGGGCGTTTGACACACAATAAGCGCACCATTCGTCCCCGACGCTCCATAGTTGTTAACACAAATACCACGAAAACCTGGATTCCATGGAACTGTTTGTGTAGCTATGGTCATATGGTCTAGGTCCGAAGTGGTAATTCGGGGGTTAATTGAGACAAAACTGGCTTGCTTCGGGATTTCGCCTTTTTGGATCATCAGTACGGACTTGATGAGTGCAGCAACCCCTGAGGCGGCTTCTAGATGGCCAATATTTCCTTTAACAGATCCGACATGCAATACCCTTTTAATCTCACTCTCATCGCTATTTATTTCACGCTGAGGTCCCCCGAAGACAGCACGAATGCTTTGCCATTCGATCGGGTCACCTACGGGGGTCCCCGTGCCGTGAGCCTCGACATAGCTGATATCCGAGGGTTGTAAGTTTGATTGGGCTAAGACTTTGCGGTAAAGAGCACTCTGAGAGCCAGCGTGAGGAACCGTAATCGAGACACAGTTCTCACTCTGGTTGATTGCTGAACCGGCAATGACACCTAGAATTGGGTCTGACGCGGCTACTGCATCGGAGAGTTTCTTGAGCACAACAAGACCGCATCCTTCCCCTCGGCAGTATCCATCTGCAGCAGAATCGAAGGCCTTAGAAGCCCCCGTTGGGCTCAAAAACGACGCTGCTCCAAGGTTCTGATATAATGCCGGACTGGTAATTATATTCACTCCTCCAGCAAGCGCACCACTACACTCGCCCGCCAAGAGTGCTTTGCAAGCAGAATGTATTGCTACCAGAGATGATGAGCACGCAGTATCGTATGTAATTGACGGACCAGTCCACCCAAAATAATGGGCGATCCTCCCGCTTAGGAATGCCCTTAAGGACCCTACAGCCGAATACGCTGTAGGTTGATGGGAGTATATGTTATCATGATAGTCGACAGATCCCACCCCAAGATAGCACCCAAAATCTGTACTGTAATTATTTCCATGACTGAAATATTCGGCCGATTGCATTGCCTCAACAGCAATTTGAAGGACGAGTCGCTGCTGGGGGTCCATTGACGTTGCTTCTCGCGAGGAAATCTTGAAGAATTTACGGTCAAACGAATCCATATCATCAATAAAATTCCCCCAGAAGCGGGTTCCTGTTTCCGAGCGACGTAATTCATCTGATTTGAATCGGTCTCTCGGAACTTCGGTGAGTGTTGACTTCGCTTGTTGTAATAGCGTCCAGAATTCCTCTAATGTATCAGCGCAAGGAAAGCGGCCGGCCATGCCCACGATTGCAATAGAATTTTCTTGGTTCAGTTCCGGAAGTGGGAGCCCCGAGGTAAGTGGTGGACTTGCCTGCAGGTTGCGAACTTCCTCTGAAAATTGGATATCATACCCACCCTGATCCCTGTTCAGTATTTCTCGTGGCAGACAATTTGTAAGCCCTATGACGAGTATGGATGGAAAGGGTTGGGGGACTGTATCATTCAAAGTAGCATTAATAAGTGAATGCCAGTCAACCTGCTCCGTTAGAAGTGACTTGATTGCTATTTCATGCAGCATCAGGTCTTGTTGACTGCAGTCAACAATTTTGGCGTGGTAATTTGCTCGTAGTGGCCTCCTCAGTTTTGTCGTGGCGGGAAACTGGAATTCGATAGGCCTCAAATGGGCAAGTTTTATCATCTTCGCTACTGCATCGGCGTTTGATGAGTGATGATAGCGACCTACCATGCGAAGAGCGGTAACATGTATACCCTCAGATAAAAGGGTCTGTCTTATCGACGGGACAGACATCTGAGGGACCACCATTGTTGAGCTTTCCTTGTCCTTTAGCACCGACATATATGCCTGCAAAAAGTTAGTTTATGGTCTTTAAGGGAAGGCACCAGATACAAAGAGAGCATACTTCTGGATAATTCCTCATGGTCTGAAGAAGCCGTGATCTTTGTATATCTGTTTTCCAATGTACAACGATTGCTTGCATCTTCTCATTGGGATCGTCACAGCCACCGTTGAGGTCAACGAAAATGCCAATGCAGGCAGCCAAATGCAACGCTACTGAAGCATATCCGCTGAACTCAACTGCATTACCCGATAAGGATGCAGCAATCGTGGTCAGAAAACCCGTACACATGCCTTGGAATCCAAGTTCCTCTGGTAAGTGGCCATTCTCATTGCGTAGCCGGTAAATTGATCCTTGTATCACGCACTTCACATAGTGTACGACATGAAGAATGACAGTCAATGTGGACCATAAGGCATTTGATGGCAGTCCCTCTGCTTCACACTCAAGAACACCGGTGTTAAGCCATGTTTGGAATGCCACAAAGGCTTGTAATCCGTGCGTCTCCCCACTTAGTAAACGAGGTTCGATTTCTACTATCGAAGGCCATAGGCTTGGTAGATTCCTCACGGCATCTGTGAAGTGGGCCAAGGCGGGTTCGTTGAGAAGGTCATATCGTAGACGAGAGAGGCATTTTTGAGATGGCCATGTGCCAGTCTGCGGTCCGAAGACTACAAATAATGGCGAGGACACGCAATCCATATTCATACGCTGCTGGCTATAGATCATGCCATATACAGAGAAAAAGAAGACCGGTACTTAGGCCTGTATATGCAAAAGACTTAGTACAATTGCTTGCTGGATGGCTTTGAATTGGCAACTGACGGCTCTCTTCACCATATACATTTCTTCGGCGTGTAATAATTTAACTACTAATAGGAAATATTACTCATAAGGACTTAGATTAATTTTAGGGATATCAAATTGACCATTGTTCCGAATGTGTATTTGGCCTAGTCGGTATTACTTTTACAACCATTTGGTACATGGCCAACAGGGATCGGCAGTTAAGACGCCTTGACCTCCAAATTGGGGCCATAACCGCTCTGTGGGTGTCCCAAATGCAATAATTACCGTTCGTATGCAGTTCAATATGCACGGCCCCATTACATTCGAATTTCACATTCTAACGGAGCCTATACATCAGTTATGCCAAGTTTTATGCATGCTACCTCATATCCTTCGGATTAGTGGCTTATATTTGCTTGGTAATTATTGCTACTAGTAAGGATGCCAATCCTGATTTTGGAATTACTCAGGCGTACTTTTTAGTGTGTTAGTCATTGTAAGCCTGACACAGAGTGGGTCTGCATAAAATCCGGTGTATAGGATAGTGGATATATAGGGTTATAGCTAATGCGGGTGATTCCTGGGCAATGGGATTGGCTATAGAGATTTTTGTATTTCCTTTAACCCTCTTGGGGTCTACGAGGTTTTTGAGGAAATACTCACAAGGTATTTGCGCTTGATTCGAATTAATATTCGATCTTAAGATTGTGTATAGGTTTATGACTATTGTTAGTGTGAATCTCCTTAAATAAGGCCCGGGTCCGACTAGTGGAACGTGTAAGTCCAATGTGAACCCATGCGGCTTGTTAGCTGGTGGACTTTTGACGCACCTCGTGATGCGTTAAATCGAATACAAGGCGGCCAGGTGCGAGGAATTCGGATAGCTTTAAACTTTCTGATTCGGAATTTCCGGGGTTGGTAAAATCGTCCTCGTCGTGGGCCTTGCTGTGGAATGGCAGTTTCTCGACGGCAAGTGCGCCCAGCACGCTGGTTTTCCTTTTACGTATACCCAGAGACATCCTGTATATCCTCGGCGACATTATATTCTCCCTAGTCCTAGGAGGTCCAGATGTCGTCATCTCGGGAATAGCTTGCTTTACTAATGAGGTTATAATGAAAATTTTGGATGCCCGTTCTAGTCTACATAAGTGGAAGTATGTCATAACAAATAGGCCAGGTATCATTATTTATAATTATAATAATAATATACATAGATAGACATAACTGCAGATTGCCCGAGTAACTTACACTAAAAATATAATACGAGAACACTTTAAAGAACTCCTTAGAGGCTGAAAACCATTTTCTTCAGGCTATATCTGATCCTGCTGCACAAAGTATTCTTGTTTTACCTGAATGCCGTTACGGGGTGGCCCGTACATTGACTGACTATTAGCAGCAATATGGGCAGAGGCAGTAACATCGCCATCCGTGGTCCTAGATCCGACAATATTGCCCGCGTAATTATTCAGCTCTATCTCATCACTACTCCGCTGTCGTCGGTACCCGGCGTTGTTATGTCCATATATTGAATTGTTTTTAGTCGTACTGGTGGTTTTTGTGGCATTGGTAGTGCTTTTGAGACTGGTCCCTGTGTCCTGGGTGCCGCTACTGCGAAAGAATCGCGGCATTCTCTTGACAAAAGGACCATATGTGACGAGGGAGCAACAGAGCAAACCGGTTACTGGCTCTGCTGCGGACCATAGACCAAGGTCTACAAAGTCGTCTGTGAATTGTTGCCAGGTTAGCAGCCGAGACATAAAATAAAAGAGACGCAGAAAAGATACTTACAGGTCAAGTCACTACCAGTAGAATATATTTTTTTCAGCCTGACTATACTGATAATGGTGACTAGAAATCCCAAAAGGAAAACTATCGTCAATCCAACCTTCTGGCCGCGATTGAGTTTGAGGGCCCATAGATCTTTTAGTGGCAGCACCAGAATGATGATATCAAAGAATATGGTCGGGGCTGCCTGGGCTACAAACACAGTGTCCATAGCGACACACTGCATTGATTGCTGCTGTGGCGTCCCTGTCCATGCGATGTCGACTGGATGACAACGAAAAATGAGTAAGAACTCAGTGGCAATCACCCACGCGACAACGGCAACACTAATAATGTAACTCCCTGTTCGAATTATAGGAACGACTGAGAAGACACGGATATAAAAGGCTAGCAGAGAGAGTTTGAAGAATGCTAGTCCCAGGTTATAAAAAAGGAGCAAGATGTAAAAGTTTCTGCCATAGTTCACGAGGGACTCAGGTGATAGCGTGTCTGCGTGTTTGCCAAAGCCATATTTAACCTGAGCAAAATCGAATATCATTGATAGAAGTGCGAAAGGCTGTTTATAATAGCAATATTGTTAGCATTCTGTACTCCTTTTTTGGCTCATACCAGTATATTTTCTTTGTATGAATACATACCAGTCCGATGAGACAAAACCAGTCATCCCACCATAACTTAAGTCGCACCAAATGCCGCGCATATAATCGCAGCCCAGTTGCGACGAGAGAGACAATGATAAGAAGTACACAGACACCGATAATAACTGGCGCGCGATCTTGGTTTCGATCGCTTCCTTCATTGGCCGCCATCAGCGAAAAACAAGTAATGTCTATCCACAGTTGAGTTAATGATAGACGGGAAGGTAGGCAAGAAGGTAGACAGCATATATAATAGAATCGAAAAATGTCATGAAAAGGATAAGTTCTGAATTGGAAGAAAAGCCGTGTTCTGTTTTGGTAAATTGGCCGATATGACCCCTGACGAGTCGGCGACGACTAGAAATTGGTAATAACCTCAGACGTCTCGAACACCACCAACAGGTGAGTAACGGATAATGGATAGATGGGACAAACGAGACGCAACCGCGTGACTATCCCTATAACCGGTTCACGTATTGTTTGAGGATGCCTCATGCCATTGTCGGCCTTAAGAATTGGAGTATTCATCAGGCCACAAACCCTAATTCCTGTTTTGATCTTTATAAGACTGCGTTCCTCAAAAATCGACGTGTCCCTTTGAGATCTAGTTGGTCAAACCCGTCAGGAAAGTGGGCACCTTCACTCGCAAGTGTACTGCAGGGGCCAAATTGTCAAGCAATAGCCCTGAAGTCGATGGAACACCGTTATGCAGCTACCTGCAGGTCGTAGCAAGCTGAATTAGCGTGAGAGGGCGCAGTAGTATGGACATGTGACATTTTTCACAAGCATGGTTGGTCTACCAGATAATTAAATACAGCAGCGTAATGCGCTATCTGACTGTGACGGGCGTATGTAATGTATCGTACCGGAGGACAAGTGCCGGCATTCGTATATTTATTCGGCGATTATTAAACTTGCGCAGATCAGACAAAGAAAAGTGGTATTAATAACAAATAATACAGGCCGAAAATTTGAACATAACATGGTGGGATAGAGAATACAAAAGTAGATGAGCCGTCCCAACATAGAGCATTAAAATCCATCCAAAGACTTTGCTATCAACATTAATGACTCTGGGTTGATTTTCCCAGCCTTCTTACTCAATCTCGACAAACATAAAGCCACAAAGATGGAACAGAGCTACGACTACGTGATCTGCGGCGGTGGGCTCGTCGGCTGCGTCCTGGCTTCACGCCTGTCGCACGCGGGACACAGCGTCGTGCTCCTCGAAGCCGGTCCTGAGGACTATAGCGAGCAGGTCATGAGCCCCGTTGCAGCACCTCGGTTGCTCGGGTCTCCCTTGCAGTATAACCTGCATACTACCAACCAACCGAGATTTGCAAACCGCGCCGTTCATAACCATGTCGGCAAGCTGCTCTCTGGGTCAAGCGCAGTCAATTATGGGCTCTGGACTCGCGGCCATTCCGTCGACTACGATGCATGGGCATCAGCAGTTGGGAATGAGCGATGGAGCTACAAGAATATGTTGCCGTACTTCAAAAAATCGGAAACCCATTATGACCCAGAAGCCAGTTCGGACTTTCATGGCTTTTCTGGACCAATTGCAACAACGGCTGGTGCTCGCATATACCCGCTGCGAGAGACTTTCAAAGCCGCATTTTTGTCCACTGGTCTTCAGTATAACGCCGACACGAACAGTGGCAATCCATTTGGATTCGGCAAGTTTACTGAGAATTGGAAAAACGGCCAGAGGCAGCCGGCAGGAAAGGCTTATGACTTGACTCGCGCTACTGTTATCACCCAGAGCACGGTTGCATCTATCACCTTCGAGGGGGATGATCATATTGCGTCCGGGGTCACCTTAACCAACGGGACTCGATACAAGGCCAAAAAGGAAGTGATAGTTACTTGCGGTGCATTGAAGACACCACAGCTGCTTATGCTCTCGGGAATCGGCCCGGAAAAGCACTTGTCTCAACACGGCATTAAAACTATTGTCAATCTACCTGTCGGGGAGAATTTCCACGACCATATCTCTGCGGCTCTTTTTTGGAAAGTGAAGCATCCGGAGCAAGGCGTCACAGTGGGCTCACCCCTATTCAACAAGCCCGAGTTCCTTCACGGCAATCCCATGGAATGGATTGCAACTATATCGACACCGCGAGAAGAGCTGGTCAAGGCAGCCAGTATAGATAATATAGATGACGAAGATCTATATCTGAAGGAACCACGTGGTAACGCCGAAGTCTTTGTAGCTTACGCACCTATCGCAGGTGATAGCTCTCGCCCACCGGATGGCACTCTGATCTCAACCCCAGTCGTACTCCTTTTGCCTACAAGTCGTGGAAGTCTATTGTTGGCCGATACCAACCCACTATCAGATCCAGTTCTAGACGGAAACTATCTTGCAACGGAAACTGATCGTGCAGCGATGCGTGCTGGAATACGACTTGCATTGCGTTTGATGGAGACGGGCCCTGCTCGTGAGGCAATCGATGCAGAGTATCTTCCAGAGGGTTGTCTACCGCTGAGCAGCGCTTCCAGTGACGCTGAAATCGATCAACGTATCAGTGTAGTCGCAAATAGTTTCTACCAGAACGCAGGAACTGCGGCCATGGGCACAGTTGTTGATAGCGAGTGTCGTGTCAAGGGTGTCAGGAATCTCCGAGTGTGCGATGCGAGTGTGGTGCCGCTTCCCATTGCTGGGCACTACCAGGCTCCAATGTATGCATTTGCCGAATCGGTTGCTGATTTACTTTTATATTAGTTGTATCATTTCTCTCTAAACATTTATAAGGTGTATCAGTTGATATAGTTCTAAGTTGATAGTTATAATTGAGTTGAACTAGCCTAAACCCATCAACTCGGATACTTCGGTTTCTACGATGTGTATTTTCAGTAGTTTAAATGGTTCATGTAGGAGTTCGTTTAAAATACTTGAACGCACCAGGTCAATTGATGCATTTAATCGTCAACTAACCACTGTCGTACTCCGTACTCCATACAAGGTCTTCGGGTATGTATATCACTTTAATTTTGGTGTCAACTGGTGTCGACCGCCAATTCCCACTAGTCCAATTGCAGAAGAAAGATAGACCCTTAAAGGGGATTGATATACGGCGTCCCCGGTTTATGACCCACTTGGTTGTGGTAACGAAATCACATTTCTTAGTACGGAGTATATAACCGGCCTTATGGGGCTATAAGTATAGATAAGACAGCCCCCACATATCGATTCACCTACAGACGAGCTAATGATTTACCTAATTAGGCATAGCCGGCGGGGAAACGTAAGCAATATGACAAGCCACTTAATATATACTAAGCGAACATTGAATCCTTTGAGAGGGAAAAACAACTCAATGAAACTGCCTCGTGGGCTAGCATTTACGCACCATGTGGTCCATGCCATGTGGCGTCACATGACCCATTACGGGAGCTAATAGATCAATGGAGCCCATCCCTTTAATACATGTGAAGTAGGCTGCCATTCTCTCTTTTGCTTCACAAGCATTATCCCTTCTTCTCTTCATATTACTCCCTCTTTTTTTCCCTCTTCGGATTTTCTTTGTTTGTTAAGCTATTTGAATAGACATTAAGTAAAATGCGCCCTCACCTGTCGCTTGGAGCCTTAGCGATTCTAGCTACTGCGCTCCCATCATCAGCAACATCATCAGCAAACAACAAGCGTTCCCACGAGCTACTTGGTTCCAACTTTGGTATTCCTACTTACAATCGCACCTTCGACTATATTGTGGTTGGCGGCGGCAATGCCGGCCTACCTCTCGCCTACCGTCTTGCACAAGATGGTAAGACCCAAGTCGCCGTCGTCGAAGCGGGTGGCTTTTACGAAATCAGCACAGGAAATACAAGCCAGATCCCCGGTAACGATATTTATTGGACGGGTACCAGTCTGACCGATGTCAATCCTCTTGTCGACTGGGGGTTTCACACTACTCCGCAGCCTGGCCTTGGTGGTGCCGTGGCACATTATGCTCGTGGCAAGACGTTAGGCGGTTGCACTGCTCGTAACTACATGGCTTACCAGCGTCCCACAACGGAATCTATGCAGGTTTGGGCTGATCAAGTCGGAGACCAAAACTACACGTTTGAAAATATGTTGAAATGGTACAAGAAAAGCTTGAATTTCCAACCGCCGGCACCGGGTAAGCGATTCAGCAACGCCACACCTGAGTATGACCGGTCTACCTTGGGCAGTGGAGGGCCCCTTGATTTGTCATTCCCAAACTATGCGCAAGCGTTTTCTACGTGGATCAAAACTGCGTTCCATGAGCTTGGTTTTAAGTCTATTAAAGCGTTCACAAGCGGCGAACTTATAGGCGCGTCGTGGGATGTTACCACCATTAACAGCGAGACTGCTGAACGTGCCAGCAGCGAGGTCGCATTTTTGCGCCCCGTACTCGAAGCAGGCCAGACCAATCTGGTAGTCTACCCACAAACCCTCGCCAAGAAAGTTCTCTTTGAAGGCACCAAGGCCACAGGTGTCCTTGTAGATACTTCTGGGGCAGAATATGTACTCAGCGCGAGTAAAGAAGTTATCATTTCCGCCGGGACTTTCCAGTCACCGCAACTTCTAATGGTTTCTGGTGTCGGTCCTGCTGCTACTCTGAAGCAGCACGATATTCCAGTCGTCAAAGATTCTCCGGGAGTAGGCCAGAACATGATCGATCAGCTATTATTTGGTCCTTCTTACCGAGTCAAGGTATCTACTGCCTCTTCGCTTGCTCCTAGCCTGCCCAGCTATTACAAAGCTATCAATGAGTTTTACACCAAGCAGGGGGGTCCTCTCTCTAGCCCCGGTGGGGATTTCCTTGGGTTCGAAAAGATTCCACAGTCACTCCGCTCAAGCTTTAGCAACGAGACATTGAAGTCGTTGGCAAAATTCCCAGCCGACTGGCCCGAGGTTGAATATCTCGCAGTGGCAGCGTATTTTGGAAATGCCAAAAACCTGGTTTTTGGCTCCCCAACTGATGGTAGCCAATATGCAACATTGGCGATCGGACTGGTAGCACCTACATCCAGAGGCAACATCAGTATCAGTTCTGCCGACATGTCCGACATGCCCCTGATCAACCCAAACTTTCTCGGCACAAAAACGGATCGTGAGGTTGCTATTGCCGCATTCCGCCGTGTCCGAGAGGTGTTCAACAGCAGCGCCATGGCCCCAATCGTCGACGGACAGGAGGCTTATCCTGGGCCGAAGTACCAGACCGACGAGCAGATCCTAGAGTATATCAGCTCAAGCTTCAGCTTGCTTTTCCACGCATCATCTACGTGCAAGATGGGATTGGCGAACGATTCCATGGCCGTCATTGATCCTACTGCCAAAGTATACGGTGTACAAAACCTACGCGTTGTCGACGCATCTTCATTTCCGATACTCCCCCCGGGGCATCCCATGTCGACTGTGTATGCGCTGGCGGAGAAGATTGCCGCGGATATTATTTCAGGTAATTAATATTTTAACTAATAGTTGAGTATAGTGATGAAAGTTGAGAGCTTCTCCCCTTTTAGTACCTTCTTTTTGACGCTCAATTTGTATATACTACCATTGACATGTCATATCCTGTATATAATATTTCATCTTGTCAGAAGACAGTTGTGTTTGGTATGGCATGAATACAGGAAACTATACGTCACTCTTGTCAGTTAGATAGAAATAAGATGTCTTCGCTTTACGGAGAAATGTTTAATCGCCATGCTAATATTAATAACTCCGCTAATTTGTTATCTATGAAGTAGTCTAGTCTGGCATAAATTGACATAGGAAGCATACTACCACCTCTGATTTTAGTAATCACACTAAGATCTATATGAGACCCCCCTACTGTCAGGCCGACTTGCAGCTGAATTTAGGCAAGCCACTAGCTGAAAACTTGGTCACCGCCAAGCCGCGGGGGAGGGTCAGCTATTGCCGAAATAGGCACTAGCAAGCCGAATACTTGAGTGTGCACGGTGTTAGTGTTACTAAGTCCGAGTCGACATAATTGCCCAGGAGACTAGTCGTAGTTGAACGGGAGGTCTTAGCTCGCGGGGACTAAAATTTAGTGGCTGGTGTCTGCACCTCAAACAAAAAATTACCTTTTTTTGTATCTGAGACACCCATTCGAGTAAGATGACTCAATTCTACACTCAATTTTAATTTGTTTTTGTATTTTTATATATAAATTTATATGTAAATTGACAAGGTGTCGATGTTTTGAGGGCGAGGCGATTTTTAGCGGTGCTAACTTTCTTTGGACCCGCCTCCGCGCCTCATGAACGATAAAAGTGCTAGTAATACACTAGTTATATATTTAGTGCTAAGTATAATACGATACAATCATTTCTTGTAATTGATCGACGATGGTTCTAATTACAGGTACGCACTTTCAGGCCCTCTCCATTTTAAACTCAATGCCCTCACTCACCTGACACTGGCACCGCACATCACCCTATACTTAGTACTAGCCTAGCTTTTGATTGTGACCAGATTGCTACAGATGTAAGGTTTCCCATCATTATCTTAGTTTGTTTGAGATCACTTGTTTTTGTATGGATATGTGTGCCTACCAGTGCAGCAGTTGATATAACATTAGCCACGATGTTACGCAACACTACTACACATGTAAGGATGACATGGCAGTGCACAACTGGACAATTCAACCACGGGTGCAGAGTGCAGTGGGGGGCCAAAGTGTACATTACCTATAGATACTAGCTTGAAATAAAACGAAGGATGTAATACCAAGTGGAATGCTATGAAGGGAAATAAATACGTATACATATGCTGAGAAAACTACTTCGCACATGTACGCAACCATAATTAGCTTTGTTAGTTATATGTGCTCATTACTCCTGGCATATGTACGTAGTTATGTGAACCTTGAAAAGAGACTCTTCTATCATACCTCAGACAGTAACTCCTAAAATTAATATACTGCATAATGTATATGACGCAAAATTTCATCGGCAGCACAATTGGCTTGGTCGTCGCATATGTGGTGTGGTGCCTTGTCTATGCGGACTGGAGCCTCGCACATATCCCTGGCCCGTTATTTGCAAGGCTCACAAATTTACAACGGATGATCTGGGTGAAGTCAGGGCGGTCACATGAGATCCATCATGCTGCCCATCAAAAATATGGCGATGTGGTGCGATTTGGGCCAAACATGGTGTCTGTTGCGCATCCGGGCGCAATTCCAACTATTTATCCAATGAGACCAGGTTTTCCAAAGGTGTGTCCTATATCCGTAGCTCAGCATGGAGCAAAAGTGAAGAATTGTGGAAGAAGAGGAAAACCAGGAAATGGTATGAAGAAATGAGTTACTAACAAGCCTAGGGCGATTTCTATCGGACCCTGATGCCTTATACTGGTAAAGGCAAGTCGCTACCAGCAATATTTAATACCAGGGATGAAGCTCTACACAAAAAGATCAAAAGCCCTGTTGCACCATTATTTTCCTTGACAAATGTCCTGACCCTCGAACCCTTTGTTGAACGAGTTCTTCATGTCATGTTTGAACAGCTCGACGCTCGTTTCGTCGAATCACAGGAGACATGTGATTTGGCTGCTTGGATAAAATACTTTGCATTTGATGTAATGGGCACACTGACCCTATCAAAACGGTATGGATTTCTGGAAGAAGGAAAAGATGTCAACAATATGCTCGTTTCTATTTGGGATTATATGAAGGCTGCTGCCCCAGTAAGTTGCGTACACTTGAAATGCTGTTGTTTATGTAGCATTTGTAGGAGATATCTAAGTTCAATCCAGATGACCCAGATTCCATGGTTTGATGAACTCTGGAATAAAAGCTCATGGACAAATATGTTTCGCGGCACTGGGGGGTTCTCGATCTTGAAATTGGTGCGCGAATTCATAGAAGATCGAGAAAAAGACAACGCTGAATCCTCGCAACAACATCATACTGATCGGGACATGCTCTCTCGATTTTTGGAGATTCAAAAAGAAAACTCATCCATTCCGCCATGGTAAGTCTACGCCAAACAAATATATATATTAACGAATATACTTACATAAGTGTATATCTGTAGGTCGACTACTGCATGGACATTTTCCAATGTTTTTGCTGGGTCAGATTCAACGTCAGTCGTTCTGTGCACCATCTGGTATAATCTTCTGGCACATCAAGACACAATGGATCGGTTGTACGCCGAGTTAGTCGAAAGAGAGAAAAATCATTCTTTGACACGTCCATTTCCCAAATGGGACGAAGTGAGTGAGCTACCCTACTTGGATGCTTGTATCAATGAAGCAGTGCGATTGCACCCACCATTCTGCTTGCCGTTTGAACGAATCGTTCCACCTGGTGGGATCACTATTGGAACAGAAAGCGTTTACCTTCCAGAAGGAACTGTCGTCGGTATGAATCCATACGTAGCTAATCGACACAAACCGACCTTTGGCGAGGATGTCGATGAATGGAATCCCGATAGATGGCTAGGAAGAGACGAACAGCAGCGGAAGACGATGGAGCAGAGTGTTCTGACGGTCAGTAGTTTTTCTTCGCTTATTTTTATAGAAATTTAGACGCGACAAAATATACTGACAGTGCAGAACCAGTTCGGAGCAGGGAGACGTGTCTGTCTAGGGAAGCATGTCGCTATGTTAGAAATGAAAAAACTAGTCCCTGCCCTCCTTTTGAATTATGAGGTAAGCCTAATATTGAGACCATACTTCTAACAGCATCGAACTAATCATTCTCTTTGACATCAACAGTTTCAGCTACTCGATAAATCCCGATTTCGAGTTGAGAACTTTTGGTTCTTTCAACAGCGAGACTTGGGTGTCAAGATTAAAAAGCGTGCGCCTCTTTCAGGCTGAATAGTTTTTGATTGGGTTAATTGAATTATTGAGTTATAATTGAAACTTGATTCTTCTTAGCTCTTGTAAGACACCCGTAAATGCTACTGACGTAAGGCAAAAGTCAAAATGTAACAAGGTGACGGTGCAGGCAATGCACCACTTCTTTAATTGAGAGAAGCTAATGGGATACGTCGTCAAATTCACTCTATCGAACGACGATGGGATCTGAATTCTCGGGAGAATTCAAGGTATGGTTAGATAACAACTTACTGCATTGGGAGAGACTTGCGAGAGGAGACTTGCGAGGATGGATCAGTGAGTCGAATTTCGTGTAGGCGACATCTTATAATCTTGGAGTCTTCTTGCTTTTTCTCAGTTCAGTCAAACATAGAGAGTCTAGATAGTCTCATCGAGATGAGTCTTGCCGTTCTCGTCTTGCGATTGCTTAGTATAACTCAATAGGATTTAGCACTATAAAGTAACGTAATGCATCCCCGAGTTGAAAAGTCTTGTCAAAATTATAGATGTTTTTAAGCAAGATACTATATTATACTATAATATTTTACCGTAATATGTTTACGTTTAGCACGCTTAAGTCTGTTAAGTTATCCCCTGTCTATCACGTTCAGAGTGAAGGCATGTTTATGAGTGCATGCCTCAATCGATTGACAATCTAGTCTTCAGGATCTTTTTCGGGATTGTATTATCATGAATTTCCTTCCGCATCCACTCCTCCAGACTTCAAATCCTACTTGGCCTTGCTTCATCCAATAGTTCATAATTTCTTTTTTAATATACGATGCTGTCACCGTTATTTCTGAAAATGCCCACCCCGGTCCAAAATGCTCTGAGACCGTTTTCAACGTGGGATCATCATATCCTAACGAGGTTCGTGCTCCAATCTTTTCCGGCTGTAGCTGATTCAAGGTGACCTGCAGAGGAATATCTTCATATCTAGCCTGTTTTCCCGTCATAGCTTTGAATACTGCTACATGCTCGGCTCCAGTTACATGCGCAATAGCCACACCCAATTGGAGACCTTCGGGCCGCGAGGGGTGCTCAAATATCCATTTGGCATATTGACCAAGGTCATCAAGTGACACGAGAGGCATGGTACTGGATGGCCCCAAGGGCAACTAGAAGCCTACATTATTCTTTTCGTAGATGATATGGGTTATACCACTTATCTGCGACAAAAGCAATGCAGTCGCGATACTAGTTGGATCACCTCTAATTATGATGACCTTTAGTACGGTAATATTAGCGTTATGAGTATATAGACCAAGTTAAAGGGGTCGGAACTTGTTGAGTTCGCGCATTTCAAGGGAACAGACAATTGTCAGATTACCAGAGACTCATCGAATAATCACTCAAGTTATATTTGCTCAGCGTTGAATATTATTCACAATCTCTGAGGAACACGGTGTGCAGTGTTGAAGGAGTACTCGTATTTGGGCTCTAGAAGAATACGCCACTCATTTTATATTAGAGTAGAGACAATTTTATAGCACATATATAACCCTTTAGACTACGGAGCAGGTAGCTAGTCATGCTGGACGGGAAAATGATCGTTCACATGGAGGGATGCAAGTTGCTCCGAATTAGCGTGAATTGAAGCCCATTCATCAGGTCCGGCGGAAGTTTTATCGCTTTCCAAAAGCATACCCTCCAAAAAGCCACGGTTATCACAATCAATGAATGTGGATCTGCTCGGCTATCCACACATAAATTAACGCATCTCCGATATAAGTGATCGTCATTAAGATGGGTTGAAATGAAACCCTAAACAAATCCTTTGAGTCTAGGTGTGGAAATTCCGGAAATTGTGGCCCAGTAAGACTCCAAGATCCGAACTCCGTTTACCTTGGACAATTAAAGTTCGGACTTCGAGGGGTTGATTGGCGAGATATTGAGGTAGAATATAAACTGTATATGTTTATTGCTGAATCATGTTCAATACTGCTGTGAGCGAACAATCATATTACAAGAGGATTGCAGTTTGATATTGTAAATTTCAGGTGTATTACTTTAGAGATGCCGATGATCTTCTACTAAATTTGGTCATAGATCGCACTTGAATTCCGTTTTGCAATATTTTCACGTGCCTGATTATCTGATGGCGTAAAGGCTCCACTTTTTTTGAGTTAAGTAGACACGTTTTATTTAGGCTAAATTAATGGGAATGAGGCTTTTTCGCATCGGCGGGAACGGAAAGCCTAGTGTATATCTCGTTCAGGCATGAGAGTAATAACGGTCTTTATCCTAAACGGATACAGTGGACAATTATGGTTGACATGGCTTTGTAGATCCTTCATTTTACACGTCTTGGCCAACGTTTCATATTTCTCCGTCCTATTTTCGGAATACTTCGAAGGAATAGATTGTCGAAAGTGACGTCATACTATATTGAATATATGAGAAAATCAGTACTATTATGCCTAATAATCATACTTCAATACACCGCCTTTTTTCATTTCGGGGAATTGTACGGGGTATTATTTCGTATGGAAGGGGCGGAGGAGAATAGTCCTTGAAACATCATGGATAATGCTATTCCGTGTCTTAAAAGGCTTCTAAGCAGAATCTTAAAGTATAAGAAGAGCGAAGAATCTTTTGGTTTGGATAAATTTATTGAATTTGTCATTTTTCACACCAGCATTTGAGCCGAATTGTTAACTGCAATATCAATCCCAATTAAACATTATTTAAAATGAAATACTCACTGTTCATCGTTGCCATGTCGCTTGGGCTAGCATCCGCGATACCCTCAAAGTCCTTGCAATTTATACGTGCAGACTCTTGCGGCCAGTATGACACTGTCAGCGCAGGGTCCTTCACCTTGTATAATAATCTATGGGGTGAAGACAATGGATCCGGACAGGGGTGCATCAGCGTGGACTCTACTTCAGATCCGATCGCCTGGCACGCAACCTGGTCCTGGTCGGGTGGCCAAGGCCAGGTTAAGAGCTACCAAAACGCCATGCCGATCAGCTATACCCCTGCTCAACTCTCCAGTCTCTCATCTATCAAATCCACTTGGAGTTGGAGGTAGGATACATTATACCTAACCTAATCCTAAATAGCCGTTTGACCATGGTCGCTAATTATTGAAACAGTTACACTGGCAGTGACATAGTTGCCGACGTCGCCTACGATATCTTCACTGGTTCCTCTGCCGGCGGAGACGCCGAATACGAGATCATGATCTGGCTCGCTGCTATTGGAGGCGCAGGGCCCATCTCCAGCTCGGGCTCTGAAATTGCGACACCGACGATTGGAGGAAGTTCCTGGAGCCTTTACAAGGGAACCAACGCTGCAACAACAGTGTATAGCTTTGTTGCGTCTTCCGAAATTGAGTCATACTCGGGTGATCTGATTGACTTCTTTAATTACTTAGTTTCTGACCAGGGCTTTTCGACGAGCCAGTATGTTCAGAGTATCGGTGCTGGAACGGAGCCATTCACTGGTTCAGATGCTGTCTTTACTACGACTGCGTATAGTCTTTCATTCTAGGTCTGTACGGCGATTGCGTACCATCGCTTCGGCTGATATTTACTACCACTGCTATCTTGGGGTCCTTGTGAAGCCCAATATTCCTGTACTTTGATTACTTCTCTTCTTCTCACCCTCATTCTGGTCCCTTTTTTACTTATTTTTATCCAATTAAAAAATGTACTAAAACCAATGGAACTGGTTTTCGCATACAAAAAATTTTGCAAACCTAACCGTTTTATCCTTTCATCGATAATAAATATTTCAGATATCCTCGTAACCTGTCTTCTACTTTAAGTGACGATCCCATACTAGTTATGAGGCTAGTCTTAAAAAGTGCTAGTCTTGATGAGATCCTGTACAAACCAACAACATCTACTAGTTCAATTTAACATAAAACGTGATTAACGTTGTATATTTCTCGTTTTTGACGCAAAAACTTTACGTAGATATAACTCAAGCTCAAACATAAAAGATACAAGTAGAAATGCAAACCAAGTAGGTAGTTAACTCTGTTTGCTATGTTTTCAAAAGAAGCCCTAATGTGGTGAGGATTGTACCTGATAGCCCGAAGGATTGAGGGGTAAAGTACTTTCGTTACTTGGCATTCAATTTAGCCGGTCGATAAAGGAAGAAATGGAAAAGCTCGTGAAAGTGATCAGCACCCGCTTGTCTATTTTCGATTTATAGGATAATGTCATTTCAATTCTATGTCCACGTCACCATTATATTTCAAGGTATCTACTTTTATCGCACGGTAATTATTATGGGGCTACTTCACGAACAAGGCTCACCGACTAAAGCTTATGTACTGTAGTATTTCGATTACACCGATAATATTCCGAAGTGTCGTTGGCTGGCTAATTGAATTGATTGACTATTGGATTATACATAGCCTAGCCTTTCTCTACATATATAATGGGGAAATTTCCTTGTTGATTCTCAACCCGATCATTCTGCATCTCTCGCAATACCAGCATTTAAAATGGTAAGGTTCACCTTTTTCGTTGCCCTAGGCTTAGCTGTTTCTACGGCGGCTGTAGGTAAAACGCCTAAGTACAAGGATCCATCCGTACCTGTGGAGGAGAGAGTTTCCGATCTCTTGTCCCTAATGACAGTTGAAGAAAAGGCAGCTCAATTAATCCAAGGTAGGGGGTCCGATTAGACCAGATTATCAGACTAGGGGAGCTGACTTGAGGTATATGTAGGCGATATTTCAAATTGGATGGATCCAGATACTGGAGCTTTCAACCAGTCAGGCCTTGTGGATAATATGAAGCTTAAAGCTGGCTCTTTCTATGGTGAGTAGGATTTTCAATTGTATTTATTTGTTAATATAATAAGTGGAGATTCATTTGTATTATGTTTTGTAGTTGGATACCCTTCGCCAGCATCTTGGATTGCCGAAAACATCAAAAAGGGCCAAGACTACCTTCTTAATCAGACCAGGCTTGGGATCCCCGCTATCGTCCAATCTGAGGGTATGCCTATTTTGAAGATATGAAATGGGAAATTACTAAAAGCGACGGATAGGAATCCACGGGTTCTTATTGTTTAATGCAACTATCTTCAATTCTCCAATTGGCTATGCCAGTTCATGGAATCCAGAGGTACAACCATTTCCTACTATCTAATTTTGAACCTTTGCATCTCTAACTGCGAATATGTAGTTGGTACAAGAAATGGCCAAGGTTGTCGCGCTTGAAGCATCTGCTATAGGAGTGAACCAGGTCTTTGCCCCAGTCTCGGATGTGGCCAGGGAACTGCGCTATGGAAGGGTGCGTCCCTATATACGGCCCCATTAATTAAAATGATTGATATTTATAATATGTGCTTCTCCAGGTTGAAGAGAGCTTTTCTGAAGACCCCTATCTAGCTGGCGAAATGTCGTACGCGGTGGTGACCGGCATACAGAGCTTAAATGTGTCAGCCACCGTGAAACACTTTCTCGGTTATGCCCAACCTGAGCAAGGCCTAAACACGGGTCCAGTGCATGGAGGTGAAAGAGAACTTCGTACAACGTACACATTTCTTCTTCTTAGACGGTTTGCCACAACTAACGCTCTTGTAGGTGGATGCCAGCCTTCAAAAGGGCAATCGTGGATGCAGGTGCATGGGGAATTATGGGAGCCTATCATTCGTGAGTGCCACAAAATAACTCTCATCAATACTTCAGAAAGTACAGTGAGCTGACAAGAAGGCCGAGTTAGGTACGATGGTCTTCCGGCTGTGACGGACAGTGAGATGCTCACTGATATCCTGCGCGGAGAATGGGGCTATAAGTACTGGGTTATCAGTGACGCCGGTGCGACTGACAGAGTATGTGATGCATTCAGAATGTGCCAGTCAGACCCCATCGATTCCGACGCGGTCACACTAGCCGTTCTGCCCGCTGGCACAGATGTTGAGATGGGCGGTAGCTCTTTGTATGTCTCCAATACCTTCTGACACAGTAGTTGACTCTGACCATTTTATAGCAACTTCAAACAGATACCAAAGCTACTCCGTGAGGGTCGGTTAGATATGGTGACTGTTGACACGGCTGTATCGCGGGTCCTCAGGGCCAAGTTTGAAATGGGCATCTTTGAAAACCCCTACCCTTCTTCCGTTATAGACCACAAGTGGTCGTCTTTGATTCACACACCAGAGGCAACTGAGCTCGCCCGGAGTCTTGATAAAGAGTCAATCGTTCTTTTGGAGAACCATAATAACATCCTGCCTCTACAGAAAAGTGGAAGTATTGCTGTCATTGGCCCAATGGCTCATGGCTTTATGAACGTAAATTATGCACAAAACTACTCGAGTCTTTCAAAATGTTGTCTGCTAATGTCTACATCTTAAATTCTAGTATGGTGATTATGTCGTCAAAGGTAGCCAGTTTCACGGCGTCACACCTTTAGACGGAATTAAGGCTGCCGTTGGCAATTCTATGACCATTAATTATGCGCAGGGATGCGAACGCTGGAGTAACGATCAGTCTGGTTTCCCCGAAGCCGTCGAAGCTGCTGAAAAGTCTGATATTGCCGTGGTTGTTGTTGGCACATGGTCTAGAGATCAGTACGAACTCTGGGCCGGGTTCAATGCGACGTAAGTCCATCCATTCATCTCTATCTGGATAGGAGTTATAGGGCTTACTATTGTACTAAAACAGAACCGGGGAGCACGTCGATGTTAACAGTTTGAACCTCGTTGGCGCACAGTCTGCCCTTGTCAGGGCCATTTCTGAGACAGGCGTTCCCACCATTGTTGTCTTCTCCTCAGGTAAACCTATCACGGAGTCATGGATTGCCAACAGCACTTCCGCTCTCATTCAACAGTTTTACCCGTCCGAGCAAGGTGGGAATGCACTTGCTGATGTACTTTTCGGCGACTACAACCCGTCTGGCCGACTCTCCGTCAGCTTTCCGTATGATGTTGGCTCTCTTCCTATATATTATGATTATCTGAATTCTGGTCGGGCTATCGGGGGCTCGGGGCGTGTAAACACCAACGGAACCATCACTTTTGGGAATCAGTATGCTATTGGGACACCCCAGCCGTGGTATCCTTTTGGATATGGAAAGTCGTACTCGACCTTTTCATATTCGGCATTCTCATTGAACAAGACCAATGCGACTGTCTCTGATACTGTGACCGCAGACGTGCAAGTTACCAACACTAGTCCTGTGGACGGTACAGAAGTGGTGCAGCTCTACGTTTTGGATAATATAGCAAGCGTGGATGTTCCTAATCGGAAACTGAAGGGTTTCAAGAAGGTCATAATCAAGGCTGGGAAAACGGCGACGGTGCAGATAAATGTCGCGGTTCAGGATCTGGGGCTATGGAATCGGGAAATGCAATACCAAGTCGAGCCGGGAGAGTTTACTTTTCAAATTGGAAAGAGTTCGACAGATATTATTGGGAATGCGACATTGTTTGTGTCAGATTTGGATATCAACCTATGAGTACGGTTGACATCGTACAAACTCAGCCAGCCCTTAATAGTACTAGGAGCACAAAATCAAACAGGAATATAATGGCATACGGCATGCTTTCTTCACTACCAATAATTTAGCCACTTCACACTTAACATTTGAACCATATAGCCTTCAGCTTTCACAACTCCAAAGCCTGATATAATATTGTAATTATGTGTTGTTACACTGATCCCGAAGTCGTTCATAACATGATGAAAATATCGGACCCCTATTCACGTCATTACATTGTAAATTCATATATGTTGGGAACATTTGCCATTAAAATTCGATAATTATTCATTCTATCTAGGGAATGCTGTTATGTGACAATTTCCGAATTCCACTTATATACGATAAGCCTCGACAGCACCTGTAAGCATAATAATGAATCGCCATGAATTTGAAATGTATTGAGATCAACATGTTATTTATTATTTTATCCTAGCATCAATTATTTCAAGCTATATAGATGTATGATGAAACAATCACTAGTCTCGTATCGTACTCGCATCCCCAACCCCTTTCAGTTCCAGTTTCACTTTTGCTTAGTCTAACGTTGGAACGCATTTGAAGTTCCCTGTTTCTATCACGTCCTTGGCAGCGGTTTATCGATCAAACTGCAACGTCCTCAACCTGTCTGGCAGTTCCCACAGACTCCAGCTCCAGCTCCAGAGACTTCTGGTTGATATCATTATCTAGAACACCCAGAACTCTTCCACCAAAGAGGATATCAATCTCCTCGAGTGATTTCTGCTTGGTCTCCTTGAACCAGAAGAAGACGGTAGGAATCGTAACGCACACGTCTAAAATAGTTAATATATTGACCATTTTAAGGGTACAGGACATACTCCAAGCAGCAAAAATAAAATAAAACCGCCAGCCAATCTTCCCCAGCGCAATGGGTGAAACCTGACTCCATATCGTGCTGACAGTCCAATTGCCAATGGCCGTTGCAAAAGCAACACCTTTGCCACGGATTTGCATTGGCATCACCTCGGACATGTATACCCAACCAATTGAACCAAAGGACATCGAGAAGAGTACAGTCACACAGAAGAGAAAAAAGACGCCGCCAATGCTGTACCCGGTCTTAGTTCCGTCCAGGTTCTGTGAATTGAGGGTTCCTTCGCAGATAAGCGCGATCGTGATGGCCACGGCACCGAAGAGGAGCGGACGGCGGCGACCAACACGGTCTAGGAAGCAAGTGATAAATATTAGGTTCGCCAGGGGACCGACGACATTGTAGATTCCGGAGACGAGGGTGGCTTTGTTGCCGGTGATACCTAACGCACCGTACCTAGGGTGCATTAGTTTAGTTCCAGAGATATTGTGGAAGAGAGAGGACAGACATAATATTTTGATAATAGTTAATGACATTGATTCCGGTCATCTGGGAGAACGTCTGTACCAACGTTCCTTGTCTAGACATAATTAGAATTTAAATATCGAGCTAGGTGCCCTACTAGACTTACAATAGTCGCGTCCGCCACTGAGGCACCTTGAACATGATCGTCCAACCAGGAGCTGTGACAGCTCTCTCAGCGTTTATAGTGGCCATGATCTCGGTGAATTCGGTCTGGATCCATTCGCCGTTGGTGCCATCGTAGTGTAGACGCTTTAGCACACGTAGCGCTTCGTCGTTCTGGTCTTTCTCGATTAAATGACGAGGAGATTCGGGGAGCCAGAACATCCCGACACACAGCATGAGCGCTGGGAGAGCTTGGAAAGCAAGAGGAAATCGCCACTGGACCGAACTGCTGTCGGAAGCATGAAGTGACCCATATCCGATCCATCTGACATGAATGAGTATTGTGGTGAAAGAAGGTAGTGGCAACATACGTGCTGACAATGAAACCAACTCCGATCATTTGCTGGGAAAGACCAACAATCCTTTACGACAGCTTATGTTAGTCTCCTAGCCCTTTTTCGTTGAGGAAACTAGTTAATACTTACAATCCCCGTGTTTTAGGATGAGCACATTCGGCTTGATAAACCGGAACAGACATACTAAGCACACCGACTGCCCAGCCGGCCACGATTCGTCCTACCAGAATCATGGCAAGGTTTTGGGCAGAAGACTGCAAAATACCTCCAATGATGGCTAGCAGTGCACCCAACTGGATTGTCCTTCTTCGACCGAACCGATCGATAGTCAGACCAGCCATGAGGGCACCAATGGCCGCTATCACGTTGTCAATCCATGTCTGGTGGGAGGAAGAAGAAAAGAAAGAAAAGAGCGGATTCTGTTGCTTACCTCCTCCGGAGAATGTGCTATTGATCGCCCCAACAATGTCGGATGTTTGGGTCGTGTTGAAGAAGGCTAGGAAGTTGGGCGACGCGATCACGTCGGTCATGACACCTAGTACTGTTAACCATCGTACAGCAGTGTATTAAGATCAGTAGAAAGGTACAGACCCGAATCATAGCCGAAGAGAAAACTGCCTGTTGCAGCAAAGGTTGCCAATCCAATTGTGTAGAACTTGCCCATGGTCATACAGTTGCAAAATGATCGAACAACGGTGCATCCCAACCAATTTAAAAATAAAATAAATTCATGTGTCTTTCCAGAACCGTGGTATATATACCCGTAAACATGGGAATGAAACAGCAAAAAGGATAAAGTCAGACAAGAATACAGCCAATAATTAACCAATCAATGGTCATCGGTATTACATATGTAGCGTAAACGGATGTAGCATTTTACTATACAAACCATGTCCAAAATAAACAAGGATGACCAGTCCCCGCCAACATCCAGGAATCGGTGAATGGATCACGTTAGTATGACCTAGCCCCGGTTAATTGACGCCAAGCCCCGCAGACTAGATCTTTCCCGAGTGCATTTATCCAGACTTATCCAGCAGCTTTTAGCCATTATTCCGGGGTCGGGCACGCTGACGATAGGCCAGTGATCCATAACTCGGAGCCGAGATTAGTCTGCCGAAGATTAATTTTTGCACATTATCATGCCGAGAGAGCGAAATATTTCGGTGACTGGAAAGAACATATAAAGCTCTTCATTGGAACTCCCAGGCTGCTTCCTGCACCCTCCTCCTTCGAGCACGTTACTTGTCATTTTAAAAAGGAAAAGACTGCATATCCTCTGAATTAACGATTATCGCACTCCAAAATGAGGTTTACTGAGGGAATGTGGCTGTTACGTGTATGCTCCCTCCGACTTAGCAACGTAAGAAACATAGCTCACGATTTGTATAGGAAGGCATCCAGATCGATTGGATGAATCATGTCGAACGCGCCAATATTACCGACAAGACCGTTGACTTACTCTTGGCCAAGAATCAGCGACATCGAGGCGATGTCCTTAACTCAGGTTTGCTACTAGCCCATGCGGAAATAAATATGAAGCTGATAAACAAGACAGGCACCGTTTCCGCCCATATTTCTTCCCCCCAAAAAGACATTATTGGTGTGAAGCTCGTGCATTGGTAATTACACACTCAATTTGTCTCACATCTTCGTTGTGTGAACTAATATGCTGACTTCTGTAGGGATGGCGGGGTCGATCGGGGACCGCATTACGAAATCGGGAACGATTTGGCGGCATCAGTACAAATTAAGGACTGTAACAAAGAGCAGATACGCTATTCTAGCGGCTCCCTAGATTTGTCCGTCACAACAGCCACGAACCAGTTGGCCTTGCGCTTCTCCGGCCCCAATGGCAACCTCACCGGACATTCCTTCCGCTCAATAGGCTACGTCAGGGATCAGTCCACGTCAAAATCCCAGTACGAAGATGGTATGTTCATGGAGCGCCAAGGATACGTGCTCGCCGGCCTGGATGTCGGGGTAGGGGAGAAATTATACGGTCTGGGAGAACGGTTTAGCCCGTTCGTCAAGAATGGACAGTCCATCGATATCTGGAACGAGGACGGAGGCACCTCGTCCAACCTAGCTTATAAGAACATTCCTTTTTACCTCAGCTCAGCTGGATATGGTGTGTTCATTAACCATCCAGGACGTGTGAGTCTGGAGCTGCAATCTGAACGAACCACGCGAGTCAATATTTCGGTTTCGGGTGAAGAGATTGAATACTTCGTCATCTACGGCACTACACCGAAAGAAGTGCTAAAGCGTTACACTCAGCTCACTGGAAAACCTAGCCTGGTGCCCGCGTGGAGTTATAATCTCTGGCTGACGACAAGCTTCACTACCAACTATGATGAGCAGACAGTGACGGGATTTCTGGACGGATTCCAGAAGCGGGATATTCCCTTAGGCGTGTTCCACTTCGATTGTTTCTGGATGAAATCTTTCCAGTGGTGCGATTTCGAATTCGACTCTGATATGTTCCCAAATGCTGCTGGCTATTTGCAGCGATTGAAGGACCGCGGGTTGAAGATCTCGGTGTGGATTAACCCGTATGTTGGGCAGGCATCTCCTCTGTTCAAAGAAGGAAAAAAGCAGGGGTATTTCATCAAGGTATATCAAAATTCTTAAAGATACTACTTCTGAATTGTTAACGATGGTAGCGTACGGACGGCGCGGTATGGCAGTGGGATCTTTGGCAGGCTGGAATGGCGATTGTCGACTTCACTAATCCCGAAGCCGTCCAGTGGTATTCAAAACATCTTAAGCGTTTAATGGATCTCGGTGTAGATTCATTTAAAACAGATTTCGGAGAGCGCATTCCGTTTAAAAACGTCGAATATTATAATGGGTCTGATCCAGTGCGGATGCATAATTACTACGCTTTTCTATTCAACAAAACAGTGTACGAGGTTATGACTGATCGGATGGGCCGATCTCAGGGCCTACTATTCGCACGCAGCGCAGCTCCTGGTGGACAGCAATTTCCTGTCCACTGGGGCGGTGACTGCGAAAGTACCTTTGAGGCGATGGCTGAGTCCCTGCGCGGTGGCCTTTCCTTAATGCTCTCAGGGTATATTTTCTGGGCGTCAGATATTGGTGGGTTTGAGGGAACACCTGCACCGGCTGTTTATAAACGCTGGGTGCAGTTTGGGCTGTTATCATCGCATTCTCGTTTGCATGGATCCTCGTCCTTTCGTGTGCCATGGATTTACGGCGAAGATTGCAGTGATGTGTTGCGCGATTGCACCAAAAGAAAGATCGCGCTTACCCCTTATCTCCTGCAGGAAGCTCTAGATGGCCATCGAAATGGCACACCACTTATGCGGGCTATGTTTCTCGAGTTCCCAGACGATTTGAACACATATGCGATTGACACGCAGTATATGTTTGGGAGCAATCTTCTAGTGGCGCCGGTATTTCGCGAAGATGGACAAGTCACATTTTATGTTCCTTACAGCGCTGCTGATGATAGCTTAGGGAAGTGGAGATGGTGGTTTGATCATTCCGTAATATACGAACCAGGTCGCTGGTATACCGAAACGCATAGTTTCGACACGCTACCGATTCTCATCCGTCCAGGGTCCGTTACACCCATCAATTTGAGTCTTAAAGCGCCGGAGGACAATGCTTTGGAGGGCTTGGAGCTATGGGTCAATGGAACTATTGCAGATGGAAAAGACGTTGAAATCGTTGATCCAAGCAAGACTCACGAGGTCTTGACGACTGTCCAAGTTACGTCTGCTCCCGAAACTATTGAAAAGGTAAAGGTCAATACAGGAACTATAAAAATAACTCAGCTGGAGTCTCCTTAACTCGTGCAGCGCTATTGTTCAGATCCTACAAGCAGTGTCATGGTCCAAAATTCTAAATAGTGACTGCTTCCAAATCAAAACTAAAAATAGAACCGTTTGCAGTTTCACAAGGTAAACAAATTATATTTCGTACGCCAGTCAAAAACGGATTTTAGAACTAAACTTCCAAGCTTAAACACGATAGTAAAATTATTAAGGCATAGGCCCTATAACAACATTTAAACAATCGATAGACGATAACCAATAGATGTACCAATGACGTTACTTATTAAGGACCCGAAGTGTTCAAAAATATCTTTACTAGATTATTATTTATTAATAGATATTCTACTACGCAACTTAATATAGAACCAAAATACACTAAAATGAAACTTGTATATATCAAGTAACCAACTAAAAGTCAGATAAAAATATACTTTTTTAAAATGTAATTAATATAGCTATTTTGAACAATTAGCTATATTCGCGATATTCTGTATAGATTAATTCAATCTTATCTAGTCTTAGAATAGGCTTATGTTGTTAAATAATTAGAAGGACAATCCTAATCTTTGTATAACTACTTATCAATTGATGTAATATATTGGCACTTCACGTGTTTAGTAAGTAGCGTCCCTGGCACATCTGTTGGTAATGGTTTATCAATTCAGGTGACAATTGACTATATAAGACAAGGAAAGTTTTTTCGGTTAACTGTCAATAGTTACTTTAGGGGGGAAAGAAAGCTATATTATATAAGAACAATCTGTTATGCCCGCCTGTAGCTCGCAGTTAGCCCAAGCGACGTTAGTTGATTTAGTCTTATGCATACTCTTATATAGAGTAGAAGCCTTCAAAAGATAAAAAAGTATATAATTTTACACAATCTTATGCAAACTGTGGGGCGTGGGGAGGAAGAATAGATAAACCAGGTTAGAGAAGCCTGGTTGGTAGTAATACTTATTATTACCTTGTAAACTTGTCTGAATGTCTCAATATTTTACTGTTAACGATAATATTGCTAAATCTGTACTACTTCCCACACTATACATCTCAAATTAACCGGTCTAATTAATCTTGTATTATTTTTTTCTGTGGAAAGTCGAGCCAGGTTTGCCACTTGGGACCGAGATATTCCGTAATATTACGAATAATATACAGTCCAGAATCTCCTACCTGCCACAAATTTCTGCCATGGAACAGCAAAATAGCGTAGTATGCTAATAAGACAAGGGCTTCAGGCGTTTTCGCTGTCAAGAGATCTGTGAACTTTGGAGGCGCCAGCATCAGCCACGTATAAATCATGTAGTGTTTATAGCCCTCCTCTAACTCTGTAGATACTGCATCAAAGCCGATCTGTAGGTACCGAATCATTTCCAGACAAGCCTCCTTATCTTCCTCCCTTAGGCTACTGCTAGATTCGACCAGTTTGTAAAGAATTTGACTGTCATCTCCGGTTGGCGTGCGCGATGTAAATCTTGAGCTAGATGAGATCATGGGCTCGAGTTCAGAGTTCACAAGGTATGGCCACGCGGCAATAGCGATGGAGTAGACACCGCGATGTATCTCAATGCACTGCACGTACTTCGCTACAAAAGCATCGAGACTACCTAATGCCCGCTCAGCGAGCGTGTCGGTGAGGAGATGGAGGCCGAGGACACCGGAAAATAAGAGGATGCTAACGCAGTTGGACTCATCGACATTAGTTCCCATAGAGTTGAACAGGGAGAGGGCTCGAGTTTGTAAAGTCGCCGCTTGGTGTTTGTACATGCTTGATTTATCAGGCCGTTCAAAGGCTAAATGGAGAGAAGAGAAAGCAAGACATTGATAAAGGAGATATGGGAATTGCAGCCCTTTCTTAAGCGCAACGGAAAGAGAAGGGCCGATAGCAAAGCTGGGGTCGCCGAGGCCAAGGCTAAAGACGTCATGGTCAATGAATAGATGAATGATCAATTCCATATGGTTGAAGTTCATATTGTCATCTATCGACGACAATCCCGACTGATCTAGGTTGGTTGGGCGAATTGGGTTTTGTTGTTGGGATGAATCGACGTTGGAGTTGGAACGTTCTAAGGGGCCAACATCGGGAGACGGCCGAGTGCCGTCATTATTTTGTAGGTTATTGGTGGTAAATGATTCACTGCTCGAGCATTTGGAGTGTTCTCGTTCGGGAAATCGCAAGTAAAACCCGGAAGGAGCGAGAGAAATAGGCGTTTCGCGATCTGACGGTCCATATATGCATTCCCGATGGGACATAGCGCAGAGAATACATGTTGGACGGCGTTCATCGCACTAGCGACGAGACCAATGGTTTAGTCTGAGTCATGAGGATAAATAGGAGAATGACAGATTAAATAAGGTATCTTACTTTGACGTGCCGTTGTCTGCTGCAGGGTTATCGGAGTTAGACGCACCTTGGTGGATACAGTATGGCTATGGTTTGTTCTTACTTACCATGTAAGGCAGCCTCTCCGGGATTTCTTGTGGTGGCGACGCAACATCTCGGTTTTAAAATACCTAAAGTACAAGAGATAAATTATACTGAGAATTGTACGTACTGGTTCAAGCAGGCGAGTTAGTGAAACGTGCTGTGAAGGTAACAATATCAAATGCGGCTGTGTTTGGGTGAGGCCGAACACGCGTGTTAGATAATAAATAAGCGGGTCTATTTTCTTAGTGCTTATTGGATTCCGATTCATCTGACTGTTGATTGGATGTTAGTCAAATACCTTTTGATTAGCTAACACGCGTGTTCCAAGACCAACATAAGTCTTGGGAGGTAATAAGAGGTTACTTTACGGAGGGGGTAGATGGGAAAGGCAAGGTTATGTTTGTGCTGACTATTTGACTATCGGTGAACATATTTTATATTGATGGTTAATATATGTTTAGAGTGATTTAAAAGATGGCACCTCCCGGCTGGAGCTATACTTCTAGGCATCATCTTTTGATCAATCTGTCTCCGAGTTTCACAGTCAGTCCACGGCACCCTTTTTTTTAATGTCATTTGACTTTCATACTTTGCATTTCACTTGCTACAGGGTCCAAATTTTGGTGTGCACAACTCTGCGTCTCTCCCACTACTGCCATGCCTGCCCTCGAAACGTATGAAGGTACTTACCTATGGAAATATATTCCAAGTCTTCCGCTCGCTGCGGTTTTTGGAGGAACTTTCACCATAGCTACTGCATTTCATTGTGTTAAACTATGTAAAACCAGGCATTGGTTTTTGATCCCATTCTTGTTGGGTGGTTTTAGTAGGTCTCGGTTTTTTCTACTTGTTCCTGATTGATACCAGTTGGCTTAAAATTCGGAGCGAAAATTATTTGAATTGGTTTAACTTGGTTTGATATTGCAGGCGAAATAATCGGATACATTAGTCGGGCAGTTTCGACTTACAACACTGGCAACTTGGCAACTTACCTCATCCAAGACATATTTCTCGTCCTTCCTCCCCTCGGATTCGCAGCAACGCTCTATGCTACATATTCTCGAATTATAAGGACTGTTAATTGCGAGTTTTTATCACCAGTACCAATCAGACGGGCCACCTGGATATTCGTTGTCGGTGATTTCACCTGCTTCTTGGTCCAGGGCAATGCGGCCGGGTTACTGGGCAATGCAGATCTCACCCTCACGGGTGACTATATTATCATCGCTGGTCTTGTTTTGCAGATCATTGTTTTTGTGTTCTTCATAGCATGCTGTGCGATCTTCAACAAAAGGATGAGAGCCCACTTGAAGAAAACAGAGACAGCTGCTGATCTCCCCTGGCAGTCTTGGATCACTATGCTCTACCTCACCTCTTCTGCGATATTGGTACGCAATATTTACCGCGTGGTAGAATTCATTACGCAGGTTATAAATCCAGATGGCTATATTCTTACCCATGAATGGCCTCTATACGTGTTTGACGCCGCGTTGATGCTGCTTGTTATGGCCATCCTTTACATTTGGTATCCGAACAAACTTGGATCTCAAATAAGAGAGTCGATGACTGAACTACGATCAAACTCGACATGAAAGGGCACAGTTTTAGCACCGTTGGGTCTGATATCCGGGTATCTCTCATTCACTTACCCTCGAGAAGATGGCAAAATACCCTCACAAGGCAAACTATTCAAATATTGCGTTCCGATAACTGGTATTGAAACCGCAGCTAAGATGATAGATATAACTCTGTGCTGTCTAACTAGATGTTTGAATTCGAAATCAGGTAAGGATAACATTGGAGCGGATCGTTTTTAGTTTTATTATTATTCTGTTATTTTTTATATACTACTTGTCATAAAAGAGTAATAATAAAACTAAAAACGTTAAGTAATGCAGTGGTTTCCCACTGCATTTGACCCTCGGAAGGGCGGTTTCCCCGGTTTCCGCGAGGCTTCTATAGTCTTCGGAGCGGCCCTTGATTTCTTTATGTATAAAAAGCACAGCGAAGAACAGCGACATTTCTTTTAGTGGTTTGGAATTGACTTGAGATCATTATTTGAGATTCTATATGCACCCTGCCCGTTTGTAAGTAAGTGACGGTTCGACATACACGATAGGGGTTAGAAAGTTAAATAAAAAAAAGATTTCAATAATTTATATAGAACCTTATGGTAGATAGAATTTTATATAAAATTGACATTTGCATTAGACTAGCGCGCACGGCAGGTATATGAGTAGCACGTGTTACTTGCATTCAGAGTAAGTTGACGTCCAACCAACGTATCCCATTTTTGAGTCTTCTAATTATCGCTCAATTAGGCCCAGTAGAATACTTCCGCCAAGTCTTCGCTGGTACTAGCTAGTAGCGATGTTCCAATCTTTTATTATCCACCCTTGCGTAAACTCTATAGTTGCGTAGAAAAAATCTAGTGGAGAATAAGATGGCGACTGTTCTATTTCCCACGTTTATACTATGGCTTGTCAATCTAATAAATCGGGGCTAGCTCAGGCATCCGCTGCTAATAGTAGCTGAAATGGCCAAAGTTTAATCATTCCTACTATTGTTTCTGAATATGGTTATTTGTGGCTGAAAATTCGCTGCTGCGTGGCACAACACTATTCAAAAATGACAGGTCCTTGGAATCAATTGATAAACAGTCAGACTGGATCCATCATCCAAGTTTTGAAAGGCCATCTAGTATACAAATATGATTGTCTTAAATTTTAACTGATTTTTGAAAAAAAAATATTTCCTTTTTTTTTTGGCTTACTTGTAATGTCAAACCCAAGTATAGATTAAGTTGCTAACCACCTCGACGTGGTGGGCGGGTATATGCCAGGTTGCTATCGCGGAATTTACTCTGCGTAGCCCAGGCAGCATGGCCGTCATACCATATACTTTCTATTGAAAGCCGTTACCGACTTTCCTTATTGCGATGTTCCTGGAGAATAACATGATGACCAGGTGTAATGTTGAGAGTTGAGAGTTGGGAGGGTTGCAGAACCTCGCTAGTCATGGGACCTGTATAACCGAGGGCCAGCGGCGATGTCTAACCTATGGCTGATAAGATAAAATAGGGCTAATGTCGATAAAGATGACTAATGAGGTAACATTGAATAATATACATTATTTGTCAACGAAGCTTAGAGCTAAACTTTGTACAATTTCACTAGTTAGTGGGGTACAAGTAGTTGGGTGGATGATGGATATATCCGATAGTTGAGGACTTGATATCTACTCTTGAGTATTGACTGATTACTCTGAAATAGTAGAAGGAAGGAGATTTCGAGGACGAGCTTGCGGGGATCTCGTATTTTTTTTCCCTTTTAGCCAGCGTGCTTCGCAGTCTTTCTTATTATTGACCGTCCTTTTCTTTTTCAAACGTTCTTAGGGCTTCAGTCAGACTTACTTTACATATCACAATGAGGACTCAAGCTATTGCCGCCCTTTTTCTTTCCTTCGTGACTCTTGCCACTGCATGTTCCGACGCAACTGCATGTGTTAATGGTGGACGCCAGAGAGTTAAGCATGATGAGGGAATCATTGAGTACGCCGCTGTAACGCTGTTAGATACCGCTTGCGAGACCGAATTTCACCCCGATCAGCTTGATATTGCCTGGGTCGAGCTCATTGCCTCCAACACAATCCTGCGGGTGAACGTGACAAGTGGTGAGCAACAGCGGTTCCCGCTCAAGAATCCCGCCGGACTCCCCAGTGGCATGGAGTTCCTGCCCGATGGTTACCTGTGGTTATCCGAAGTAGCCGGCAACAGCATGGTAAGGTTGGATCCAGCGGATGGCAGCATGACTGAATATCCGTTCCCGTGGACCAACATCACAGTCATTGACGATCTCCCTGTCGGTATTCGCGTGACCATTGATGTCTCTGGCAACCGTGACCGTGGAGCTTGGTTCACAGCCGTCGGTCTGAATGCTATTGGCCGCATTGATATTGACACCTTTGAATATGAGATTTTCCCGTTACCCAACCTTCTGTCGGCTCCACTCATTATCCAAGGTGGCCCGGGATCTACCATGGTGTTCTCGGAAATCTTGGGAAACAGGGTCGGCACCATTGACGTGAACACCAAAGAGATCAAAGAGTACGAAATCCCAACACCGCTATCACTGCCACAAGGAGTAGCGACAGGCCCCGACGGTCTCATTTGGTGGTCCGGTACCGGCAGTGGAAACATTGGTACCATCAATGTGACGACGGGCGAAGTGACTGAGATATCCATCGCCGAAATTCGGGCTAGTGGGAATTCTACTGTGGTGGGTAATGCTGGTAGCGTTGGGTCCTCCGGTGCTCTAGCGCTACCAGGTCCAATCCGCGTCGGTGCTGATGGCAAGGTCTACTTTGTGGAAGGCAACTTGGTCTTTCTGGGCAATCGGGTTGGGCAATATGACCCAAAAACCAAGCAACTTGTGGAGTTTTTGACACCAACCAGCCTCAGCGGCCCGTGTGATATCAACAACCAACACCCGGACGCCATGTACTTCGCAGAGTTTACAGGTGCCCGTCTTGGTCGACTCGAGTACTGAGAGTCATCAAGACGGGACCTTTTTGGGATCTAGTAGCAGACTGGTGAACGGGTAAATATTGTCTGGGAAATGGAAGCGTGCGAGGAAACTACATGTACATATCATTCGTTTTTAATATATACATTTTTGAGGCCTCTTTTGTTCCATGCTGGAGTTGATTTGGATTTTAGGGTGTCGAAATTGTGGTTCTTAAGGCATGGATATTTTGGAATTCGTAGTTCTTGATGGTCTTTATATATTGGATAGTATACATGTATTCTTTAAGGACTGATTAGAGGGTAGAATTAGCTCCAGAAAGGTTTCGTAGGGAATATAATTAGGGCTTTATACTCATATAATTTTGCTTAATATAGGATAAACTTTTTGCCAAGGAAAGTCATATTTAAAATATAAGAGAGAACCTTTATATAACAGGAATAAGAAAGGAGATATAACTGGAGGTAGGAAAGAAAAGAATCTTTATCTCTATATTACTTATATCTATATAGTGAAGGTACATTTTGCAGGTTTCTGTCAACTGGTATTTCAATGTTGGCACTGCAGATCTAAGGCGATAGAGAATATTAGATAGTAGCTTCGCTGGACCGGCGTACCCACGGCCATATCAATCATCAGTCAATAAATGTTGCAATATTTTCACGGTCCACTGAGTAGGCAGGATGCTAGTACTGCAGCGTATGACAGCCCTGAAGTTTGCGAACCACAGTACCTGAGTTAATATCCCAGATCTGCACTTTAGTAGGACCATCTTTGGACGAGTGAGGTGTTTTCCATCCGGTGGATTACAAGGCAAGATCGTGTACGCCGTATACATTGTTGAAATAATCATATATCTTCTAGTATGTTGTATCATAAATCCAAATTTCTCCGTGGCTGTATCCAACTGCGGGCCATTTGCTGCCTGGTAATACGGAGAGACATAGTGGTGGGTCGTGTTTAGGTTCTCTTGCTATGAGTGTGTTTCTTTTAGTCCCTATGTTCCAAATCCTCAGTGTGTTGATAAGAGACGTAGAAACAAAATCCTTGTTATCAGGGAGAACGACAAAAAGGAAGGAGATAGCTTCAATTATACAGCTGACGGTTCCTAATTCAGTGTTCACAGGTTGTACGATAGTATCGCTGTTTAAAACCATCCAAGTTCCCAATTTCTTCATATCAGGAGAAAATGCTATGTGGTATACACCACAAAGATCAAGTAGGATTTTATGAACAGGGGCCTTTATTTTCAGGTCCCAAACGATCGTTCTCTGTTAGGTGTCACAGTACACAAGCCGTTTTCCATCAGGTCAAAATGCCACAGCAGTATTTGAGCTGTGGGCGCCAGTATGACCTTGTACAGAACCCATTCAACTTCATCATCATGAGGTGGCTCGTCTCTCGTGTCTATCTTGTCAAGAAGTGTATGGCCGTCGAGGTTCTCAGCGTTCAGGATCTTCGCGAAATCTCTAGCTGCTGTGCACATAGCTTTAGTGCAAAGAATTAAAAGTAAGAAAACTACTGAGGTTTTTTTCATTGTCACAGAGAGGATCCTCATCGATGACGACATACTTCTCTCTTGTGACGATTATCACAGATTGATAACTCATATGAGAATCACCTACCAGATTGGCTATTACATAAGGGGAGGAATATAAGATCCAGTTTGGAAACTTTATTAAGAAAAAATTTTAAGTTCGTAGCTAAGATAAGCCAGATATCTCATGAGATACAAATAGTTCTGCGGTAAATAACTTCAAGTGTTGGTCTTTTTCGTTGCATGATCATCCAGAATTTTCTCCCACCTCGCAGAACCCATGAGAAGGGTGTTAGGTAGCGGTCGCTCGTCATGCTAACCATGAACACTATTAGTAATAGACGGCCATAAACAAATTCATGAAATTTACCTTGGCGCTTCGTTGGTCCTGTACATCACCATCATACTGTGACATGGCCAAAGAAGTCAGCACTGTCACACCAACCCCTTGGAGAAACTCACATCATTAAAATGCTCGCTCATTCGCATCTTCAAAAAGCATTTAAATGGCATCGTATCCTGAAGAATAAAGTCATATAACTCCCTACCTCGCGAGTCCGTGTCCGGGTTCAGGACCGTAGAGAGCTCGTCCCTGATGATCGCCCATCCGTCATGGCGATCAAGGCCCAGCGCATATACAAGATTCCCAAGGTGGTTCTGGAAAATGGAGTGATGAATCTTACTCCAGATGTCCTCAAGATTCCTCGAGCATCCTGGGGAGGTCATACACAGTTTTATACCTAGTTCATCTAGCGTGGGGACATGCACCTTGATTCCCTCGAAGTCTCGGACGACAAATCCAGTGATCTTTTTGGTTCCACGACACACGCGTACTAGGGTGTTTTGTCCATGAGCCTCCATACCGATGCCGTATCGGACCAGCGACGGAAGGACAGCTCGTAGAAAACCTCCTACGTACCTATATGGATATTAGTCTCCTTAATTTTATCTACCGAAAAAAACTTACTCTTTGAGCCAATCATGTTTTTGATCGACAGTCTCCAGACCAAAAACAATCTCCGCATGTGTTCGAGGGTCGTTCGCGGGTTGCTGAGCCAACGACCCAGCAATTATCAGGGCCTCATTGTTTGCGTTCGCTCTAGCTTCCAGATCCTCTCGCAGGATACAGCCAATATGACGCGCCTTATCTTCGTTTTCTTGCGTATCTCCCTGAGCCGTTTGGCTCCCAGAAACCGATGCAGTCTCTTTAAACCACCACAAATCCGGCGGGAAGAATTTGTGCAGCTGCTTACTCACCAACTGTCCGCCCAGGGTTTGGCAGGGTCGAATGGCCCTCACATCGGACGTGATCTGGCACGCGATGGACAGTTTTATATGGTAGGAGAAGTTGAATTGTGAGCGCAGTGTGAGCGTTCGCATCGAAGCTTGCGTGTCCGCGCAGCTGGAAACCGTTTTGACCAGGACAGTACTGGGGAAGTAGCGATAGACACAGGGCAGTTGAAGATGGAGACAGGGGACAATGACCCTGTCGGAATTCTCAGGGGCAGGGACGTCCAGTTGGTCTAAGAGAGGCTGCAGTGACTCCTCGAAAGGACCCGAGATGGATATCTCTGCCCGTAAGATGGATACGAATGCCAGTGTCGGCGCGAGGAACTGTGGCAGATCTTTTGGCTCAACTGGAGCCAAGCCTTCCTGTGCATAGCATAGTCTATGGAACTGTTGGATGATTAAACAGGGCACACATTTCAAGGCAAGCAACTACTTACCGGATGAGTCGGATGCCCCCAGATTAGCGCTCGTTCCCACATCACCGATGGCGAGTTGAAGTCTAGTGGCTCGGGGAAGGAGTGCAATTCAAGCCACTTCTCTGCTCATTTATTCAGCATCATCTGGGACATAGGACATGGTACACCAACCTGTGTTTGCCCTACTATTCTCCAATCCCAACGTTATATTTTTCAATGTAGAAGGTTCGACATGCTCCGTGAACAAGCTACTTGCGAACCGAAACAAAGCCCCCGAACGGAGTTCCCGTCGCTCAGACGTCCCATCCACGAGAATAACAGGCATTTGCAACATTTCCGGCCGCACCAGCGACACAATTTGCCCAGAACGAGCGAAAATACCAGCGTGTGCGCTTCTCTGCAGACCCACGCGGATGTATTTTTCTGGCTTTTCTGTGATATAGCGGTTGCTAAACAAACACATGTACAGTCCTCCATACTCGACCGTCTTCAAAGCCCCGCTGACTAGACCTTCATTCAGAATCTGGCAGAGAAGACGTTTAGCTACCTCGAACGAGGCTCGCTCGCTTAGTGGTGGTATTGTCATGTTCGTATGATATTCAGTCACACTATTTTGAATAAATGGGAGATATATCGAACAGCTCAATCAGAAAAAACTTCGCGACCACGGAAAAGGGAGGTTGCTCTACTGCTCAGTCGAGACTTCCGATGTTCAGGACCGCCCATGCAGGGAGCTCCCGCTCCGTTAATCCAACCAAAGCAATACAGTAACACGATTACATACTAGCATTCTTCTTGCAGATGATGGATGCGCTAACAAGTTCTCGTACCCACAGGCGCTTGACGCCGGTCTGTACCCTAGAAACGACTAGCGGTGTGGAGATACGTAAATGACAGTTGGTAATAAATATATTTCTGTTTTGTACTACGCCGTTTATGCAACACCAATTCCCCTCGTGCCAATTATTCTTGCCACCGATCCGCGATGATTTTCACCTTGACGACCCCCTGGGTGATTGGTGCAAATTGGTCAATAATCTCCATGTCCGCGGCTGTTGTCTCGTGTAACTCCATCTCAAGGCGCGAAAAGAATACGGCGATAGACGCATACAACATCATATACGCCAAACTAAACTCCCTGATTAGCAAAACTTTCCGATAAATTGTGGGACAGACAGTACTTCATGCCGATGCATTGCCTTCTCCCCTTGCTGAATGCAATAGCCCATTTTTCCAGGCTTGAGCTGTTGTTGCCAAGCCAGCGCTCTGGAATGAATTTGTGCGGATTCGGGAAAATCTCTTCATGCAACTCGACGATGGGATGGATCATTGATATTTGCGTCTATTTGTCTCATGTCAGATTTTGGATCTTTACTAGCGGACTGAGTCTTGCTTCTTACACCACCTGGAATGTGGTAGCCGCCGATATTCACCCCCGTGTCTGGAACCACCCTGGGTAAGAAGCCTGGCACGGTATTGCTCAGCCGCAAACACTCCTTCACCACTGCCGTCTAGAAGATTCTCAGATACCCTTTCACGAAAAAATAAGTAGAACAGGGTCACAGAACGTACCAGATAAGGCAGTGCCATGATCTTGCGGTGGTCAAATTCATCTCGAATAAAGGGGCTAGCGTCCAGCAGCTCCGCCTCCAGCTTCGCTTTTGCCTCCGGGTTTTTGAGCAGGAAGTATGTCGCGAAGGAAAGCACGTAGCTGGTGGCCTCCATGCCGGCGACAAGATAGTTCAAGATATCATCGAAGAGTTGATCCGGGCGGAGAGGCTCGCCGGTCTTGCGTTTTGCGTCGGTCATGAGATCGAAGTAGGTTTTGCGGCCTTCGACAGTCTTTCCCGCATAGTGGGCAGCGACAGTCTCATTCAGCCATCCGTTGAATAACTGAAAAGGGTCAGTGAGCAATGAGCTTAGGGATGCTGCCAAAACTGACCTCCTGCAGGTTTCTCAGACCTGGCTGGAGCCTCTCTACCACAAACGCAGGAAAGGAATCGATGACCCAGTTCAGAATCGGGTAGTAGAATCCTTTAACATATAGTTAGCTACACCTCTGAGTTACAATGGACAATTTCGCATTACTAGGCCAGGTTATAGCAGTAAATCGGTCAATACTCAGCATAAACGAATGGTAGTGGTCCGCATCGTGCTGTGAGTCTATCAAACCTAGCGGCCTCTTGAACAGTAGATATGACACCATGTCTGCCTGTGACAATTCAGGGTTGGTCAGTAGAATTTCACCATAGCTAGAAATTCGAGGGCATGCTGTCTTACGACGATTGAACGATAGGTTCGTTGGATGACGGAGGGTTTCCCCTCTCTCCCCTGGCGTGCCATTGACTCGGCTGATCTATTTAACAGTGCGGCCATTGTCGGGGCGAGGTCATCGGCTGGTTTCTTGGAGAACAAGGAACCGACAATGCTGCGGTACTGTTTGTGCTCCTCCGGATCGGTAATGGTAAGGATCGATCCATCGATGCCGAGTAACTTGTAGACTCCCGGATCTTTGTGATAGTGTATACCTGAGTTATATATTCTGGCACTTGGATCAATAGACGTCCTATTTTTCTAGGGATTGGTGGATTGCCATACGTATGGTAGTAGCTGGGATCTCCCACATGGACGCGATTAGTCCCAATACGAATGACAGGGGAGTCTGATATGATTAGCCAGGTTTCCAATGTTCAAGTGAAATACAAACTATATCTTTTATGCAATTGAATGGTACGCTTGGACAGCCCTTGGCACAGTATGTTATAGTAAGCTTCGTAAAGATGAGTGGCGGCTGCCAGACGAGGACCGGGAATATCGCTCAACGGGTGAAAGTAAATCCGTCTGATGTACTTGTAGAAAAGGTAGAAAACTAATGATCCGAGAAGAAGTCCGGGGCCTTGAATCAACAGACCATGGAAAGTATCCAGCCCGATGTCCCTCCAGCGGCCAGAAACGACCACAGTTAAGTTGAACTGTGTCATCATGCAATTTATCAGATGGGAATATACTGAGAACGGTGTGTAAGAAATAGAGATACAATCATTGAATGTTGCGTAATATTGCACAGGGAATTTGTGGCATGTGGAATACCGCAATTCTGTTCCACACTGAGAGTAGGAGGAGCAGCTCGATCAGCTCCCGGCCGGATCTTGACCTTCCAGGCTATGAGGTAACGACTTTGGGCTACAACTGACATAACTAGGATCCTCACAGTGCATGGACCCGAGCAAAAATGGTACTGTGGGGTATTCCCATCGGTACCATAATTTACACATGTATGGAGTACATACATGACTGGACGCACATCGGATATTACTAGTCCCTGAAACAGAGCACTTGTATTTTACCGACAACAGTTCCATCCAATAATAACTCATTATGTCCCCATGCACGGTTGAAACGAATCATTTCGTACAGGATATTGAGCACGAAATCTGCACAAGCCATTGATTTCCACCCTGTTTTTGTCCTAAAAACCCTATTTCCTTTTTCTAACAGTGCATTTAAATAGCCGACGTAATAATACATGAAAACAGTAAAGAGAGAGAAACTTGGTATAGTATGATGTACAGGGAAGCTATAAGTGAAGTCCATAAATCCCTGCACATTAAATGTAGCCAGGTCGATGTTTGAAAATAGTAGACCTTATACAAATCCCTTAATGGAATTCTTTCTCCTGATACGTATCTGTAAGGAGTACGGAGCATCAAGTACAAGGGCTTAAGGTACGGATATTTTCCTGACTTGTATTATGATTTAGCTAGTCTATCCACTGACCTGATTATGTCGAGCTATTGGGATGTGGACAGCTGAAAAATGCTGTGTTGGAGTTTGGGACACGCCTCCTTGACATCATGGAGCGACGATCTTTTCATGGACGTCCATTCTTCTATTACTGCATAGAGTTAGTATTGTTTACTGATCTACGAACCGGTGGTGAGCTGGAATGGTACGTACTCCGCTAGGAGGCCGAGGGTCCGTGGCTCCACTTGGTGAAAGTCAATACGCACTCCGAAGCTTTGTTCCTAATGCCGTGGCTAGCTGACCCGGCGGTACGGCCCGTGGGTCCGGAGCCTAGATTTAGCGGTAATGGTGAATACACATATCTCATTGGCCTGCCGGTTTTGACCGCTTAAGTAGAAATAAGAAATGTCTATTTAGTATTGCTGGTAAAAGGCTGAATTTTGATCTAGGCCGCATCGTAAAAATGCCTCATTCTGCAAGTACACGGTGTCAAGGTGATTACTTCCGTGATAGTTCATAGCTCCATGCAGACATCTCTGGTTCCCGAACCTCTGCGAGCCAAGGGGAACATCTTAAAAATTACCTTGAAACATACCATACGTCGAGGGGGGTAGGGGGGGCTAGTTGAAAATTTCATTCTGTCTTACGTACTGTGTATAATTCCACGCCGCGATAGCAATACTTACTTACCTTAGCATTGTCCTAGTCTAAGCCGAAAAGATATTGAAATAATACCATCAAATCGCATGCAGTCCACATCACGCCTATTTATTTACCCTTACTCGTACGAGCCTTGTTCTTAGAAGAGGTCCTAGAATAGCGCTATCTCGTTTCCATTTGCCTTTTCGCAAAATTCAGGAATACCCATCAAGAACAGGCTACTTCATGGCCACCGAGGGAATTCTGAACCCTCCCTTGGAGTATGCAGAGAGTCGCCCATGTGTCACCCTCCAAGCACCGAGAGCTTTGTAATGACCGTTGAATGCGTAATAGAGACCAACAATGTTCATATCGCCGTATGTTAAGTCAATTTCGTGTGAAAGACTGATGGCAGGTTGTCGGATAATACGTTGTATGATATACTGAAATTGGTGAGGGTAAAGTCGCGGATCTCGCATGTCAGCGAGTAGGCGTTCCCATTCATCAGTCAAAAGCTCGTCTCCGAACAGAATACCAACACTTTCCGCATCACGGCATGGCTTGATAATGTACTCATTCTTTAGGATTGGGTCGTAACGGCTTTGTGAGATCAATGATTTTAGTTCGGGAGAACCAGGAAGAACAGTGGGAACAATACCATCTCGCAAGATGCGTGCCTGTTCGGGGGTGATCACCTTGTAGTCATAGACCAGGGCATCAAGTTCCTGGAGGACAATCCCCAAGATTCGCTTGTCAGCTACTAGAAGAATTGTTCGAATATCATTCACACAGTGGAGTGCTATATGCTGGAGTACTTCCATGCTTAGACGGCGGAATTCGTCCTGGAAAAGGTACAGTCCAACCTGACGGACTGGCTCAAGGCCGCCAAGCGTAGTATTCTCATCGAGAGTTGTTCCAACATCGGACTTCGTGTAGACTGCGTACAGGCTGTACCCAGTAGGGGACGTGTCATCTGGGATAAGACGCAGATCAGAGGGGCTGATGACTCTTGCTGAGACTCCCGCTCGCTCTTTGAACAGCTTACTGATCGCCAATGCTAATTTTGGCCGACCCCAGCCAACAAGCAGGTGGAGAGACATACTGGGATCAAAGAGACCGCAGAGACAATCAAGCAAATATTCTGGGTCGGCTGTAGGCTGTAACAAAGGGTGACCTGAAAGCATTCGGGAACAAGCTGTAAAAGCTTGCATCGAATACATGAGAGAGTTTTGGAAAAACCGCGCGTTGATTTCACATATGCGGAACGACAAAGCTCCATCCTCGGTGTTCGAAAGCAGGATATCCGGCCTCCAGTGTCCCATCCGCTCTTTATACGGTGCGATAACACCTTCTTTTGTTTTCTGATGTATCCACTGTCGCATGAGGTGTCAGCAAAGTTGATGTACTCAGGTTCTATTACGCATACCCGAAGAAGAGCATCCTCATGGAACTGCATTGGCATACGCTGGGAAAGCGAATCATCCCCTCCCCCGGGCTCAGCCCACCGCTCCACGATGCTGGCCACCGCGATGGCGAGTGCCTCTTGCAGCTGCTTCGCGTTCTCGATGAAATATTCTGGAACTAGGATAGGGTACGGAGACACACGGTCTGCATCACTCCATTCTGTGCCAACCTGGGGGTGTGGCTTAGTGAAAGCAGACATAAACAAGTCTTCTTCATTCTGTTTTTTGTCGGAACATTCATCTGCCGTCACAATCTTCCCTTCCCGAGATGCTGCCACCGCAATCTGCTTTAACTGAGAGAACGAGCCTGAACTTCCCATATTGTGCGAATCTTCTCTGAGGATGAGGGGAAAGGAGATGAAAAGTAGCGAAAGTTAAGGAGACAACAAAGTTGTTGAATTAATAGCGAGTGGTTGCAGATTAGATCGTTGGGGGCTTTTAACTTGCAGTCTTATTCTCTCCGCATGAGTCAATTATTTACAAAATACGGTGTGGGGCATTCTAGGAAGATCATTACTGAGAAGAGATTGATATATATATATGCTCGATGTTCTATTTAAAAATTTAGGAACGATTCGGACGTAATAAAAGTCAAAACAAACCCCATCTGGGTCGAGGCAACGCCTGTAGAAATAGGCATATTTAAAGACAATCACAGTTGGTACTGGGTCAGCTTCAGCTGTAGAGAGGGGGGAAAGAGGGGTGAGCAGTGGCAGGCAACACAGCACATAGTGCACCTAGCTAAAGCCTGCTCCCAATCAAACGGACTAAATGCATACAGCGGCCGGGATTTGCTAGTGATTACCGACCCACATACTGTAACTACCTACTAAGCGGTCGGTGTTTAGCCGACCTGCTGAAGCCCAGTTTCCCGCAAACTGTAATCGTATGTGCTCTAGCAAAAGTAATAAATATTAGTTTAAGTAAAAAAATAGTTGAAACTTAAGATTGTTCTTGTTTTGACGGCTATATTAATATGCATGGCTTTGAGATCAAAATTTTGTGATGTCACTCAATGAACTTTTTATTAGGAAACATAACCTTGAAGCTGCCCGCTTAGAGTTCCTTGCCAGAAACTATATACAGATAATTGATTATTGTAGCCTATTAAGTTGGTGTTTTAGCAAGATTTAAGAAGAACAAGAAAAGCAATATTAGGGTATTATTCCATTGGTTCCATAGTCGTTCTATCAAGAGTTAACGAAAAACAACTGCCGGAATACTAAATGCACCGTGGAACCGGGAGCAAATCTCCTCGCTATCGGCTCTCCAAGCACCCAAACTGGCAAAGCAGCCACCAATGGCATGATATGTTCCCGTCATCCGGCATTGTTGTGGCTCACTATCATCAGACAACCTCAAGTCAAATAGTTCCTGCTCAATAAACGGCTGTATAACGTATCTCCTGTCAGGAGGCAGAGATGAGTTCACCTGCTCCTCAAGGAGACCTTTGAACTCTTCCTGTCCAGTGCTTTTTCCAAGATATATTCCCATCCCGCGGTGTCCACGGGCGGGTTTAAGAAGATAGCGGTCCTTGGATATAGAGCCCTCACGAATCTGCCGTAAGAGTTGTACGATGTCCTGGGAGCCGGGTAGAATGGTATGTACGATCCCCTGTCGGACAATCTCGGCCTGGTCAGCAGTGAGGACATTATGCGTGTGCACGAGAGAGTCCAGCTCTTGTCCGATTATGCCGAGCATACGTTTATCGCTGACCAGGAAGATGTTGCGTAAGTCGCAGATCCCGTCCACCGCGAGCTGCTGCAGTATTTCAGAAGACAGGTCACTATAATCACTGTGGGACATTTGGAGTCCGACTTGATAGATTCTCTCCAGAGGCTCCCCTGCCTCCGATACGATTCCCTGAAATTCTGCGGGTGTGGTGGCGCTAACACAACACAGAATGTGACCCGTTGGGGATGAGGAATCCGGCGCGAGTCGTAGGTCTGTCGCACGGATTACGCACGGTCTGTTGCCTGTTCGCTCCTTGTAGATGGAACTGAACGCATCTATTGGGTCAGTTATTCCTTCGTGCCACACAACATGGAGAGGAAGGTCCGGGTTGAATAGCGAAACCAGTCTATCCATCATCAGGTCTGCGCTTGAAGCAAGTTCCACCCCGTCGGGGAGGGCTGTTGTGCTTGAGGCCGCTGCCTGAAACATACAGATGCTTTTTATCATTGAGTTGAATGGTGAACGAGCGTTGATCTCGCAAATCTTGAAAGGTAGGTTGGCGTTTGAATGTCCGGCTGCTGGGAGAAGTACATCTGGCCTCCAGTGTAGCGGGCGCTCATTGTAATGCTGCATCAGGCCCTGTTTCGACCTTTCATGCACCCACTATATACCTCGGTTATTGTTGAGATTTTTAGTATAGGATACATTGGAGATGCCCACCTTTAATACACTCTCCTCATGTGGTTCCAATGGCATGCGACGGGGAAAGTTGGCTTCAGTATCTTCCCACCATCGATCCAGGATATTTGAAACAGCAATAAACAACAGATCTTGAAAATTTTTCACATCTTCAAGAAAGCCTCTCTTCATGAGAATGGGGTATGGTGATATTTTCTCCACATACATCGAGGACAGGTCCATGTCGCTGATGAAACGCAGCATTGCGGCGTCGTATGCATCACGCTCTGCAAGACGGTCATCGTGATCTGCGTCAATTGCAGGGATCGGTTCCGCAGCACTTTTCGTTGCCTTTGAAGAAATTTGTTGCATTTTAGAGGTTGGGGTCGTTCTTTGCGATTTATCAGTTCTAATGAAGCGCTCAGAATTCGGTTTCACATGGAATATTATATTCCTAGTTACGAGTTAAAAACGAGATGTTGGAAAATACAGTACGTACCCTTGCATCAAAGCCCTCGTAGGCTGGACTGCATCTATGGGGTTTAGCGGATCGCCGGACCACGGTACCTGAATACGATACATTTCCTTCATGCGTTTGGTATGGTAATCAAAATATCTGACGCCGGTACCTTACAAGCTCTTCATTACAGCTTGTAGGTATCTTTGAATAAATCAATGCTAGTAACAAATTAATTATGGAATATTGTTCTGAAAATAATGCCAACAGATGCATAATATTTTACAGGGCTAAGGATGGGTCTATCTTGTACTAGCCACGGTCTGTTTGGCGGTAATAATGAATTCACTTTTCTCTTATGGCGTCATTGAACAGCCGTCTAGGCCTCGACAACATCCCTCGAATTCAATCGGATTTTGGGAACAGGCCTACTGCGTCTTGGAGAGCTAGAAGGTTACTATCCACCGCTCTGTCAGGTAATACGTAGCAACAATACGTAAGTCAAACTCCACCCACGCGCAATTGATGTCAATCTTGACTGGCTAATCATAGTATGGAACTTGCTTTTTCGTCTCAAAAATTGGCTGCAAATAGCGTGTCAAGTCCTGGACATCGTCCAGCTCGCCACTCCATCCCACATACTGGTCCGGGCGGACCAGCACCACCGCTCCATATTCGCCGATCCCAGCCTCCTCATAGCTTGTCTCCATGTCGCAATAGACTCGGTCGTAGTCTCGTCCCGTAGTCTCATCAACAGGGAAAAAAATGTCCGCCATGCTGGCAAGCTCAGTCGCTGTCTTACTGGCCCGATGTACGGCAATAACATTGAACTCTACCATGATCTGGTTCTCGATTTGTTTCAGCGCAGTGCCAAAGGTATTGAACCTGTTTAGCTCATGTGGAATGGAGAGGTCCCCAGCAAAAATAACGACGTGAAACTTTCCTTCGCTTTTGAGCAGTGTTTGTATCGAGTAGGCTTTCCCCGTGGCATGATTTGCCACGTTAAGCTGCGGGAAACGCTTCCCCAGCTCTATCAGGGCGCCAGGTCTGCGATTTATCCCAACAGTGGCAGTAAGGAGCGGGTCTAGGTAGTTGACAGCAAACCCTTGCATCGAAGGCTGCATAGCCTCCTCGCGTTCCAGCATCCAAGCCGGTTCTGAGCCTGTCTCCGTGACAGCGTCAAAGAGCTGCAAATGGAAGCGATCCGTTTCAATTAGCTCTTCGGCAACGGGACGTCGCTCGGACTCGTAGGTTGATAAAATTGTGGGGTTCAATTCTTTTTTGAGCACGCCTGCAAGTTTCCATCCAAGGTTATACGAGTCTCTGGTTGTAACATCAGTATGGAAATTGGAAGACATCAGGTTGAAAGAGGGGCATACTGCATGCTAATGTTCATGCCGAGACCGACCAAGGGTGAGTGGTTGTGTACAGCATCTCCAACAAGAAATAATCGATCGTACTTCGTCATACCATCACTGAGGTAGTGGGCTACGGTATAGGTTGACCACCTAGCAACAATTTAGTAGAAGTCGTGTATGTAATATATTGACTTTTAACTCACCATTCACAGCGCTTGACAGTCAACTTCAACCGCAGTTATTAGTATGTTTTCAGAGCTTACTCGGAAGCCACTCACTGTATACGGCCTCAGCAGTTTCTGCAGCGTTTCAATGATAAGTTCTTGCGTAATTGAAGTAGCAGGCAATTCTTCATCGGCACGATTTAGCTGGACGTAGAAACGGATCAGGCCGCGCTCTCGACGGAGAAAGAAGAGTCCTCCTTCACCGTAGCTATTGATCGTGGAGCATAACCGGATGCTGGAATATACATCAGTGGCATCCTGCAAAGATATCTTCATTTGGGCTTGCTGTCAACATACTCCGGAAAGTCGGACACGACGACCAGATCCGTCACTCCCCAGACGGACCGAGTCCGGGTTCCTTTCATTTCAAATCCCAATTGCTTCCTGGTCCATGAGCGTGCTCCATCAGCCCCAATGACATATTTCGCCCGTACGAGTTCATCGGATACCCCAGCCCCGTCATCATGGCGTAAAGTAAGCACACACGGATGACTGTCCGGGTCACCCAGCGAATCTTCCTTGATAACAAGGGAGGTAGGTGTAGTTTCATAGTCGATCTGAACACAAGATTGTTCCAAGATATGCTCCTTGATGATCCGTTCAATGATGCCCTGTTGTAGAAGCCCTGGGCCCCATCTTGCGCGTATCATGAGATATCCACTCCCGACATGTTTGAATATCAGACTCACCTGCAGCGCACTGGCGTAGGGTTCTCCATACGGGCGGATCTAGAGAGAGGGCCCTCTGAATTTCGGCACCAAAGCGCCCACCCCGTGATGGGTTCCCATACCTGTGTGATTTCCTGATCGATGCCGAAACTCTCGAACATCTCCATTGAGCGCGGGTGGATCCTATGCTTCGCTTTGAGCTGTGTTTTAGGATAGTTGGGCATATAATTACCCGTCTGCACCGCCAACTCGAAGCTGATATGGCAGTTGCTCGACCAGGCGAGTGTTGATACCGCATTTTGACATCCACAGGGCGGCGATGAGGCTGTACATGTGGGGATCATCAGTACTGATCTGACTTGGATTTGATGCTCCCATGAACAGGTTCCTACAGAGCAACTTACCCTGCCGGGCCCTGGAAAACGTAAGTATTCGTATATAAAATGCCATCTATGAGGACGGCTTACTGCTCCTATAATCAATACATCCACTGCAGATTCTTTCCTGGTCATTTTGATTGCGTATGGCGATACTCTAACTACAGTAGGGTTTAATGGGTAGAGTTTAATGAGTTTCGCAGCGCCTACGTAGAATCCAAACCAGTAGATGCGGCAGGCCGCGGTTTCGTTAATGCATGACACATGAGTCTACCCCTCGTATTCCATAGCGGGTACAATCATTTCGGAGATCCACTGGTGGCGTGAAATACGTCAAATTAGTATCGTGGCAGTGCTTTGTACCTCCTTAATTTCCAGCTGAAATGGCTGCAGATCAACACGTCATTGCATTTCGACAGCTCGCCTGCTGGTATGATTCAATACCAGACTGGAATAATCAAAAATACGGACTCAAATTTACTTTACAAGTTAAGGGCGACGTGTAATGTAACTAACATAAGTTAACCCCAAGTTACTAGTTACATATCATTCCCGGGACTAGCCTCCTAGTTCTACTTTAGTTCCATCTGTAATAATCAATTGATTTTCTCTCTCCTTTCTACTTCGCGCAGTCCTTGGCCCACTCGCTCTGATATGTCGCCATAATCCTCCAAACCAACGCTCAGGCGCACAATATGCTTCGGCACTCCATGCGACGCGGCCCAATCCTGTTCTTTTGCATGCGCTAGCGCCGAATACGGGATAGAAATCGAGAAATTCGTCCCAACGGTAGGCCCTTTCCAAACATCCAATGTGTCATAGAAAAGCACAGCGCTCTCGGGCTGGTGGAAAATGACGCTGAGGAGAAATCCGTATCCGCCTTCTGCGCGGCGGTATCGCTCGTACAGAGATGCCGTAGCCACTGTGTTAGGATAGTTAACAGATTCGACCGATGGATGAGACCCGAGGAAATTGGCGATCTGCAGCGCGGTCTTGTTGCATTTATGTACGCGGGCTGTGAAGTCGGAGGAGTTGCCTGCAATTGTCTTTGCATCGAGAGGGAAGTAAAGGTCCTCGTAGGCTGTATGTAGAAGGGAGGAGAGAGTGCTGTGGTGCTTGGAGTTGGGGTTAATTATAAGGCTGCAGCGGTTAACAATTGCCACTGCTCAACAGTTGGGGGGTACCTACCTCCCTCCCATGACATTCCCTGCACCGCTGAAGATTTTGGTCAAGCTGGTGATGATGACGTCGACAAATGGCAGGATATCCACGTTGACGGACGTGCCTATCGTATCGTCACACGCCACGACGAAGCCAAATCGGTGGGCGAGATCTCGGATTCGATGCAAATCCGGCGTGGACAACAGAGGATTAGACGTGATCTCGCAGAATAGCACTGTGAATCGGACCCCCGAAACTAGTTTGGACTCGAGCGAATCGAGATCCTCCTTCGAGCCGTGGCCGTACATGATGTAGCGCTTGAACCCACACCCTCGCACACAATGAGGAGTACCAGAGTACGGCCATCTTATCATTTTATCAGTACTATACCTGGCCCGCCCTGATTTCATTAGAGTGCGACTCACCCGTACACCACGGCGCCAGAATCCTCCGATGACCGAGCTAGGGTGCGGGCAATGACACTGATTGCAGCCATTCCAGTTGAATAGAGGAGAACATCATCATCCCCAATGGGTTTCATGTCTGGATATGCTGACTTTGCTGAACTTGCAAGCCGAGACTTAACAGCCATCTTGGCAGATGTCGCAGTGTCAATCCACTCGGGAACGGTCATTGCACTCAGACCATGGGAATGATGTCCTAGAGTCCTATATTCAGACCAATCTGAATCGGAATTTAGGAAGAGTAATTGGGATAAACAGAACTCCGCATGCCTGCTGGAGATGCCGTCCCCAAACCATTCCCAAAACTCGAACGCCACTTCTTCGAGGCTTTCATGAAACAATACCACTGAAAACGCTGCCCATTTCGCCATCTCTGGAGCTGCGTCACAAGGAAGATTGAACCGCGCCGTATGCACAGGTAATTTGGGATCTGCTCTCCGAAGCCTTGAGACAAAACGCTCGACAGCTTTAGGGGAGGGAAACGCCCGGCAGACCGTCTGTGCCGGGTGTTTGAATCTAGCCAGAACGGCACCATGCAAATCTCTTATACGACTATGAATGTCGAATCTGTATAGCCGTTGTTAGATTTCAACATTTTTACCAGCCTACTGAGAAGGGAGGCGGCCAAGGTACAACCTAGGATAACTTGTTTGAAGTTGGCTTATAGCCCAGTCTGCACCCGACATTACGGCGGTCACAGTCTCCCAGGTGGGCAAGGAGACACTTATAGCCTAAAATGTGTCAATAGGAGACAATTTAATCATAGATACTGGATTAACCTACATGAGGCTCATTTGGAGGTTGAGGGGCTCCTAGTGGCTGGGTGTAAGAATCAGAGCAAAGGGTTCTAGCACTGCCGTGTTTAACAGACACAGGGCCCAGGTCGCCCATTATCAAAACTATCTTTCCTGTATCCTTAGGCCCAGACTATTCGTGGTCAAGAAAATTTGAAGGACGCAGGATAGATCTTTCAAGATCGGAAATGTTTTCAGAGGCACTCGAACGTCTCTCCAGAAGCTGTGATGAATGCGTTTTAGAACAATATGGATCATTTTCAGCATGCTCGCACGGACAAAAGCGGTGTCTTCACAAAACGATCTGTACTCTCGCTTGTGAGATTTGTTCCCACTTAGGCATACCTGCCAATCAATACCCCAGCCCAGTCGAAAATGACCACACATAGCAGCATGCATAACTACGGCCGCTGTGGGGCCCCTTAGTAATGTCGTACAGGTAAGGTATGGTACTGATGTATTGGTACGGTACCGAAACTATACGTATTGGTAGAAACCGAGAGCATCAGCTTCACACAGGTTCAGCACCAATGAAAACCGGGTCTCAAGCATGTGCCATGGAAAAAGAAATACCGCGCAGAAATCAAGATTCGCAATTCTGTCTACAAGTCTAAGTATGGGCAGTTTCCTTTTCTCTGAAGGCCAACACAGGTAGATTGCAAACCGACATATCTTCCTCTAACAAAGCGGATATTTGGCAGACCGTCAAAAGACTGAAAATCATAATTACGAACCATGAGAGACTATATTCCCCTTGTCAACCTCCAGCACTCAGCGGACTCCCTAGCCACTGTTGCCTTTTATAACACCGAGCAATACACTCAAAAGGCCTCCTCTGTGATCCAAGGATATTACCACCTCCCTTATACGGGAGCTGAGCACAGTACTGGCGATGGCGCCGACGAAGCAGCCAAATATTCAAAAGCATTCGTCAAGGGCCACAAGCTAGCTGTGAAAGTTTCCAACCTCATTAATCATGGGGGGTCTACTCTTTCGGTCCCGTTAAAAGTGACTGGCAGCGGGTTAGTAGGGGGATCACCCTGCGAAGGGCACGCTCGCCTGAGCGAAGGTATAACCTGGTTTGAGAAAACTCACTTCCATCATCATTCCCTCAAACCCGAAGGGGGCAATTTCACAGCCACCCATTATCTGCATTTCTCGACACCGCTGGCGCATATTATACCGGGAGCAGAAGGAAGAACGCAGCCCATGGACCTCGTCCAAGAGATCACCCTTATATCCGGTATGTGCCTCTGGACCTCAAAGATCATCCAGGCCAGTATGCCACGTGGGCAACGGCTCGAAGCGCAGAGGCTCTTATCTACAAAAATTACATTGTACGAGGTTGAATATCTCTCTCGCGCCGTCCCGGTCATCGCCGATCTAGCTACGGCCATATCCGTGAACAATTCATCTAAGCCAACAGGGCTAAACATCTGCCTCGACATCCCCAGCTTCCACTACTACCACTCCCTCGAGGAGCGTCTCCGCGACGGATGTTGTACCTTCTTCGAGGCACTCCGATGGATGCACGCCGTCGAGAAGCGCCACCGGCAGCTTTCCGAGGTGTTCTGCCGCCTCCTCGACCACGAGCTGTCCCGGCGGCGAGGCGTGAATTGTCGCTCCCGAAAACCGGGAGTGCAGATCTCGCCCTTAGCAAACCTAGTATACCAGTTTATTTGCGACTCTCTGGCCAACAACGTCTTTCCAGACGTAAATGATATACTGCGAATTCTTCAGTCGGAAGATCGTACATGGGCCCAGTTCTACGCACTAGTCCCTGTGAATGAGCAAGTTACGGACTTTCAGGGACTGAGCTATCTGTTCTACGTATACCAAGTCCTGAGGCCGGCGTTAGAGCGGGACCAAGTCAATGTTACACAGAGTAGTGATGCGAAAACAAGATTACTTATTAGTATCGACGACGCCTTCGAACGACGGATCTACTCTCGGAGCCAGAAATTTCTGAAGAAGTTGCGCGCGTCGCTGCCACCGTCTGCGGTTGTCCCCTATCTACTCGAAGTATATCTATGTCGGCGTATATTTATCAACCGCAATGAGCTAGGCTCGAATCTCTACTTAGATGATCCATCCCCCGAGCCCACCGTGTTACGATCCGTCCAAGGATTAATTCCGGAAGGGAAGCAGCAACTTGTTCGAGCTCAGGATCAACAAAAAAGTTGGTCTGAGACAGTAGAGCTTGACGCACTCGATGTGGTAGAAGGATTATATGGATCTCATATAGCTGATGTGCTCAAGAATTTCCTTGCAGAGGTGGGACTGGGGTCTTGACTGATGTTGTAGACTGTTATTTCCAATGGTATCTCGGGCAATATGCAGCAATATACAGTAAAATTGGGTATTTTCGAGTTTCACGGCTTCTAGGGTTCCGTCTTGTCGGCTTTATTTAACCCCAAGGCGAATATATCATGAACCCTTCCGGGACCTTCCCTCTACGGTTGAAAGCATGATTTACATAAGTGGATGTTGCAGCGGATGTAGAAGTCCTAGCTTTGTCATGAAAACAGATGATTGCTTCATTTGTGACAATAAATGCCTGGTCACATGTAGCTATATTGTGTAGCTGAACTGTAACAAGAAGGCAAACTCGGGCCTAACACAGAACCAAATCTTCATAAAGGTCAAGCCTAAAAGGTGCTGGACAATTCTTAGGGCGTGTGCCGTGTAGAATCACATCGTCGCGCTTATCTCCTGCACGTTTGTATAAGCAGGGGAACGTCAAAGCTACTGTGTAGCGTGAACGCTGAATAATCTTTGAGGTTTTCTAGACAGTAAATCTTACATCTCCTCTTTATGTTCTATGCCATTAAGCGATGTACATATGGTATATGACGATCTCCCAGTCGAAAACACAACAGCATGGACATCTGGAAGTGGTCAACTGGTGCATCTAATTTAGTCAGAGGTAAAGTTTAAGTTACCAGCGAGGGAACTATTAGCACCATCCGCCGTGACTTTATTCTTCTTCGACCAGAACTTCAATATTACAACAAGGATCTCATTGACGCTGAAAAGAACAATCTAAATGTATTAAAATATACACATATATATATACACCTGTAATGGTTAAGATCCTTTTGATCGTCGCGATACAGTTAATTTGAACTCTCTGCATGTATTTATTAAAATAAATAATAAGTAACAAATAGTAATATAAAAACGTTATTTAAAGTTGAGATATAGTTATAATAAATTATAGTAGAAATACATATATATAAAATTTTTTTAGTACGTGATAGTAATTTAAAATACCTAACTACAGTGTATGATACAATCTAACTTAATTAAGCCTAGTACCTGTCGCTTTACTATATATGGAGAGACGGTCGCTCGCCTTCATGTGTACCGTCAGGCTTCCATGTTTGCGAAGATTCTACCATAGGCGACAAAAGATAAGAAGCCATGTCTCAGGTTAATTGCTCGTCTTCTATCCCAAGCCCTGACTACAAGGATCTGTACTTTGCCTACGGAAGCAACATGCACCTTCAACAGATGGCAAAGAGATGTCCTGACAGCACAATCTTTGGGATAGGAAGACTTCGAAGCTATAAATGGCAAGTCAACACTCGTGGTGGGGGGAACGTTGTAGAAGGGGACGCCGGAGACTCTGTGGAGGGTATCCTCTTCAAAGTTTCCTCAAATGACATCGAAAAATTAAGATTCTGTGAAGGAGTCGAAAAGCAATACTTTGTGGAGAAAAGGCTTGCCATTGACACGCAATGCACCTTGAATCCGGAACTTAGGGATCGGAGGACTGTTGATGTTGTTGAAATCCTGGCACAAAACTCTGGCTCTGGCGAAAGCACAATTTTAGACGAAATGGAGCAAACGCGCTTAAAAACAACGAATGAAGAAACAGGTTAGTTTTTTTTCTTCTATATGAAGATTGGAAAAGAGTATTCTAACTTGAAGATGTGCCTCTTTGCATAAAGATCAAATAGAACGATGTTTGTCCCTACCTAATCCAGAAAAGAGAGGCGAGCTTGAGGTTACAAATTTAGGCAAGTTGGCTTACTGCACGCTTACAATCTTTTAGCATACTAATAAATGGGTTTTAGAAAATTCTCGTGAGGCTCTAGTATACATCAGCTATATGTACAGGTCGCCCGGTATCATCAGGGAAGAATACAGAGCAAGGATGCAATTGGCAATGGCAGATGCGAAACTCCTTGGTGTGTCTGAGAAATATCAAAAGCATTTGTGTGGCTTGATATGCCGCGACAGAACAAATGCTTAAATGTGCCTCTCGATTGAAAGTACTTTGCTTCTAGAAACCGATGAGAAAGAGATTCAATACAATCTATACGGAGTAGAAACATGGCGAATTCCCACTGGCAAGCAGATGGTCCTCCCTTCAAGCAACCTAGGTAGATGATTATATCACGTTATGTGTTTACTTTACGTATGGATGGAAAATATCCTAACATGGCCAATGGTAAAAAATTTTGATGGTTTTGCCGACATTGCAAATACGTTGCGTTTTGTTGAAATCGAAAATACCCGCCCCGTTTACAATGACTCCTTTCGATATTTGATAAGTCTTCTCGCATGGATTCTAGGAACATATATTAGACAAAGGTTGATATCTAGAAGTTTGGTGAGATTTATGTAGTCTCTAGCTAATAGTATGCGAATTTTCTATATTCGTCGAGTCTTTTCCGTCTATCTGGTAAGAGAATTCTCAAAGAGATTTTGTTGTGTTCTGAGCCGCTTTTCCCAAACAACTTTCTAAGGCCACCCTACCAATAAAATAACCCTTTTCAAAATCTCTATACTGCGAAACATCCCTGCTTTTAGTTTCTTTCATGCAGTTGAACAGAGCCTTTCTCTCCCTTTCGATAATTATCTTTAATCCAGCCTGACCTTCCTCCCTTAGAAACTCGTCTGACGTTGCGACTGCCTCCTGAAGCCCCAAGAATGCCAGAGCCAGCCCCAAAAGGAGACCAAGCTTTTCGTCAGGGTGATTTGCCCATTGGAGCATGCTATAAGCCAACGTATCACTCTCTTCGCTTTGTCCATTGCTTTTCGCCAGAAGCAACACATCTTTCAAACAGGAAAGGTTGACTCCGTCGGCCCACTGGGCCCTTGACAATATTTCTAGCCCAATTTCAACAAGACTGCGGCTAGATTGACACGTCATTTCGGATATGCTAGCCGGAATTTGGTCTTCAATAGAGAAGCCAGCCTGTGCTCGTAGAACCAGTAGGATATTTGAATACAGCGAAGTAGCGGTGTGAGATGGTACATTGATCATGTTTTCCAAGAGACCAATGTGCACAAACCAGAGTGCTACCACATCTGGAAGTTGGCTTGTACTTGGTGTGTTCAAAGGTTGTTCTTGCTCTGGGAACCCTGGTTCAGAAAAACAGTTTGGCATCTCCGCAACAGAGGGAACGATTGTGATCCTGTCCACACTCCGGGTTGTCGGGACTGGATGATGGCAAGCCGGATCCTGGAGACTGCTCACGATATCTTTACAGGACACCGGCTCTCTATGTGTAAACCGATAATATAGCCAGGTGCTGTTTTCGGGGCCAAGAGAGTCAATCCAGGCGATAAGTGTATGAACCTCTTTGGCCATGAAAGCTCCAAACATCCGCCCTCCCCAAAATAATTCTTGGACCAGCCTACTCTGGCTACCCGATCCTGGGCAAACCCATCGTTTTGCCCGAGAAAGCGCATCTAGAAGCTCCAGGTGTTTTTGATGATCATCATGTTCCCATAATCGCGAATCAAGCCACTCGAACAGCGACCTGCTTCCAATGCGCACCTTGCTCTGATAATGGTACTTCTGTGAAATAGATGACTTGTTTTTGAACAGCTCAATGATCCGAAGAGTCAGCGGGTCAATAGGCATGTCTCTCATTGAAGACCTCGACAGTTGCATCTCCGAATTTGGAAGTTCCATTCCATCGCAAGGAGACACAGCCAAAGTTTGTGATAAGATATATCCAGCTTGGACACGTTTCCATTTTTCGTCAAATGCACTCCGACATTCAGTCGCTTTTATCATTTCAAGATAATTGATGACATTCAGCAACGCCATCGCCGTGTGCCCAGTATCGGCATTGTCGATACATATGTGGAGGAGGAAGTACGAGGGGTTGACGCCGATATCCATCAGCTCACGCGCTGCAATCATTGCTTCTAGGCTGATAAGCTCGTAATGCATGTTGAAGCCGAGAATTTCAGGAAGAAATTCGTTAGGAAACAGGGAAATGAGAAGTTGGGCAACAGCAGATTTCCAAGAGCGCTGATCACACATTTCCTCTAGATAACATGGCATGATGAAGTCGCGGGATTGAGGATCTGGAAGGGGACATCCGATTTCTTCGAGAAGCTGCTGATAGACATAGACGTGGTTTTTGGAGGGATCTCCATCACCAAGCTCTTCTGACAAAACCTGAAAAGTATCCTTTGTCACCCCTCGCAGAGCAAATGGGGTGGTTATCTTGTGTATATGGCCCAGCCAGGCACCATCTACAAGTTTAGCCGGAGCCCGCTGAGCTAGCCACGTCCTAGCTTCTCTAATAGACCCGAATAGTGTGGGACCCCGTCCAAGTTGTCTCTGGTCGATATAATTTGCCCATTGCATCATGATATCTTCGTGCTCTTGGTGTACGAAAGCCCGGAGGTGTTCTGTATCGTAGGTATCGATTTGAAGGATGCCCTTTTGAGGATTTCTGAGGGCGATTGAAATACCATCGGATATCATGGCTAGGAGCTCATTGCGGGCTGATTCCAGTATATTTGGATGCTTTTCAAGATTATGGAGCTGGTGGTACGTTTCATAGTACCAGTGGATGGGCTTCGGAGCTCTTTGTCTCAAGCTCAGTGTTTCGCACCCTTTGCGGGTGGAATGGGAGTAACGCCTCGCTGGGGTGAAAGGTAGCACTTTCGAGGCTAGTCGATGGCTGCAGGCGATGATAATTAAACACAGGGCGAGCAAGACAGGCATGTAGCCATTGGTCATCACTAGATGTTGCGGAAAGTCCATGACAAAATCCATGCTGGTAAATGAGCTCTAACAAGAAAATAAGGTACCGCAGACAATTCAGACTATGGAATATAAAAAGGTTTGCTGGTAAAGCACTGGCTGGTAGCGCCTGACCGGGTCATACAACCTGAGCATACATATTCGCATACCGCTAGTTTCTGTTACGGGTACTAGCAATACATAATTACATACACCCAGTGAAACAGCATCTGGACTCACTGTCCCACCGAGCTAAATTAACAAACACGGGACGATCCGCTCCGAAAAGGGAGTCGGAGCGCCACCGTAAGCTGAACCACGGTCAATACAGCAGATGCATGTCACCAGAAACCCCTTGCGCCAGAACTGACAGCTGGCGGAGCACGTATCTCCCAATGACGCAGGTTGGACTGAAAAATAGTCTCATGGTTGATCCGACGCAGGACAACAAATGCCTTTAGTTAATGCCAAGCAAACAAGTGCATTGGATGGAATCCACTATGATCGCGGTTTCACTCGAGTATTTTCCGACTACTTACGGTACAGTAAATACGGCCAGTAAAATTTAAGTTGCTTACACTGCATCGGCTTCTAAAGTAAGCGATGAAGCTGTGATTGTTGTGGAGATTACTTACAGGAACGGGCCTGGCCTCCAAAGCACTGAGACGTCCTTGGTTTGCTCATGGGGAATTCCCGACCTTGTGTCCTTTAGTCTACTTCTTTATCTGCTCCAAGAACCTCACTGTTTTCCTGTTTACCTGATCTCCTCTTTCTTCTCCTCATTTCCTGCTAAGGAAGCACATCACCAAAATAGCAAGAATAGTCTGCAAAACGCCTGAATGGGATGAGAATATTGCACACATTGCGTCGAATGGATAACTTACTCCAAGCCCAACACATATAGGTATATCCAACATATTCTTTGAGAAAACCACCGACGATCGGGCCCAGAACTGTCCCAAGCGACGCAGCAACATCATCAAGAGAAAAAACACGGGACATGCCCCCTGCAGGTCCGAAAATCCCAGGCGAGTCCTCCTGATACGCCTTCACAACGGCTGTCAAGAGTTAGCAGCGAACGCAAAGGTCCTTGCAAAAGATCACTCACCAGAAAGTTCGACAGTGCCGACGTTCGCCGTAAACGGCCGCGCTACACCGAGGGCGAGAATGCAGCCCGTGTACAACGCACCGCCTCCGGTCTGAACACGAGTCCACGGGAGACAATCGGTACCAGCAAGGCCCAATAGTACAAATATGACTCCTTGAAAAATCGCGGATGCCATGGCAGGATACTTCACACCATATTGATCGCGCAACCATCCGGCCATTGGACTGACCAGGACCGTCGGCATAATGAGACAAGCGAACAAGGTTCCACTTTCCCTGGAGCCCCAATCAAATGTCTCTTGTATATGAATGGGAAGTGTCGCATGGAAACTTGTGCCAACTGTTGTTGTCGCAATAGCCATGACCAATGCGGTCAACGCTCTCTCATCAGTGAGGATGATGCGCCAGAAATTCTCTGCAGTAGAGCAAGTCTGAGGAGTCTCGCATGGGGGTAGAAGAGGTTCAGTAGCAGCACACGCGTTTGGTTCAGTCGATTCTTGCCTGTTGGTTAAAATCTCCGCAGGTCGACTCTCGATCATGACCAGACGTGCACAGAAATCTATACTAAGAAGCAAGAGCGGTAACGACCATGTCGACCAATACCCCACGTATTCCAAGAGCAGACCCGATACAAGCGGTCCGCCTATCAATCCAGAATATAGAAAGGACATCATTATGCCCTCGACCTTGCCCATATTATTTCCACCCACGGTATCAGCTACGGTCGCGAGGCCAACGATCCACACTGAGGACCCAGCAATACCCTGCATCACACGGCCAATAAACAGCGCAGCAAGCGAATTTGAGCCGGCAATCATGCCAGTACCGACTATGCACGCGACAAGGGAAAGCAACAGTGGGAGCTTGCGATTCGTAGTTTTATCCGCAAAGTGGCCGATGATGGGACCCGAAACAACCGAGACCATTCCATGTATGGCGAGCACGAGAGATGTCTGTTTCTGTATTTTGGCTTCACTCAGATGTAATCGTGATCGAAGCATGTATGGCAACATGGGCACAAGGAAACCATAGAGGAATGTTTCTATGCATTGTCAGCCATTAACTTGACCAGGGATACGGGGTACACGAACCAGCGAACAACGCGATCGCAATTGTCGACAGAATGAACCATGTAGAAGAACGCCAACTAAGACCTGTGGCCTCACCACTGGAATCAAATTTCCACATGTCGAGTCAAATTGTTAACTAGGTAGTACGATGTGCTTAAGTGAGAAGACAGCTTGGGATAGGGAGACTATCTATACATACTAACAAACACCCCCTACTCAAGCTAAAGGGGCAATGTCATTGGTCCGGCGCTTGAAGGCTAGTTTTCAGCCCAGATCCTTGATGCAAGGATTGATTGACGCTGAGTGGGTCCGTATAGGCTCGGAATCCGGTGTCTGTAGTTTCGGGGCAGAACGAAATGAGAACGATGAGACCACTAATCGCTTTTAATATTCAGACAGAAATATTTACCGCATTACTTTATAGAAACTATATCAGTGACACATTCTTGATAAATGTAGACCATTGATAGGCCAGATAGGACATAATATAAAAGTCTAACATTCCGAACAATTGGAGTAGGTGTTCAAAATCGGAGTGCCGTCCGCACTCAACAGTCCATGAAGGAATTCAATGTTCATTGACATGCGTTGGCTGATCTAGTCTAGAATTTTATTGATAAAATTGATCACTTTGCGTCCTGTTGTGCTTCTGACGAATCCTAAGTAGTCGGAAAGATAACGCAGATCAAACAGTTCTTCGTTGTTCTCGAAGACCCAGAAAAGTTTTCGTAGCTCGCGTGTCAACTCTTCTTTGCTAATCGTACCTGACTCATTGTGCCGGAGCACACGCACCTCAAGAACTATGCCAGGACTATTATCTTGCTCATCGTACCTGCGGATGATCTGGTACTGCAATATGCCCCATGCCTCGGTTCGCATCGCTTCTTGAATAGCTGGAAATTCGAAATACTCCCCGTACCAATCAAAACTGACTCTCCGATCGCGTCCGTATATCCGAGCGACTTTGTAATGACGTGCATCCTCTGGTGACAGCTCGGCTTTTATGGATTCTGGCAAGGGGTGGAGCGAGCCAACATCGCCACACACATAACGGATGAGCGGATGGCGCATTCTTTGCAGTGAGGTTTGCACAAGCAGCCCTTTTTCCCCATCAGAAAGTGGCAAAGTATCAGAAGTGCATGTATTTGGTGAGCCTTCAATAGTGAAAGGGAATACTTCCAGATGCATCAAACGCTGATCGTACACAAAGTCGGCAAATTGTTCTGTCTTCGTGGCCTCTGTCAGCTTGGGTGGTGAAACAGCCCAAGGCCCAGCCTCCGCACTACCAATCACTGAAGAGAGGGCTACATCGGGAAAGACAGAGCCTAAAAAGCTGCGTTGGGCCGGGGTCATCGGTTCCGACGTATATAGCACTTTGTTGATCAGGAGTTGTTTTCTCTTGTCCTCTGGGAGAGTAGAGATGTATCGTGAGATTTGCATAATTTGACCAGCGTCACCGGCGATGGCATTCACTCGATATTCAATCAGCGTCTCGATCATCTGATCCTGTTCCATTTGGCTACCAGCACAAAGAACCGCCGCGCCAGAACCCTCTAAAGTCTCGGCCATGAGATCCAATGCCCTGCTCACTCTATTAACTAGTCTTCTCTCCACACGCAAACATTTAAATATTACCTGTAAAGGTGTCCTGAAACATGCATTGTCATGATCCAGTCTCCTGGTCCTGTGATCCCACAATGTCTCAAGAGAGACCCAATGGCTGCGCGTTGTTGACGTGTCTCCTGTGAATCCGTTGCGAAGACCATTGGAAGACCTTTACCAGATCCCCCGCCAGTTGTGCTGATATAAGTTTCCCGTCGATAGCCATTTTGAGGATTTCGATCGGTAGTCAGTCTAGCAATCTCTTTGTACCTAGCAGTCTTAGCTACGTAGGTCGAAATAAAAAAGGGAAATCTTACAGTGATTCTTTCCACGTCAATGGGAATGATGATAGCTTCAGATCTTCACCTGACTCTCGGTGCTTTGCCAACAAAATGGGCAAATCTTCCTTCCTCGGCGGATATTGAGTGGCAGAGTAGAAAGGATGGGCGCTGGCGACAGCCAAAACATTGTTCAAGTTAAAACCATTCATCATGCCCATATAAAACATAAATACAGGAAAAATGAGTTAGGGACTCGGGCGTGGGCGCAGCTATTTACCTTTACTAGGGTTGTCCACCGACTTGTCATACATGGCCCTAGGAATATCTAGTTCAAGAAATCAGCTATCTGAAATATCAACGAACCGCACTATTTCTTACGAGATTTTTCAAGCAAGGCGGATACTTGTACGAAATACTATGTATGTACGACCTGTACTATGACTGCCAATCGGGAAGACTTGCTGCGTGGCACTAGTCGGAGCTAGCATCGCACTCCCCACCCCGAATAGCCCGAACTGTGGGTATTCATTAGCCTCCATTAGTCTCCATTAGCCGTACCAAGCCTCACCCGATCGATACCGCCGTATTACCATCGCGACACTAAAAATGTGGATACATGCAAAGGGTAACACATAAAATAAATACAGTCTCCAGAGTCCCACGTCCGTTTAGAAATTCTTGGACACCACCCAGGGACCAACCATGAAGAAACCAATTAATCATTTTCGAAGCATCTGTGTTCCCTCTAGTGGCGATTATTTCTGTCAGCCGGTAGAAATCGACACTGAGGCTCGTTCTGTTTTGCTTGATAGATATCATCAAGAGCTCGAGAAGTGTAGTCCTCGGGAGACCTGGGTGGGCGATGCCCACCGCAAATCAGCACCTTATCCGGTTCTTGGCAGCGAAGCCCATCAACGCCAGCTATCAGAGCTGACCGAGGCGTTGGTTCTAGCAATTACCGATATCGTGGAGCGATGGTGGTCGGACGCTGAGGCTCGCTTTCCGGAGCGGATGCCGATCGACCCAGTGGAGGAAAGGCTATTGCAAGTGAGTCATGGGCCCTTGGTAGAAGTGACACTTTTACTGAGCAATCCAGTGGATGCAACAACAGGGAAAGGATGTGCTGAGGCCATTCAGCCACCACCAAGGCTCTTGGAGACCAGACTTTCTGCTTGAATCCTCCGATGACCCTGAAGATACCGAGAATTATCGAATTTGCGAGATTAATTCTCGTTTCTGGGTGCATGGATTCCTCTTTACTGCATTTGGCCAACAGGCCCTTCTCAACATGGGTATCGAGGACCAAGGCATTAAAGGGGCCACAGACCCGAAAAAGGTTTGATTCTCGCTTTCCTTTATACCAACTAAGTTATTCTAATAGATTTAAGGTTATTTCCGGTTTGAAAACCCATTTCAATTCTTCGCTCCCCTTGCATCTTGTCAAGGGAGAGGAATACGGATTCGACATCCACCTGTTCGTTCCGTATGCACAACGTCACCTGGGAATGGATGTTAAAATAATTTCGCCAAAGAGTCTCCGGCTGGAACCCGCTGCAGCTCCAGGGGGATACAAACTTTACTGCTTGACTGAGGCAGATACCAAGCAGGCGACAATATTAAACAATGCCGGCGAGCTTTTGGAAGAAGTTTTTCAAATAGGACTGGAGCTCTACCAACATGAGTTGATGGCTATGAGCTTCGAGATGCTTCAACAAGTCAGCCTGAGATGCTTCAACGACCTACGTACTGTATTCCTTGTTCATGACAAGCGCATGTTAGGGTTGGTTCTGGAAGAGCTAGATTCACTAGTCCAGCGAAACGTGCTCTCATCACGTCAAGCTGAGAGACTTAACAAGGGACTCGTCCACACCATGATCCCCGGGTCAGAAAGATTGGAAATTTTCACGTCTAACTGCCGGACCAACTTGTTGTTGAAGGACAAGTACTTGGTCAAGCCAGTCCGCAGTGGCAAGGGAGCCGGAATCTTATTCGGTGACCAGCTGACACAGGAAGACTGGGTTACAATTCTTCAAGGGATGCGAGACCCTTTTTTGAAGCGCGGCAAAACAACCTACGTCGTTCAAAAACTCATCGATCAACGAAAGTACGACGTTCTTCTTGACGAGAATGCTGACGTTGGGAAATTTCCTCTCATCGGCACGTTCCATATCGTAAATGGCACGTTACTTGGTCTTGGGCTGTGGCGAACCGGGCCTGGTCGGATTTGTGCTTTAAGTCGTGGAGGATCTTGGCTGTGTTCCGTAACCCAACAATAGCTGACAGTCATTTTCTCCCGGTGCAAATATTGCTCGAGGTATGCTGTTTCGCGATCGGGTCCGAATCCGCCCTTCATTGGAGTTACTGTCCTTTTACTGCCTCGATGTAGAGACAAACCTGAAAACGTGATTAGGCTAAATCAAATAGGCTTATAGTATAACTATATCTAATCATAGAAATCCTTGATTGTTGGTTTCTTATTGACATGAGACTGGAGTCTTGTGATACGGGCTAAGTATATAGATAAAAAGTCGGCTCAACATTCATCTGTAAGTATAAATACTGGCAGTCGAGACGTCCCGGCCTATGCCGATCTCATCCGCAGAATGGTATCCTGAGTATAACCGTATTGATACAGGATACACGTAGTGGGCTCGCTCATCAAGTAAGTTTACATATGTAGTACACAACTTAAAGCTGGAACCGTGCGGCAAGGGGAAATACGAGATCCACTCCTGCCTAAATAGAAAGGTTCCAAACAAGGGTACCGTGGGGAACGATCCGCTTCTGCGCATCCGTGGGACAGGCCAGGCCTAGAATGGGGTTCAAGATAGAGTAGACATTTCCTCAGCTAGCCACAGTCACTCCGAAACCAGCGGTGTGACCATTTTGTATAAACCTGAACCTGAATACAAGTTTTAGTTGACTATCACCTTGGCTTGGCTGATACCTCCACTTTTCCACAGAGGGTACGCAGTCAAGACGCCAATATGGCGCAATGTGGCTGCGATACATCCGAAGCTGACCCCAAAGTACGGCGATGATATCATTTAGCATGATGTTTTGGACTTTGTCCAAAGATTCAATTGCACCAATTGCATCCTGGCGGAGTACTCGATACATCAGCCGAAGCGAGGCCAATAAGATTGAACCCAGAAAATAAATAATTAAGGATGGTCACGTAACAACGTTCGAAAATTACTTTAACAACTCCTAGTTCACAAGGAACATTTCATCCAAATTTTTGCGCGTGCCCATCATGAGCGAGCAAAATCACAGGAAAAATGTGGCATCTTTGGCCGTCATCGACTACGAGGCTCTTGTTAACAAGGATGCCGCTGAAATACAAAAGCTAGTTCACGCTGGCCAGGCAGTAGGCATGTTCTATCTCGATCTCCGAGGCGCTCGGACGAGAGCCATCTTTGAAGATATGCCAATCATCTTTAAAACTAGCAATGAGTTCTTCAACCTCCCGCCCGATTGCGTGGAAAAGACTGAGAGCCTTCGAACAGGCATGGAGCGAGGGTGAGGATTTACTTGCTTGTCATCCAATGTAACTAACATTATTTATTGTAGATATCATCCTAGTAAAACCTTCGAGGCGTACGAAGTTTGTCTACCAAGTATTTCCTGGTGTTAACCGGTATCTAACCTAAACACACCAGATTCCCCGGGATGAATACGAATCTGGGAAATGGGTTCTACCTTCTACATTCGAACCCCAACAAGAACGCATCACGCGTACGATGAGAGCCTTCCACGAAGCCGTTCAAACAGTCCTTACCGAGCTTTGTGCAAGCGTAGGTGTAACCATCCCCGAGCTTGTCAATGACTTCACAATTCCAAGTGACACGGCGCTCAAGCTGGTATTCAAACCTCCAATTCATGACGCTGGAAAAGTGATTAATGGGGCTCACACTGATTTCGGTCTGACCACGCTGCTTTGGTACGATGAAGAAACCACACAGATTCCCGTCTACGATGAGCAGGGCAAGCAAACAGATGTATGGCAAACAATTCCAGTGGTAGAGGGTTCTGTCCTCATCAATATTGCCGATGAACTGGCCGCCAGATCCAATGGTCGTTTGCATTCAACTGTGCATCGTGTGGTGGCACCTCCTGGTGCGAAAAGGGTTAGAAACGGCATTCTCTATCTCATGCGGCCGTACAGTTGATTGACGCCAGCGAACTGTGTTTTATTCCGCTGCGGGGATTTGATGTGGAACGGGGAGCTGAATACTCTACCTGGCCTGGGTTCTCCGTGCCCCACAATTAAATACGAATAAACATAGGGTTACACTAAGCTGCAATGCACTGTTAGTGTTGAATATAAGTTCTGAAGAAGTTTTTTTTTATGTAATTTGTTTTTTCTTTCCAACTTGTTCCAAGTTGTTCAAACCTTCGTAGCCCCATGATTGTTGGCTGTGATCTATCATACTGGCTTATCACTAGCATAATTCCTGTACCTCGGTGTTGAGTATTCTTCACGCCACGGTTTCCCCATAATCGCACTAAAAACCTTTCTTCTTTTTTTTCTGATTAGTGTCGGCAGGCCTTCTAGTTGTATTTTATCGTCACATTTCATAAATCTCTTCCTACCGGTACTATCCGTATAAAAAAACGCAAACTCTCTACTCCTTCCCCTGCTATATTTCACAAGATTTGAGACGGCAAGCTCGAGACATACAATCTTTAAACCAGTTTCTGTGTCATGACTCGGACAAATGTAAGTTGACTTCGGCGCATTATGATAGTACATGGGTCACAATATGCTGATTATCTGCGTTGTAGCACGCTTCTGAGCCTGCCTCATATGAAGGCGAAGAGCTAGCTTTCGACGCCCGAGTCGTTTCGGTTCTAACGTCGATATTGCCAGAGCGACTTACTCTGGAGCTTAGGACCGATGAAGGGATCACAAAAGCCAATGTTGAATCCAAATCGCTCGATGAGACGACGTGGGAGAAGTTAAAAGGACTAAATCCCGAGTCCCTCGTCCACGTCACCGGTCGCATATCTTTGTTGGGTCCCAAGGTTGTATACGGTGACAACCATGCGAGTGCGAAAAAAGAAACCGCCGCTATACTCACCGTGACCGACGTGACCATAGTCGCACAGGCATGTCCGAATCTGCCCTCACTCAATACAAACGAGCTTGATCTCGGACAACGACTTAACAATCGCATCTTAGACTTACGGAATGCAGGAAATGGAGCCATAATAAAGCTTCTTTCGCAAACGTGTCAATTGGTAGTCGAATTTCTTAGTTCCAATGGATTCCACTGGATTCACACGCCACGTATAATCAGTCACACAGTGACAGGAGATGAAGAATACTTTCACCTACCTTACTTTGGAGGCGATGCGTGGCTGGCACAGAACTCTCAGTATCAAAACCAGACGGTTCTTTCCATGGATATGCAACGTGTTTTTGACATCGGCCCAGCGTTCCGAGCGGAAAAAAAGTCCCGTGCCTCCGGTAGACATTTGACCGAGGTAGGTTATCTTCATTCTTGCTCGATTTTTGCTTTCGGTCACTATACACCTCCTTTATTACTGTCAGCTAACCAATCTACGCTAAAGTTTACTTGTCTAGGCACAGCTATGGTGTTCCAAGAGGATTACCATGAGGTAATGGACATGATGGAATCCATGCTTCTTTTCGTGTTCAGAGGGCTCCAGGAACGCAAACAATGTCGAGACCTCATTAAATCTGTCAAAAAGTACTATCCTGCCGCAAGAGAGTTTCGTATTGGCCTCGACAAGCATGGGAAGGTGCCTCGTATCTCTTTCATGCAGGCAAAGCAGCTGTTACGAGAAGAGCTTCACATGAACGCAGATAATAATCAAGATCTCTCGTACGTTGCAAACACTCCTCAGCTGTTGGTCATTGAATGCTAATGGATTATCCCTAAACTTAGTGAAGTAGAGGAAGCTGCCCTTGGCCGTCTTTTTCGCACGTCTCCTCATCTTGGACGGACAGACGTGTTCACGATTGACCAGTACCCAGCGTTCTGTCGCCCTTTCAACTCGCACCCAAGTCCGGGTTCCACGGGGCTCACGAACGCCTGGGATACTATTGTGGGCGGGCGGGAGGTCTGCTCTGGGAGTCAGCGCATCAACAGATACGAGGAGGTTAGGATTGCAATGACTAACGCTAATATAAGCCCGGACAGCAAGGAGTGGGAGACATATCTATCCGCTTTCAAGGCCGGCATGCCTCTTCATGGAGGATTGGGTCTCGGTGTCAATCGGCTGCTTCAGGGATTTCTTGGCCTAGATGACGTGCGTGAAGTCACGCTGTATCCAAGAGATGCGAATAGAACAGCACCATAGTATGTTGACTTTTGGTATATCAACATGTGGCTTTTCTATTCCTAGCCCTGCCCCTATAGCAGCTTCATAACTGGATCTTGACGTCGATTTTATCTTATCCAAAATATTTAATGGGCGATCGCGTTACATATGTACCCAATTGATTTTAGGGTTAGACTGTTTTTTACTAGTTAAACCTAATTTTATTTTTACGTTATCCTTTTTTACCCCATCATCCATTTAGGTTTTGTTATTTTCTATAGCTGACAGTCAGACTTATAAGTACTACTCCATAGCACCGCGTAAAGACGTTGGCCCATCGGTGGGAGTGCAACATTAATTCATTTATCCCAGAGTATACTGTCACTACTGTAACCATCTAGATCTTAGCAAAACAATGCCTATAGAAAGCGACCACTCTTCCCCAGCCAGTCAGCCATGTAGTCGTAAGCCGTCTTGGTCGTGTCTCCATACTGGCCCGGGTACGTCTCGCATTCCGTGCATGTGTCGATGGTGTGCTGAGCACCCTCGACGAAACAAATAGACGTGTCATTGCTGCCAGAGTTCAAGTAGATTTTCTCGGCGTTGAGATACTCCCAGTGTCCGGTCATACCCATGGTGAGAAGGGGCACTGTGATGCCGGGGGCAGCCTGAATTGGCACCATATGGCTGGAATTCCACTGGATCCCGGTGAAGTCGGTTGCGTTGTACGCAAAATCATCAGTGACACGAATCGCATACCCACTAAGGAACTTCTTAACACTATTTTTCGCTGCGCCGTCCGCGTAAGAAGCAGCAGTGTCCGGGCCAAAGTTGGTCGGCACTCGTACGCTGTGTACAATCTGCGTTGTGCTGGATCCATCCTTGTGTAGCAGCGGCCATGGGTGAACTGTGCGGGAGAGGAATCGCGTATCTTGGGAAAAGAACTTGTTGTTGTTAACTCCATACCCAGCATCGACGATCTGCAAGTCTTCATCGTCCTCAAATGTTGCGTTGCCGGCATTGATGGCTGCTAGGCGGCCCTCAGCATATGCAACGAGCCCTTGCATACGGCATGCAACTCCCGAGTGGAATTCCTTTGTGAATTGTTCTGTATAGTTGCTGACACCCGTAGAATTGAAGCCATTTGAAGGGTTGTATACACTTAGACTATAATTTGTGTTCAAGCCAGATCTTTCGTCAGTGACCTCAGCACCGAGACTCAACAACATCATAGTCGACAGCCCATAGTTAGCATCAACCAGAATCACGCCATCAGCTGCAGAAAGGTTTGCCAAAGCGGACGAACATTGGTAAAGCTTTTCTGACCCATTGCATGCCGAAAGGCCATTTTACGCGATGTTCTGGTAGGCCGCCATCATGGCACCGCCACCGCTGTGTCCCCATAACACGATCTGGTCGACTTCCGTCATATTGCGAAGGTAGTCCACGCCTTCGGACACAGAGAGCATCATGCTTTCAAAATCAACATCCGACTCACCCATCCATTTACTAGCTCCGTTTTGAGCGCAAAAGACCGTGTATCCTCGCTGAGCCAGCTGCACGCAAACAGGAAAAGAAAGGTAGTCACTTTCAGCATGCATAACGAAAACGGCGATATCTTTTGAAACGTTACGGTTGTGGTCAGCTTCAATTACATTTATGTCGAAATAAGACCGATGTAATTACCTGCTCTCGGTCCGACATTATAAGGCCGGTACAGCCCTCCGATGACAGTCTCTGTTGAGGCTAAATTCACCATCAAAGGCACTGGCAAAGTTTCGTTGAGGGCATGAGATCCACCGAGGAGCGCCGAGGCGAAAATTGCGACATGCTTTACGCTGACCATAACCGCAGTTCTCTCCTAGGGTCGGCAGAGATTGCCTAGATAAATAACAACAAAAATGTATCCAAATAGCAAAACAAACGTCTATATAGTATTACTATTTCATTTTTGTTTTCTTTAAAAAAAGAAAGGCCAACTTATATTACATAGCAGACGCGTATATGCCAACAACGTCAATGGCGTCCTACGTATCTCTCATAGATGATCTACGATCTACAGTAAGGTGACATAAATACAGGGTATGTATAAATTGATATTCAACCCCGTTTTTTAGGAAAATAAGCACTAGCATACTACCTTTCTACTGCTAGCTATAAACTTCCATAAACCTAATAAGCCGTATATAATTTGTTAAGGGCTCGGATCTAGCTTCCTTCTGGTTATTTGAGGATATAACAAAAATTGAGGAGAAAAATCGCCCGATTTTGGTAAACAATAACGTACTGATAAAAAAAAAACTTTAAAGGAAACAATTTCGATTTAGATTTAAACAAATTGTAAGAATTTCTATCACTACCGAAGTGCGCGTAATGCTGGTTTCGCAACATCTATCAACATCAGCCAAGTTACCAGATATGTTTCTCGTTCACTGAACACGCTGACGTACACTGTCGCACTACTTAACGGAACTAGTTGGATGCCTGTTGTTGGAAGCATGATTAAGTGGATTTATACGGAGTACTAGGATTGTATTAATATTGATTACGCGTCCTACGTAGGATTAGACGGATCTGCAAGCAACAGCAATAAAATGAGTGAAGACAAAAACTTATTATCTTATCAGATCCCCAGGCACTATAATGGGTTGAACTTGCGATGATGACGCAGGCCAATTCCACAATAGTTACAGGCCTTGTCGATCTTCCCCTGTAATCGAGCTAAATACGACCTAGATTGCGGAACGATTTATGGGGCTCCCGTTTCCTCATTTTTCGGGGAAGAAGATTTAGCCGGAGTTGCGTAGTTATAGCTCTCTTTTGATTAGGCCATGTTCACCTTATTTTGAGGGGAAATTATACATCCATATATAAATTCTAGCTGTTATAATATTCTTAAAGATTAAGTTACTCCTTATCTATTGTTTTTCATGGTTTTTCTGTCGCTAGACATTGGTATCATGACGCAGAGATTGCTCTGGTATAGCCTCTTGGTGGGCGCTGCCCAAAGCCTAAGCTCAGTAGCAAGCTCGTCATCGTCCGCTGCATCACCCGTGGTTACCATTCAAGGCTATGGAGTTCTTCAAGGCAATCGTTCGGAGTACATAGACTCTGTGTACAATTTTAAGGGCGTTCCTTATGGCGGCGCCCCGACTGGCACATTGAGATGGAGTCATCCACCGCACCCGACGCCTTGGACAGGCATTCGCGACGCCACGACTTTCGGTCCGGCATGTCCACAGCCAGGCGTAGATGACTACGATGAAGACTGCCTTCACCTCAACGTCTGGACTCCGGGCGATGCAACTTTAAACGATGTCACGAATAGCACAACCGGAGTTGGTGTTGTGCCTACCAAGACTGGCAGCAAGTATCCAGTCTATGTGTGGATATATGGCGGACGCTTTGCAGGTGGCTCGGCAAGTGACGCACTCTATGACGGGGCCGGACTTGCAAAGAAGGGCGTCGTGGTTGTTTCTATCAACTACCGTTTGGGCGCTCTCGGGTTTCTGGCCCACCCCGAGTTGAGCAGTAATTCTTCGAGTGGGACTTCTGGCAACTACGGACTCGTCGATCAACAGGCCTCGCTGCATTGGACTTACGAGAACATTGCTGCATTTGGTGGCGATCCTTCGCGAATTACCATTGGAGGTCAATCGGCCGGCGCAGGGTCAGTCCTTGATCACTTAGTCAGTCCCCTTGCTGCAGAGTTATTCAACCAGGTCATTGCAGAGAGTGGTGCAATCTATCCATCCAATCCGCTCATTGGAAGTGTGGCACAAAGTTATCGTCACCTATCAAAAGCGGAAGAGCAAGGCGTCTCGTTTCTCGAAAGCCTGAATATTAGCTCCATTGAAGCAGCCCGAGCCGCGCCGGTCTCGCTGCTCTTAGCTGGTAGTTCGCAGAGCGATGCCACGTATGTAGGCACTGTATTCCAAAATAACTCGATCTACATGGAGCCACCGCTCTTTCGTCCGGTCCTCGATGGTTACGTCCTCCCTGCTACTTACCAAGAATTGCTCCAGTCAGGAAACCATTCGATTGTTCCGGTCTTGACTGGCAACAACAAGGATGAAAATGGAGCTTCACCGGAACCTGGTCTTAGCGTTGCAAATTATACCGCCATCAATTCACAGGAATTTGGAAGCGTTGATCTGGCCAGTGAATTCTTCAAACTATACCCGGCTGGTGCCAACTCGACTACGGCCGATGACTCTAGCAATGCTTTCTTTCGAGACCAATCTCGTGTTTCAACTTGGCTCTGGGCCAACGAATACATAGCCGGCTCAGCCCGCAATACGTCTGGGAATGGCACGTACCAGACATATACTTATTACTGGACTCATGCACCGCCAGGTCAAGACAGAGGTGCATATCACATGAGCGAGATCAACTATGCCTTTAACAACCTGTATGCCACGGACAGCCCCTGGACGGCGAAGGATTACGAGATTGCCGACACCTTGTCCGATTATTGGGTCAATTACATCAGTAAGGGGAATCCTAATGGAAAAGGCCTTGCACACTGGCCACAAAACTCCAAAAACAATCCTGTAACAATGGAGCTGGGCGACGCTTGGGCTACAATACCAGTAGTGGATGAACAGGGGAAGGTTGATTTTATAAAGGACTGGTTCTCTAAATGGCCTGTCTACTGAGAATGTACCTACCTATCTATCACGGAACTATACCTTATTTAGGGAAGGAAAACTAGTGACGGGAAAAGAATGCTACTTCAATACCAGTTTGGAGGAGAATGTGGATACCGATCTACAACGCTACAAAAAATATACACATACCTTACCGTTACAATAGTCACTATATAGATAATTTTATAAGTGAAGTGACTTTCAATATATTAGCAACATATATAAACATATTGACCCTAATAGATCAGCAATGCATCATTTACGTAATAGCAATGATACAATCTGTTTGGTTATATGGCTGTTACCAAGCCACTCAGCGTTACAGCAACGTTGCTGAACCAGTTGACAGTATCACCGTTCCCCAAAACCCGGCATGGTTCATATGCTTGCTAGTTGACCATATACATGTAGCTGATAAATGATTTTCTTGGTTACGATTGTTATGCTTTAATGGTACCTTAGATGTTTATGGACAATGAGCGTAAACATCCATCTCATGATAAGAATGAATACCAGTTAGCCATGAAATTAGCTAAGGTGATCGTACAATTTGGCTGCCTAGAGCGGCACTCTGCTTAGGAAAAACTTATTCAACAAAGTGATGTGGTCCTGCGTGGCAACTGGAACCTGTGCATATCCCACGGGCAACCCATTTTTATTGATTGGCGCAGGTGGCGCAAGATGGAATGTAGTCGCTCTGGAACTCTCACTTGGGGCCCAGTGTGCCAATGTGCCGTTTTCACCATAGCTTCCTCCAGTATTTGGATTCGAGGTCTTGACGAAATTCGCCCAGTAACTGCTAAGCGTCTCCGCGATTTCATAGTCGACCGACTGCCAGGGTAGATCAGTTCCGTAAAGGTTGTTAAATACGTACGTGATCTCCGACATATGGTGCGCTCCCTGGTCCTGTCCGGGTGGTGCATGGTCCCAGTAGTACGTGTAGAAGGGTGAGGAAGCAGATTGGGCCCAGTAGTTGCCAAAGTTCCAGGAACCCACCAGAGATATGTCCCGTGCGATGAGATTAGTGTTCATGGATGCCTGCGTGGAATTGTCCGCTGGGTATGCCTCTAGAAATTGGGTGGCGAAAGAGCCATATGTGGAATTGATGGTATCGATATAATCGGCCACCGTCACATTTGCGCCGTAAGCAGCGCCAGATTCGTCCTTTGTGTTGCCAGTGATAAAGGGCACGTCGTTGGCAGGTCCCTTTTTCAGTTCTTCCCAGTACGTTTCAACAAGAGCGTAACCATCCAAAGTGCCTCTCCAGTTTTGAAACGAAGTAAAACCACTATTAGAGTTGATAGTTTCCGCGGAAACCTGGCGGAGTTCCTCCAGTGTCGTCACGTTGAGGGTGGATTTCAATTGGGCTCCCAATTCCAAGGACATCGACATGTTGTTGTATCCTTCTGCAAGCTCAGTGGCTGCAGGGTCATGAGGATCCCGTATCCCACTCTCGGCAATGGCGCCTACGATGAGGCCCTTGGCCAGAGGGCTGTTGACCGTGTGATATACAGCGGCGCTTCCGGCAGACTGTCCGACGGTGGTGATGCGATCGGGGTCGCCGCCAAAGTCTGCAATGTTCTCATGCACCCATTTCAACGCCGCAATCTGGTCCAAGATGCCGTAACTGCCTGTCGTGATGTTTCCGGATTCCTCCCACAGCTCCGGCAATGCCAGCCAGCCATATGGGCCAGTGCGATAATTGTAGGTGATAACCACAATGTCCTTGAGCGCCAATCCGCCCCCGTCAAACATACTCCATGCACTGTTGGCACCAGCAGGATAGCTCCAGATCATCACGGGCCGCTTCTCGGCCGTTGAGTTGGCCGCAGACCAGATGTTAAGATTGAGACAGTCTTCGTCGTAGACTGTATCAGCGGCACCAGTCGGTGCAGTGCCTGCTGGACACCCCGACCCAAAGGTATCAGCTATATATGTGGTATTCCATGGAGCACGGGGTTGTGGAGGCTTCCATCGGTTCTCGCCGCCGGTGGTTGCCGCGAAAGGAATCCCTCTCCATACAGTGACACTCTCGTAGCCAGGTAGGTATGAGCAGCAGGTATCATTAAGCGCTGGAACCCCCTTTACAGGGCCGTATTTGGTTACAATAGTGTCGTTGTATAGATAAGCATTGGCACAACCCAACACGGCCTGCACCGCCCCCAGTTTAGCGACAATAGAAAACTTCATGAGTACATTCAGCAGGTGGAAAGAAAAGATAGAAATGAATTTGATACAGGTTAAATGAAGGAACTTTGGCGTCGAAGGAATTTATATTCTCTTATTATTGGTAAGTGCAGTATTGTGACTTACGCGTACCATGACACAACACCATTGCGTACTCTTACAACCCTGGAGATCGCCAGGCACAAGCTACATTTGGGTTAATCGTTTAGCCGCCAGGGGAGACAATTATTCCAAAACAGAAACGACCCACGAAACTAATGTGCATGGGCGCTAAAGAAGCGCTAGTAGCAACCATAAGATAAAATTAATGGTGTCATTAGTTATTAATTGGATAAATAATAAATATGATTTTTAATGCATGATGTGGTGTGTAGCTACCCAATCCAACAAATTAAGTGTAACTGGTTCTGGTAACTATAACCAGCAATTTCTTTGTACGAATATAGGATACAAATGAAAAATTTTCTAAGGCGAACACACTTTACCCAGTAATTGTACCAACCTGCCTCACCTCACCTGCCGCTTCCGCCTTCTTTCGATACGAACCGTCTCAATACAAATGTCGCGAATTTTTTTTTACTACGAGATTCCTATGTAAATTATAAAAATTGATTCTATTATATAGTGCTCCCAATTTTGAACTATTTATGATAAAATTCATATTTACATAGCTGGTTTCTGTGTTTCCGACACCGGGCATGACTTGACTATATGGAATAAGAAGCTTCATGTGACGGCTGGGGCCGAGGCTGAGGATATCCCCAAGGGTAGGAGCTGCCTCGGAGCCGGGTGAGAGCCTCAGGCAGAAAGGGTATCAACCCTAACCCGCGGTGTCAGATCTGGGAATAGCCTCACCCCGGGGCCATAAGGGGTCAAGCTAGTTACCTAAGCACACAAGATAAAACCTTCCCACAGGCCCTAGTAGCTAGATTTCTCCCCCATGCTTGTTGTTTTAGAGAACCCCACCCCTAGATAGAAATCAAACATCTTTGGAAAAGGCACGTCACATTTACAGACTTTGTAGGCAGTTAAGCGCTAGTATCATAGATGTTTTTAGGTTTTTGTAGAGCTTATAGTCTAGTAGATAAGAATTAGTGCCTACTAATCAGTGCTGGTAGAAGTAACACACTCCCCATGTATGTTAGAGCACGACTTCGGTGATAATATCTAGTGATGGGGACAGGCCCTGATAACTGCCGTTATATGCACAAAATATGTCACAGCAAGCGCTATGAGAATCCTACCAAACTAAGTAGGTTGTTGCGATAATGCTAAGTGGATGGGGTGGTCGGATTCAATTCCGGTTTTTGGGGGAACGGGGATACTATTCAGCAATTTCTTGACAGGCTTGGTAACGGTTATACAACCAAAAAGTGGTATCAATACCGTTACATAATTGATACGTTGTCAATTTAGTAACCGTATCAGGGTTTTGATATGTAACATAAACCGCAATGTATCTAATTTCGATACGTTATTTTTTGCAACATTGCCGAATTTCTGCAACGTACCAAACCCTGCAACCATTCCGCAACCATATAATTTATATAGGGAACTAATGATAGCCGGTTTTTTTAATTGATAGACCCACGAAACAAACCAAACAGTGAATTGATGTCAACACATTTACCCCAAGGGGGTTGACCCTTGTGAATACATATATCAACCTTACCCTTCGATATATATATGTATATACCCCCCCCAAAGTGCCTCATTAATCATTGCGCGCAGGCAGGCCTCGCTGCAAGCTCCTTCAATACGTTGCAACCCCTGGTATGAGGCCTCACTAACCGGCTTGCAGGCTTCTCAGGCGCGTCAAATCGGTGCGGGGAGGCCTACAAGCTTCCGGCTGAGTACGCTGTTATATTGGCCCTGCAGGCCTTGGTGTAGGCCTGATGATGCTGCAGCTTCTCAGTTTGTAATTAGAATACCAAAAACACATGTACAAGCTATTTCTATCAATTGACATAAATTGTAATTCAATTTGCAGCATATCAAGAAATATAGACATAGCAACTTTTTGCAATATTTCGAATTTCTGGAATTTGTAGTGGTTTGCAACTTATAAATAGTTTACAACTGTTTCACACCTTGCAATATTCACCATATTTCCGATATGTCGCAGAAAGTCGCTACTCTTAGAAAATTGGATACGTATCGACTTTTGTAATGATAAGGTATGTGTAGATTTGTTGTAACGTTGCAGGAAGGTATCCGCGTTCTCTTAAAAGCCGGTATTGAAGAGGCGAAAGAAAATATTTACATATAACCGTTCATTAAGTCCCACTAGAAACAGCATAATTAGGAGTTATAATAATTAGAAACGAAATATGTTGAAGGCTACACTAAGAGATGAAATTTCTCTTAGCCAATCTAGCAATTGACGATATATCGCAGGGACTAACAAAGTTTTGCATGCAGGCTGTTGTTGAAAGATCTCTCACTAATAGGGCACTAGCTAGAACAAGTTTACATGACTACGTTAAATGGAACATCATGCCTGGATGTCGATACCGGATGGGTAGGCCACCTGGGACAACTTCAATTGTTAGGGGATTTCGTGGCAAAGGCGCGAAAGAGGTGTTTCCCTACTCCAAGAGGGCCCATTAATTAATATTTGTCTAGGAGTTGTGATGTAAGTTTATTGAATAGCGACAGAAATAATAAATGAAAACAGTTATTGGAGTTCGGCAGGAAGCGTTGTCAACTTGCGTAGTTCCACAATCGTCTCGTCCCACAGTTTCTTTTGGACCTCCTGGCCCTCTGGCGATTTGATGTACGTTCCTTTGCTGTGGGAAAAGTTAGAGATTGCACTCGAGACAGCTCATTCGACTTACTCGGTGATGGTCTTATCGATCAAGAACTTGCCATGTGTTTCTTGGCCCACAACGAGGGCACTGTGCAGAACAATAGCACCGCCGGTCTCCACAGGCCGGGCCGCGATTGCTTTGACCACATTGATAAGTATGCGCAGATGAAACGGGAGTACATCGCTCATAGCAGTGTTCACCATTCCCGGGCACATCATATTAATAATAATCTTCTTAGGATCCAGGCGCGGCGCTAAACTGTACATAAACAGCACACAGAGCAGCTTCGTGTCACTATAGCGTTGGAAGGGAAGGAATGACTCTTCCTTATCCATGTACTTAAGGACGCCTTCATTCGCTCCAGTAAAGGACTTCTTCTCGAGGCTTGAGGACAAGTGTCGACGGCTGCCTACCCAGGTAATTCGTGCAGGTGAACCGGTTTTCTCCGCACCCGCTTCGAGATATGGCAGTAGCTCGGCAATTAGCAGCACGTTGGAGTAGTAGTTCACCTGGGCAGTTCGCTCATGGCCGCTTGGGCTGCGTTCCAGTTTTATCAAGCCAATACCGGCATTGAGGATGAGGAGATCGACCACAGGAGTCTCCTCGCGGAGTTTCGTCGCGAACTGCTGCACGCTATCGTATTGGTCCATGTCGACCTTCATCACCTTGATGACTGGTTTGGGGTTTTGGGCTTGAATGCCACGGTCCTGACGGAGGGATTTGGCCAAGTCCTCGCCTTTGGCGACGTTGCGGACGGCAAGAATGACAGTTGAGGCGCGCAATTGCAAAAGCTGCTTGGTCACTTCCAAACCCATACCTGCGCTGGCGCCAGTGACGACCGCGGTCTTGCCGGTTAGGTCAATACCGGCAGGCAAGGGCTCGATTTTTGGTTGGATGAGAGCGACCATGATGGATATGAGAATGTGAGGTAGCTAGGTAAGACTGGCAATCGGTGTAGAGGATACAGGACAATTGAAAAACAGAGACAACAGAAGTCAACAGAAGGCATTCTTTATGTACATTCATCATTAAGGCTCCTTACCGTTTTGGGAAATTAGGGCTTACAAATATTATCAATGGGTCCCTAATGACTCAGCATTCGGCCGAAGCAGGCTCCTAAAAGGGAATAGCGTCGCCCGAGCCGCATCTGATTATTATTCCATCGACCTTGCGTACCACCGTGCCTGAAGGAGACTGGCTATACACTGTTTATGTATAAATAAATTGATGTGGCTGAAGACAGAGATGCTTCAACATGAGCCGCGCCCGATCAAAAGACCTCGATTGTCGCTCAGCTGCATCGTCTGCCGCCGTCGCAAGGTCCGTTGCGGCCGCGAACAGCCAGAATGTGCCAACTGTGTGCGGATGAAGGAGAATTGTGTCTACAAAGCCATGGTCCGCGATGGTTCTACCGGCCAGGTGCATCAAGTACCTCCTGCGCCCCAGGACAGAACCTCCAATGGGGCTAAACCCGATACCAAACACCTCACTTGGTCCCATTGGGCGCCTGGAGAGCCTGACAATCAGATGGCTGCAGGCGATGAGCCTCCGCCTCCTACAGCTTTTTCCCCGAGCCATCGACAGGATGAGATTCACTCGTGTGAAGAAGCTGTTCAGCGACCGGATGACCATGCTCGCGGAGTAAGAAGCGGCACAGCAAGCACCATCCAGGATTCCTCTGTACTAGCATCAACATCCGCATCCACAAACCACCGATATGGCTATCTCAGTCTGGGACGGGGCGCTCGAGCGCGATATATCAGTCCAGCCTTCTGGGGGTTTGTTGCTGGAAAGGTAAGTGAGGCGCAAAAATGTAACTGGAATGCTTGATATGTGCTAGAACGCTGATAGTTCCCTGTAGGAAAGTGAGAGTGATCATTTCTTCGACAAAAACCGCAATGCTGCCTCTGGTCTTCCCCCCTCGCATATCTCAGCCATTGGCATGTTTAATCTTTTACGGTTCCTACCCACAAAGACCGCAAGCGATGCTCTGCTCGAGGTCTTCTTATTCGCAGTGTGGCCTCTTTCCCCTCTTTTGCATTGCCCTACTTTACGGGCAAATTACGAGGAGTTCTGGGACTATTGTAGGAATAACGATACTGTTCCGCCTTCAGAAAAAATTGTTGACGATCCGACCTTTATCTGCCTTCTCTTTGCTGTTCTGTACTGTGGCGCATCCGCTGCACCAGCGGCCAGCTGGACGTGTTCCGAGCTTCAGGATTTACAGAAGGAGACGACAGTTAACCGCCTCAAGTCGGCTTACACGACGAGTCTTTCTCTCTGTCAGTATCTAGATCATCCGACATTGAACACTCTAGTTTCGACGCTGTTAACCGGACCATTCTTGGACCGGCCTCGTGAACCAAAGTCGGAGTTGGTCTCCGTCAGCACAACAGTTCGACTTGCCCAGAGTATGGGGTTACACCAGGAGGGTACTTTTTGGTCTTCACTGAGCCCTGTGGAACGAGAGACTCGCCGTCGGGCTTGGTGGTACATTGTCAGGCTCGATGTTCAGTCGAGCATCTCCACCGGGCTACCTCCCTGTTGTGGAAGCGAGGCACTGGACACGGTGAGTATGATGGCTGACACACGCGATGAAGATATAGGCAATTTCCCTGTCTCCCTGTCTCTCAACCCAGACCCCTTGGCTTCGAAACAGTCTGTAGCCATCGTGTTCGCCATTGGGTGCTCAGAGACGGCTCGCTTGCAATCAAGGATTGTGGCACGCCTACAGAGTGGACGAGCTGTGACCCAAAATGGACTCAAAGAGCTTGTGGCCGCCTCGAAAGCACTTCAACATAATATTGACACCCTCATTGCCCGTATTCCTTCACAGGGGATCCCCGAAAAGGGGATCATTTCGTCCCGCGTAGCGAATGCATCCCCATACAGCCACCCAGAGCTTTACAAGGATGATGCAACTATGCCCACCGTTTTTGGGGCATGGATACGAATAATGTTGACTTTACTGAAATTCGACATAACCATATTACTACAAAAGCCATTATTGCCGCCCCCGGATAGTTCAGATGCCCAATCGTGCAAGGCATGGACCAGGTATGGATATTCCCCCCCCGATATAGTCCTGCGAACAAAACGCCAACCCGAGACTACACTTCTAGCATGGCGAAACTTTGCGTGAGTTACTGTCGTATGATACTGCAGGTTTATCAAGTTCCCGCCTTCTCCCCATACAAGTGGTTCTGCTACAGCTATTACGGACCTCTTCAATGTGTATACCTCTCCCTAATCTACATCCATTATTTTAAGGACGGGAGGGAGATCCCGCTGGCCCGATATTGCGTTGACGAGATTATCGAGCACACCGTGTCACATTATCAAGTCGTGCACCCTTCATTAGCAGGGGTTGGTCCCGACTCTGAATCCGAGATAGGGTCATCAAAGGGGCAGATGCCGCTGGCCATCCAGGTTCTTGTTGAACTTCGCAGCCGCCTCGATTCGCATGTCGATTCCAATGACAATTCCCAACTTGCCATTAACGCTGCCGAGAATTCGATGTTCAACCAGTTCATTTCTACACCACCCTCTTCTATCTCATCCTCCTCGACCAAAACCTACTTGCACCGCAACCCCACAACCACTGCCCGTCCGCCAATGATCCATGTAAGCAAACCGGAACATCTAAGTAGCGAGTCCGTGACGGAGAATTACTCTGGCTTAGATTTGGATCGCGACTGTATTGCTGACATTGACTCGTTGTCATCGTCGTTGATTCTTAAATCCAACGATATCATTGTGCATCCTGCTCTAATAGCGCCGGACTAATTCCTTACTACAGCTTTGTCTAAATGGCTAGAACCCCTCTTTTCTTTTTACCTATTTCCTTCTTGATACTGTAGAGCTAGACTAGCTTACATTGACTCCTGCTGCAGCCCGTACGAAGAAGTAACCAACCATCCACCCAATTCATCTTGATGCGTATTTCACTATTCGACGTATTCAACCAACATCGATGCTATACATCACATATCTATCTTCGGTCTTTATTATTCATTATCTCCCTATCCTGTATAACGTAACTAGAATACGTTGCAGTACATTGGTCACTATGTGGGGCTAGCATCTACCGAAGTTCTGCGATGCTGAGCAAAAATATAGGATAATCATATATAGAAAGGAATCAAATCTTCTATAACTATAGTAGCCGAATCAATATATAAATGATTAGGGCATTGACTATTGCGGAGCTCTGCGGCCGGGCATAACCTGCTATCAGAAGCCACAGTCCAATAGTCACTTCCAACAACCCCAGGGCCGTACCGGACAACATCTGGATCGTATTTCTTCACGGCTAGTAGTCGTTGATAATTCGTTCCATAGTAATCGTCCTTCCAGTAAGCCGGTTCAACCGTGGCCTCGTTGACATAAGTACCGCTGCCAGGGGTTAAATCGCGAAAAACATCCTGGCCTACAATTACCTCGGCATTGACCCGGTCCAAAACATCGACGGATGCGGCCGGGTCAGGGTACGCGCTGATTATGAGCGAGTAGGCCATGGTACGTCAAGCTGGAAGAACGGCATTCTCAAGGCCCGTGTGCGACAAAGACAGTTAGCTGCGTTGCCACTGACCGTGAACTCGGTCGTGTTGCTGCCAACCATAGCGCGGATGGCGGCGACAAGGTAAGCGCGTTGATTTTTTGCCTCGACAACGGACAACGGAATGAGCCGGCCACCTGCGAGGTTGTTCGTGGGAAAGTTCAGAGCTGATGTCAGCGCGAGGTAGTGGGGGTAGTAGGTGGATTTATGGGTGACTGTATTTGTGTAGGGAACGTTGAGTCGGTCTAGGTGGGCAAGAAAGGGCGTCAATGCGTCGGTAAGTGCAGTAATATTACCATTGAGAACGGTAATAAATGCCTACGTCGACTATTGTGTTATGGAAAATGTACAAGCAGCGCCGGGGACGTGGTTCAAGGCGGGCAGCAGGATATGCCAGGCGTCGATAGCATCCCAGTATGTTGTGTCGTCCGTTTTATTGAAATTCAATGTAGCTGCGATCACAGGGCCATCGGAATGTGCCCGCGTCGTCTGCGACAAGATGACTGCATACGCACTGCCACCTCCACCGTTGAGAGCCTAGAAGAGATCGGCATTCTCTCTTGGAGAGGTTACCATGTATCCCTTCTCTGGGGTTACCACCTCAAACTCGAGAGAGTTGTCGGCTGCAAGGCCATGGAGCCCCATTAGCGGACCGTGGCCTCCCCCAGTCACATATCCCCCCGCGTGCCCTGCTGTTGGGCATAGGCCTCCTGTGATCTGGCCTTGCGAGGTGACGGCCGAGTTGACCTTGTAGGCTTGCACGCCGGCAGCAAGGCGGACTGCTCCTCAAGGTTGTGCATCCAAAGCGACAGAGAGTCCCTACCGGAGGATCGGCCCTAGTAATCGTGGCCTGTGTTCTTTACTCTAGCCGGATGTTGCAGTTCTTTGCAAACTGGACGCCGGTGACGACACCCTCGGCACTGCTCACGGTTATTGCGTAGTTGAGAATGTTTCCTAGTATGCAGACCGAGTATTTACCGCTTATCCTGGTTGAAATGAAGGGTGTGCATGAGTCATTGAGAAACTTTGGCGACATGACGGCTACGGGATCTAAAAAGCTAGACACAGGTTAGCTAGCTCCGTACACTAAACAATAATACTCCCCGGGCAATAAACCAAAAAGGCTTAAAAGGAGATCGACACCCACTACGTATATACTCTTCGGTCCAATTGGCCCGAAGCACGGCACATGCTGCATTGTCGGCCCGATCCCCGTAACACACGCTGGCGAGTGGACTCCCCGCACTGAGTCGGACTGACTGGTTTAAACTCTGCCATTGGTCCAGTGAGGGCCAACCAGCATCCTCTGGCAGATAGTGGCAACTTACGTTGTGAGGGTGGGGAGGAGGTAGGCCGGCGGCTAAAAGTCGCCTGTAGCCAAAATTTGGCATATTTCGGCCTCGTAGTGGATCTATCGAGGACAACTAAACTATGCGTTGGTTTTAGTAGGAGAAAGGGAAAGATGAAAGCCACCATGATGAGAGATAGACCCTTTATACTATTGACATATACGTACAGGGTGTGGGTAAAATCTTACGAGATGTTGGACCCAACCGAAGTACTGTACTACCTTCGTTTGTACCGTAAACTGTCACTAGATAGCACAAAGTCTCTCTATTATCCCGCGGGGCCGTGGCCGCTCGCTAGGGGCGTTAGGACGGGGAATATGTAGTTGACAGGGTCCTTCCAACTACAGAATTGAGAAGATGCGTCAGTTTGCTCTTGATAACAACCCTGTGCGAGGTCGATTGTTGGTAACGAGTAGTCATCCATATCTATGCAGCTAGTCCATTGCATTATTTTACGAGGCTGTCTAGCCCACCAATGACGGGTAGTAGCTGCGCGTTGGAAATCCTATGTTGGCCAGCTGAAAAAAAAAACAAAACAAAAGGATGCTGCAAGTAAGCAAGATCCTGGTTATAAATCAGCACTCGGAAATTGGCATATCCCAACATTGCGTAATTTTGTTATTACTACTTTGGCTAGTGGGTGTTGTGTAAATGAGAGGAAGCACCGTTTATCTATATGGATCGCTGATCCCACAAGTAGGCTATTCTCTGCCACATAGATCCAACCTGTCCATCTAGGAAATCAACTGCTAACACCGGTGTATCGTTCTTATCGCGATGCGAATGTCTTTCGGTCTTACAGGGCCAGAGCGCCGTCGCGAGCAAAATCGTCTAGCGCAGCGCAGGTTTCGCCGTTAGTAAGACCAGCCACTGGCGATAGGTCTCGGCCATCTGGAGCACCTAAAACTGACTCAATTAAAATGGTATCTAGAGAGACATAATAGCCAGCGAAGGTCCTCCGAAAGTCGTCCGCATGTGTCAATTTCCAGCCTGAGTGCGTCATCTTATCGAGAGACAGACCATAAAGATATCGTGCGGCCAGAATCCACAGTGTCACTCCTTATGGGTAACAACACAGATCTCTCCGATGGCGCCCCTTACTGCGAGTTCTCTTGGCTTAACGAAGATACCGTTATTGATGGAATCAATTTTGAAAATGATTTTGGCAGGTCAGGACTAGAATCACTACAGACACCAAACACTTGGATATCTCAACCCAAGGAAGACTTCTCGCAAACAATGGACCCGATTCTCAAGTCCTTCTCAAACGGCGAGCCTCATACCTCTTCTGATACCATGAATAACGACACCTCTAGAACTGTAGACTTTGTAAGCTCGGGAGCAAGTCCACTTCACACCGCTGCGAAACGGGGTCATGTCAAAATCGTTCGTCTTTTGCTCGAACATGATGCATACTGCAATATACAAGATGATGGTGGTGCAACGCCGTTAATGCATGCTACAATCGGGGGGTATGAGGAAGCCGCAGGTTTACTGCTATCACACGGTGCCAGCATTCAATGCGTTGACCATCACAATCGATCAGCTCTCCATTGGGCGGTGATATGCGGACATGTTCGCTTACTAAGGATGCTGTTAAATCATTGTATAGGAGACAAGTCCGTGATCGACGGTATTACTAGGGATGGGAGGACGCCGCTACAAATTGCTGTCGAAACAAACTTTGAAGCCGCCGTGGAAGCATTGCTGAATTCCGGTGCAGATACGCAAGACAAGGCTCGAAACAATGGAACTGTTCGTATATGTTCATAAGGAACATTGAAGAGATGACAGAATTTGAAAAGACCATCATACATATACATACATGACATTGACACTAAGTTTGACCTATATAATTGCTAGACAGATGGAATAACGTAGACTCGCTACCGTATCAATTGATGAGGTGATAAATAAAAGCCCTTTGAGTATTTAATTTGACGCTTTTAAACACGCAAAAATATCCGTAGACAACACTATAGCCTGCTCCGAGAAATGCAAAGAGCAGACGGGGATATGTGGTCAAGGAAAATGCAAAGCCTGATGTAGGGTACAGGTTTATAATATAACATAGAACAAAACACTCAGCATGCTTCAATGTTCAAATGGTATATATCTATAGCTGTGGCTCTAGACTACCTATGTATGCGCACATATCGGTTAATTGACGTCTGGAACGAGCCGAGTATGATGTCTCCAAGCAATCCCGAACAATTCTTGGACCTGTATTGGATGTAATTGGTCAATGTTCAATCCAGTAAAAATCGACCTAAGACACGTGTTAAAAGGGGCAACATAATTATCAAGAATGGTGGTATGTACGTATATACCCAGGATCGGACGCCATGGCAAATATCAGCTTTTGCAGTTTGGCTTCACCACGACGCCCCTCGGTCCAATCCACGTAACTCTTACCAGCAGGCCTGAGTAATACTGCCCAAGATTTTGCACGCTGCAAAGCATGCTGTCACCTATCCTCGAAACGCCACCAACCTTCTACTAGTCCAAATATTATATCAGCCCGAAGCATTTGTGTTGTAAGTCCATGAAATATCAAAAATAAATCTGACTACAACATTCTATGAGTCATGGCCAGTGACACAGATATGTCACTAGTTGCGTGAATTACATTAGAGCCGAGGACGATCTGTTGGGTATTTCGCGGCGATGCAACGGGCTCCTGTTCAATATCAACGACTTCAAACTTCACAGAATGGTACTGCTTGAAGATCAAGGCTGCTTCCGTAACAAAGAGAGAGCCGGCATCAGTCATCGTGTATATAACGGGGGTATATCTCGGCGAGCTAACGCGGGCAACAATCTGGACGTGCTACCACCAGTTCCGGCGCATATGTCTCGCATACGGAGAGGGCCCACCTCGGTTGGTCAGTTGACTGCAATCTCCTCGACTAATGGTTCTTGTTGTTGGAGGGTTTTTATAGCTTTCTCAGGAGTGTGCGACCTTCAGGTGCGGCGAATAGCAACTGAGTGGCATCGGCTTTTCTAGAGAGGCATTTGGAAAAACTTGTATCAATTATTCCGATGAGTTTGACTTCAGCATCCAGTGCCTGTCTGTCGTGGAGAAGATTTTTTTATCATTTCGTCGGTTCTCTTGTGGGACATGCAACAGCGGTACGGGTGATTGGTCAAACCAGCATTTTTTTCTCTAATACATTGAATATGTAGTCCACAAGCTTTTCGTGTTTTGGGGTATGTTTGATGCGCTCAAGCTTCGTGCCAGGTGCTGCAGATCGAATGAAAACACCTGAGTTCTTCCGAAGCATTGCACAAAATGGCAACTGCGAGCTCATTAGATCTCGGTAGGAACTTGGCGCAGCAGGGTTGGAAGTTGTTTTTGATAATAAGGTCATCTGTACGGCCTTTTATTTTGTTGAATGCTTCCAGGACAGTGTCTGAGTCTAGAATATAGTTCTTGTTTGAAAGCATGATGGTAATTGTGTAGTGATCTATGATTAGCCGTATCTTTAGAGTGACGCTCTAGTCAATTGAATGGGAACTATTTTCGATCACTATATCTTTGGAAAGGGTTTACCTAATAGCAATCGATCCCTAGGGAGGGAGGTGTATACCCTGCATATAAGAACGGTCACTGTGTTGCTAATTCTTAGAAATGCTCACAGGTCAGGTTATAACCTGAAACCGGAACTGAAACCTGACCTAATAAGTCAGTTGTCCTGATTAGGCAACTGTAACTAGGTCTTAGCAGATCAGATTCAACCTACAGATTACAGTTAGATTAAAAGGAATAGTCTAACCTGCTAAGATCTTTAGTAAGTAGATTCTAATTAAGTTATACATAATTAATTAAAAGACTAATTAAACTATAATCTATTAAGTAATAGATGTGACGGCTGAACCTGAGGCTATCCCCAAGGGTAGAAGCGGCCTCGTGGCCGGATGGGAGGCCTCAGGCAGGAAGGGCATCAACCCTAACCCGCGGTGCCAGATCTGGGAATAGCCTCACCCCGGGGCCATAAGGAGTCAAGCTGGTTACCTAATCACACAAGATAAAACCTTCCCGCAGGTCCTGGTAGTTAGATTCCTTTCCCATGCTTGTTGTTTTAGAGAATCGCACCCCTAGATAGGAATCGAATATCTTTGGAAAAGGCACGTCACACTATCCAAACCAGACTTATAAGCTTAAGGCCATATCCCCAAGGATAGGAGGCCTCAAGCAGTTTATTCTATATCAATATAACCCATATCCTCTATCCTATTTACTTTATATTGCCTCGACTCCTAGTAGGAACCCCCTCAGAGCCTAGTAGGTTCCAACACCCGCATATATAGTCCTTCCAGACACCACTCGCTTTACAGCTATAAAGGGTTAATAAATTATGAAGTATAAGATTTTATTTATTTATTTATATTATTTGTATTATTTATACTGTTTACTGTATATAATAATTTAGTAGTGTGTTTCGTTTTAGTGATGTATCTCTGGGCTGCGCTATAAGTGATTGGACTATCTTTATTCTTACTCTATGCCCTACTGAATTAAGATCTCAACCCTGCATGGCAGCGATAGTATAGAAGCTAGCTACACCAGGTTAACGAGATCTACTACTACTACTACTACTACTACTACTACTACTACTACTACTACTACTACTACTACTACTAATCGACGTCTTAAACGCTACGACTATCATTGAAACCTGGTATAACATTTCTAGGACTGGCATCTAGATAATTGTTAGTGTAACTTTTGTGGGGATAAAGAAGATGAATTTCTTATCCAGATACATTGGCAGTGCCACATCCAAGACGCTCATCGGCTTATATCTTAAACTTCATATATTAAGCTTTTCAGATCATTTTTGTATATGTTTAGTTGTCCTCTTTTGTACCCTTGTTAGCTTTCATCTGTGCTCCTAGCTAGATTAATTTGCTTATAGTCCTAGCTAATAGAGTGAAGCTCACAGATATGAGTCTTCATAATAGGGTCAAGTTCCTTGCCTCTGCAATCTATATTAGTTAAGAATTTATAGTGTCTTTTTGATATATTAATTGCTTTGGACGCATTGTTATTTTGCAGGGCAGAACTATATGGCGGTGAGACTAGTGCTTATGTTCCAAAAAAAGAAATACTAATACTTAGGTCACCTCACTGTAGATACATCAATTGATCCTTTTTCCTGTGCCTATGCTCCTGCTTGTGAGCTTCTGACCTTCAATATACACTAACAGCTTCCCTAGTCTAGGATCTAGGATGACTACACATATTTTGATCACCAAGTTATCTAGTAACGACTGTTCCTCCATATATCCTGCTTCGTCCTTCACTTAACCAGCGCAAGTACCGCCCAGTTCTGCTCACCACGGACCATGTCATCAGGGCCGAGCTGGCGATCGGCCTAACTGCTCCATGACTCGCCAGTGCGACCAACCGTCCCGCTGCAAGGCGGCCATTGGCCATGTATAATGCCTAGATCACTCATCGTACCCCTTTAATTCGTCCAACCACTGTACTTCGAAGCTATTCCAGCCCACTGAAGAAGCCCTATGACCACCCCCTTCAGATAGACCGATTTGACGTTTTTCGTCACTGGAACAGTCCACTGACTCAAAGGGGAAAACGTCCCACCCTGCTTCACTGACTTCCCAGTATGGGCCGTCTCCGAATAGACCCACCGATTGAAGTTTGAGTGTAGTGTCGACACTCACGCATCCATTCGGCACAGTGTCACCGAAGCTATCAACATGCGGTCCAGAAAATGTTGCGTCCTCGGTAAAGGCAACACCCCTAGTATCACAGTCAGCAACTTCAGATGGGCATGGAAAGGAGTCAACCCAAAGGCCTCCAGACTCCAGACTACTAAAGACATTGGGAGCTCAAGAGCACTAAACGGGTACACAGTGCTGAAATATCATACCAACGACCGCTAACCGCTTTCCCAACCGACGCGAAGGACAGGACTGCAAGAACAGCGAAACCAGAGTTAATTGAGAAACGCATAGTGGATACTAGCATGATATATTCGAAATGAGCTCTTCTGCTGTTCGGTGAATATAGGTTTATTTTGAAGTCTTAAGAGACCAATGTGTAAAGATAGGTGAAGGCGGATAGCACCCTCATGTGAATACAGCCCGTAGTAACCTTTTATATACCTTCGTAGTTTCTATTTATAGGCATTGAAAAAATCGGATTGGTAATACTACGGGCTCAGCTTTTAGCAAGGACGGTGCGAACACCCGGATTTCAGGATATCTGTCGGATAAGCTGGCATTCCAAATGAAGCGATCAATTAGAAACTCATTTTAAGCCCCCAAACTTACCGGATCAAGACTAAGGCTGATATTAAAAAATCTTATCTATATTCAGTAATCCTTTCTACATACGTAATTATTTATTAGGAGCTATTACTAGCCTATTATAATAATAAAATTAAATTCGAGAAAAGATTACTAAATATAGATAAGATTTTCTCATATCCACCTTGAATGATAATCTCTAATAATAAAAACAGCTGTTTCCTATTATTCAAGATAAATATATGAAAATCTTATCTATATTCAGTAATCCTTTCAATATATTTATTACTAGAAGCTATTACTGTGACGGCTGGGGCTGAGGCTGAGGCTATCCCCAAGGGTAGAAGCTGCCTCGGGGCCGGGTGGGAGCCTCAGGCAGAAAGAGGCCTCAGGCAGGAAGGGCATCAACCCTAACCTGCGGTGCCAGATCTGGGAATAGCCTCACCCCGGGGCCATAAGGGGTCAAGCTGGATACCTAAGCACACAAGGTAAAACCTTCCTGCAGGTCCTGGTAGTTAGATTCCTTCCCCATGCTTGTTGTTTCAGAGAATCGCACCCCTAGATAGGAATCGAATATCTTTGGAAAAGGCACGTCACAGCTATTACTATTAGCCTATTATAATAATAAAATCAAATTTTAGAAAGAATTCCTGAATATAGATAAGATTTTCTTATAATGCAGTGGGGAAACCTACTACATTAGGACCTTGTTACGGACCTGGATCCGGCTCACTCTGTGATTGGCTCGAAGACATCAGTGTGGGCTATACTCTTAGTAGCTCGCAGGGTTTATTAGAAGAGATCCTATTGCGATACATATATCTTAATAAAGGTTTGCCTTGCTGATCTTAATAAGTGATTAAGTAATAACAAACAGTAAATATTATAGTAAATAATATTATTATATCAGTAACTTATGTTAAAGAACTATAATAAAAAGTATTTACAGTAGATAGATAAGCATCTTTATATAGCTGAGATTTCTTATATTTCTTCTACACTTGGATAGTATATCCAGTATATATTCAATAGTTTCATATTGAGTTGTATACTTTGGTCTTATACCTTCAGTGTATACTAGAGGTATACAATCATGTAATGTGGTTTGTCTTTATATTAATCCAATGGTCTTTTTATATTCCTGTAAACCATAGGACCTCGCTGTTCTAATCTTCTTTTAACACCCTTCCTATCATCGTTAAAGCGTGCATATAGTTGGTTTCGTAACACCGTAACACCTTCTTATTAAAGAAGAAAGAGAAATAGAGAGATCTATATTACTTTAAATGGCAAGTTTAATAACTAAGTAGGTCTATAATATTATTTCTGCTTATTTCTATACAGATTGACATTGATTTTATATATAATTTCTATATAATTTGGGTGAGCCTTCCCACAAGCAACTCCTCTATATAAGCAACTTACCCGCTTGTTTCATTTGGTTGCTTATAGGCAGGTTTTACAGTACAAGCAAATCATGAAAGTCTCGAATGACGTACCTCGAGCCGCATACCCATGTTGTCCTAGACGCTTAGTGCATGCACTGTCAGCAATATGTAAACAAAGAACGATAGCAACGTAACAAGTAAGCAGGTGGGGTAGGGCTTACAATTATTAATCCAAAAACTGCGGTTCGGGTAGTTATTTGTATATAGATAGCCAACAGTGTGAAATACAATTCACATCACAAACTAATGCCTCTCCGTGCAAAAATAATCATGACCACTGATCCTACCACTGTTTTCATTACCGGTGCCAACCGCGGCATCGGAAAAGGACTTGTTGAGTTATATCTCGGAAAGCCAGATCACATTGTCATTGCCGCAGTCCGCACTCTAAAGACTGCAGAACCGCTAGCCCAGATTCCTGTGGCCAAAGGCAGTCGATTAGTTGTGGTCAAGCTCGACGCTACGGTTGAATCCGACGCCGCAGAGGCCATCAAGGAACTATCAACCCAACACGCCATCAACCATCTGGACATCGTTCTCGCGAATGCAGGAGTTTGCTATATATGGCCCACGGTCGCTAACGTCAAGATTGACGACATGCTTGCGAGTCTGAGGCCTAATGTGTTTGGGCTTATATGGTTGTATCAGGCAGCACGCCACTTGCTGAACAACTCTGCCGATCCGAAATGGGTCACCATCGGTTCAACTGCGGGAAGCATTGGGGTAAGTACTGATTTCACCCAGAGTTATCTCATTTTCGTCCCCTACAAAAAACGAAAGCTGATCAAATTGTCTACTGTATAGTAAGAGCATTTTTCATTCCTAGAAGCATCCAAGATGTGGTTTCATCTTAGAAAGGTGTGAGACTAATTTTTCTCTAATAGGGGCCAATTGCCAAATCCGAATGCTGCGTATGGGCCGACAAAATCGATGGCGCACTGGATCACCAAGCGTATCAACACTGAAGAGAAGAAAATAACGTCTTTCGTCATCCATCCTGGGTGGGTAGCCACTGATTTGGGTAATCTAGGTGCTACTAATATCGGCCTTAAAGAGGCGCCGGTGTCAGTTAAGGAGTCTACAGATGGAATAATCCAGGTAGTTGACAAGGCTCGCAAGGATACACACGGAGGGACCTTCTGGGAGTACAATGGTCAGCTGTACCCCTGGTAGAATGGACTTTCGACCGTTTTAGGAACATTTTGGTCTTTTCCTGATAAATAATGTTACGTTGAAGCTTGAAGTTGCTCTGTTTCGCCAATTTAGACATATACATCAAAATCTCCTAGATAACATGCGTATAAAGACCTCGAAGAATGCTTGATCGGGAAAAAATATTTTCTGTCCAATTAGTCCATGATATACTGCTAGGGTGAAGAGTCTGACTGCTTATCAATGTTAAAGTTTCTTGGTGGTTAAGTTGGGAATACATGAGTGTGGGTAATTTTCATACATCGATCCACGCTAAAGTCCAAGGATCCTGGAATCTCCATCATGCATCCGTGGAGCTGTTAAAACGGCTACTCGACTTTTTCACTATGCTCTCTAGCATTTCTGGTGCTGTGGGAAGAAAGGGCCAGACCAACTACGCAGCAGCTAATACATTTCTTGATGCTTTTGCGAGCTACTTAAGGCCTACGCACCATCGTGGTTGACCTTGGGATGATTGTGGATGTCGGGTACATTGCTGAGGATGAGAATGGCTTAGAGAATTGATTCAACAAAACTCACTGGGTTCCTGTCAACGAGAGCGCGCTACGGAGGGTGGTAACATACTCTATTTTGCAACAAGATGCCACCACACCACTCAACGCTAAGAGTACCGCTCAACTTATTACCGGTATTGCGTACCCGCTCCCAAAGGATGGCTCAGGCACGGTGCAAGACTCTCGCTTCAGCTATCTTTATGCCGGTCTGAATGATAATAAACAAGGTGGTTTGGACAGTATTGATAGGAGCGACAAGGGTGATCAAACGCTTCGTGCCTTGCAACTAATGATCAAGTCAGGTGCTAGCTCGGCAGAATTGGTCAAAACATATGTGGACGTACTATCAACACAACTTTCCAAGATTTTACGGCTTGGGGACGTCATGGCATATGGAATTGACTCCCTAGGAGGCGTGGAGTTGCGCAACTGGACCCGTCAGAAGATCGGGTTAGAGCTTTCGACCCTCGACCTTGTCAATGGGGGTTCTCTTATTGCATTGTCTGAAAAGGGAGTTTCAAAACTCCTAAAGTAGGGAAATAATTAAAACTAGCAATATGGAAAGGTGGCTAGAGCTTAGGAAGTTGTTACACGAAGCCTGGGCTTAGAAACCTTTCCTAGTGAATGATTAAAATCGTTTCCTTTTCTTATTTATTCTTTCCTCATGTTAGTATCAGTAATAATCAAGGTAGATTGTGTTTGTAAAAGACAATACAGCATCGCGTCACTCATTGGAGAAGCCTAGCGTTGCTCCTTTCATTTCGCTTGTTCGAACACGTCTTGTTTAGCGTAGAATACTAACGTCGATATTTGCTATGTCAAAAAGCTTGGGTCTGCTTTTGTAATGAATTCAGGTCTCGTTAAAAGTTTCCACATCATCACGTATCATCCCCCCACGAACAGCGCATGCAATAATTACACTAGAATGAATATCAAGCTATCATCTAACACCGTGGATCTTCCAGAGTTCGTTGACTGTTGTACTATGAAAAGTCGTAGTTCTTTCGGTCTCGACAGTGTGTTGATTCCCTCGTATGGCAATGCGTCGCCCAACAGATGGCCACACACATGTCGACTTAGTCATTGTTATCCACCAAAGACTGTAAATCCGTATATCGCCCCGCCTTCTTTAAATTTTGAGTTTTGGCTATCATATTCTCTGATTCTATATCTGTATTCAGGGTGTTGATTGGCAGGTTACGCTCTTCTAGAGGGAGAGAGTGCTCCAGCAAGTACCTTACCATCCACCCGTCCAGCTTGTGTGACTCCGTGGAAAGAATGCAAAAGCTTTGAAACGACATCAAACGGTTAATCTGAAAGAAACAAGTCAGCGAGGGAGTAGTCATATTGGGACAGGATCGGCGTTCACCATCGCTTCCGTCGCGGGCCAGTAATTCTGAAGGTCTATTAGCGCCTCAAAGTTTGTCTTGAGCTCTTGACGGGCCGTGCGAAGATCTTCTGGTTCATCAAATAGAAGACTATGTACCAAAACAGAAGAGGACACAGCCGTCATGTGGGCAATCGTGGGGCAGTTTGCTCTACAGCCCTTCATCTGACGAGACAAGTTAAGTAGGCTGCTAAAAGATGAAGCGTGATATTTGCAAAGAGTGATGTACCCGGAACTGTTCGCCGATGAACACTGCCCACCCTCGAGGAAGCGAAAGTAGAGCAGAGTCGAGAAGTGGTGATATGTGAGATGCAGCGTAACGAAAGCTCCGCCAAACCCATTTTGCTCTTGTCTGATTACATTCTGAATCGACATCCGCATCTCCGGGGGAAGAAGGCAACTCCACGCCTCCAGTTGGTGCCTAAGGCTTTCCAACTCAAGGTCCATTTTGCTAGCATCCTCGACCCCGGTCGCAACGCGGCGGTTGAGGTCTTCAATTGGAACAAGATGATGAGCGAGCTTGATTAATTGGGCCCATATGCCGGGCTTCCATGTAAGTATGGAACCTTGCTCAATATCAGGGGGTAGAGAGCGGAATATAAGTTCATCCATAGGCAAGGTACAGTGGTCGTCAACATTCTCTACTCGACAACGGAGACCGAGGCCGGAGAAGCACAAACGGTCTGCAAAGTAGAGTGACCACCATATCTTCCGTGATATTTCCTGCTGAATTATTGGAAAATCGGTATGTGGCGAGTGGAGGCGCAGGATCTCGGCCATGCTACTAGCGATGCCTAACTGGGGTGAGAATGTGGTTCTCTCGTAGAGTGCTTACCAACGAGACTACTCACGAAGATATAGCGCTTGAGATTGGATCCGACAATTGCCAGCACTTAAGCTTGCTAGTATCATACAGGTCTGTATATTTTCAACGCAGATATTCTCTAGATCGGCCTGTAGTAAGTGTTTCGCCACCTCTGTGAGACGCGCTTCAAGGCCGGCCCTGTCGGGATCTGCACAGAATTTACTTCCCATGGCACAAATGGCATACAGTAGCGCACTGCTTATATCGTGATTCTCTACTTTGGCCCTGAGTGTTGCCGCATGAAAAATACTCTGGGTTCGATCATGAATCTCCTCGATGTAAAGCTCAACAAGCTGTATTGCCAGGTGCGGAGATAGGTCCGCCCCATCGCTGGAGGTGTGACGATGCGTCCGCCCCTGGTCATCGGAGTTCACGAAGTCTTGTCTGCTACCTTGTTCTAGGGTCGAAGACAGCCGTCTATCAGCTGGGCGGTTACTTGCCTCATGTGGTACTCCTTGTATAGGTCCAAGCCCACACTGTATCTGCCTCTGTTGGCACGGGATACAGGGCTGGCAGGGCCCACGCCTGGAGCATTTGCGTTTTGATTGGCGGCATTGCCAACATGCCCTTGGAGCCTTCATCTGCGAGTCGCGGTCGTACAAAAACTGCGGTGGTCAATAGAGAAAGGGATGGGAAAGCTGGGATGTGATGGCTCAAAGTAAAGGGTCACGGTGGAACCTCGACACCACTCACGGAAATGGCCGTGTTTAAGTGGCGGGTTGATCATCTTTCGGCCCCGTTTTGAACGCTAGTGGAATAACGCCCTTCCTATTGGGCAATTTCATCTATAGCAATCGGCGTCATCATGGAAATTTCGAATCCGGTGCAATTGTTCTCCGCTTGCTTATTGAGCAAGGATTGAAGGTGGGAGATTATATAAAGGCTGGACTCCATACTTAGAGTAGTGTCGATTCCACGAGAGATTTACAGTTGTCTCATACAACATACTCCCATCCTCTATCCTTCTCGATCGATTTCTCTAGACTTCGATATGTCTAATCTCTTGGATCCCATTACCATCGGTGCCCGATTTCACCTAAGAAATCGGGTCGCTATGGGCTCGATGACCCGCAACCGATGCGTGGACGACAATAAGCCAGGCCCGGCACAAATCAAACACTACGCCGACAGGGCAAAAGACGGAACGGGCCTCATTGTGTCCGAGGGCATTTTCATTGACTGGACTGGTTGTGATTGGCAATACACACCAGTAATGATAACAGACGACCATGCCGCCGCATGGAAAAGGGTGACTGACGCAGTTCACGAGGTCGGAGGCAAGATATTTATGCAGGCGTGGCATGCGGGACGTTGTGCCCATGATGAGATGCCCATTGCCAAGGAGCACAGTGTTCAGGTTCTGGCTCCTTCTGCCATCAAGGCGAATGCAGGAGAGTATCATGACTTGCCTGGTCGACCTGTACGTACGAACTTCTTCTCTCCAGAGCACGATACTTACCTATTTTATATAATATAGGGACACACGGCCAATGTCCACGCCATCGAGGACCCGAAGACTATCATTGAGACATATCGACATGCTTGCACTCTGGCCAAGCGGGCTGGGTTTGATGGTGTTGAATTGTTAGCTCAAGGGTATATATTATTTTTACATGTAGTCGTCAAGGGGAGAAGGTGCTGACCAATTCGCTCTCCACACAGTGGCTACTTGGCTCAACAATTCCTCAATTCGTAAGAAGTCTTTGTGCTAAAACTATCCATATTAAATATGTTGACAGGTGTATTAGTGGCGCCAACAAGCGAAAAGACAGTTATGGCGGCACAGTCGAAAATAGGTGTCGTTTCATCCTCGAGACGATCGATGCCATTGCCAAGATTTTTGAAGGTCCAGAGGCTATCTGCGTCAAGATTAGCCCTACCGATTACTTGAACGACTCCATGGTGGGCTTTGACGAGATGAAAGAGGCGTACACCTACTTGATCAATGAAATGGTCAAACGTAGAGTGGGAATCATAACTCTGTGCCGTCGTGGGACATCTACTGGGGACCTACTTAACCGACCCAAGGAATTTTCCATTCCCGAGGGCTATGACCCTGTTATAGATTTGGGAAAGCTTGTCAAGTTCCCGGGCAGCCCATCTAAACTCATGGCCAACAACGACTACACAGTTGGGGAAGCTAACAGACTAATAACGGAGGGAAAGATCGACATGATCACGTTCGGTCGGCCGTTCATTTATAACCCAGTAAGCAATCCATTCTCCTAAGACTCCCAATATAAACTAACAATAGTCAGGATGTGATTCATCGCATCAGACACGGAATTCCATTCGCTGTCAACAACCGGACCAACGTCGTTCTTTATGGCCCATACAAAACCCCCGATGAGAACTACAATGATTGGCCAGCTGCTGCTATTCTTGATGTTTAGATACATTAACTTATAAAGGACTAGTTAAGCTGGAATACTATTTTGGACAAGATATAATTATCAGAGTGTGGTAATATCTATATATAAATGGATGATAACCTACATAAAATTCTATCTTTCTTCTGTTTGGCCATACACCCTTGTTGCCTTACCGGGGTCTGATTTGCAAGGCGGCACGATGAACTAAGTTATTTAATCCATATTTAGGTTTACTGGCCTTCGATTTAAGTGAGCGTTTGAAAGACTAAATAATAGACCTGTTGATGAGAAGGGAAAGTGAGATGCATTAATGTATAGCTGAATAGTTTAATATTCACACTAGAAGTTTGTTAGCATCAATTGATATGATATACTAGCATACTAAGTATCTAAGCTCCCAATGTCCCTTTGAATTCACACCCCTGATTTAGCAAAGCAAAGTCATATTCAATGTTGATACATAAGTGAGGCTAGTATACACATGCGGCGGAAAGAGAAATTTTACTGATATTCTATACTTCGTCAAGACTGTAATTAATCCGTGAAGAAATGAATTAGTAGCGTGGTCCCCATCGTGGTGAGATTAAGATAAGGTGTCAATTATGTACAATTTTGGGTTTCAATCTTTGACAATATTATCTTCGAGTCTTTTCCTGTCGTCGCCAGTTTTTAACACTCTCCACAACGTCTAGTCGGTTCGTGCACTTGTACGCTGTGAACCATGGACCGTTGAAAAGCTCCTCTACTCGTTCAACGCTTATACCCGTCGTGTCAGGTATGACGAAGAACACGTATGTTAATGCCAGGAAGCAAAACCCGGCAAAGAATAGAAATGCGCCCCAGTTATTAGTTGAGTGAAGGAGCTCTGGTGTACTATATGACATGGCGTAGATGAACAACCAGTGGAAGGTCTGTCCCAGTGCACCACCAAGAGTGCGAAGGTGATTCGGCCACAGTTCACCGCCAAATACGTACGGAAGAATAAATAGCCCTGTCATAGGATTAGTTAAACCAGATGAAATTGAACGAGCTCAGTAGTGTGCGACTCACCCACAGCGTAACCAAATGCATGGATGAAGATGGCAGTGATAGCCGCCTGCGATGCACTGCTAGACACGGGTCCCTGTTGGATGTATTTTATGAAAACAGCAATGTAAATGTGTGAAACCATCTGTACCGTGATTCCAAGGAAAAGAGACCGTCGACGGCCAAGGCTGTCAACCAGAAGAATGACGCAATGAGGATGAACCAGAGTTTGCTAAAGGAGTACGTTCCGCTAAGAAACATGCTCTCCTCGTTGCCTCCCCCAACACCCGGCAACTTCATAATGGGGATAAAGTAAGATGTGATAGAATTGGCGCCAGAAAGCTGTGATAAAGCGTAGGATATGAGGCACTGTTGCAGACGGCGCAGATTTGAACGCATTGTGAACATCTCCTTAAGCAAGGACAGGGTGTCACTAGATCTAGCACCGCTTTTTTCCAGTGCTATTTCGATGTCGGAAAGTTCTGCCAATACACGGAAATTCCGGGCAGGCAAGCCGCGAAGTCGAACGAGGGCAGCAATGGCCTCTTCTCGTCTATTAACCATGAGAAGCCACCGAGGGGACTGGCAGATGAAAAAGGTTGATATGGCACAGAGAAACATGAAGATGGCGGGAGCAAACCACACAACTTGTAACTGCATGTTTCCAGAGGGTAGGTAGACGTAGGCACCATACACGCAGAAGATAGACGTGAAAGATGAAAGGGCCATCGCAACCGCAAACCAGGAGGTGAGGAGGCCACGAATCTCACTCGGTGCAATCTCCACGAGAGTCATTGGTCCAATAACACTGAGCGAGCCAAGACCCAGCCCCGATATTATACGTGACGCATACAAACCCGTTAAGCCAGGGGCGAGGGCGGCTGTTATTTGGCCAACGATCCATACGAGAATGTATAGGCTATAAGACCACAAGCGGCCAATGCGGTTGTTGATGAAGAAAGACAAGGCAGCACCGACAGCGTAGCCGACGTAGACAAATGGACACAAATGTCTTGATGTCACTCGATGCCATACCTGAGCTAATGCCGAAATGGTGCTGGAAGCCAGGGAGAAGGGAGACGACGGACGACGAGCCCTGGTCCCATGCTAAAAAGTGTCAGTAAGTTCACTTAGAGAAGATAACAGGGAATTACTAAGAGGAATAGCACTCATTGCGATGAGTAGGGAGGTGAGGATCAAGTTGCCATTGCAGATGACTTGTCGAGGGGCGTCGCAGATGGAGCGAATATATACAGTCAGCGGTGACTGGTTGATGATGGTGTGGAAACCCAACTTTTAATTGATTCTTGATGGACACTGGGAAGGGCAGGGACATCTGGATGAAGTCCATGGTGACATACATACTGAACGTCGGGAAGTTGTTATCACCTACAGACAAGAACGTTCGTCTAAATTGTGGCTGGATTTGTCTGGTATCTCGGAATAATACGAGCAGCCAGTCGGAAGCCGTGTATTTTCCTCTCCGAACTACATCTCTTGTTGCATCCTTTGACATCTTGCTGTTATACACTCAACTCCACGTCCCTAGCCCCTGATGCAGCAGATAAGCGACATTAGGGACCGAGTACGGCAACATCGCCGGCGGACTCTTCCCAGAACCCACCGTGCGTGTGTGAGCTGCAAAGAGAGGAAGCTCAAGGTATGGCGTGTTTCCGTGGGCTAGTATGTGGCTGGCTGATGAGACTACATGAAGTGTGACGATCAGACACTGGCGTGCGGAAATTGCTCTCGTCTGTCTCTAAGTATGTTGTTCCAATTCTCATTCCTATTCTTGTTTTTTTTTGCCTCGTCTTGTTGCTCCGGTACTCACCAGGGCGTCAGCTTGTCTCTTCGACGACCCGGAGACAAAAAAACGACGACCACGCAATTACCTTGAGACACCAGAGGCACGTGTTGCTTTTCTTGAGGATAAAAGTCAAGGTCCAACGGCGGCAGCTTCTCCACCTTCCCTTCGAACACCTGAAGTGCAGCAAGGGAGCAGCCGCCACGGCACATTCGTTTCCGATGATGGAGACAGGGCAGCAGACCTCTCGCTCCAAACTGGACTCTTGAATGTTAGAAGCGCCCAACTAGAGCCACAGTATCTGGGCCCTTCATCTACGTATTTATTTTTACACATACTCAACTCATCTTTATCTCAACACCTACTGGAGAGGTCAAAGCCCAGCACCCAGTCTATTAAGCAGGGGAGAGTTTTCGCTATCCATGCTATTTTTATTAGATAATGATCTAGCGCTCTCACTTAGCAATACCTACTTTGCAAATATTCAACCTTAATACCTATTTCTTCATGAGCTGACGTTTAGGTTATGGGAGAAGAGGCTCTCTACGCAGTAGCAGGAAGTGACTGATTTGACCCTCAATTCTGTTCCCCTATTATTTGTAAACATGGTGGGTGATTTTACTATCTATAGTTGGTGTATGCTAACAGTCTAGTCAGGTTTTTTCAGTTGGGGCGCTTCTGCTCCCTAATCATCAATCTTTAGTCGAGGTGAGAATGGACGCCAATAAGATGAAAGTAATGCCGCTCATTAAGCTCAGCAATTTTATACTTCCGCGCAGCTGTATTCCGATTTGCTCTGCCTGGATAATCTAGAGACAATACAGGCCCTCTTGTGTTACGCCATGTACTCCCTGCGGTCCCCAATCGGGCCATCCCTGTGGCAAGTAACACATACACAGCCCATATAGACAGTATCGTCTAATATCTACTAGGAAGATAACTAGTCTCACTTTGCGCCAATACATAGAACTCGATTACCACCGCAAAGGTAAGCGCTTTGGACCAGTAGAAGATGACCTCCACCTTCAAATACGAAGGCGAACGTTTTGGTGTGCCCATGGCATCGAGTGCACACTCTCCCTATGGCTTGGTCGAACTCTGTCACTTCCCCTCCACAACATCAGCGCCGAGGTAAACGCTCTTTCAGCCCATGAAATTTGTTATCTAACTTTGCCTAGTTCCCACGCGATATTGACGATTCGCCCATTGCCGACAGCCTCCAAGGTACCCCTAGGTCAACAAATACCCCTCCAACAAATATGTCGAATGCCATACACGTTTTTCAACTCCGGTGCCTATGGGCCCGTATATATCACTTGCTATACTCCGAAGATGCACCTATCAGGGCCAATGACGGTACGTATAGGTCTCAAATAGAAGAGCTCCGTGTCGACCTCGACAAGTGGCTTGCCTCGGCTCCGCAAGTTGTACCCCGAACAGGCCAGACACTCTCTATTTTTGCCATGAGAGCATGGTACGAACTCAACTATAGTTATACAATTAGCAGAAGACAGAGGTTCCAGGAACACCGTATTCTCGGACTACATAAATGCAGCCAAGAACATCTGTACCCAGTACCGTCGCTTGTACGTAGGCACTCCCATCAAGCACACCTGGCAAACAGTCCGCTGTATATTCTTCGCGGGACTAGTATACCTACACTACCTGTGGAGTGCTTCAGGGTCCGCGAAACAATTCAATACGACGACGTTAGCAGAACCTGTACCGACGCAACTATGGTGCTGGTGGTAATTCTTCAGGCGTGGGAGGAGGCGGCGCCATATAGAGATCTTTTTGAAATGTTTTCAAATCGTACAATGACCATGATTGTTAGTAGGAACAATGGGGCGCATGCTGTACCGACTCCTTGGGCTTCCACAGATTCCGCAGAGCAGGAGACATGGGCGCAGTGGATGGCAGATATTGCCAACACGGGCATGTCAGATGAAATGGAGGGCCTCTTGAGCGGCTTCATGGATGAATTTATGGCTTATGATATTCCAGATTGAGCTCTTGGAAATAGAGATGAATAATCAATTCTTTATACGATTCAAATCTTGTCCCGAAGAATTCTGTGACAGGCCACCGTCCATTCGTGGACTAGTGTAGACTCAATTTCGGCAATATATTAACCCCATCGATAGTGATAAGGGCTATTTAATACAATAGAGACAGGATTTTATCACTATAGACGTGATTTTTGACTGGGGACGACCGTTGCTGCCGCATTGTCACTTCCACTGAACTTCTTCATCTGGAATTCACGACCTACGAACAATTAGCTAAGCAATTTGAAGGGCACACGAAATACTCACGATCGGCCATTTGAACCATCGACATCTCTCTAGGGCCTGTTTCACCTTCTAATAGCCCGTTGCTTGACTTGCCTTCTTCCGCGACGCGCCATTTCCATGCTGTGGTGAACTGGTCGGGAACCCGCTCAAGCTGGTTCTTAACATGCTATTACGAGACGATCAAAATTCTTATTCATAGTACGTACGCAATATTGGAAGATACTTGCCCTGTCGAGAATGGGTAGGAATTTGAAAGCATAGCCACTGTGTAGTTTAGCTTGTGCTTAAGGATGTGAGCGGAGTACTCACGAGCCTCCAGTGCAAATGAAGAGCGAATCGGAATAGTCGGGCACGTAGTTGATGACATACTGAAACATGTTAGGAACTTGGGGATGGTGTGGCAAGCGGTATCTACATTATTGTCCGGGCTGTCGGTATACCAGCACAACTAAACTCCAAGTTAATACACGACCGCACATTATGCTGAAGTAAATTAACCGACTGTCTGTGAATCCAAACTCAGCCAGCTCTGGAAATCCCTGGAGGATGACCTCCTTCATACGCGAGAGTCCATAGAGTGGAACAGTGTCAATTGGGTTCTTGCTATACTTGGTTCGGGGGATAGAAATGCGACTGCGCTGTTATCAACTTGCATTATAATTATAACAAAGATTCAAAAACATACAGATTTTGCTGGGTAGGGTGGTCTTGGTAATTGGTGAACTTATCCACTATCAGTTTATGTCCTAGACAGAGGGACTTGGTTCGACCTACCTTGCGCCCACGGAACCCAAACTTGAGCCGACCTTCTTTCGAGATTGGAAAGCCACCACCTTGGTAGTAGCTATTAATTATCAGAACCCATTTTAAAAAAACAAAAGCTCATTTTTCTCCCTCGCCCCTGCGGTAAGACCAAACGGGGTAGTTATCTGAATGGAATTTCTTCCACAAATCTTGCCTCTCCTTCGGGATGTCAATGAACATGACCGTTCCTGCAGTCGCCTCCACTGTTAGATGGGCCTCGGGTATAATAGATGCAAACCAACTCCCGGCTATGAAGTGTCAGTAGACATTTCTACGTCGGAACGGGAAGTCTGACCTGCAACAATGACCAGGTCGCCAAAATGAAATAGGCCGTCGTATGTCTTAATACCCTTGACTCTTTTCTGCGCACCATTTTCTTCAATTATGAGGTTAGACAGCTTTCCCTGGGGGTCTCCAAGGACAAATTTGACGCCGGCTTGTTCGCATAGGAACTTGGCGTAGACATAGGCCTATCCATATCAGTGAGTTGTTTTGTAAGGCATGGGAAAACTTGCTAACCTTGTCTGCAATAGTAATTCCCCCCTGAATGTCAATAAACCCATTGGTGTTACCCTTGTTAATACCATCGATAATATGATATTTCTCCAGCCACTTTTCACCAATTTTCCTCAGTCGTTCTTCTTCTGCAGCGTTATGATGTTGCAACGGTCAGCTCGTTAAGTTCGAAGGCTAACTGCGGTCTATCAACACTCACCTTGCCCACCTTTAGAAACTGCATCTTTCGAAACTCGGGCGCTGTTTTCTCCATCATCGCCAGAATTTCTTTGTAGTAGTCCGGGAGCACCGTCCCTTCACCGAGGAAATAACTTCCGCAGACATGTAGCAGCTTATCCTCCGGGGTGAGACCACAGGAAGCTCGGCTGCCGAACTTCTCATGACTTTGTCGGTCCATTCTTACCAGATATCTCTAGCTTCTATAGCCAGCTGTTGATATCTAGGGCAATTAGTTATCACACACATCTATCTATCAGAAGTGACAGTGATATAGTATCATACTCGACGTTGTCCGCATAGGCCATACGAAACACCTTGTTTATGTCAGCGGAAGCACCATCACAACCATTACAAGGATTGTAAAAGTCCTTATCGAATGGGCACCGATCATAAATTGTGATGTTCCTGTAGCCCGCGCGGGCCAGCCAGAGCGATGTGCTCAGTCCGAACACGCCACCACCGACAATGATGATCTCGGAGTCTTGACAGAGCATTGTGGAAGGCGTCGAAAAACAGACTGGAACCTTAAGATTGATTGATACTGTCTATAGAATTGCTGCTGAATATAATTCCTACGATAAAGACAGTTATTCATGGACGATTGGATCCTCGGATTCTTCCGACAGTCCATGACATTATACGATGGAGATGCTCTGCAGTACCGTCGGTATTCTCCGATATCAAAGAGTTGGTAGTATGTTGTATTATTAGGCTTATCGATTTCTTTATTACCTTTTATATATGCGGGAGGTGGTGGTGGCGCGGAAAATTGAAGTTACATCAATGTATCTCTGAGGTTGATGCGATATATTTTCGATGTCAAATAATATATATAACTATAGACGTTATAGATAATTCTATAACACGTGAGTATACATGTAGCATTTGAAATTAATTAATATAGGATTTCATTGCTACTACGTTCGAATGTTATCAACATTAAATACATGTAGTTGAATACATAAAATATGCTGGCGTGTACATAAGTACATGTAGGGGCAAACATTGAAAACCATCGATTAAAACTAAATACAGTTAGAAGCTAATTCTATAAATATATACACCACATCCAACGCTGGTTGAACTTTTTGAATACATATGTAACCAAGAAGCCTAGATATATAATTAGTATAAGAGTTGTATCCCCAAAATTCACTCTGTGTGACGGAAAAGCGATGGCGTTTGATCATTTGTTGATTTCGGAATCACAGCTCTGCAGGGGATCGTTCGCGGTTTAAATTTGCCCTCAACGAACCAGCTTCATGAATCTGATCCTACATGTAACATAACTCCGTTTGCGCAAGAATGCCCTCCAATTGCACCGATATCCCTCAAAGGGGCCTCATTGTTTATATTTGACCATCCTCATTTACGGTGTATTCGAACGGTTGCCTTGACTGGTGGACTATTAGTCCCCTCGCCTGCCTCTGCACCTTTTCCATCAATACTAATCGTTTCGTTCTCGTCGAGTACGGCTCTCAGGTTGTGAAAACTTGAGTATGTGTCTGGGTGGTCATGGCCTCGCTTCTCCACATTTCGTTCTAGAGATTGTCGATATATCTCCTTGGCCTCGTCTTTCTTGCCTTGTATATCCAGGGTCACACCAAAGTTGTTGATGACCTGCAGTGTATAGGGATGCAGACGGCCGAAAACCTTATCACTGAGCTCTAGTATTTGTCGATATTCTTCCTCCGCTTCCGCAAACTTTCCCTGGAGTCTAAGCACATTGGCTAGGTCGCCCGTGCTTATTAACGTGTATCGGTGTTCTGGGCCCAACACCCTGCTGTTGAGGTTTAATTCATGCCTATCCATATTTTCAGCCACCTCATACTTGTGTTGGAGCATAAGCCCTTCACCAAGGGAAGGAGAGGGAGGATCAAGGCCAAGTGCCCTCTCTCTTAGAGACAAAAGCTGCCAGTACAACTCCTGACACTCCTGGTATTTTTGCTGCATTTCAAGTACTAGGACAAGACGATACATGCTAGATAGCGTGTCTAGATGCTCAGGTCCTTGCACCTTATTTCTCCATTGCACTACTTGGCGGTGAATCTCCTCGGCCGCCGGATACTCGCCACGATATTCCATTTCCAGCGTCCTTTCTACCATCATGGAGATTTTCGATTCATCATGCACCTCAGCCGGACATTGAGCTGCGTCACAAGGTAGTTTTTCGATAGTGGCTCCTTCATTTGGTCGAGAAACGAGCATTGCGTTGGTGGCAATGCTCGAAGCAGCTGGTGTTTCATTCGGCCCCCTTGTCGACTCCAGCTCCGGCAACTGAGATTCGCGTCTAGTATTATCAATCTCCACGGCGCATTGCAATCCTGAATATGTTTCGGTTTGCTGTGGTGGGTTGTTCGGCCGTCTTGATGAGGTATTACGGTTCGTTGATAATTCAGCCATCGCCGGGACAGGTGGTACACTCTGTACGAACTCTGGCATGGTTGGTAACTCAGGCTTCTCACTTGATTCCAAAGGATGAGGTATAGTCATGTTGTTCTCTAAATTGTGAGCACCACGCCGTCGTAGATGATATAACAGGATGGCAATCAGAAGGACGCCGACAACGGCCGCACCAATTCCGATACCGGCTTTGGCGCCAGAAGATAATGTGGAGTCTGATGGACTTGGACTACTCGACGAACTGGATGTTGTCTGGACTGTACTCCCCACAGACGTGGTGGAAATAGGGATGGAGCTCGAGGTCGACGCTGTTGAAGTTGTATCTGACGTAGTTATTGGTATGGAATACCCCGGGGGATACTGCACTCCAGTGGAAATTCCGCTTGATCCAGTATATATGGGAAAGGCGATAGGATCTGTCATTCCAAGGTACGTTGATTCTATGTAAAGTGTGGCACCTGGGGTTTCAGAGCAAATGAAATCCTGATAATCCGTACCGTAAGACATTGTTACGCAATATGGGGCGGTACTTGAGCTGTATAATTATTAGCATTAATGAATAATTACACATTTGGACAGGAGAGGATAAAGTGATTACTTACCATTGCACAACACTGGAAGAGCAACCGGCACTGGTGCATGTCCAAGTGCTCAGTTGGGTATAATCAAGACATGCGGTTAATGGTTGATGGTCCCCAACATTTTTAGCATCACTATTCCAGAAACATGTTATTGACGGGTTTTCATATGACCACACATTGTCTAGTGATGATGCTCAAATCCATATATCAGCAATGCACCAGGAACCTACTTTCTCACACAGAGACCTACCGTAGCCTAAGCCTGAAAACCACCCACAAATGTTCACAGGAATAGAGTCAGCTCTCTTTCTTATGCCCCATTCTATAATTCTAGGTTTTTCGGTAGGACTAGGTGCTAAATTAGGTGTGATCGTGGTTGTAATTGACGTCGTCCTCTGAGCGACGACATCGTGACGGAGAAAATCAGCGCCGACTAAGCTCAGCCAAAAAAGAGGAAGCAGGTATAGCATCTTGGCGTCTCAACATGGGGACCAAATGTGTGCGCAAAATGTAATATGATTCTTCTAGTGATGTGGTACTGTCTTTTAACTTGAAAGCTGTGATAATTTATGCCTCTGAGGCTCCAACCCACCCTAAGGATCCTTCGAGTGCCTGTCATGATGGCATCCAACATGCTACGGAGCACTAGCTTCATCATTGGGCTTGGGTGGTGATCACCACCAAATTTGGTTAGGAATATGTTCTTGTCACGAGTCAGCGAATTTGGGTGCAGTTTTGGCCACTTCTTGATGAGTCTATATGATTGGCCTTCGCTTGGACACGGCTGGCAAATGGTTCGTGTGGGTCAGCCGATCATCATTGCAATAGGAGAATCTATACAGAGTATGCTGAGAAATTGAATCTTTGCCTTGTTTTCTAAAGGTCGTTGATTTCGAAAGAACTTTTTGACCGTACTCTGCTTCATGCTAATTAGCCGTTTCCCCGTGAGTATCAACAATGTCCCGTGACGGTAGGTTAATAAGGGTGGCCATCACAGCTTTGATATTAATAGCATGCCAAATACCTCGGCAATGGAAACGTCATTATGTCTCCCCTCAAAGAGATGGATCTAAAGACCTTCTAGAGTGAGCGCTTGGGGGTATTATTATGGTGAGCCGTGAGTTGTGACGTGGCAGGGCTATGCAAATTAGATGTTTCAACTAAGCTGGTTTTAGCCAAATAACAGACATGGTTGGCATCGCTTAGTATCCTTTTCGCTTTAGGCGTGTCCTAATATGAACCTATGAGTCTACTGTGAAGTCAACCAGTGACCATCATTTACATCAATATGAATATATTAATTTGGGTTCTCAGTAAAGGTTGACCGAGGTAACGACTTCAAATAAACGTGTGTTTATAGTAATTTGGCATGGAGAGTCATGAATATGGTTTCCTTTGGTCCCTCCCGCAACAAATTATTGTTATTTCTTGTCCTTGGGCCACGATTTACGATGGGAATTAGTAAACCTCGAAAAGGCTGCTTGAGAAATGAGTTTACAGTTTGCACCGAATGTCGCCAATTAGGGGTACATCCTAGCTGACCTCGTATTCATTTGCGCTAGCCTCCACTAGTCAAAAGCTGGAAAGACTAAAAACGAGCTGAAAGAGGATTGTTCATTTGCGTTATCGCCTAAACTACCGCATGATTTTAAGGATGGTTTATAGCAGTACGGCTATGTTTTGAATGACTGTTTGATATTCTTCTGTAGCAGCCGATCAAGTCGTACTATTCTAAAAATGCATAGCTAGTGGATAGCACTCACTAGATATTAAACAGATCTATTTCACGTGAGTCGAACATGGCAGAGGAGAAAAATAGAAGAGAAAGTACAGTGGTTGAGGAAAAAGATTACGTACACTTGCTGACTTGGCTCCTCGTATTCGGAGTTTGCGTGACAAAAGTAGTGGAAACTATTCCCGCAACGCGCAAGGCCTCTGAGAGAAATATACCAATTGAAGTTTCTACTATATACCTATATCCAAAATCAACCACTTGAGTCAAAGATACTCTTGTTGTCTCCTGTCTACTTTCTTAATAATTGGTGGTTGTCATAATGTTCTGTTCGTCGGAATTACCGTTAATTATCAAACAAAAGTTTCAAATCCATAAAAGGGCACGATTTCACAATATTATGGACTGGTAAATAAACATTGAAAGACATGTGTAACACTGCATGTGATTTATCCATCTAGTATATCGATTATACATATGTATACATACTGTAAATTGGTATATATAAACCAAAAATGCGGTAACGTCAACAGCTTTGAACGGTACAACGGGTTCATGTGATTCAATTAACTCACTGATATCGAGCTTTTGAGAATATTCGCTGATACAGTTACCTATGTAGAGCAGCTAGCAACACTCGGAACATTCGTACAATTACCGTAATCCTCGCCTCCTGTGACATCGACAGAATCCCATGTCCAGTCAGAACAGGCATCGCTACCACAGACAATGACAATGTTGTACCCGTCGGACGCTACCGCACCATCTCCAGAGATATTTTCAATTGTCAAATCGGTGATGGGAATTCCTGATGTTGGATCCCCGCCATTTAGATCACCGCCATCATAGTTCTGCTCGATGAGAACTCCGTACCTAGCGCGACTAGCGTTAATATTCCCAGTATATCCAGAATAGTTATAAATAACACGGATTAGACAACGTACTTGGAGATGCTTTCAAGGATGATTCCAGAGTATGTTACCCCGGTGATTGTGCCCGTATCACCTTCTGAAGCTTTGACGCGAATACCTAGAAAAATAGTCAGAGTGACTTCCGCAGCTACCACAGGTTTAAGTATTGGGTTTTCTTTACCATTGACGGAGTCTTTGACTTCGGAGTTTTCAAATGTGACAGTGTCAACAGTATTGTCGTCCCGGCCACCGACACTGCCGATAGAAAGTCCATGACCACCAGAGCAAACACCACCACTAAACGTAATATCAGTTCCAGAATTTACCGCAACGCAGTCGTCCTGGTTATATACATTGGCACCAGTAATGGTGACATTGGAGCTGGAACCAATATCAAAGCCGTCGGTGTTATGACCACCTTCGCTATCACCAGCGCTATTATCAATAGTCATATCTGTAATAGTCAAACCATCACAACCGTTGATGCTAACAGCCTGAACCGGTGTATTTTGGATCTGAAGATCGGTAATCGAGGAAGAGGTAAGATCATGCGCATAGAAGAATTTCGGCTTTGTTTTGCCATCGTTACTACCTTCTCCATCCCACCAACGTGCTCCATCAGGGTTCAGAGAGGCACCTGAAGCACCCTGGACGGTGATACCGGTGCCTGAGATTTGGAGCAGAGGGCCATCCCATTCCTCATAACCCCAAGTTGTTTCGCCCTCGAAGATGACCTGCAAGTACTCATATTAGCTTTTGTTTTAAGTACGAAAAGTCCTGGTCTCTCACTGTAGTATCGTCTTCAAGGTCACTTAGATCCAGTGTTGTGCCAGACGGAACCGCGACAGCTGACAAAACTATAGTAGAACATGACTTCTGAGAGGCACTAGCTGATGCCGCGCCGTCCGATCCTGAGAATGTGCAACTTGCTGCCCTTTTTTCCAACAAATTCGGTGCCGATGTGATAGCGGGCTGGGCTACTGGATTCGCAGTCGCGAGCTTTAAAACAACTGCGAGTACCAGAGAACCAAAAATAGTCTTTGCCATTGTGTTTGAGGTTTTCGTTATAGATATATCCTGTCCAATTTTGGGTTAATTCCTTAACATCATCGTGGTTATGGACGAGAAACAGTGTTTATATACCCCCGACATATTCAATAGGAAATAATATCGATTGATGTATTGTCCAACGTTGCAAGTACGACACTCCTTGTCTCGGAAGTATGGGATATTTTCGATTGGTGGCATATATATCCCGCTAGAAGACGTTCTAAATCAAAACGTTTTGATTAAGCCGCAGAGAGGGGCCCTTTGAGTCTTATTTCTCCAGGACAATCCAGGGGTTAATAGAAATTGATGATCACTTAGTAATAACCTATCGATTCAACCTTTTAGAACAGCGTTCCCCTTAAAGCTCGAAGATTAGCTATCGACTCGTGGAAATAATAGGCGATAATAGTAGCCCTACTTTTTTTTCCACCACTCACGTTGGATTGTGGATCGGGCTTTTGTAATGCAACGGATGTAACCGACTAGCTAGCTCTAAATATGCGGGGTCGACAACGTACACCTATGTGAACTCAAGACTTTAATTGCTCATAGAATGTTTGTCATGGAAGGTAGCGACACTCCGCGTCTCTATGAATCTTTAGGTTTCGAGGGCATATTCAGATGTTTCAAGGTTACGCTAAGAGCCCAAGTTTCGGCCAATGGATACTTTGTACTCGGTAATTAACTTTAGATCGGTAGCTGATTTGTGAGGTTTAATAAAAGTATCACACATCAGTGCAATTACAGAAGTTATGCTTTTAATAAGCTTGGATTGCCTGGACTGCTAGTATGGCTTGTAACTAGACCTGATATCGATTAATTTACGGCCGACATTTTAGTGTAACCATAAAACTTCTCTTTGAAGCTATATTACATAACACTTGGGAAACAACACAATTGAACAAAAGACCTCAACTTAAGAAACCAATCTCCTAAATGTGAATAAATGTCCTCACAACTTCCTTGCTCATAGGCTCAACGGCAGATGGGGCCTCGGGGTGCTCAACAGAATTCTTTGTATCTAGTACAAGCCCGCCATATGACATGCTCAGGTAGTTGCTGTTTAAAAATTCCGCGAGGATGGATGCCGGATTTTAACACGTTGGACCCATTCTTGAAATGGGATTAGGTTTGGAATATTGAATGCATCAGCAAGGATGGTTTTGGTCTCCTTCCACGACTGTCCCACTGAGTTTTCGATATAATAGATTGGATATGGAGTGCGATTTGATAGTGCTAGTTCAGAAAGTCTTGCCGCTATATCGTTAATCGGGGCCAAGTAGACGTTTCTATCTACATGTGGAAGGACATTTAATGTCTGCGACAACTTGATCAAGAAGCTAGCGTGCTCGTCTTGGAATCAGCAATCTGTCCTAGACGAACGACCATGGTGCGAAATTGATACGGGTATCTATGCAAGGTTTCATCCAACATTCTCTCGCATCCCCATTTTGTTTCTCCATATCCGATCGGCAGTACCGAGTCGATGTCGACCTTATCTTCAAGGACGATTTTTTTTTTCATTTGGCCACTTTCCACTCCATAGTTTCCAACCACATCCATAGAGGAAATCACTTGAAAGGTAAGCTGAAGTGTCCCAGGACGATCAGACAGCGCCGCTAGCAAAGTCGATGAGGTTGCGCACAACTTGAAACTGCGACTCGAAGCCAGCCAAAGGCCTCTTTACGCTTATAGGCCAGGCATTATGAATAAAGTGAGTAATGGAGCCAACAAGGATTCATATTCAGTCATCGGAAGACCCAACCTCGGCTCAGAACTGACCGTTCTGTCATTCACTATATGCATATGGAACAGCCCCAATATATCGTTTACTTAATCATTTTTGCCTATGAAATATCTTCGTACTATCTTTGGCATAAATTTAATGTGATATGATGGAAAAATTATTTAGATTAACATATTCAAATGTTGATGTAGAACGCTGGAAAGTTTATATTATTGACGTATTTCAACCGATATATCAACGAGGATATTCTTAGCATAATAATTGCTAACCAAAACAGCCGAAGGCTTTTTAGGTAGTCCTTATTACTCCACAGATATACTTATACAAACACATGTAACATTTCAGGTATAAATTGATATGTACGATCCACGTCCCTTACTACTAATGTATGTCATCGGAGATCGGAAAAGATGGACACAACAGAAAAAACATTCGGAGAATACTTAAGATCCGTGAATATACACAACAATGTCCTGGAGAATAATATTTGTGTAAATAGAAGTTCAGGCAGATCTTCACATCCTTGATTGATCACGCAATGGCACACTCGACCAGGCACCGCTTCGCACATAGTCCGGCGACCCTGCTTCCACACTGTCGATAGCCATGTTTCCTAGCTTTCTCCACATATCGCCCTTAATCATGAATCCGTCCCTGTCCTCGTATTCCTTGCAAACCTGTTCTCCATGTCCAAGGGCGCGAACAAGCTTGCAGGCATGTCCGTCGTCGTGGTAGGCCCTTACACGCTTAAATATCTCTTCCCACGACGAATCTTTCTTTGACTTGTAGTTAGTGATTTCGTCGAGAAGGAGCTTCGCAGGGCGTGGCGATGCGTACATGGCCAAGTCGACGCGAATCTTCCATTCGAGGAGGCGGATCTTATTGGGCGTTGAAAGCCATGGCTGTCGTAGGAATGCACTGAAAAAAAGGCTGAGATTTACGGCGTGTATATTCCAAAAGTCGAATTTGACCTGGTGCGGCGGATGCTGTGCGGCACTGGTGAAGTATACTGTCAAGAGGTTAAAAACAAGTGCAGGCTGTAGTATTGGAGTTGGAAGCTCACCAGCTGCGTTAATCATTTCTGCCGTTTTTTCTTCCAGTGTCTCTTCCGTAACATGAACCCGACTAGCGTATTTAGTTTTGTCCCTTGAAAACCACCTCGTGCGACCATAAATTTCTTCTACAAGCTGGACTATTGTTGTATCGGATCGGGCATCTGGACCGTGGGCCATTGCCGCTTTCTCACTTTCGATCAAGTGTGACGCTTCCCGTTTGTCGTGGACAGCGGCTTGCGCCAAAGCCTCCGCAATAATTGCGGGTTGCTCGAACTCAACACCAAAGCCTAGATGGATGATCGGATGCAGGATGCCACCAAACATGCGCACGAGCATGTCATCACCCTGTTCATCCCCTTTGAACAAGTATTCGTTGAGCACCTCCTGCCAGCCCTTCTTGTCCATCTCTTCTTCAAAGAAGACCAAGAAGTTATGGTAGTGTCTTTCGCTGCCTAGGTAGGTCTTGTATATTTTTGGGTCATACATGTCGGCGACAATGGACTCCTTAAGAGGCACTGGTGATCTCTGGTAGGACACGTTATTATTCCACCCTTGCAGAAGCTCAGCAGGCGTAGCATTGAGAGCAAAGAGGGAAAGCAGATGGTGGGCGATATGATTCTATTGCCAGATCAGCAACCATGCGTGTACGATTTTATACTGAAGACTGCGTACATGAAATCCAGCATAGTTGAAATATATGTGATGCTTGTCATGGTTCTCCTGCAAAAGCTCGTTTGTCACATTGGCAGTCTCAGACGTAATCCCCGGCACGTAGAACACAGGTTGCTGCGACGACGACAGATGGACCTTCGAGGCGGTAGTCATTGTGCGAGTAGACCGTGGTGGAGGTGATCTCCAGGTTTTCTGTGCTGGGTTCAACCTTGAATGCTCGTAGTTATAGGTAGATACACTGAGCACGCGAGTGTGTCTGGCTAACATTACCACTTACCGTTACCCACCACCACAGTGCAAAAAAGACAATCAAGTGTGGGATTCCAGTGGTGCTAGGCCTGACAAAGTCACTATACCAGTATGCAGTAAACAGTAGTGAATAGGATATCCATACCTAAACATGGTCTTGATACGTGGGAATAACGGCTTAGGGGGCGCTCTCAGATGAGGTCTTCATCGAGAGATCGGTTGTTGATGCCTAGAGCTTTTGCGACATTAGTAAACGCTAAGGCATACAAACGAAAGAAAAAACAATGAAAAGTAATTAGTAATTCCTTTTTACGCCGTGTTATTGTCGTGACAAACCCAACTCGGGCACCATCATCGGGACACAATCGTCGGGGAAGATCCGGGGTAATCCGGAAGTGGACTCAATGTGGAAGCCACCAACAAACCCATGAGGGGCCAAACATGTCCAAGGGTGCGACTACGCAACGGATCTCGGCTCTTCTATATTCGCGAGTCTAATTAGACTTCGAGGTAATTACTGAATGCTGCAAAGTATATCGAGTCGACATGGCTGTGGCCCTTTTGAGTTCTATAAAAAGTACACCGGAAAAGGCAGCACGGTTTTAGAATGCTATGGCCGGATTGAGAAAGGCGAATAGCCATATCGAATTTTTACTGAAAGATGATTTCGAGTGGTCTGTATAGGGGGCACTGTTGTTGACGTTGGAGGTGGTAATGGTCGTCTATCCAAGAGCTTGGCGCAAGTGAGTATACCGACCAAGGGACTATTTTCCGAAGCTATATCTGAGATAATAAGCACTAGCTTCATCCCGACTTGCACTTTTTTGTGCAGGATTTAAAGGCTAATCTACTAGTCCAAAGTCGTGACTCGCTTTCTAAGGATCTCCGCGACCGAGTCACTTTCGTTGAACATAGCCAGTCAAGAATGCCTCTACTTTCCTGATCCGGCAAGTTACTCATAACTGAGCTGACCATGATGTAGTAAAAATTGTCAAGTAATTTGTTATTAGACTTTAGAATGCCGCTCTAGACACCCCGCTGCTCATTAACGATATCATAATTCCGGGTGCCTAGCCTCGTCAGATTGCACGCTAGATAGATATTTACATGCTAGTTATTTAGGGTCCCAAACAGCGCAACAAGAAGTGATTTGAGGCATATCCGAAGGAAGCAGATTCCAGATACGACTGGATATTGGCGAAATGTTTGATGACTGACCTCTGGGTCTCGTGTTATATTTAAAGCGATAGATCAATGTTTCGACGGCGGGTGGTCATATGTAGGTAATGAAAATATGTTTGAACTTGTAAAGAAATTATCGATCTGTATAATACAATGCTCGTTTATAGTTTATTATACAGTTTCAAACGGGTAATTATGGGCCCGTGTTAATCACTAATTAGCTTCCTCAGTTGTTCACCTCCTTCAGCTTTGATCTCATGATATGAATGATTCGCAAATGCTCGGCCGTTAACCAAGTAGCGAGCTGTTGATATAATCCATCAACACGGTCAAGACTAGACTTATTGCTACTTATGATTGAATCGTCCTGACGTAAAGTGAATCGATCAATTAGGAGACCTGCTCTTCTCATCTCCCCTAATAACAACTGAATTTTCAGTGCCGCCTGAACGCGTTCGTCGTCTACACTGAATCTCCCAACGGCTATGTTTGCCGGTAGAACCGAGGTCGGTATCGTAGTGGAGAAACGAGAAGCAGCAGCTTGCATACATATTGTGGCTTGATGGTACCACAATAGGACTTTGGAAACCATTGAGGCCTTTAAAAACGCGAGGCTTGGGCATAGGGCACAAGAGCAGGCCTGGAGCTTGCTAAGCTGATCAATCGCTTCTCGACTCAGACACAGCATGTGGTCAAAAGGCACCTCGTCGACGCTCAAACTTGCTCCTAATGATGGGTCGTCTAACATGGATAGCCTACCTAGCATTTCGTAGGCCATGCGCCAACACTCGTGGTGCGGTAAGACTTCGTCAAGCGTCTGGAGCCTCGTAGGGGGGACTGCATGTGTTGCGAAGTTAGTGGCGTAAGATTGGGCCATATTCGGAAATGGACTGGTGGTGAATTGAGAGACAGCAGGCCATTCGACTAAGTCAAGCGTGGCAAAGGCCGATTGATCGCCAATGCCATCGCCTGCATTACCGGCTACGAGCACACGTTAGCGAGGGTGGGTAACGGCATACGACGCCGTCCAAACTCACTTTCTAGGGCACCTAACTGCTCAGGAGATGTCTGCGTTAGGCTTGAACGAGGCTTATGTCGCGGGGGTTTCCCCGTCTTACGCGAAACTCCATAGACACACGGAATGCCGTGAGAAACGCAGCGTCCACACCGGGGCTGGCCACGGTCACATCGCAGTTTAGCAGATCCACACTGGTCGCAGCTTACCCGGAGCTTTGGGTGAGCAGCTTTCGGTCTTGCCGCATTATATTTGGTCATCTTTCGGGGAAATGCGGTTAGTTGTGGTGTGAACTGAGGTCGTTGTCGGAGCAAGTAAATTTTTTTACTTATACATACCATGCGGGTTTCGGTTGCTCAACGGCCCTCTAGACTATCAGACCTATTGTTTATTCGCGCGCACCGCAGCTTGATAGGTGTTGAAAAATGTTGAAAATAACTTGTTGGCAGATGGGATATCGCCAAATTTCCCGGCCTGCCAATCGGTTTATATGCGGATTCGGGCCATCTGTATATCTGTATCCACCATGTATACGGTGCCCAATCGGGTCAAGTTACGGCCTCTACGTTCCCTCGTCCACCAAAAAGGAGTAAGCTTTGATCTCCGAGGCTAACTGTGTTTTACACATTCCCCCGACTCTGATCGACAGCTGTCATCACCCCCACGCTGTGATTCACGATACAAAGGGGCCGCCGTATTCTCCGTTACCCGAGATCTTACCCCGGACCATCAGGATGCTCGGGAACGTCATCTCGGCAAAGATTGGACAAACCATACTAAAGAGTATTTTCATGGGTAGTTGTAAAGATAATCTGCCCTGTCAAGTGTAGATATGATCAGCACCCCACGCGGTTTATGTAGTCTTGCTGGACTTTAACCAGTGGCTTAGCTGAATTAGTTGATAAAATGAATAGGCCAATGAGTCAGGCAAGAAGAGGGCTGAGCTAGGGAGAAGGCCTGTACGTAGAATGATCATGTCTGTCTGGTCTTCTGCATGATCCATTGAACCTACTTCGGTTCTATTCTGTATTTCAAGCGACTTTTTAGAGTGTATAGAACCTGTTTTCCTTTGTTATATTTCATTCTAATTATCGTCATTAAGTCACTAGGCGACTTGCTGACCAGTTCAATCCAAGAATCAAATTGAAATAATCTGATCATGTAAAGGTTAAACTATGGGGGTGTTTTACCTCCAGATGTCCTTACTACGAGGAGACTGAGGATACTCGTCTACAAGATAATGATTCTGGGTGCGGTATATTATCTGGGCGCCTCAGGCACCATATAATCCAGCCGCAGATAGCTTCCCGGGAGGTTCTCGCTTACCGAGAACCACGCACAATAAACACCACTTATACCATCCAGACCACCAAGATATTATTGTATACGGAATACTAAAATATTTATTCTTCGATAATGATAGTTGTTTATATACATTGAATCTCTGGGGCTGTCACTCGCTCTCCTGGACACTGCTCTGGTGTTAGGTGGCTGGAGTTATGCCGTTATCTCCGTTGTTTCTCCGGTGTTAGGTGAGAGCTATGCCGTTATCAGATATCTCCGTTGTTTGTCGGTTTAATATTTCATCTCCATTGTATAGTCCTATAGCCTTTCGGATCCTTTCTTTCTAGGGAGATGTACGGAGATCTCCTATCTTTGGTGGTTTGGGTCTTCAGCACCATCAGTTCTAGTGCTCACCTATAGGGTCTCATCTTCCACATGTCTGTTAGATTTTAGATAGGTCATCTTGACAAGAGCTTGTAGGCTTTACTATTATTCAGACTAACAGTGCAAATAAAGCTATTATTATGAGAAAAAGTTGTGATATTTCGCAGTCAAGTGAAAGGTACCGTACTATCAGCAAAAGTGCTTTCCAGCGTTCACTTCTTCCGGTATCTCTCTGCGATCTTGGTGATCATATGCTGTTCTATAGTGATCGGATTATCCTTACTCGACCCATATAGTGGAGACAACATTGTATTACCATTTGCATCAAAAAAGAACACGATACTATATCGGTCTCAACTCGCGATTGATGACGCGGTGCACACAGCTCTTATAATCGTTCTTGGTCCTGAAACTGAGCATGTCGCCAATACTGACAACGTACACGCCTAGATTCTGCGGACCGGGCTTCCACTCGCCGGTCCTGGAATCGGGGAGGATTGCAAAATCAATCATCAGGAAGCAAGGATACATCATGCCAGACATTCCTTCCCATTAGGAACCGCCGAGTCTGAACATGTGGATCATCCGCCGGCCGGTCAACCCCCGTATAGAACCATTCTTTGAGGTCAGGCAGGACACCATCTGCGTAAGACTACGAGGCCAGTACATCGTAGCCTCTACGGCCCCCACCTAGGGCGGTTATAGTCTCATAAAGGAGACAGAAGAATTTTTTCGCCCCGGCAAACACCGCCTGTTGCAGATCCTTGCTAATGCCATAGCCAGTTATCTAGAAAAATCCCGTCGAGCGGCAGGCGGATCGCACGATGGGAACGATGGCCTTAGCCTCGGGGGAGTTTGGGTCCGCCAAAATGGTCCAGAGGTCCACGGTGGAGATCTCAAAGCTATGACCGGTGTCGATTCCAGTCGTCGCCTTGGTCGTGGGTTTACCGCAGGGCTAGGGGCCGTGGTATTTTTTCTCAGCGACGATGACGCTGGGAGACATGATGATGAGTGGAGGCGGTTTTGGAAAGAGTTAACTGAAATTCCTTGAACGCAAATGAGAGTATGATTGTTTGAACGATTTGTCAACTAGACCACGGGTGTTCATTGAATCTCTTCCCTTGGAGAAGGGCAATGGACTCGCATATCCTAGGTGTACATATACGCCATCAGAAATATTTTCTTTTCAGGGACAAATTAAAGCCTCGGAAAGCAAGCTAATGTATAGTACTATAATTGAATCATTAAGAGCCAAAGACGATATCGCCGTTTGTCTATGATATTGGAAGTCGAAAATCGAAATCCCTGATAACAATCAGGTATACCCAGGAATATTATTTTTAACCTAGAAGAGGACGCAATCCATGCTACGTACCTGCATAGGCGGGCTAGAGTTTTATATCAAACTCAAGGGATTCGTTCGATCCGATCGACCTGCGCACATAGGGAAAAGGTACGGAAACGTTGGGGAGCACGAGTAGAGAGCCTCGAGCGGGGAAGCCCATCTAGAGTCCGAACTCCGAAGGCTGTATATATGTAAGTAAGGCAAGAGTAACATGTCCGAGTCCTGTCCGCGTTTATTCTAACTCCTGGGTTTCCTCCGGCGGAAATAATAGTCCTAAAACCGAGCCATCACCGGGCACGCGTCTTGTCGACCAGCTCCCAAAATGATGTCGTTCAATCAGACTTGATATAAATAAGACAAGAGCTCAGAATGGAATTCACGTCGAGAACTTGATAAATCAGTGGTGAGATCTCCATCCGACGATAACGACACATACGCACACACCGATACATAAGTTTAAATTATCACAGTTTGATACTAAGCCTAGCAGCCATGACGCGGACCCTTCTTACCGGTGGAAGTGGCTTTATTGCCGCTCATATTCTCGAAGCGCTTCTTAAACGCGGGCATTCTGTCGTGACCACCGTCCGCTCAACGGAAAAGGCAGAGCAGATCAAAACATCCCACCCGGGTGTCTCAAAGGAGAATCTGGATTTTGTTATTGTGCCTGATCTTTCCGCGCCTAATGGTGGGTAGTCACATGTTTATTTATCCTTTTGGTTTATTTTTTCCCATTTAAACGGTCCACGTGAACTAACCGTTGAAATGTATATGATATCTAGCCTTCGACCACGCGGTCATTTCTGATCCACCTTTTGAGGCTGTGATCCATACAGCCAGCCCGTTCCATTTCCGGGTTCAGGATGTTAGGAAGGATATCCTAGATCCAGGTTTGTGCCCCAGATTTCCGAAAAATCCACCTAGAAGACTACGTGCTTATGAGACTGGTCTTCAGCTATCAATGGAACTGTTGGTCTCCTCGAGGCCGTCGAAAACAACGCTCCGTCAGTTAAGAGAGTGGTGGTTACATCTTCCGGCGCCGCAATCTTGGACTTTTCCAAGCCTCATACATATACTTTCACAGATGTAACGACTTTGTTCATGTCTTAAAACTTATATCCCGTACCCATACTAACCTAACCTAGGCGGATTGGAACAACATGACCTGGGAAGAGGCTACTTCCAACCCCCTTAATGCTTACCGCGCAAGCAAGGTATTCTCTGTAAGTTCAAAGTTTCAGCGCCTAAGTTCGACCACCAGGCTGACCACTCTGTAATTAATTAGGAGAAAGCTGCATGGGACTTTGTGGAAAAGAACAAGCCCCACTATTCCCTCACAAGTGTAAGTTAGAAAATGTCAACCATGACATTATCAAAAGGGTCAAAATACTTAATACTCACACATTATTGCTTGTCAGATAAACCCACCCATGGTCTACGGTCCTATAGTTCATCATATCAAGGACCTTGATGGACTAAATACTTCCAACGAGCGCATTCGCGACATTGCCTTTGGTAAAGCAAAGGATAGCTGTCCATTCACTGGGATATTTCTGTGGGTGGATGTCCGTGACCTGGCATTGGCACATGTTCTAGCAATTGAGAAACCTGAGGCGGCTGGCCAGCGGCTCTTATTTTCTCCAGGACAGTATTCCAACAAGGACATTGTGGAATGTATCCGGGAAGCATTCCCTGAACTCCGAGACGGTTTGCCGACGGGGGACGCATTGAAGCAGGGTGATTTCCCACCCACAGGATGGTATGGGTATGATAATACCAAGTCCAAGGAGGTCTTGGGCATCAGCTATCGACCACTGAAGGAGTGTATTGTTGATACGGTGAACAGTCTTAAGCTGTTTGTCAAATAAATGCCAAGGCAGAGAAGATAGCATTTGAAATATAACTAAGGTGAAGCTTGCTAGAGATTTCATTATAATTACCTCGTCAGTTGTCGGATTGATGGTGATTCGATACTATAAGATATGTTTACGCTAAGGGGACTCAACGTGCCTTGTCGTACTGTAGGCGGAGCTCTCAATTAACTGGCTTTCCGCGATCGCCACAGCTAGCTGACCAATTCGTATTTCCTTTCGCTGCGGGTTAGGAAATGCGTACCATACAATCAGGCATCCTAACGGCTGTCCCAGGGTGACGATGATGATGATTATGATTATGGAGGTACGGCTTTATAGAAATGAGGGTAGTTGGGTGCCACTTCCAGTCTGACAAAATTGAATACATAGTAGACACCTATCAAAACCTCGGTTGCTCACAGAGAAAGATTCCTGCACACCAGGACCGGCGTACGTTGTGTAAACCCTGAAAGAATGGCCCCCCTCACCTCGTGCAAGGACAAAATAGAACCTGAACTGAACTTTATGTAGCAGGAAAAGAAGGACAGCAAGAAATATCCGACTAGATCGACAGTTATCCGTTCAGGAATTAAACAACTTATTGCATTTTCCTCGTCCATTTTTATTAAATTTCTCTCCAAAGCATCAAAATTTGCCCAGATGACCGCGAATTAACTTACACTGCAAATCAGATGCAACCTGAGAATATTTCACATCTCAACTGGGGTGCCGCTTGCATTTGCCATTTCCTAGCTGCTTGAAAGCTATGTTTTTGAGTTAAGAAAAATCAGTATTAAATCGAAGAAGCAGCATTCAATAACCGGGGACTCAGTCGCCATATGTAATACTCCAGATTATGTCTTTCGATCAGCAGGGAGGGAACCTAATTTCCATAGCCCTCTCTGTACCTTGATTATGCTGGTTTGAGATAGGCATAGCACAACTCATAAGGTCTCAAATCGTTACGCAATGCTCTTTTACGTGCCTGTTATAGTGGGCCCTCATGGGACTCGTTTCGTCCGCTATCATTTTGATGCTAGTTCTAAGTGAACCAGGCCGGTCCATGCCACTATGGCTCCATAATAAATACCATATTTGCATGATGACATGGCATGCTAGCTAGCTAGGGATAGTGTACTTTATCTAATAATTCAGTGCCGAGTTACCTGATCTGACTCAAAATCTTATACGTTATCGATAGTGAGGCCCATTAACCCTAACACTTACTCAACCCCGATTAGAACCGTGTCAATCCAGCAACGTAATGAGAAATTCATAGTATTACGACGACAAAATCCAGTTCTCAAAGTTACCGCACGAGGCGATTGCCGGTTGGATAAGCTGATGCACAGGCCTTTCTAGCTCGTGTTTACTGGGGTTCACTGTGGGTCAATCGCTGGAGCTGGGGAAAATACCTCCGCGGAGCTAGCAACGAGTTGAGAATATCTCCCATCTTGTACAAATACCAAGTAGAAGCACTGTGAATATTTAGTTTTCTATCGTTACTATTGTTTCCGACCGAGGAATGGTCGCCGACCTCCTAGTATTAATGCTATATCGCGACGCTCGTGGTCGCTTCCTCATAACTTCAATAATAACATCACCCGTTAAACCTGTTTTAGTGGACGTTTAGAGGAAATGTCGCAATTTATGTCCAATATATGTGATCATTCAACGTCATCTATGGACATCTGGCCTGCCCAGCGGACTTTTCGCATGATAAATAACCTTTCCAGTATGGCCATAAATGTTCCTTCTTGACCCATTGCATCATTTTATGTGCCGAGCACGTTTACATATTTCAGCAGTGTATTTTGTAGTTTTAATTGTTCTATATAAATAAGTAGTAGGCAAACTCATGTTTCACTGCTGCCGCTTTGTTTCAAGGTCCTAGAGAGAGTTTAATACCTTCATCAGTGTATCTACATTGGCGACTGGCAAGTCTAGCCCACTTCAAAAATGTCGCAGGAGTCATTTTCTTCGGAATCTGTAAAGCAGGTAGCGGCTGTGACAGTTGTCGAACCGTCATCAAAGAAACGGTACGAGGGAGGGTCCGGTACATTCGCCGCTGGGGGGTCTCTGGACCTCTATGAGCCGATCGCTCAGTACGAGGGAAAACATAGATATGATCCAGAGGCTAGCTGGACAGAAGCGGAAGAGAAGAAACTGGTTCGAAAGGTAAGAATTTGGAATAGCCGTATAACCCGCATGTTCTTTGGCCATTACCCAATGCTCATATCGATTGTCACTTTCGATTGCTAATATCCATGGAATGTAACTGCAGCTTGATTACAAGATCTGTTCTTGGGTCTGCCTTATGTTTTTCGCTCTGCAACTCGACCGCGGTAATATTTCGCAGGCTCTAAGCGATAACATGTTAAACGATCTTGGTTTGTCGACGAATCAGTACAACTACGGAATGACAATCTTTTACCTGTGTTTCCTGTGCGCAGAGGTTCCTTCACAAATGATTTCAAAACGGCTAGGGCCAGACAGATGGATTCCCATTCAAATGGTTATTTGGAGCGTGATTGGGATATGCCAGGGCCTGGTCGTTGGAGAGAAAAGCTTCTATGCTGTCCGTGCACTATTGGGGTTGGTAGAAGGAGGATTCATTCCTGATGCCTTGCTCTACTTATCTTACTTCTACACCAACAAGGAACTGCCGATGCGCGTGAGCTTCTTCTATTGTGCGTCAAACGGTACTTTTATAGTTGCGGCCTTTTTGGCTTTTGGTATTCTTCACATGCGCGACATTGGGGGCTGGGAAGGATGGAGATGGCTTTTCGTACTTGAAGGTGCCTTGACTGCCATCGTGGGTGTTCTATCCTGGTTTTATTTGCCCCCGAGCCCGACTCAAACCGCGAGCTGGTTCCGAGGCAAGGACGGTTGGTTCACAGAGAGAGAGGAAACTATCATGGTGAATCGAGTTTTACGGGATGATCCGGCAAAGGTACGCTTGCTTTCATTCTCCTTCCATTTGACGACATACGTGCGTGAGATGAAATAGCAGGGTTGCTGACTTGATAAAGGGCGGTATGCATAACCGACAAGGCCTGACTTTGAAACTACTATGGGACTCCCTTATGGACTATGACCTTTGGCCTCTCTACGTAATCAGTCTCACCCTTCTCATTCCGACGCAACCCGTGACCGCGTACCTCACCTTGAACCTTAAGGCACTTGGGTTTGACACATTTGAGACCAATCTTTTAACCATTCCCGCTTACGTTTTGTTCTTGATCCAACTCGTCTTTTGGGTTTGGGTTTCTGAAAAGATCAACAACCGACAGGCGATTGTCTTGTTTTATTCGTTCTGGTGCCTTGTGCTCCTGCTTGCACTAGAGCTATTGCCATCCACGGCTGGTCCCTGGGCATGGTATGCAGTCACAATGCTCATAGTCGGCTATCCATATATACATGCTATAAATGGGAAGCACATTTTCTACCTTTTGCAATACAATCAGGAACTAACTGTGTTATAGTTAGCTTGACATCACGAAATGCCGGTTCAGTGCGAACACGAACCGTGGGCAGCGCCATGTATAATATGATCTGCCAAGCAAGCACTATTATTGGTTCTAATGTAAGTCTTACATTTCATCATACAACATGTAATTTTATTCGGTACGGAGATAAGAGTCAGTAAATCTGACATGGTTTGATGGTGCAGATCTACCGAGACGACGACAAACCCTATTATAGAAGAGGCAACAAGGTATTGCTGGCGCTTGTGGGATGGAATATTGTCATGACGATCTTCGTAAAACTTTACTACGTGCGACGTAACAAGACACGAGAGGAGATATGGAATACCATGAACCCGGAAGAGAAAGATCATTATCTGAGGACCACCAAGGACCAAGGAAACAAGAGGCTAGACTTTCGCTTTGCGCACTAAAAACATTCCACTGCCGTCAACCCACGATTTGCCTGGAATAATGATACATAAGCACAGCGTTGACCGATAATTTCCGGACATATCTCTGAGATCATCTGTCTGGTATTACATTTAGTCCAACACGATAAACGGTTTTCACATACGATATCTCCAACATTAGATACTTGATATAGAACAATGCTCTATTTACCTTTTATCAATTAGGGATACTCGAAATGTTCACTATTGCTCTTCTCACTTTTATGTTTAGTCAAAGACCTCTTCGTATTTCCCCAATTACTTAAATTGTACGCGAAAATATTTTACTCTGGAATCATGATATCTTATAAACGTCTACATCAAAATATTTTCTTGGCAGATCTTCGGATGTTAAATTACGATGGTTCCAATCTAGTTTTCCGTGAAGTATTTAACACGAGGTACACATATAACAATATCCCTGTGTGTCGAACACAGATGACACATGACTAAGGTTATTCACAGTCACCAAAATTAGTTCCTGGGGTGATGGGACTTATGCGAAATACCGTTCTCTCATTCTTGTTAAAACTGTAGAGATAGCCGAGGGCATACAGACATCACAGTACTCTTTTATATACAGTCACATCTCTGTTCGAGTGGTCCTCTACTATAATTTCAATGCAACTATGTTTGGCTTCCACATATAACTCTTTAAAACACATTACCCTTGGTTTGGGTCATATTCTTGACGTTCAGGTTCTTCATGATGCTAACCCAAATGAACCCCAATACCATGAATACCGTACCAGCAATAATCATCCTGGGCTGAGAATAGCCGTAGGCCTTCACGATGGCATCGCGCGTGGGGCTTCCAACTGGGTAGCTGAGTTGCTCAGGGAGACTTTCATAGATCAGATATAAATTCGACATGGAATTTTCCGGCAGTTCCTTCCTCAGTTTCGGCAAAAAGGTGTTTGTCCAAATAGATCCACAGATTGCGCTTCCCACGGCGTCGCCGATACTACCCATAACAAACAACAAGGAAAGCACAGCGGCGACTTGTTGGTGGTCAGTTGATGCAAGAACGGCTAGCTGTACGCAGAGAATAAAAATACTGCCAGCAACGGAGAAAAATATCTCACACATGACAATATAGCCTATGTATCCCCCAGGCTGACGAAAGTGAATCATAAGACCCAACCCGAAGATATAAAGTGGAACACAAATCCACAGAATCCATTTAAAGCGACCGGTCACACGAATAAGCCAACCAGCAACAAATAAGAAGACGAACGACACCACGCTAAAGGTGTTGCCTACATATCCCGCTGTTGCAACATCTAAATCGTATACCACTTGTAAAAAGGACGTGAGATAGGAGGCGTAACAGAAGTAAGAGATTTGATATGTCATGTCCAGAAGGCATGCCCCTAGAATCGTCCTGTCCGTGAGGAATTTGTAGTTTAAGAACGGGACTGGGGCTAAATATGTCTCATAGAAGCCAAAGAGTATGATGAGAATTAGGCCAACTGCGATCATCGCAATGATATAGCCGGATTTCCAACCGTGGGGTGCTGTAGTAGCTAGAGTAAACGGGAGAAGGAATATAACAAAGCCCCCAGCGAAGAGAACGACTCCTATCACTTTAATAATAAAACGGTGTAAGCATTTCATAATTATTTAGGGGAAGAGTTGCTGTTGTTACTCACGATCAAATTCTTTTACCATCCACCAGACACGTTGTAAGCTCAATTTTGTATTCGTACTTTCTCTAGCGAAATTCCCTTGCTTCTCGGCCTTGTGCAAGTTGTAGGCTAGCATGAAATAAATGGGCAGCCCGAAAGCCGGCAGGATTATTGCCCAGATTCCATAGCCCCATCGCCAGTTGACGTTGTCTAAAAAGGCTGCAGCCGCTTTGGAACCACCAAATGCTGATATTAAAGCCGGAGACGAGGTGAATGCAAATGCTAGGCCACGGTTTCGCAGATCCGTCACGTCGGCTGCAAGCACATCCCAGCTGTAGGAAAGTCCTCCAAACCCTACTTGGTAAAACACCTATACTAATTTTAGCCGCTGGAAGTTGAGCTTGCCTAGCCATGACCACTTTCACCCTCTTACCTGTCCAGCGCAATAGGTAGCTATGTTGTGGGATGTTGCCAAAAGGACCAATCCGAGAATGCAGAAAACCATCATCAAGAGGAACCCCTCTGCACGACCCCAGAGGTCCAAGGCCTTTGCCATTGGAATATAGACTGCGGCTGACATTGCGTTTGCCACAATGGTTATAACAGTTATGAGTGAATGGCCTTGGAAAGAACTCGTGGCGTAAGGGCTCAAGCTATACACCATGGCGCTTTTAAAATTGTTGACCAAAGTTAGGAACCATATTCTATTTTCAAAAGCAAATATCAGCAGTCAGACGTCTATCCTAAAATTTGAAGTTGTTTCTGATAAATGTACAATACCAAGATTGTGAACATCGATCTCCGACTCCACGTGACAGTCACAGCCTCGATTTTCTTTACTCCTGCCTGAAAGTCATCGTTCCTGGTCGTTTCATTGACACAGCCATTTATTCCATCTTTTTCATTCGCCACTGTTGACAGCGCATCTTGTCCTTTACCCGGGCCACATTCAGTGTCCGTGTCAAACTTGGGGCCAATAGTTGTATGAGATCTGTTTATAGTTTCCATTTTCGTTTCGCAGGTAAAATATAGACACGTTATGAACAATAAACGGGCGATACACCATCAGTGGATTAAACACTAGGTTTGTGGTCAAGAAAAATGAAGTTTTTTGCGGACGAGTGTCGGAGTTGTTACGAAAAATGCGGAGAAGGTCGATAATAAAAATAAGCAAGCTGTCAATTTTAATGACACAAGACTAGAATTTCCCAGCCCCGACGCTAATGATTAAACCATGCCGTAGCGTGCAAACTTCTCAAATGCTATAGATAATACACCTTGGTCTTCTTCCACAGGTAGAATCGTTGTTGGCCTTCCATATCAATAGTGCATATATGTGTACGCTGTTCTTGATATCCCTCAATGTATATAAGCCGCTTAGAACTTACATGTACGCTCCCAAACTCAATGGTGTATGAGGACTTACGAGTGAGTATATTGGAACTAAATTGGTGTAGTTGCGATGCAACCCTATTCTGATCCATCTGATAAGCTTAGAACATCGTTAGTGCGATCTGATAACCCAGCCTGACTCGGAACCATATCCGACATCGGCCAACATTTCGCAAAAGAATCGGCATATTCCGGAGACACACTCTTTGGTGAGGAAACTTGCAGCGAAATCCATTACCGTATAGCTTCTTCAATGGACTTTCACCCATCGATATCTAAACAATCAATGGTTGTCTCGACAGTGAGTTCCCATCCACCACTGAAAATATAAATCACTGGCAGGCAGGCAGAACAAACCAGCTTAGATGAAAAACGACTAGCTTCCTGTAGCAATCCAACCATGCGAACCCGGCGGGCTTGTCAACAGTGTTGCTAGCTTTGTTTAGTTAGAAGTCTTTGAACTCGCTTAGATGAGTTAAAAACTGATCTCCCTTCTTCAGATAAGGCCCGTGAATACTCATTACAGGAGCAACAGTGCTAACAATACCCTACTCTCAATATCAACATTTATTCATCACATAGTACTTATGTCTTCAGTCAGTGGATATTTCTCTCCCTGAGCAGTAATCTGCATTAATCGTACGATCCATAATTTAAACTATTCTAGGAATAACCCATGCATAACTACATAGTCAGATGTCAAATCTAGAAGCCCTTGACTGTGTACATCTATTTACTAGTTAAATATACCAATCGTTTAGATATAGTTGTCGCCCTCACCCTTCTACGATACTAGATGCAATATACAACGATTACATAGCATTTATAAAATCATTTAAAGATATTCATCTATTTTCTAGAAGGGTATCGCAACTGTCCTACCAGTTGTTGCTCAACAAGTATCCCGTCCATATATTCATCGTTTGTGATTACTACGGACTGGGGTTTACTTGGAGTTTACATAGTTGCAACTCGACAGAGACGTCCATGCTCCACCTCTTGCCAAGCTTCGCTTCCCACGGATTTGAGGCCGTAGAAAATGCCATCAAGGTCATATTTTCGCTTGATATCACGCAAGCGAGCGTAGTTGGGCCCATAAAACACCTTCTGCCAACCTGGTTCATTTGGATCACCTTCATTCAAATGCGCTGCGCCTTCAGGGACCAGCTTTGCAAATTCAGGAATAAGTTCGTTCGTGATTAATACTTGATCTGCTACATTTTTATCCCAGTCGGAATGACTCCATAGCCTATAGGAATTGATTAGCATTCGTAAAGAAGTGAATTTTCCGGTTGACATGATACGTACGTTTCTAATACTAAATTAAAATAGTGCATCCCGCCACTGGGGATGTCCCACGAGCTACGTTAAGAATAAAGCGGAGATAAGACCCCCTTTCGATGGAATTGTCGATACGCCTGAGTTAAAGATGGGTTATCGTTTTGCACGAGAGACCGTGGGATCAAGAGGGCCCCTATTTGAACCGTTGAGATATTTTGGTGACCATTCATATCCTTGTATGCACCTAGATACGTTGAAAATGACCTCGACTGGAAGCCTAAGTGAAAATAGATAGTGATAGTTGGTGAATGTCACAATACAAGAAAAACAATTTAAATTACAGTACTTGACCCTGAGTTTGTCTAACTTAGAGATAATGGGCTTAAATAGGCCTTCAAGCTGTTCTCCTGTCAGTCCCGGTGCCATCACCGGACTGAGTTTGAAAAAGTTTCCCCCTGTGATATAAAAGGCCGTGATTTCAGTATCAACGAGAGCGAGGAGATAGGCATGAAACATTCAATGGCATGATAATAGTCATAATCTGAGAGACCTGCATTGGTGGAAATAAGTTGGGCGCCTGCGGTATGCGTGTCTGGATAAGCCTTGCTTGTCATGGAGACGACAATGCCATACGTTCCTCCACCGCCTCCAGACAATGCCCAATACAAGTCGGAATTTTGTGTTGGCGATGCAACCAAGTGGTCGCCACTAGTTGTCACAACTTCCCATTCAAGGACCTGGTCAGATCCCAGTCCATACTTGGATGCTGTCGGTCCTTTTCCGCCGCCTTGGCTGTAGCCTCCTGCGTAACCCACACTGTCGCTATCGCCTCCTGCTAGTAGGAGCCCATTGACATGAGCTGCCTCGTATGCTTTGGTTGTTTGAACTCCGGCACCGACTTTAATTGCTTTACCCACGTAAGTCAGCGACTCATAATCAAGGATTTCGATACTTTTCATATGATGCGTCCAGATAGACAATGCACCGCCCCTGTGGCTCTACCGTAATAATTGTGCCCAGTGTTGCGAATTGTCAAACCAATGTTGTGGCCCTTTGCATATTGAATTGCTTTCTGAAAGTCTGTTGCGCCAGTCGTGTTGATGGTGTATTGAACGTACGTTCCTTGAACGCAGGGCAATCCGCCCGGGAAAAAAGGGTCGCAACTTTGGTTTGCAAAGAACTGAGCCATAACTGACGTTGGATCGTTCGAGAGAATGTCAGGGGAGCCCCAGTTGTTTCGCAAGTTAGCACATCTCTCCGCGTCGTATACGCCGAAGGCATTGCTTTCCTCGTCGCAAAAACTGGCGAGGGGTTTTGGAGCAATGAGCTTGCCTCCAAGGGTCTGGTTGAACTTGTCCCACTCTTCGATCGACGGCCAGCATGAATCTGACGGCATACAGCGACGTGTTGGAATATCCTCGGCGTTGCCAATTACACACTGAAAATTTGCCGCTGGCTTTGCCCCATGCGCCCTACCTGCTGTAGCAAGCTACCAGGGGTAAGCGACACAAGTGCATCATAGCTGACGTTCCACAACGACATTGTGTGTGTGTGTGTGTGTGTGTGTGTAAAGCAAAAGGGCGCACCTTTGTGGTTCTTTAAGCACTTGCGTATCATCGCGGTGAAAACAAAAAAAACAAAGAAATATAGAAAATGCAGTTGCTAAATTGTATCAAGCAGTATACCGCGTTGAAAATTACAGATCGAGCGGCGATGTATCAGGTATCCGGGCCAGCTCAGCCTCGTCAATACATCTGGCTGTTGATAATATGCTCTCATTAGTAGAGTTAAATATATTAGGATCATGGTTTTGATACGCAAGATGCAACGACATCTGGAGTCTTATCTGACAATTAGTAACTATAGACGTGCAGCATTTAACATTGAAGTAGGCAACCATTCCGAGTCTCAGCTACAAGTACACGAAATAAATAAATGACAATAAATATATATAATACGTCATCGACAGTAATCAATTAATAAACTGGTCTTCCCAAGACGTTACACATATCGTTGGAGAGTAACACACATAGTATTACCATCAATTGATACCTGAGGGTGTAATTAGGGTGGATTTATAAGGGCGATTTCACATGACGAATATAATTTTGATGATACCTATTTCTTTTTATATGTAACTCAATGGAACCTTTTACGCAAATAAACATGTCTTCGCCTCAAAGACCACACGGAAGATATTCCGACTTCATCTGCCGATCAAGTTAACCTTTGTAACCTTTTCCCCAGATAGCGGCAATCCGCCCTACTCCTTGCTTTGCCCCGACGGAACTATATCCACATTCCTAGCAAGATTTGATATACCACTTTAAATCACAGGAATGTTGCTTATCGATCCGCTAGGGTGAAAACGGCGACGCAATGGACGTTCGTGGCGATTGCTTCTTTCCGACCGACTTGAAGTTACATCCAAATTGGACACTACTTAAATTGTTCTACTACCTTCGTCCAACCTTATTATTAATTGATACCAAATCGAAACACCATGTCAAACTCAAAAACCTCCATTTCTAAAGACGAAACGAAGGACCTAACCCAGCTTCCGTCCCAGCTGGGTGAAGGCGAGATACGCCAGGAGTTTACTCACGATGCAGTCTTTGGTGAAATCACAGGAGGAGGCCCCAATTACCGCAATGTATGCATCTAGTCCCCAAAATCCATGGTTCGGGAAGTATTATTGAGACATTTGCTAGGTTGGGTGGCTTGGGACATCGGCTCTCATGATGAAGACCCAAATCGGTCTCGGTGTCCTGTCCATTCCTGCCGCCTTCGATAGCTTGGGCATCCTTCCTGGTGTCATCTGTCTATGCATGATCGCAGCCATCAGTACATGGTCTGATTACATTGTTGGTGTTTTCAAAATACGTCATCCTACGGTCTACGGTCTCGAAGACGCTGGTGGTTTAATGTTTGGCCCCATTGGCGGCAACTTCCTGGCATGCGCATTCTACCTTTGTGAGTTCTAATATGCATCTCCCTCTCCGGAGCCCGGTTACTGACAATCCATAGATTGGGTGTTTGTCGGAGGCTCTGGAATGCTCGGAATCTCAATAGCATTGAATGCCCTTTCCACTCACGGGGCATGTACTGCCGTTTTTGTGGCCATAGCGGCCATCGTAGCCTTTTCGCTTTCCAGTATACGGACTCTCGGTCGCCTCACATCTATAGTATGGATTGGGTTGGCGTGCATACTAATTGCAAGTGAGTCTTCGCATTCTCAATTCTCTTTAGGATCATGATTGAGAGTTCTTGACAGTCTTCACCGTAACCATCGCTGTTGGTGTGGAAGATCGCCCTACTACCGCGCCAAAAGATGGCGTTTGGGTCTCGGATTACAAAATCGTGAACAGCCCGACATTCACTGACGGTATTTCTGCGGTGTCATCCCTTGTTTTCGCTTATGCTGGGACACCTGCATTTTTCTCCATTGTATCAGAGATGCGAGACCCGCGCCATTATACCCGCGCGCTGCTAATCTGCCAAGTGGTAGTTACAGCTACTTATCTCTCTATCGGATGCGTGGTGTACTACTATTGTGGCTCATATGTCGCTTCACCGGCACTCGGGTCTGCTGGGCAGACGGTGAAGAAAGTGAGCTATGGGTTCGCTCTGCCGGGGTTGATAGTCACCACAACCCTCGTCACGCATGTGAGGGATACATTAAGACTCACCCGTACACCATTGGCTAATGCTTGCTCGTATAGGTGGCAGCCAAATCGATCTTCATCCGCATATTACGAGGAAACAAGCATTTGACTTCTAACACCTTCACACATTGGATTACCTGGCTTGGCTCCACCTTTGGAGTCGCGTTGACAGCTTACATCATTGCCAGTGCTATCCCTGTGTTTGCTGGTCTGGTATCTCTTATAGGGGCTTTACTCGGCACTCTCATGTCGTTTCAGCCAATGGGTTGCATGTGGCTATACGACAATTGGACCAAGGATAAAAGCAAGCGAACGATACAATGGAAATTGATGGTTTGTTGGAGCATTTTCGTCATTGCGATCGGGACCTTTTTAATGGTCGCTGGCACTTACGGATCGGTCGTTGGAATTGTTGACTCGTACAAAGTCTCTGGTGGCTCGGCAGCCTGGTCCTGTGCAGACAACTCAAATTCGACTTAATGCTGGCTAGAACTTGTTCTATGCTAAGTGTACAAAGTGAGAATTGGAATAACAATAGGAGGGTGCATTTTCTTATGGAAATCCCCTCAGATAGACTTTAGTACTATTGATGCTTTGGATTTGGTTAGCTTGATGGTCGCCAACCATATCCACTGTATAGAAAAACAATAAATTCAGGCAAGAGGCACACGACATGGCTAAAAGTAAAAGCCCATGAGAACGATAATTTCATTAAAACCGGGCAATTTACTAGTTAACGACTCGATATGCGAAAACAAAGGTTGATTTTTGTGCTAGACTTTATACTTGGCGGAAAGTAAAACTCGGTAGATAAGCCGAGTGCTTATATCTCTGGCCGGCAGCGATCCCGACCATTGTTATCAGGAGCGGGTGCTGCCAGATGGCTATAGATAGAGCTAGATGCAAATAGGAAATGGTTACCAGTACGCCGTGTCTAGCGCTTCTCCACCTCCATCAGGGCCTTATCTTCCCCGCATTTTGCAAGAAACAGAGGCAATAATGACTTGCATGTCTCCTATCCAGACCGAACACCTCTCTGTTGAGAATGAATATGGCAACTAGACAAGCGGGAATTAGGAGGCGGTCAACGAATGCGTTTGTCAACTATTGCATGGCCTCAGTCTTGTTACTGACCTGAGTGGTATTTGCCAGCTGTCAACGGTGCCGAAAGCAAAAGATCAAATGTTCTGGATTTCAACCATGCAACACGTGCCACAAACGAAACTTGGCATGTACATTTGACGATCGTGATCAAAAAATTCTTGTTACTCGGGGGTAAAGTTAACGCCCGTGCTCCTATGTTTACACTGCTGACACGACTCCTTAGATTCATAGAAGACCTCCAGAGAAGGGTCGCAGCGTTAGAACATGAGGATGACGAAATATCTAGTGTCAATAGCTATGCTGACCAAAATAGAGCTAGGCCCAACAATAGTATGGTATCTCAGATGTTTCTTGGCTTAGATCTAACCACCACAGCCGAGGAAAATGTTCCCATGGCCGAAGCCGGGTTGGATCAAACCATTGAAGACGATGCAGACCTGACGAATCCACTTTCTACTGGTCCTTCAGCCTTCACAGTGGCAGGAACTGGTCGTACTTGTGAGTTATTTCTCGCCATTGCTCAGTTTGTCAACCGAAGAAGCTTAATAACGATGAATAGTCTACTTGGGAACGTCATCCAACTGGTCTTTTGTTCGGAGGGTCCTGAGTATGACCCATGAAGCCCTGTATAAGTCTCCACTCCCTCCTGACAGTCTGCTCTTTGAGGGCTCCACATATGATTTGGGGTGGGACGGGTCGAGAATTTCAGTAGATCCCACACCTCTGATTGTTCCAACCCTCGACCACTCCATTTATCTCATCAACGCTGTCAAGTTCCATGCAGGCCAACTATTCCATCTTTTTGACGAAGGGACGTTCATGGATGGCCTGTATGCTTTCTATGAGAACCCCCAACAGGAGACCACAACACCTAGCTTGTGGTATATTCATTACTTGGTCGTTATTGCCTTTGGGAAAGCACTTTCTGTGAACTGGAACCGAGGTGGCCGACCGCCAGGTTGTGAATTTTTTACCAAAGCCCTGCAATTACTCCCAGACTCTACGCTTCTGTCCAGAGATGCGGTAAATGCCACTGAGATTCTGTGTTGTGTAGCACTGTACCTACAATCTCTGGATTTTCGGAATTCGGCACATAACTTTGTATGGCAGCGCCCCAAATTTAGAGCGACCATAGCTGATTTGATAGATTGGACAAGCCTTACGCCTCGCTCTGGCAGACGGTATGCATACGGATATGCCAGTACATCACCTTGGAGAGTCTCTCGTGGAGAGATATCGCAAAATCTGGTGGACAGTATACATTCTTGACCGGCTAATGACTTCTCTGATGGGGTTGCCTCAATCGATTCATGACAGTCAGATTCACCACCAGCTTCCTACCTTTCAAGGCTCGCCCCAAAAAGCAATTGCGTTAGGCATGCAGATCCGCATGTGCCAGATAATCGCAGAAATAAATACCAGTAAGTGTTTCATCCTTTACTAATTGTCAATTTTTAATTGGCTCATGGCATAGCTGTCTACGGACCGGACGGACGACTGAATCGAAAATTCCTGGTCAGAACAAAAGCTGCACTTGCTAGCACGACAGATCTAGCAAACGACCTTCAAAGATCCTTCGACTTGCAGCTGGACAGGTCCACAATAAGTGGTGTTTCCCGGCTATCGGCCCATTTACACTTGCTCTATCATCAGGTGATTGCCGGAATTATCCTTCGTTATGTGGCAAGGTTTTAACGGTATTTAGTGTATTGTTCTAGCTACGCGTCCCTTGTTGCTATGCTTCTTGAAGATCAGGTTGCAGCCTGCCGACGTCTGTCTCAAAGCTCTTAATTCGTCAGCAAATATTCTTAGGTTAATTCAGCTTTGTATTGACTCGGCGCAACAACAACTCAACATCCTGAATTGCTTATATGAGCAAAGTCTTCTGGGTAGGTATCCATGCCATATCAAGTATATATGCGACTCACAGATATATACAGATAGTTTTCTTCCGTTTGATCTCGAGGCTGTATTCGTCTCCGGTGTGGTCATTCTGATGGCCCCAATAATTGATTCTAGTTTATTGGAAAGTCTTGCGCCGTGGCTTCAAAAAAGCTACATTATATTAGATGACATGATTTCTCGTGGGAATATAATTGCAAGCTTTCGAAAATCCGAACTTGAGCGACTGGGCGAGTTATTGAGCCAGCTATCGGCAGATCACCTAACTCAGGTCAACGATCGAATGCAAAGGGACCACCCAAATGGAATGTTATCCCAGCTATCGGCACCCACATCACCTGTCAATTGTCCTCATGAGCTTCTTAATTTAAATGACGGGCTAACAACGGCCGAGATTATGGCCGTGGCTGAGTCGATTGATACGGGAGACGTAGATTGGGTTGTACAGGCAGTTACTGAGAATCACATTTGGTAACTGCATTTCGAACATATCTACTCATCTGTGGTTATTATCTTACAATGTATCCTCAATCGCTACAATTTCCGCCATAGCTTTCCTCACATTCGCCTTGATTGCTTCCCCCGGTTCTTCATACGGCGTCCTGGGTCGAAACTTATCTTCTGGGTCCTCAACTCCCGCCCTAGTGGCCGACGATATTGCAGCAGCAAACTTGGTTGCTGCAATTCCATTCTTACAAGGACTCTCCGCCAACGCTGCCTTCCGGTGCAAGGTCAATGCTTCATAAACTTTCCCTTCTTTATAAAGCCGATAAATCTGCGATATAGTCTTGGGCGCAATATTTGCGAAGGCAGCAATACACCCTGCTGACCCAACGGACAAGCCACCAATCAAAAAGTCCGACTGGCCCCCAAATACCGCAAACTCATCTGGTCCAAATGCCGCGGTTAGCCGGGTAATCTTCCCGACCTGGGCGCAGGTGAGTTTAACTCCCACAACATTGCTCCTGCCATTGGGGGAGGCTGCTGCAGAATCCCGTACGATTGCCTCGATGGTGTCTGAGTCGATGTCTACCCCATTCGTCACACCGGGGAAGTTGTAGACGACCACGGGCAAGGATGCTTTAGCGGTTACGTCGGCGAAGAACCGCTTGACTGTTGACGGAGTCGTAGCCTTGCCGAAATATGCCGGGGGAAGAACAAGTAGATAGTTTGCCCCTGCCTTCGTGGCGTCCTCAGCAAGTTCTAGCACTTGCTTTGTTGAGTGTGCTCCCACACCAGCCATGATGGGGTAAGTTGGGCCTACAGCCTCGCGAGCAGCGCGGATGGCCAGGGCACGCTCATCACGCGTCAGTAAAAATGCCTCTGCGTTGGTTCCCAGGATAACTAGGCCAGTTAAATATTTGGACAAGTAGGCGCAGTACTTTTTGTGTGCGTCTATGTCGATAGTATCAGATTGGTGGTTGAATGCTGTTACAACCGGAACCCAGACTCCTGCTGGTGGCACATGAGGAGTGGACATGGTTGATTTTTTCAAGTTCTCCATTATTCTGATATTACTTGGTAGCCTCCTTTCAAGAAGTCATGGCACCTATTATAAAGGCCTGCGTCGGTACGTTAGCCGAAAGCAAATATCAATCTATCCAACTTACACAGCACATCGGGTCCGCTCCCGAAGCACTAGATCCTTATTACTATCGTTTCAACTAGGTACATGAACCTGCAGTCATTTCCTCAACAAGATATCATATCTACTATACCTCGTTATGCATATTCACTGGATCATCATGGTTACTGCCGTGCAGGAGCTAGAATATTCTTGGCGCAATTCAACACATGCGAAGACGGCGAGCGCGAAATTCTTTCAGAGAATTAAAAATGAATAAGAAATTTTTTATCCTCTCGCATCAACTGTTCAAGTTGTTTATCCGAAATGATGTTTGGTTATTCATAAATTATTTCGTGACCAATATGTACACCGGATGCACTTATATCATTGATATGTATGGGCAATATATATTTGTATACAATCCACGTCAGTCATGGGACTTCAACATTATTGAGAGTAGGTTGGTGGAATCAGGTCATATGACTATGCTTCTCTGGAATAGTATTGTTTATGATTTATAAAGTTTCAGCCCGGGTGTGCTCCTTGGACGTTTCACACCTATATGTCATTTAATAAGGGTGCAAATACCAATACCCGGAGAGATTGTTATACACATCAATTGATATTATCCAGACTGTGTTGGCTAAAGGCTCTTTTAATATCATACGATAATTGTTTAATACATGAGCTGATTTCACTGATGGATAAAAAGAACAGTTGCATTTCTCAAAAAGAAAGGATATTGATTAATCCTAGACACCGATAAAAGGGTTATTTGGATACATTTGATTTCATTTGTAAAACCTCAGTTATGAAAGTATGTATCTGGGCATAGCTAAACTTTCTCTCTCTATATATATACATTTCAGCGAGGTACAAAACATTATTTACACTCTCGACATTGACGAACAGTAATTGAGTTTGCGCTGGCGACCTGATTCGGAAACGGCTCCGTTCGAACGCTTAAAACATGCGTCGCTCGGTTGAAGTGATGAGAGATAAGTGTGGAACAAGATCTATAACCACCCGTGGAAATAACTTAAATAAAAAATAAGTCATATGCGTAGGATTAGGGCCATAAGCTACCCTAGACAGTTCCGGATGTACCACCGATATTTTTCGAGGCTATACTAGTCCGCAGGAATAACCAAACATTCGCACCCATTACAGCCTGACCTAGCCTACCTGCAGCTCTGAGTATGGACCATTATGCCATTACCGGATAGTATTTCCATAGAGTACGTGAACTTATTTCATACTCTACAAGGCTAAACAAAAACGCAAGAGAAGTGATGCCTATCCACAAGGGTCTGCGACAGCCTAACTGGACAAATCTAACACAAATCAACAGTCATAATAACCATATTAGAGTAGATTTTCGAGATTATTAGAGCATGATCAATATATGACGTGAAGAATCAGGCCTTCCACTCCGTCCACTGCTCTGGTCAACAGACGACTCTCCCGAACTAGACCGAAGTAGGAAAAACGACCCGGGTTTCCTCTATGAGTATGTCTTGTGACATGAAAAGCTTATGGATTGACTCGGTAGGTGTTCCGAACTATAGATAACCGTTGGGTATCTATCGGTTCTAATAGCGATGATACAGCATATGCTCCCCATGATATGTGACCCCGCACAGAGATAGAAATATCGTCGGGAAGTCTACCGAGATCTCCTAGTACCAAATAATGCTTCCACTATTATAACAATAAACCGCCACACCAAATGAACTCTAGCAATATACATGGTCTATACCAAACACAAAATGGCTCTCTTTTCTACCAGCAAAGCATCAATTGCCACCAAACTGACCACTGTTCCCCCGCGGTCCGGAGGATCACTTCATAAAATCACATGCGGCTTACAAGCACGGTTCAATTCAACTTCAGTGTTGACTGGGTTGAAAAGTAAACCTGAAGCCAAGGTTGCTCTCCCACCTCTATCAGGTCTACCCACCAGCGTGCTGCTTAGATCACTCCTCATTTCTGCCATCTCTTCCAAACCATATCTACTTCGTCCTTCTCTATCGATATTATCCTTCCTTTGTAAGCCTCACAGAAGTCTCCTTTTTGATGTGGATAAAAATTTGGCGCTGCATTGGATTATGAAATCGGTATTCTACAAACAATTCTGTGCCGGGGAAACTCATAACGAGGTGAAATCCACGATCCGCCACTTCAAAGATATGGGATTTCAGGGTACAATCATGACGTACGCCAAAGAGACGGTATTTGATCATCGGACAAATGCACAACAGGGTCTAGGCATTACGCAGAAGGCGGGAGAGAATATCTCTGGAAGTACATTTTGTCCTCATATCGAAGCCTGGAGAAAGGGAACGGTCGATACAGTCGAGTTACTTGGTGAAGGCGATTACCTGGCTGTTAAGTTAGCTTCCACCTTCCACTGTAAATATGAAACCATGCTAACTTGTTAGGTTGACTGGAGCTGGCCCGGTTGTCACTAATGCCTTTGCCGCAAATGAACTGCCGCCATCCCAGATGATTGATGCACTGGATGAGATTTCTACAAAATGCAAGGAGCGAGGTGTTCGCATATTGGTAGACGCCGAGTCTCAGCATTTCCAATGGGGTATTCTCCGCCTCACCATGGAACTGATGAAAAAATACAATCGCGACGGATATGCATTGATTTACAACACATACCAGGCATATCTAAAGAGCACTCCCGACACTTTATCCAAGCACCTCGCTGTGGCCAACGAAGAAGGTTTCACTCTGGGGTTGAAATTGGTACGCGGAGCATATATCGCTACTGACGAGAGATCTTTAATCCACGATACTAAGCAACATACCGATGATGCCTACAATACTATCTCCCAAGGTGCACTGAGAAAAGAAATAGCAGAATTTGGACGCAAGGGAGGTCGTACCTTTCCTTCTATCAATTTGTTTTTAGCTAGTCACAACAAAGCCAGTGTACTCGCTTGCCATCAGCTACACCAACAACGACTGAAAGCCAAATTGCCTACAGTGCCAGTGGGCTATGCACAGTTGCACGGCATGTCCGACGAAGTCAGTTTTAGTTTGCTACAATTAAAGGGCCCGGATGGGGATCCGAAAGTATACAAGTGCTCTACGTGGGGAGGACTGGGAGAGTGTCAGGCCTATCTACTTCGGCGGGCGATTGAGAATCGGGATGCGGTCTTGAGGACAGGGGATGAATATCGAGCACTTAAGGCAGAAGCTGGGAGAAGGCTGAAGTCGGTTGTTACTTTTTCTACGTAAATAACGAATGACATGGTCGTGGGACGTTGGATGATATCTAGCTGAATTGATCAATCTGAACGTCGCTTTAGTAATTATGTTTTGTTTTCCTCAAGCACTGAGGATGGTTTCAACATATAAGAAAAGATCGTGAAGCACTAATATCGGGCGCATTCCCGGCCTGTACTCTGCTCTAGACTTCTGTTGCGGGGTATATGCCTATCAACAACCTGATCACAGTTCCCCTCATCGCTCGGATGCCTTTCCGACCCCCTAGATAAGATCCACCAAGGAACTGTCAAGTAGCCAACTCACCAGGCCTGCCGTTGATTGATTCACTCTTGGATCAACTAAAAAATTGTCATAATTCATTGTGTTACAATGGCTGAAGTAAAAAACAGCACAGTCTGCATCTTAGGCTGCGGTTTGTTATCATCCCTATGACCACGAGACGCCTAGCTGACCCACGCTAGGAAATTTGGGAACTGCAATCCTCCAAAGCTTACTCACCGCTCCTGAAGGAACAATACCATTCGGCCGATACATTGCGTGTGTTCAGAGTAATGAATCAGAGCAGCGACTCACCAAGGCGTTTTCCCAATATGGAGAAACACTCACCGTTGCTGTCGGCGACAACGTGAAAGCTGTGAGTGAAGCCAGTGTGGTTATTCTGGCACTGGACCCCAGCATTATTGAGACGGCATTGAAACAGCCTGGTCTGGACGCTGCTTCGGTGAATAAACTCATCATCAGTGTCGCTGCGGGTTGGACTCGCCAGCAAATCGAGGACACGCTATACGGCAGCAATATCATAGAAGGGCAGGCTTGTGTTATCCGCACGTTACCCAACATAGCTGCTCTTGTATCCCAGTCTCTCACAGCGATTGAGATTGAACCAGGGCATACAATCTCGGAAAAATATTTGCAACTTACCGACGCAATTTTCTCCCGACTAGGCAAGACAGTCCATATCCCCCCGAGTTTGATGGACGCGACAACGGCCGTAGCAGGATCAACACCAGCAATGTTTTCCGTCATTGTAGATGCAATGATTGACGCTGCGGTGGCGGTCGGGATGCCTAGGAACCTGGCGCATACAATTATTTTCCAGGCCATGCAGGGAACAGCTACGATGCTTCAGAGCGGGGTGAGTCCGGCGCAGTTGAAGGACCAGGGCACGTCACCTGAGGGATGCACCATTGGAGGACTGATGACTATGGAGGAAGCCGGAGTACGGGGTCATATTGGCAGAGCGTTGCGCGAGGCTGTTACAATTGCCAGGCTCATGGATGGGACAAGACATGTTAATGACACGAAGTAACTAAAGCACTAAAGGTTAAATTCAATTGCTTCATACATCATAAATATGAAGAATCAGTGCATCTATGAAAAAGAGATCTCAATCCCATGTTCGTAAGACACCCGAATCCAAATGCTGGGATAATTCTGATACACCGGATTACCGTTGCTGATGGTAGGTCTCTCCAGACTACGCTGAGCCTGCTTTTCAAGGGCACTCCATTCGGACGGTTGTACAAATCAATGCTGAGCAAATGCAGCGGTGTTGCAACCAGTTGGGATAAAACTGGTACTACCATCTGCGTGATGATAGTTTTGGAATACGGGTGACTAGCTAAACTGTCGGGAATAATGACTGAACAGCGCTGTGCGAGCTGAAACGATCCGTAAATGGTGATTGCGTCCCTTGTGAGAAGCGTCGCCGTTATGGCCAGTGAGCTTGTATTTCTTGGGACGGGTAGGCCGTGGGCAGTATTGAGCTTATTTGAAATGCCAAAGAGCTGTGCGAATCGAACGTCTTTCAAAACGCCGAGTGGGACGTTGACGAGAAATGTAGAGAGGAACGTTACTCCCTCAGAGATCGAGGGGTGTGTTTTCTTGGTTATTGTCTCGGTTGTGTTGGCCACGCAATATGTCGCGGCGTATAATGTAAAGACTTGGCCATGGGCACGAGAACAAATAAATTTCCTCGGATGTTTGAGGGCATCGCGAGCGTGGGAGCGTAGGCTTCGAAGCAGAGGCTTATGGTGGGAGGCTTTCTCAACTAAGGCTCTGTTACGTGTCAGCAAGTTCTGTGTCATTACAAGTATCATTATTATAATTCTTTTTGTTAATACATACCTGTCGATTATTGTAACTCCTGGAGATATTAACACCGTTGAGAGAGCGGCTGCGGTCAGATCTCCTCCAAGTTTCTGCAACAGGCCATTGCGTTCTCCGGTCATCATCTCCATAGCTTTTTGGATATACGATGACCACCTTTGCAATCTAGGACACCGACATGGATTTACTAAAGGCACTGCAAGCCAAACTGACCTAGACCAGGCCGGTCCATTCCATGAGGGGTATACAATTCCCCATCGGCTTCGTTCCCGCACTGTGATAAGGCGATGGTCCAGATCGGGTACGTTCCCGATCGATGTGGAAGATAAAGTGCTCGGTCGCAACTTGGGGATACAAGCTCTCTTAGAAGCTTTACTATTTTCCATCTCATTGATCATGGCTTCGCGAACGCTCCTTCGATCAAGGCTGGCTGCCCCTGGCCGCCTGCGTCCTGTCTCTCTCAACCAAACTCGGTACAAAGCGACTGTACCATTTAGACTCCCGGATGCTAGGAACGAGCCTAATGTAGGTGATTTTGCGAACATATTGGGGCTACAACCACTAATTCATCCTTGGAAACAGCCGCTCTACACACGAGGGTCCCAAGAGCGTCTTCAGTTAGAAGCTGCACTGGCCGATCTCCGTTCTCAACTACCAGCACAGAGCAACATCTATTTCAATGGCAAGGTGCAACCAGCATCAAAGTCATTGGACCAGCCACTCCCAGCCGAACATGGAACCTCCTTCACAAATTTCCCTCTTGCAACCAAGGAGCAGGTCTCGACCGCCATCGAGTCTGCTCTGAAAACTAAAAAGGATTGGGAGAACACGCCGTTTGTAGACCGCGCGGCCATCTTTCTCAAGGCCGCAGAGCTCATTACGACCAAGTATCGCTACGAACTTATTGCGGCGACGATGCTGGGCCAAGGAAAAAACATTTGGCAGGCTGAGATTGATGCAGCAGCTGAACTAGCTGACTTTTTCCGACTTAACTGCAACTTTGCGGCGGAATTGTTAGAGCGACAGCCGACTCGGGGAACCGATGGAATGTGGAGGTAAGATCTTTGTCCCGTAAAAAGTTCCGAGGAAATGAGGATGCTAATTTTGTAGCCGAATGGATTACCGGCCGTTGGAAGGATTCGTCTACGCGATTTCACCATTTAACTTTACTGCGCTGGGAGGTAGTCTGCTATCTGGTCCCGCTCTGATGGGAAACGTCGTTCTGTGGAAGCCATCGCCATTGAATATCTACGCGAGTAATTTGGTTTACAAGATCCTTCTTGAGGCTGGCCTACCACCTGATGTTGTCCAATTCGTCCCGGGTGACGCGGAGGAGGTTACCGACGTGGTTCTTCGTCATTGGGACTTTGCTGGCCTCAACTTTATCGGTTCTTCGGATGTATTCAGGTCTATTTATGCGAGAATCGGAGATGGTATTCGCAAGAAGGCGTACCGTGAGTTCCCTCGAATCGTAGGTGAAACAAGTGGAAAGAACTTCCACCTAATCCATAAGTCGGCCGATATCCCCTCGGCCGTCAACCATACAATTCGCGGTGCATTCGAGTATCAAGGGCAGAAATGTTCGGCAACCTCTCGCGTGTATATCCCTGAATCTCGCGCCGAGGAGTTTTTCTCCCTGCTGAAAGCCGGTGTCGAAGGAATTACTATCGGTAGCCCCGACAAGGACTTGGAAGCTTACATGGGTCCGGTTATTGGCCGCAATTCATTCAACAAGATCAAGGGTGTTATTGATGCGAGCAATACAGATCCGTCCTTGGAGTTGGTTGCTGGTGGTACATACGATGACTCCGTTGGTTTCTTTGTAAATCCGACCGTCTACAAAGCGCGATCTCCGCACCACCCCTTGTTCAATGAAGAAATCTTCGGACCTGTTGTAGCCGTCAATGTCTATCCGGATGCCGAATGGAGTTCTGTGTTGAAAAATGTCGACAAAGCCGGTGGCGGTTTGGCACTGACAGGTGCAGTTTTCGCCAAGGACCGCGAGGTTATTCGTGAAGCGGAGGATGCACTTCGCTATTCTGCTGGAAATTTTTACATCAGTATGTTTTCTCTTGCTCTTTTAGTGAATTTTAAATCTAACATGAACTAGACTGCAAGACGACTGCCGCTCTGATCGGGCAACAATCATTTGGTGGTGCCCGTGCTAGCGGTACAAATGACAAGGCTGGTAGCTCTGATATTCTGCGGCGTTTCACCAGTCCGAGAATGATCAAGGAGGAATTCTTGCCTCTAAATAGTTATAAATACCCAAGTAACCACTAGAACAGGCTATCGTGTACAGAATATAGTGATACTAGATATTAAAATTGGAACCACATGCATCTTGCTTTCATCTAATCCTAATGAAGTAGTTGATCTTGTTATAACTGTTTTTGATTATCGGTGTGTCTCTGCAATCGCGGAGAACTAGTTTGAATTCATTCACTTCACTGCATGCACTGACACGTAGTCACACCCCTCATCGGGTGGGCTTCCGATGCTATCGCATGATTTCTTATCGTGTATCCCCGCATCGCTGCCGGGAAGCCTCCCGGGCCACTCGATGCTGGCCAGAGGTGCATATATCTGTTTCACTTTCCTGCAGTCGAGGTTACTATCGTATCACAAATCCAAAAGTCATGATCTCCAAGAGTGGTAGAATTGTTATTGTTGGCGGAGGCGCCTTTGGCCTCTCAACGGCGCTGCATCTTGTCCAAAACGGATACAATAACGTCACTGTTTTTGAGCAAGATGACCAAATACCCCCCGGTCACTCGGCCGCCAATGATTTAAACAAGATTGTTCGGGCTGAATACGAGGACAACTTCTACACGGACTTGACAATTGTATGTTTACGTTGTAACAAAAGCTAGGACAATAGATAAAAATTTGCTAATGAAATGTCTGTAGGAAGCTATAGAGGCCTGGAAAACACCCCTCTTCGCCCCACACTTTCACCAAACCGGTTTTCTGCATTGTGTCTCAGGGGACGCTCCCGATAAGGCAATCGAGACGTTGAAGCGGTTTGAGACCGCTGCTACCAGTCACCCTCGTATCGACCCGCATGTCATACCGGTGAACGGGAAAGACGACATCCGACGTTGGTTCTGGCAGGCTGAGGGCCGGTTCCCGGGGTGGAAAGGGTACATAAACAAGTTTGACGGGTACGCTCATTCGGCGAATGCACTGGTAGCCGTATATAGGGAGACACAAGCTTCCGGTGTAAGGTATTTCTTGGGCAAACACGGGGACGTGTCGAAAATTGTCTATAGGGACGGCAAGAGCATTGGTATTAGAACTGTTAATGGCCAATTCCATCCTGCAGAGCTGGTAATTGTGGCCGCCGGTGCAGCAGCCTCCAAGCTTGTCCCCGAGGTTGGGAACCAGGTCGTTGCAAAGTCCTGGTCTGTCGCACATGTACACCTCACAGATGAGGAGACATCGGAGTTGCGAGGAATCCCTGTTACCTACGCGAGGGATTTGGGGTTCTTCTTCGAGCCCGATCCTAAGACAAACCTACTAAAGCTGTGTCCTATGGGTGGTGGGTATATTAACACCGACACAACGACAGGAGTGTCCCATGCCCCTCAGGCGCTAGAGACTAGTGCATTTATACCACAGGAGGATGAATCCCAATTGCGTCGTTTGCTGGCGCAAACACTGCCCAGGTTAGCAAATCGGCCTCTTGTGCGCAGGTCCCTGTGTTGGTTTGCAGACACGAAAGACTCGGACTTCATTATTGACTATGTACCAAATACTGCGTCGTCGGTAGTAATCCTGTCTGGCGACTCGGGGCATGGGTTCAAGATGTTTCCGATTGTGGGGAGGTGGGTAAAAGATCTAATTGAGGCGTCCGATAGCAAACAGGCGGTTAGAAGGTGGCGGTGGAAGGAGTCCAATACACAGATAGGGGAAAACTGGGGTGAGGATGTTAGTTGGAGGCTTGGACAATCGAGGGAGTTGAAAGATATTCTCCCAGGCAGGGTCAAGTTGTGATGTCAGATGGTCTTTATATTCTCTATTGCCTTTAAATTGTGACTTTTGTTCCATTATTTCTTTTTTCGATAACCCACATAGTGGAGCTCCACGATTATTTACATTGTCCACCTACAAAACCGGCATCTTAAGGAAATCATGAACTGAAACTCGCTTTTTGGCTGACTCACTACGGAATGTTACGCGATCAACCGAATCACGTCCCTGCAACATACTACCTTCTGAAATGGATTGTACTTGCAGGACTTTGCTAGATTTAGACAAATGTATTTAGTTGGACGCCGAACGGTAGACTTGTTGGTATCAACATTGATATGTTAGTGGTCTACCACCTAAACATTTGGAGGCAATTTTTGGAGAGACTACGACCAAAAAAGGCCAGGTCGACTGATGTTCTTAGGTGACGGCCAATTAAATCATTCATCAAATTGATTACTTCGAGTCACATCGGCAAGAGTTGACGGAGCTGAGCTGAAAGTTCCCCACTAAACATGCTCAGCTACTTCTCCCTCGTACTCTCTTTCTTTTTCAATAGTTTACAATCACCTACAAATCTCAAATTTAGCATTTATGAACCCTATTCCCACCCGGGCCTATTAAACGGGCAACCAGCAGTGCGCTGTCTATCTGGAATCAGCATGACCAGTGCTGGGGTTGATCCCCGGATCGATTTATGGAGGAAACTCCTAGGCAACAATAAAAAGACCTGGGTCCTCTTTGAACACGGAACGTGCTTGATCCTGATGCAACCAGAATCCGACCTGGGCAAACAAGCACGTGAAATCATGTCGACCGACGGTCCTGTTCGTGTTGGCAGTGCTATGGGTGATTTTTCCGCCCGACAACTGATTGAGCCTTTTACTGGATGGATCGTAACTGGCCATCATCCGGATATGGTCAATTATATTGCACCCGAGGACGATAGGCTGAATGGCGAAGAAAGTGGGTTTATAGTGGGCATGTTGGGTAGAACCAATCGCGATGAGGATTCGAAGTCCTTGAATATTGTCCATATAGAAGACAATAGGTGATGGGGCTGCTTACATTTATTACCTAGTTCATCTTGCTTCGCAAACAATGTTTATTTGCTATGGAAAGTTAGGCACTTATTTGTGATATTAATGAAGAAAAAATAATTCATCTCATTCACCCCAATCACACAGACTCGTAAACTATAATGAACCATAAAGATCTTATGGTTATCAACATTTGAAAGTGAAAACCACTCAGATAAATGCTCGGTACGTTTTAATAACAGGGATGAAATGAATGTCATTCACCAGTTGACGTCAACTAGTCTCATGTTCACACTAGCACCGGATAGACGTAAATATACATACATACATAATATCCTCTTAGTTGTACTTGAGTAGATTTTCAAGGGTATTATCATGCAACCATAGCTAGCTATCATTCTGGAAAGATATACTTTAGAGGTCGAATTATGCTGAGTCGAACGATTGCAAGCCTGACGCTCCTCACTTGAAAATTAAGCTTTCCACAAACTAGTCTATGGATAGATGCGCCTGACAAAAGGCAGGATAATCTTACTGCAATTAAAGATTGTGTTCTTCCCTCCAAAGCGATCTATTGTACGGTCGAAACCCTGGTGCTTCATCACGTCGAGTAAAGTTTCGCTGTCTCGACTACCTATCTCTATCTGGATTTTGTGGCCCTTCTCAAATACCATACTTGTTGCCTGTATGGGAACCTTGATCTGGTATCGTGTATCTGGTTCCACTGGCGCTGGGCTTTGGTGGCTAAGAATCACGAGACGCTCCGTGGATCGCTGTTCATCCAGCTCGCGATGCGACAATCGTAGATATCCACGAGTTACTGCAACGGATGGTTCGCCATGGTTACCCTCCAGCTGAACCAAATCTCCGTTCGGTTCCATGTTTGTGATTGTTATGAATAGGTCCATGTCTTTGGCAGTCGTTGCGACGTCGAGAACCATGTAGGGAAATCCCAACAGCTCCAAGTTCTTGTCTAGAGGCTTGGTAGAGAATACCTTTGAACTATTGAGACCTGTGTACTCAACTATTATCCCATTGCTGTTACCCGGATATTCATCCAATAGTTGCCCGTCAGAAGTCAAGAAGTACTCTTGGTACTCAGTATCGTACGGAGGGAAGTCTTGTTCGGCACGCCGATAAGTCCTTGCACCTTTTCTGACGAGTAGATCAACTTTCGGGATTCCCTGTATAGATTTGCCGTCGTCCTTCAGGAAGTTGTCCAAAAAGCGTCGTTGTCGATCTATTCCATCTCGACTGTAGAAGGCGTGAAGATGATCCCCCGTGTGTGTCTCTAGGTATTTTGTCTGTGATGTGCCCCACATATAACCTAGAATATTTCCAGGAGCATGAACCTCGGTGTCCATGTAGTTGGCAGAGGAATAGAACGGAATTTTTATGTTATCGAACCTCCTAAGGCGGTCGAGAATCGGGAATGAGCCATCGCTACGAAATTCCCAACTGCGGCATTTCAAAAAGTCCACTCGGTGACTTTGAAGCTCGTCCTCTGACACACCTTCCAAACGGCCATGTTGGTATGGAAGTACACAGTTCTTCCACCAATGCGCTAAGAAGTTGGAATTAGAGAGTCCCCCAGGTCGAAATAAGGAATACAGCAAATCACTTCCAGCTTCCCATGGCACTACTGCTTTAAGAGATGGCGGATTCTGTTGCGCTGCCCACCAGCAAGCCATTCCGAGATAGCTGATACCACTCATTCCCACCTTTCCGTTGCACCATGATTGACGTGCAGCCCACTCGATGGCATCATAGAGGTCTGCCCTACGTCAGTAAAGATATTTATAAGTGGGCAGCAAGAGTACCTACCATTTCCCTCTGCATCCTGGCCCGACTTGAGTGTTCTCTGGAGTCCAAAAGGATCAAGCATTCCTGGAGTTCCGCCCACGCCCCGACAATCGATTCTTATCAAAGCGTATCCAAATTCTTTGGTCTGCCATTTGTTAGGCTTTCGTTATATATGCACGGTTAACGCTTGATAAGTACACACCCAGATTAGTGGATCGAGGGCCTCGAACCCAGCGTCAGGACCTAGAGGTTTGATTTTGGCATTCATCTTGGCGTAAATGTCCGTCTGTGGCAATCCCCATTCAAGGGCATGGACATCTTTGCCATAGGGACACATGGATAGGAGGACTGGTACTTTCTCGTATTGTTCGACACTCAAGGGTAGAAAGATATCAGCGCAAAGCTCACTGCCATCTCGAGTTGGTATGTAAACGTCCTTCAACCTCAAGTAGAGGTTGTCCAACTTGGACTGAGTGGTCTCCCTTTTTGGCAATGGCAGAAGAGGCATTATCGATGTCGTGGTAAAAAGTGTTGTTGAATATCAATTGATGTCTATAACTGTTAGGACAATATAGGCAAGGTCATTCATGATTATATAGTTTTTCACCGCAACGTGGCACTAATATGAAGCACCGCCTACTGTTTACTAAGCTATTTTTGCTAATGGTTACTATCTTTTTAGGCGGAATTTTGGCATCGTGCTAACATTATGTCGACATACATTGTGATTGATCATCTGCTGTCAAAAGTCAAGCGGCTTGATTGTTCATGCAATACCACATCTAACTACTAGGTTGGCTCGGAAGTTCGCTTTATATGTTGATTGGCTCACAGGGCCACTTTTCTTACGTCAGCGACATCTTTTCAAGTTTCTAACTTCGCATGTTCGCGTGTTCGCATCTTCGGTGCGAGGTTGAGGTTGACTTTCGCGAGTCAAAGAAGAAGATATCAAGCCTCCGGTGAATTTGACCAGTTTTTCTGTCACAACGAAGGCAAGTATGCTCAGAAAGTCCCACTCAGGTTGTCGCGATTGCAGACGGCGCAAGGTGAAGGTACTATACCCCAACCAAAGCCTTTGCTGCCGAGTGCTCATTGGTCATAGTGTGATGAAACAAAGCCCATTTGTTCAAATTGTCGCCGAAGATATATCGGCATGCAACGTTGTGATTGGAGCGCCGAAGCACATCAAAACGGTGTAAACATCGCAGTGAGTGCTCCTCAAAAGCAAATACGAGGAAGCTTGGGAATGAAGCGTGTCACATCATATTATGGTGATCCTTCTCCTTTATCTTTGCCCCTTCATGCGGGGCTAGATGGGAGCGATGGTCAGTGGCGAGCATTAGAGCTCTGTTTAATGCATCACTACACTACGGTGGTCTGCCTCACAATGCCACACAGCGTAACTGCCAACACACAGATGTGGCAGCAGACCATACCACAGTTGTCATTCCAGTCGGAAACCGTCTTGAACCCGATGCTTGCACTCTCTGCGCTTCACCGGCACATGTATTTTCCAAAAGATGCTTTCACGGCAAAAGCATTGCAAAGGTACCTCGATCGGGCACTTGTGCACCATCGCCTAGAATTGTCATCCCGTAATGATCTTTCACCCCAACTTTGGCTTTCTGCTATTATGATCTCACATATCTACTGGCTGATCTCTCACCGACAGCATGAGAATGAGGTGTACGATATCCCTATACAGGTTTTTAACATGTTAGAAGCTACGAATCGCCTTTTTGCAAGCAAAAAAGGGGTGCTCAAACAACTAGGCTACGGCTGGATAGGGAACGGAGCGATGCCTGAGACTGTCTTAGAGGAATGGTTACCTGTCACCGCCCAAGAGCAATTACGAGAAATTAAAATGGAACTCACACAGCTTTTGGATGCATTCAATGTCATTGAGATGCAGGATGATGAAAGAAGCATTTTAATGCAAGCTAAAGACTATGTGTTTAAATGCTATCAAGCTTACTACTCCGGCGCAACTGTAGCAGCCCTGCGGCCTTTTGTTGGTTTCATGCCTATCAATTGCTCCTCTGAGTATCTTAAGATGCTTGGGAGGCACGATCCACTGGCAATGGCGCTGATGAGTAGGGCACTGGTCCTGTTGAAAGAACTTGATCATGTTTGGTGGTTGAATGGGTTTGGTGCATTTGAGGTTGTGCAACAAGACGTGCGAGGCATTCGCCATCTGATGCCAGAAAATTTGCGGTGGACCATGGATTGGCCATGTAAGGTTTTAGATGGAGAAGTGGTCCTAAAAGTTTAGATAATATCTTCGGGCACGCTTTTTCCTAGCACACGCTTATCCTTGGATAACTCTTTTCATCGTGGGGACAAGGAAAAACAATTTTACTTGCATTCTGCCGTTGTTACGCAGCAATATCCCGTTCTAAATAACCTTGTTAATGGAAATATGAAGGAGGCTAATGATGGAGTTATTCATTGGATGGACGTAGACGAAGAAATCTTTGTATGTTTCTGTCAATTTTCTTACGCTAGTTATTATGAAATGATTCCCCCGAAACTTCCCAATACAAAATCCGAAGAGGAAGTCAACCCATTATCAATCAATATGGATATTTTTGGGTCACCGACCAAAGTAAAATCAAATCCAATAAATTTCGGTCGTATAGAGATACAGAGATACCCAACAACACAAAGCGCGACCGACTTTGGCTTGATTTCCCAAAGGAAACGCAAATATAAGTTGGGCATAACAAGGCCACCCAAAATTATCGTACAGTAAATTTTGTCACAGATATCACAGGCTAGTTTTATACCACTAGTGAATAGAATAATACATGTATTACTTTCTTAATATATAGAGTGCTTAGGAGAGCTTACTCCCGTCCCGGTGGTCACCCTACTAACTGTATAAATTTAAATATTTTGAAAAAATCCAGAGAGATTATTGGTTTATGTCTTCTGGCAGGATAAGCTGTATAGATTCGTACTGGAGGCCGAATTGGTTAGTAAGCACGGTGTGGTCGGTTGACACCGCCCCACCAGCGGCTGAGTTAATTCTTCTCCTACTCACATCTACATATGGTGTACTGATTGTTCCACCGTCCCCAGTGATGATCTACGTGAAATGGTCGGCGTAGCAGGACGCTCAAAAGGTTGTGCCAATTGTCGGCGACGCCGAATAAAATGCGGTATTAGTGGGCACCCCCTCCTGGCTTGTAATTAATAGTAATGAAATTCAACAGATCTCGGTCAGCCCGCGTGTCACAGGTGTATTAAAGCTGATCTAAAATGCGGCGGGAGTCGTGAGATTACATTTGTCCATTATGAACAACAAAATCCGAATGGTGTAATCTCCCGGCCTGGCGGTTCCTCGCGGCAGGGATCTTCTCTCGTCTTGGCTGGGACGCAATCACGTAACCTTCTAGGTCCTATGCTCACCATACCACAAAACGAACTTTTTCTAAACTATACACGTACCAATTTATTCCAAGATTTTGTTTCGGATGATGCGAAAGCACATTCGATACCAGGAATCGACCACCGCCTCGGTGACGCATCATTTCTGGCCCTTGCCACGATCTTTTTCGGCACAGAGCACCGGGACACAGCTGTGGTCCGACGTGGGTTGCGGGAGTATAGCTGCTTAATACAGGAGATAAATGCTGCTCTGGCGGATGGTGTGAAGTGTCAATCCTCTGATGTATTCGATGCCATAGTAACCATGGTTTTACTCGAGGTGGGTCGATATTACCGGGAATTCCGTTGGGAAAATTTGCATTTATACTCAATTTTTCTTTAGTTTCATATCTTGGAAAGAGACCGGGGCTGGGTTCCCCATGCATGTGGACTGGAACGACTGATGGAACTTAGAGGGCCAGCCACATTTATGTCTCTCCCGGACTTAATCCTTCTGGAGCAAGCTCGACTACCGGTTATATTTGCAGCATTAACGCTCCGACAGCCAACGATCCTTTCAAATCCCCAGTGGAAATATATCCCCTGGACCCATTTCCCTGACAGGAAAACATCCATGCAAAAATTACTTGACATTTTTGCTGACTGTCCAGCACTTCTTGCCACCAGCACGGCACTTGCGTCAAATGCCTCGGAAAGTAGAGTTTTCGAAACACTTCGGGGCTTGACAATGGCAACTAAGAGGGTTTTACAAGACCTTGACGAGTTTGAAGAAGCTTGGACCTCTACCAATATGGCTTATGTTTGGGAAATTCCATCTCCGGGTCTTACTCCACCCATTATCAACGCACAAGGAGAGGAAGTCACCCTTTGGTCGACAGTCTTCTATTACCAGTCTCTCGGTGATGCTAATATAGCTATGATGGGCAGTGCTATTCGCATACTTCTCTTGATAATATATCGCGACATACCCTATAGTATGTCAAATATAGACCAGGCTGAAGTCTCGGCCCAACTTACGACGGCTATAATGACAATATGTCGAGGTGTCGACTATCAATTTCAAGAGATCAAGAAGGGCGCCAGCATTCACAGCCTGTTTTATCCCATAAAGATGGCCTTAAAGGGGTCATTTGGTGACAATCCGGCCCTTGGAAACTGGTTGAAGGGTATCATGGATCAGCTTTCGAGCGGTTTTGCGGGAAAATGGAATATGGCAGGGATGAATCCGCGATAATTTTGTTTGCAAGGCTAGTTACAGATCCCCTGCATTATTTAGCGTGTATCCCACGTACGCTAAAAGCATTTTAATACCCAAGATACGCTGGTTGCTTTTGTAATAATAATATTATCATATTTCCTACTGAGACGCCAAAATGCCGGGGTTTGCGCCTCCTTCAAATCTCAATGTAGAACGCCATGCTCAAACCCAATCTATAAAGCACAATCACTAGGGCCATAATATCTTGCGATGCCCTTTGATGGTGTCGAGTGGATATAATGGGATGCGAATTGCGATCTTACACATTAATACGACCGTATATAGTCAACAACAATATACTCCATCTTCCTCAATTTCTTGAGTGCCTCCTTCTCTTGTTCAGCGAGCTCCTCTTGAGTCACCTCGCCTTCAACAAACTTTCTCTGCTGTTTAATGTTCTCCTTCTCCTGTCTAGCCATGGTGTGCGCCACCAACTTTGCGCTTATTTTATCCAGGGTCTTTTCTTGTGGCTCCATGGGCGGCACTTCAAGCGATAAAGGAGCCACATATGGCTCGAGCACGTGCATGCGGCGATCTCTTAAACACAGAGGGGAAGTGTATCTGTCAACAGGGCTAGTTTTTCCAACAAGATTTTAGCTACACAAGACAATCGCGGGACGCTAAGGTAAATGGATTGGTACTCACGCAAGCTTCGGCCAGCTTGGTGGACAGCCGACCAAGGCCGAGAGATCATCATCTTTGCATAATGACACATTTAATCCTCTTGGGTTGAAATACTCGCGGTTGACAATCTCAAGGTATTGCCCTGTCCGTTTCTTCGTGATGATTTTCGATCCAGCGGTAGCGGAAGCGTTCATCGCAAGGCCAACTGCGAGTGCCCAATGCCACGGTCTAGTCCAGTTGTAAGGTCAGTATATACAAAACACTATTTTTAACTTTGCAGCGCGCAATCTCACATAAAGCCAATTCCCGTTCCAACAATATTCAGAGCCTGCAAAAGTGCCGGCTCCGTCTGCACCACGGCCAGGTTATCAATAAATGCCACGAAATCCTCGGCGCTGACATTTAGGTGCTGTAGCACAGGAGCATATGCCCTCAAAAATGGCAGCGGAGAGGACATCATGCTATGAACTGCTAGTCTCGGTATTACGACTGGTTTCTATTGTATCATTAGTGGGATATTGATTTTAACACGACTCTAGCATTTGCCTTACCTCTAAAAAGGCTTGTTCCGAGGCTCGAGACTCTAACCGATCTCTCTGGATCCATTGCGTTCTTCGCTGTATGAAATTATGCTCGATCTGCGTTTGATCCAAATAAGCTTCTTGACTGTATGGTGGTGGTGGTGGCGATTGCTGCTTTTCGTGGTAATAGGACATGTTTTCTTGGTGTGAATTAAAGGCAGAATCGATCTTGCTTCGTTCTTTTTAACAAGGGAAAGACTTGTGACCTATGAAAAAGAGGTACTTGTTGAAAAAGAGAAAAAAGATTTGCGCGTTAGAAGATGCCTATAATTCGACAGATTTTATAGTTATCACTACCAGATCAACGTTTTTCTTATATACCGAAAGGTCACTTCCCGATGCCCATCTACCGCATCATTACTTCCCTATGACACCGCCACAAGTCCCAACATAGCACATTCCACGAAAGTAGATGTACCTCTACCCCATACCTTAGGCTCCAGTGTTTCACCAACATTCAGCCTCGGAGGATTATCTTCATATAGTTTATGTTGCGAATCTACAGCGCCCCCTGAGTCAGCTAGATTTTTTGCATGTCACGGCTGATATACTACTGTGGAAGACCTAGTCCTAATATGGCACATTCCACGAACGCAGGTGGGTCCATTCAATGTGTTGGACCACCCAGAAGACGATGTCGATCAACCCCGGGGCTAGTCCCAATAGGGTACTTTTCACGAATGTTTGTAGAAAGCAAAATGCTCCATGTTAACATTGAAATATCTGTAAAGCAAAAATGGATAGGGGGTAATCAATTACCTAGTTTGAAAGGCAACCCTTTCCAGGAACCAGGGATTAAACGTGTCTAGGGCTAAACTATATAAAGCATCGCAACCTTGGCCACATCAACCAATATTCTTCAATTCAAACAATCACTTATAGAAAAACAACACTTGGCAGAAATGATGAAATTGCAATTCCTTTACCCTGCGTTACTTCTGAGCTCACTCTGCTCCTCCTTGGTAAGCTCAGTTACATACCTAACTTAACGTGAACACATGTGGCTAACACGGAATTACAATGCCAGGCCATGCCCGGTCAATCGAGCAACAGACGTCTGTATGACAAGCGAAATAATGATACTAAAACAGATCCCATGTACCAGTTGAGCAAAGATCCCGATTTTCACTACGAAATCCTCCGTGTCCTCGGGTTTGCGCCATATGAAGGTTCTGATATAGGAGAGGTTCTTATTGCAGCGAACCAAATAAAGCCGGGGGACATGGAAAGTTTTCATGATGCATTCAATTCTATCGCCAATATTGTCGATGCCCAATCCATGGCAATTGACGAAACAAAAAACCCGACGTCCGCAAGAAACGCCTTTTTCCGCGCTTCTAGCTACTTCCGCTCAGCTGATTTCTTTCTTCACGGCAACTGGAGTGACCCTCGAATCTATTCGCTATGGGATAGACAGCTTGCTGCTTTTACTTCTGCCATTGCCCTTCTTCCTGTTCCTGGGGAAAGGGTTGTTCTGAAGGGTGACGGATTTGATATCCCGGCTATTTTCTATAGCAGCGGGCTTCCTGGACCACGCCCTACCATAATAATGTGCAATGGCTATGACGGGTCACAGGAAGAGATGTATCACTTTATCGGGAAAGCTGTTAATGAACGTGGATGGAATGCCATCACCTACGAAGGCCCCGGTCAGCCAACCGTACGCCGCGAACAGAATCTCGGGTTTATTCCGCAATGGGAGAAAGTTGTCACACCAGTTGTTGATTACGCCTTGACGCGGCCAGAAGTTGATCCTTTGGCCATCGGCTCAATTGGACTCTCGTTTGGCGGGTGGCTCGCCCCCCGTGCCGCCGCATTTGAACATCGACTTGTAGCAACTATGGCCCTCGACGGAATATACGACTTTGGACCGTTCATACTAAGCGAGTTCGGCTCTTATCTAGAGTCCCTCTTTCACTCCGGCAATGCAACTGCATTTAATTCCTATATCGACGAGGCTGTTCATGATCCTAATACCACGACTTCCATACGCTGGGCTATACAGCAAGGGCTATGGGCATTCAATGCAAAGACTCCCTTTGAGTGGATTAGCAAAATTCAACATTACACTCTGAGTGGATTGACTCAAAATATTTCTATGCCTGTCTTTATTGGGGACTCCCAGAACGACATTTTTTTCCCGGGCCAAGCTAAATTGCTTGCAGAACATCTCGGAGATATCTCCACCTATCATCGCTTCACAAATATGGAAGGTGCAGGTGAGCATTGCAGTACTGGAGCCGGTGTTCTGCAGAGCCAGGTTGTCCTTGACTGGTTTCAGAATATTATTCAGACCTAGTTACCTACTATCATCATTATTTCTGTTATAAAGTGTAACCTAGTCAAAACTATAATATCAATTCAATGATTCTAGAAATATCTGCTGCAGACTTTCTATGTGGATCTTTTTACCAGCCACTTGGCCTTCTGCGTCAAGTCTTAACCAGCTGATGATCTTCTTCTTCTTCTTTTTCAGCTCTAAAGGAGCCGTACAAGGCGGCGACCGAGAAAGACAAAACAAATCAGTGAGGAGATGAACGCTACTGACGGAATAATTTATGTCAAGTTGCTTCCTTACGCTTTGTATGGTACTACATAGCTAGGCATCAAGCCCCACTTGATATACGAGCGAGCCAATCACACATTTTGGCCGCGTTCTTTATTCATGTCAATTGATAATAATTAAGATAATAATTCTCTTTCCCAGAGAAATTATTTTCTTCTTTTTTATCCCACTCGCTCTTTAAATGCGAACTGAAGATACAGGATTAAGAACCTTTTCGAAAATCAAATACTTTTACAGCCAATCCATTTCGATACCATGTCGTCACAGCGGTTGATCTCCCCCGGGGGCACTATCCTGGTTACTGGCGCCAATGGATACATTGCGTCCCATGTCATTGACAGGCTTCTGTCGGACGGTTACAAGGTGCGCGGAACTGTGCGTGCTGAAAAGCCCTGGCTCGATGAACACTTTACCTCTCAATACGGGAAGGATAGTTACGAGAGCGTCGTGGTGCCGACATTGGAAGATGAAACTGTATTGGACAAGGCCTTTGAAGGCATCGATGGGGTAGTCCATGTGGTATGTATGGAGTGAAAATAACGCTGACGTCAATTTTGCCATTCCAGTTCTGACAGTTCGCTTAACAGGCATCCACAATGTCATGGAGTCCGGATCCACACGCTGTTATCACCCCAACAGTCGCTATGATGTTGAATGTATTAAACGCAGCTTCTCGATCGAACTCGGTTAAGCGAGTCGTTGCCACATCGTCGGTGGTTGCGACATATCCCCGAAACTTTGATCGGCCCGTAGACGGGGATTTCGAAGTAGATACAGGTGAGTGGTTGGCCAGCGCAATTCCTATCCAGGCATACAAAAGTGCCTATTAAATACTAATCGCTTTAAAGAGTCCTGGAACGAAACTGCAGTACAGATTGCATGGGATTCGACAATCTCGGAAGCGAGTGTGAAGTCGCCCAATGTATACGCTGCATCCAAGGTCGAATCAGAGAAGGCTGCATGGAAATGGGTTGAGGAAAATCAGCCAAGTTTTACCTTTAATACAGTCCTACCGAATATGAATGTGGGTTTTTGCTTTTGCTAAAATGAATCAAATGCCCTTGGTTCATAATTACTAACTTCTGAATCATAGGTCGGCAAGATTTTGTTTCCCAAATACCAGGGAGGTTCTATGGCAGTGACACGACTGCTTTTGTCCGGCAACGACATTATGACCAAGATTATCCCTGCTGCACGTATGTTGAAATTTCTTGTCGTATATTACATTGGTACATTATTAACTAGTGAGAATTCTGATATAGAATGGTGGATTGGTGTCGAGGATGACGCTCGGCTCCATGCTATCGCACTTCTAGACCCAGACGTGCAGTCGGAGAGAATTTTTGCATGCGCCGCACCATTTACTTGGACTCAAATTTACCAGATATTCAAGGAGCTTCGGCCGGACAACGACAAAATACCAAATCCTCCGGAAAATGAAGGCCCAACCTTACTCAAGGTCAAACCATCGAGCAGAGCAGAGCAACTGCTCAAAACTTTCTACGGACAGGCTGGATGGACATCTTTGAAGGAAAATCTTGCCGCCGGTATTGCTGATATTTAAATTAATATCAGGCGGTAAATTTTTGCACCGATTTAGGGAAGGATACGCTTCATAACATGCGCTGGATCCGTGTTCTACGGGTCTCAGAAATGTTGCCATTTATAACAGAAGGAGTCGTATAGCTTCCTGAGTGTCATTAAGTCTTGCACGTCCTTCTGGTCATCTCTGTTTCCGTGGTTCTCAATATGTTTCATAGCACATTGTAAATTGTAACCTCCACAAAGGGGAAATGTGTCGTTAAAGTGTGGTATACCGCGATCAACATGATCGTATGAAGTGTCGGCCATTATTTGCGTTGCTGTGTTTAAGGCGTCATAGGATGGTTGAGAATCCACGAATCTACTTGGTGAGAAACTTGGTTCTTGCATCAGAATATACTGATGGAGAAGAAAAACGGATCTGATTCCATATTAATGCCAGAGGCACCCCATATCGAAGAAGACATACCGAATAGCGATTGCAAGTGCACTACAGGAAGACCCCCAGGCCCACCCATTTTCTCCAAGCCCAGCAGATAGAAAGTCCTGAAGTTCAGTACCAACTGCTAACAAGTGTGAGACCTTTGATTCAATCCCTTCGGCAGCTTTTATAATCACCAGCACCTTATCAAGCAAGAAACTTGCTTTAAGCTGGTGTTTGAAGTTTTCAACGGTTTGCCTGTCCTGTTGTGAAGAATGTTGATATTTTCCATGTTCTTCGTGGGAAGATAACCCAGTTTCCTCGCGTGGGTATTCCATGGCAGTATGTCCGCAAAAATCCCCCCCTTCACATAGTATTAATCTAATATCTAGTAAGCCAAAGTTTGTGTCATATGCAAATACAGATATACTCGCCTTTCTAATATGAAGATGGCCCAGCGGACGTTACTGTGAAGGGGGGATCGATGTCCAAGATGTAAACCATTATTTTCACGTTGAGTATCTTCGCTGCGCAAAACAAATGCTACTCTCACACATGTCCCTATGGAGAGATGAGCAGCAATTGGCCGTCCACAAGCATACTCATATGCAGCGATGAAAAGACCGGCATGAATCAGGTGAACTGAAGTAGGCTGGATTGCTTGTACGCTCCCGTAGAACATTTTAACAGTCGTGTAGAAGGTTTCAATGGCCATGGGCTGAGGTGAATTAACTGATGGTTTGCACAGTGTCAATAGGCAGATTGAAAGAATGACTAGTGAGAGCTCTGCCGGGGGGACGCTGCCCTGACACACCGAAGAATATATGTGGAAGAAATCTCCCTCTAGAATGGGAAGTACCCTATGAAAGCCAGCAAAAAATTCACTGCCCAGTTGGGGAATAGACATGCTATTAAGATGCAACGTCTGGCTCACTTGATCGTGGATCACCCAGTCAATGGGGGTTGTATGGCGAGATCGCAAAATATGCTGTACACCCAGTGGAGAAGGCTGCAAAGAGGATATTCTATGAGGAACTCCACCTATACGATCCTTCTGAGTACTGCATAGTGCTTCATACGTGCAAGAGAGACCTCTGGTCTTGCAGTAGGTGCATTTCGGTAGCAGCTTGTCACACGCCTTTTTGCGGGTTTTGCATGTAGCGCAGACCCACCGTGCCCTTTGTTGATTCATAGGAGAATAATATTTGGCAAGCTGGTGCTGCCAAAGTTACCGATAAGCTGTTTTCGGACCTCTTGTCCGGTGACTGAAGAGTGAAATGCAGGAGACGAAGATGCTGCCTGTGATCTCAGACAACACGCCCGGCTGACGCGATTCGCTTGTGTCGGCCGCCGCTAGTCCACAATAGGTAGCCAGCGGCCGATCTGAGAATAATTACCGAAATAGGAAATTAATTATGGACCTTGGTAGCTACAATTCAGCAGGGATTATTACCAGCATGACACCAGGTCTCTGTATAAATATCTCTGTTTTTACCTAGGTTTTGTGGAAATATTCAAGTACCTAAATACCTACTAGAAAGTGCTTTAAGATCGCAAAATGGCTACATCTCACTGCTTAGAGAACCCCAATCAGCTTGCAAACAGTGAGAGTTCATTGCAGCTTAATGATGCAGTACATCGTTCTTTAACAGACGAGGCAGCCACGGGTAACTGCAAGTCCCAGTGGATAGTACAATTCGAAGACGGCGATCCAAGTAACCCGAAACATTTCAAGCCGATATGGAAAGCTTTCCTCACTTTTCAAATGAGCCTTTTGGCTCTTACCGGGTCAATGGGGTCCTCAATTATGGCTCCTGCCCAGTCAAAAATTGCGTCAGAAATGCACATAGCACTGGAGGTGACGACCTTGACAGTGGCTCTCTTTGTTCTCGGTGGGTAGCGCCCCTCGTCGGATATGGAAACAAGAAACTAACGTATTGAAAGGTTGGGCGTTGGGGCCCATGATATGGGCGCCAATCAGTGAGTTCTGGGGTCGGCGCTGGGGTATTCTGCCTGGTGTATTCATTTTCGGGCTCTTTACCATTGGCAGTGCAACAAGCAAAAGTGCTGCTAGTCTTTTCGTGACACGCTTTTTTGGCGGTATTTTTGCTTCGGCTCCTATCAGTAATGTACCAGCAGCCCTCGGTGATATATACGAACCCCGAAGCCGTGGTATAGCCATGGCATTTGTGTCGCTGTGCATTGTGGGTGGCCCAACAGTAGGACCTGTTATTGGTGCTGCTCTCACAGTAAGCCCACAGCTCGGATGGCGCTGTATGTGCGCTCCCTATTATAGTGATGCCATCGGGTGAATCAATTCGCTAAATCAATTACAGGGACAGGATACATTGAAGCTATCTTCATCTTCAGCGTGTTTGCTCTCAGCTGTTTTACTCTGCCTGAGACGTATCCGCCAGTGTTGCTAAAAAGAAAGGCTCGCCTTTTGAGAAAGTCCACTGGTGATACAAGACATTGGCATCCACTGGAAGAAGAACGAATTGATAGGAGTACTCTACATAAATATGTTAGCCGACCGATTCGGTGAGTTCAATTGATACCGTGAAATGGACGTATATGCAAATTACATTCAACTAAAAAAGTCAAAGTATGTTTTTCACGGAGCCAATGCTACTTTTCGTCGCTATTTACGCTTCATTCACCTATTCTCTCGTCTACCTTACCTTGGAAGTATTTCCCATCGTCTTTAATGAGCAACGAAAATATCCTCTGGTGGTTTCGATGCTGCCGTTTTTCGGAATTCTTGTGGGCGTCATTTTTGCTTTGATCATCAATTTTATGAACCAGCCACGATATGCTAGGGCTGTTAAGACAAACAATGGCAAAGCCGTGCCAGAAGCACGGCTACCACCAATGATTATAGGCGGCGTATCGCTTTCTGCAGGCTTATTCTGGTTTGGTTGGACGGCCGATCCGAAGTACACGTGGGCATTACCAACTGTGGCATCAGGTCTGATGTTCTGCTCCATATCTAAATTTCGATTTGAAACTAATGTTCGTTATAGCTTTCATTGGCGCCGGCTTCAATATCGTATTTCAACAGTGTCTTAACTTCTTGGTAGATACCTATGGGTTGTATGCGGCCAGTGCGGTCTCAGCCAACACGATGCTACGGTCATTGTTTGCATTTGGCCTTCCTATGGCAGCAAGACCAATGTTTCAAAACCTAGGAGTCGGTCCCGCAGCAAGCCTGCTAGGCGGGATTTCTTGCCTTGCTCTGCCCGTGCCATTTGCTCTATTAAGATATGGTTCTATTCTGAGGAAACGTTCAGAGTTTGTACCAGGAACAAAAGCATAAAATGTAAGTACGGATGGGGTTCATTTATTTTGGACCTCAATGCACATGCAGCTGGACTCCGCATTATCTTATCTATCTGTTCCAGATGTCTTGACGTTGTCTATATATAAATTGACTCCTCGGCCCAGGTATACGGTGGGCTCTTTTCGGTTCTGCGCGCGACTTTTTATTGTCAATTAATAACCTTTATCTATTAAAGTTGCAAAATTCATAGAGTTTTTATATTAATGTAAGTTAAAATATATCTACAGTACAGTAAGATGAGCGTTCTCTATAAGGTGACCAAAAAAATAAATATACTAGACCGCACAAATTTTGTTTGTTGAAATCCATTCGCCTTTGGTCATATCAATCCGTCAAAACTACCACCTTTCCCTGTGCAGCCCCTTCATCCATGCATCGATGCGCTTCGACAATCTGGTCAATATGAAAGACCTTTCCTATTTTGACCTTAAGACTCCCTGCCTCGATTTGAGAAATGAGGCTATTCAACGGTGTGCTCATAAACTCTTCTGTAAATCCGCCATACGTTGTCAATTTTGTTCCGTATGGGATATCTCTCAAAATATCCAGCTCTTTAATGACCCATGAATTGCCAACTCTTCCCGCGATGCTGACCGTTGCATTCTTTTTGAGGCATTTTAAAGTATCTTTCAAAGTCACAGGTCCTACCAGCTCCAGTGCTTTATCAAATTTCTGGCTCTCATCGGTAATATGCTCCGCAATCTTGCCATTGTCGAGAAGGAACTCATCCGCCCCGTATTCGCAGACCAGTTTCTTGCGATCCGCACGACGACTTGTTGCAGTGACGTGGGCTCCGAGGCAGGCCGTTGCAATTGATGCAGCTGTAAGACCGATAGAGGTTGTTCCGCCCCGAATCAAGAGTCTTTCTCCTTTCTTGACATCGAGGGATCGAGTAAGAACGCCGTAGGCCACCTGCAACATCTCCGGTAGGGCCCCGAGCACATCCCAACCCAGTTTCGTGGGCACAGTTATGGCCTGCACCTGATTTACAGGCACAACAGTGTACTGCGCATACCCACCATCACACCCTCGGCCCATATCACCCATGGCTGTCATCACGATCTGGCCTTTTGCGAACTCGCCACCGGGAGCAGCCTCCACGATTCCGGTTGCCTCCAGTCCCAGTATTCGTGGGAAAGTCAGGTTAGGCGAGAATCCCTGCCGACTGTACATTTCTGCACGATTCAGACCAAACGCTTTGACGTGGATGAGTACCTGTCCAGCCTCTGCCTGGGGAACGGCACGCTGTTCGAGTTTGAGGACTTTGGGTCCCCCGGTTTCGTGAATCACAACGGCCTTCATTGTGTCTGGAGTCATCGATGACAATTTCCGGCCACTACTTGCCCTGCAGATTGAGTTTTGTAAATTATTATATCGTGTGAATGAAACCAAAGATGGTGGACAAAGTCCGCGAGTAGAGGTGCGGAGGAACATAGGGGTGTTTTTAGGTTAAAATATTCCTCAAGTATATGGAAAGATTTTTGAAATCGTAAAACCTTTTTTCTCTCTACATCCTTATAGCTAAACGTCTTACTCATGCAGTATTGATACAAACAGCCCTGCGGGCCTCCAAACAAATCAAACATGAGTTGATCCAATAGAAAATGAGCGCCGATCCTGACAGCGTCCGCAGGATGCAGTAAGACGCCGATTCAAACATGCCAAACACAACAAAGTTACCTCGTCTGGACGACCACGGGGTACGTACTTATGCATGGATTAAAGTTTAGAACTAATAGTGAAGGATTATGAGTGGAACTCTTGAGTCTCCTAACCGCTGACATTTTCGTAACCCACCAGGCAAGCTGGAACCATGAGCACGAGCCTATCTGTACCTCGATCGGTTTATTATTTCATTAACATTCTTATTGTTTTCGTGTGTAATTTGTTAACAGAAATTCTTTTTTTTCTTTCTTTCTATGATTATTTTCCCACAATAAGTCATATGCCTAGCCTTTTATCCATGGCTGCGTCAATGTTGCCCTTCGCTAACAACTTGAAAATAAAAGGACCTCGTTGCGCCCATATTAATCCCCCGGTTTATTCATGATGGCACGATAGACTACACTGATATTTGTTCAACGTTCCTCAACACCAATCAATCGATTCAAATACTACCGATTCGTCTGCTTTGCCAAATCTGCCTCGGCGGCACCTAATAACCGGAACGATTCCTCATGATTTCCGTCTGCCAGGCCTTGGTTCCCATCCACACAGATACGCAGCGTGACTAAGAAGGGGAGGCTGCGTAGGAGACAAAGGGCTAATGCCACCCACGTGAGAATCATGAACTGGGCACCACCAGTTACAGATATATCGTAAATATCGCAGTGATGATTAAGAAGACGAACAAGGCCGGTGGCAAGAAATGTCCCCAGTGATGATGTTATAATCATTATCACAAGACTCGACTATTTTTTCCTGGTTAGACTCGGCAGCTTTGGTTTAGATGCAATGGAAGCCTACCAAGAAGAAGGATCGAATGATATAAGGGTAATTGAAATCGGCTCGCGTAAACATGACTCCATCCACCAATACAGCGAGTCCCATTATCACAATGTTCAAAACAGCTAAAACAGAGACAAACTTGGTGGTCGTCGCAATCCAAGAAAAATCCTCAATAACTGCGGTTGGCCAATCGATATTTGTCTGGTCCAAACCTTGGGCAGTGAGGTCACCAAGTAGTATAGCACCCAGGTCAAAAGCGAATGGAACAGTGGTTGTACTGCACATTGTTGTATTTCGGTTTCCGTGCGAGTCATAATACCCTGCGCAGTAGGTGAGGACGTGAGTTGTATAGAAATCATACAGTCCGAGATCTGTAGCGAGCGAGCCTTTTCCGGACTCATCTCCTGGAGCTGCTTTCAATCTAGATACATCAAGCTATATGAAAAGGCGGAAGAAAACAGTCAAACTTGATCAAATATTCGCTGAGTTTTACTTACCAGGATACTGAAGACATTATCCAAAGCTCCACCACATTGGGAGCCTGCAAAGATGACTATGAGAGTCAAGACAAAGGAAACTAGCAAGAGCAACCTCGCGGAGACATCAGCAAGTGCCATAATATCAGTTTTAGTTCGTGAAATTTGAAAAGGCTAGTTGTCTCTTTGTTGTGATGATAGAGAGGTGTACGGGGGTAGAACTAAGGGTGTCCATTTTTCTCCCGGGCTATCCTGCGAAACTGGTACTCTGTGCCAACTGGGTCCCAGCGATAAGGTTCATCGTCAATTTACACACGCTAGATTTTTATGGAGCAAATAACATGCCAGTGAAAATACTATTAAAGGTATCTCAAGAAGCTACGCCAATTGGATGATCTGTTCTCAGTCCAGATGAATTTTTTGTACCTAACTGGGACGAACTATTGCCTAATTGCCATTTTATGATAGGCTAAGAACACAATTAAAGTTTCCAGTGTATCATCCTTCCAATATGAGCATGATTGTTCCTATGGTTGATCCATTCTTCAGTGTCTCTTCAACAATTGTGCCTTTGGGAAAGAGTTGTCAGTCTAGTAACAGTCCCCTATGGAGTAGAATTAAAATGAAAACGTAATTGTATAGTATAAAAGGTTAATAATTCAGCAACGAAACTTTTGTACATCCATGAAACGATTGTGTATGGCACCGGCTCTGGAGGTATCGTTACCAGTTTGCGTGTAGATGAGCATATTTAGACTACCCAATTGGATAAAATTGTGGATAGGATCGCCTTGGCACTTGAAAATACGTCCACAGCGATCGGAATGCCGCAAGTATGTCTGATATACCGCGGGAATGAGCCTTGGTATGACGATAGTGTCAACCATAAATATGGCCATATTTTTAGATATTAGCGAGCTTGTTTCTGTAGCTAAAACTACGTACTCACAAAGTTTAACTACGCGTTTCTAAGCCTCTTCAAAGGCTTTTGCGAAGGAATTTCTTATGGCCGGATGGAATCCCTAGAGTCGCGTAATCAAGGAGACTAACATTAGCATAGTGCTAAATACGAAGAGTTCAGCTTCTATTTGGCCATTTACCGTAAGAAAAGAAAGAAAGAAAAAATTCATCGAATAATTGTAATACTGAAGTGGTGCTTATTGTTGGTTTCATTTTTCTTTTCGCTCTGGGTATATACAAGGGGCAATAAGACTAGGATTAACTGGTAGCTTTTCATTGGTCTTTCGACGCGCCACAGGGGCATTTATCCACTAACTATCAATTTACCCTTATATTAGCCAAAATATTGTGTTGGTATCTGCCATTCGGAAGAAAAGATGGACGGTGTTAACTCCGGTTCTCTTCGCGAAGGATGCCATGATCCACCCTGCCGAAAAGCTCATCTCCTACAAACCCGGTTCACCATCCTAAAATGTTATATATCAATTGATATTAATCTCCAAAATGTAGAATAGTTGGCGCTGGTGGTTTATTAATTTATCACTTATTAATTTAACGAATAAGTTCTAGACTGGAGGTTTTATGTCTTATATCCAAGGTAGTATTTGCTAGGATTCCTAGCATCTTCTGAACTTTGAAGTTTGAACTGTTGCTTAAATATTTAAGCTTTCGTTAAGTTTCATGATTTAACCATCACAACTACAACGAGAAGTCAATTAAAACATTTCTAGTGAATCGATGGGTAATAGTAGCGTTTTAGGCTCAAGGTGCGCCTGTCAGCAAGCAGCACTAGTTTCTAGGCGACGTGCGCCGGTGTCAGACGTTAATTAATTCGATGATTATCGTGCATCCTGGTCCAAGCTTCTGCATAGAAAGGCTTGTCCTGAAACCGCCACTATCATTCACTGGATTGGAGGGAAATTGAGAAATAAAACATGAAAATAAGACTGCCAACTCGGAGGAATAGGATATAAAGTGAGGGACTCGCCCCCCAATATGTACCTCAGTGTTCAGGTCACCCATCTTCTTCACTCATTTTTGACTACGGAGGGCACTCCCCTTCCTTCCATTCTTTTATATTTATTTTCGTTGCATTTCATTGGATTCTCATCGCTGGTTAGAAATGAAGCTGGTCTTTCTTTCATTCGGAGCGCTGGCATCGGCCGCCTCCCTCGCCACAACCACTGTAAGCAGCTCTTGATCCATCTACCAATCGTTTGACAACCCTTTTGGATATGAAATTGATAGATCGATGCAGCGTTATTATGATGGACAAGAAGGCGCTTGTGGATGCGGTACCAGCTCTGGCGCAGACGCATGGCAGGTAAGTGGACGAATTCTAGAACACTTGACCACAGTTCCATTTCTAATGCCGTGTCATACAGCTTGGAATTAGTGACAAAGTCTATACTGCTGCCGGATCTCAAGCCCTTTTCGACACGAGCGGCTCCTCCTGGTGCGGCGCCGGATGTGGTACATGCTACAACCTAACTTCAACGGGCTCTTCAGCATGCGATGGGTGTGGAGCTGGAGGAGTTGCTGGCGACAGCATTATTGTGATGGTCACCAATTTATGCCCATACAATGGGAACCAGCAATGGTGCCCACAGCCGGGGTCCACCAACGAGTATGGTTACGGTTACCACTTTGATATCATGGCTGAGAGCGAAGTGTTTGGCGACAACGTCGTTGTCCAGTTTGAGCAGGTTACATGCCCGGGACAGGCTGCTACTGATTGGGAGACTTGCCTGTGCTACGATCAAACCTCCACGGATACTACATCTGCAAGTTTGGCCTCGGCTACTTCTTCTGCTTCTCCTCAGGGAGAATCAGAGTCTTCTACTACAAGTACAGAACCGGCAGTTACAGCTCCAACTTCTGTGGCTGAGACGACTGTTGCCGTCACCAGTGCAACACCGACTTCAACGCCTTCCTCTTGCACTGGTGACGCAACCCCAAGCGATACTTCGGCGTCTACGGGCTCTACGCAGACATTGTATGGACAGTGCGGTGGCGCAAACTGGACCGGCGCGACCGCCTGTGAATCAGGATCGACATGCAAAGTACAGAACCCTTACTATTCACAGTGTGTGAGCAGTTCGGATTAAAGTCATGTGAGAATTTGCATTTTATTAGGTTTGGGATCTTGCCGAAATCTATTTGCTAAAATCTATTGCTGGCTGGAATGTGTAATAGATCAAAATTTTTCTTCTACTTCGTTTGTTTTGTGCCTATGGGGGGTGCTATGCAATAATGTACATCCGAAGGCACATACTTGTACGTGTATTTTACATCAATTGATACATTAACCGTTTCAAGGAATATGTTAGATTTCTTTCGTTTGACTTGAGTTCATTACAACCACGAGTCCGTTTTCATCTTGGTATACAAGTCTTAAATGTTCAATTTTCGAGACATGTATCAGTAAATATCATTATTGAGCACTCCTTTGGTATGTAGCGTTGGGTCGGTGCCACATTTCAATGTTGAAATAATTGAGATATTATCCTATGAAACGATTGATGGCAATGGTCTAAATAATTGTTAAAATATAACCATGCAAAACGTGCTTTCATTATTATTCTATGATTATGCGTATTAAGTCTATAGTCTAGGAGGGGAAATATCCGTATATTACAACCGAGTGGAGAAAAACAAACAAGTTTGCTCTCAAGGTGCAAAAGGATCACGCAGGCGCCATCTCGATCTTTTTGCCTTTGACTGACTTCCACTCGATGCACAAGGCACCAATAATGGTGATACAAGCCGTTCCAGCAGAAACGTAGAATGCTTGCGTGAGTGCGCCGTTGTATGCAGACAGAACAGCGGGCAAAAACTTTTCGGGGAAAACGTTTTTCAATTCCGTGGCACCTGTAGCCAAAACTGCGGCTGGGTTCAAGCCCTCAATATTGGCTGCCGCGACGTTGGAGACCAACTGGTTTGTGAATATGTTCTGTGCTACGGCAATGAAAAGCGCGCCACCAAGCGTCTGTGAAAACACGATGATGGCCGTGCCAATGGCAACGTCGGGGCCTTCCAGACAGGCCTGAACAGCGACCATGGTCTGTTGCATACCGAACCCAATTCCGGCGCCGAACATGAATTGAAATCCTATCCACTTTGCGTGGCCAGTATCCACTTCGAAAGTGGTCAAAAGACCGGCACCAATACTAGCCAACACAGAGGACGCAATCATGAAGGGGGTATAGTAGCCGATTACGGTGACAAGACCACCAGCCGACATGGAGATGATGACGAGACCGAGAATCATTGGCAGATTCATAATACCCGACTTGACAGCCGAGGCACCTTTGATTGCCTGGAACCAAATGGGGATCTGTGGAGCCAGTCAGCACGAGTTCATTATAGGGAATTCAACTAGTCAAGACATACGTAATAAACCATCACAAAGAAGGCAGCTCCCAAAGCTGCAGCAAAAAGGGCAGAGCCCCAGACATTACGATTCTTGAAAATCCGCGGGGGGACGGTAGCACGCTCTTGCTTCCAAATTTGAACGGCGATAAAACCAATGATCAAAACAGCGAAGAGGACAAACAAGGCAATTATGCGGCCATTGCCCCAGGGGTAGGTAGTACCACCCCACTGAAGTGCAAGCAAGAGGCAAATAACTCCGGGGATGAACAAGCCGGTTCCTTCGAGATCCATCATTTTTAGCTGCTCCCAAAATGTCAAAGACGAGCTTAGGTTTTTCTTGTTAGGAAGCTGGAAGAAGATGATGATGAAGATTGCGGTGACAGCGCCAAAGGGCAAATTGATATAAAAGCACCAGCGCCAGCTGACGTGGTCGGTAAAGGCACCACCCATGCTACAAGCAGTCAGTAACGCGAAAGGGAAATGGATCAAACGAGGAATACTAACAGAGGTCCAGCAACGGAGGCAATACCGTACATGCCACCAATTAGGCCCATGTACGCTGGGCGCTGGTGCAAAGGAACGGTTCGTGAGATAATCAAAAGGGCGCCAGAGAAGACACCCGCGGCACCCATACCAGCGACGGCTCTGCCCAAGATCAAACCAGTTGAGTTGGGGGTAATGCCGCAGACGAAGGAGCCGACTTCGAACACGAAGAGGGCAGCCAAATAGGTCCACTTGATCGAGTAAAATGTGTACAGCTTTCCGAAGACAAGTTGCAGGGAACAGGTGGTTAACAGGTAAGCGGCACCGTACCAACCGACATCGTTAACAGCATGAAACTGATCGGTGATTCGTGGAATGGCCGTTGCAATGATCGTGTTATCCTGGTGACCAGCAAATTAGTTTTCTCCCTTTCTGCAACTCTACTCATCCCTAGACTCACCAGAGCCATGCAAAACACAGACAAGCACAGCGCAATGGTAATTAATGCAAGTCGCCATTTTGCGGGGTATGCTTCTTCTTCATCCTCTGCTGCTACCTCTCCTGCGTCTTCCACGGCACGTTGTTTCTCTGTAGTGGACTCGATGGGCACCTCGTTGTTGTTGTTGTTGCTGGGCGTAGAGAGCCTCGTTCCCTCGGGGCCCAGATCGGCCTTTCTCACGCTGGCCGAGTCGGCGCGAGAGACATCCGTCGAGCCTTCCAGGGTATCGTTCGCCATTATCTTCTCAGCTGTCATTTGAGTCGTGATTAGGGCGATAACGTGGAATCTGGGGAGGATCAGGAAACCGTCAAGGGGGCGTAATAAAGTTGGCGACCAGCAATGAAGGACGGACAAGGGTCAAGACCGGGGGCTCTATGGCCTACTTATCAGCTCGGACATGGTGGTATTCGTATTCGTGCTTTTACAGGCATCCAAGCAAATTCTGGATGTACGTACTGCGAACCCTTCAGCCCGGACGAAGCCCGGAGGAGCCTCCTTCGCGGCCCCGGCCGAAACAAGGAAAAAGAAGCGGAACCGAGACCCACTTCAGCTGGAATCTGCTAACCGGGCCAATCACGGCATATGCCAAGACTGGCAGGAGAATGGGTATGCGGTCGGTTTAGTCCGTCCACGTGCGTCCCTCCGGTACCTTGTGGGTCTGTTTTCAGCCAATAATATCCTTCTTTTTACTCGTAACAGTGTTTTCCGTGGTAATTAATTACAGGTACAGCAGGAAGTTATATAAAGGTATAAAGATTTAATGCGAGGGAAAGAATATCAGTTAACAATGAATGGGTAGCCTTGAAAATTACAACTTTCGAACAATGATGCAATATTTGCATACATCCTTCGTGTTGACTTTGACATTAGCTAAGACTGCTAAGTGCAGGTTTACATTTGTATTCAGAGGATCCGCCCTTGTAAATAAGTATTATTAGCATCCATCAATTATTGATGATCCATCCATAATAATTTCTTCAGTGTACTTTCGTCCGACCGGACGTACATTAAAACGGCCTAGACTCTGCTGAAACCAGCCCTAAAGATGCAGCTAACAAGATAGACCGTCTCGCATACTATGTGTATACAGTAGCTGGTCCTTAATCTATCAGCATTAAATGAGTCACCGGCCCAAACTAAGGACCAAACAAACCGTGCCTTGATTACTCGGTCTACTTAGATATTTCAAATGTTACTGCGAATTTATCTAAAGCTAGAGTCCTTGTGAAATTTGTCATGTATTTTATTCTATCTCGCTAAACTTTCGCGTAAATATGTTAGTTATTCAGGCTAGCACCCCACAACCTAAATATATGGAGTTCTGACGTGGTCTCTGTTTGCTGCATCCATTATTTACTGCAGTTTGTCTGTAAATAGGCCGCCAACTGGAACATCCGAATAAGACAGTTGTACCTTACAATTATATATTTTTAGCCGCTCCTTAGCCAGTTACACTAATTGGGCTTACATATATGTATTAATTGATCTACTAGTTAATAGCACTTGGGAATGCACCAGCATGCATGATTTGTTAGTTGAACGTCAAAAAAAATAAATTGTCTTCAGCTTTCGAGAACAATTTCAATTGGTTTATCTTCTTTATGATTGCTTGTGGCCTATGGCCGGATAATACCGGTTTTAGGGGGAATGGGGATACCATTCAGCAACGTCGCGGCAACGTTGACAGGCTTGGTGACAGCCATACAACCAAAAATAGTATTAATACCGTTAAATTATTGATATATTGTCAATTTATTAACTGTATCAATGTTTTTCTATATATTAAAAAATCATAATATACCTAATTTTGATATATTACTAATTTTTACAATGTATTAAAATCTTGATATGTTTTGAATTTTGCAATTATTCTGCAATTATATAACTCATATATAGAACTAATAAAAACTGATTTTTTTGAATTGATAAATCTATAAAATAGTATATGTTGATGCGTTTACCCTGGCCCTTATAAATATATATATCAATATCACCTTTAGATATAGATAGATCTTTCCTCCCTAAAAGCCTTATTAAACAGCTTACAGGCTTCTTAATTTGGTAAAATCGGTGCGCGCAGGCCTGTAGGCCTCGCTGCAGCTTCTTTAGTACGTTGAAATCCCTTTTATAAGATCTCAATAACCAGCTTGCAGGCTTTTTAGAGTGTTAAATCGGTGTATACAGGCCTGCAGGCCACTCTGTAAGCTTCCTTAGTATATTGTTAACCTTTCTCTATATGGCTTCACTATCTGACTTGTAGGCTTCGCTGTAGGCTATCCTGTAAGCTTTTTGTAAGCTTCCTTAGTATGTTGTCAATCCCTCCCTTTTATATAGCTTGCAGGCTTTCTAATTCAGTTAAATTAGTGCGCCTCGGCCTGTAAGCCTGCAGGCTACTCTATAAGCTTTTTAAGTATACTGTTATATTGGTTCTGTAGAGCTTAGTGCAGGCCTCACTACGGCTTTTCTATTTGTAATTAGCATATCAAAAATACAAGTGGCTTTTATTTGAATTATAATTAATTTGTAATGTATTAAGAAATATAGATGTATTAAATTCTGTAACATAGAAAGTGGTTTGTAACTGTTTTATACTTTGTAACGTCACTATATTTCTGATACGTTGTAAAAAGTTACTGCGCTTAGAAAATTGGATACGTAGTGACATTTGTTATAGTTATGCTTGTGTAGTCTTCTTGATATGTTGTAAACCCACACAACGTTGCCGCAACGTTGCTGAATGGTATCCACGTTCCTGCATTTTCCGGTATTGGAATGTTGACGATACGATCATCAATTGATGTATTCTATATATGCGCATCAAGAATGTCAATTTCGCGTCTGGAAAACTAACGCGACAATGGATATTCCATGGTTTTCCCTATTAATATGACTTTTCAACATGTGGGGAATCATTTCTTTATATACATGTAACATTGGAATGGCTTTTCTGCAAAGCCGGGGATTTTTCTAGGGTGTGTGTAGATTTTTCTCTATACAAAGGCATGTTTATATGTATATTCTAAGGAGAAAATAATAATAATATAGCCAAGACACTGTAAAAGAATAGTTTCTACCCATTATGAGCACATATTTCATCATCAAGACCTAAAAATCGAGGCAATATTACCGATAACTTATTGAGAGACGCCACCGCATCCGGAGCGTTAAGTACATACATCAATATGTCAATTGATATCCAAAACCCAAGGGATTGTTTTTATAGCCTCAATAGTCGCAAGAAGTAATAGACTACGAAAGTGCATTGCTTTGAAGTAATATTCTTCATACTGGGATGGGCCACTAATCCAGTTTTGGCCATCGACTAGATAAATGTCACGCGCATAATTTAAGGAAAATATCGGAAGGTAGGCTTTTTTTTTAAAAAAAAGTTTTTGGAGAAGCCTTACCTTTTACAAGTTTTCGTCCCACGACGCATGTGAGATCCTAGTGCATTCGCAGACTTGAAAATTTATTTTTGCATCGACAAGGCAACTTATAACGGAATTTTAATATACGAATTTTCTATCATTATGTAAACTTTCGGTGGTTATAGACGAATGGAGCATAACAGATTTTTCTGGCACACCGACTGGTAGTTATACAATGTGATCAGTGTTGTTGGATGTGGGGTGGAAAATAGAAAGATTCGAAAATCCTGCTTTTTTGCCCGTAAGTGCAGCGGTCATGGTTCATTCGTAAACGTCATTGGCTCCAGTTGCATATTGTGGCTCATCGTACGTACTATTTTTTTTTGGAGGAAGCAATGACTAAGTATGGACTAGTCCACGATGCGATTCTGCACCTAATTGTTCGGAGAACTTTTCCAGAGGTTGAATGGACGAACGGGGTAGATGCATCCCCGAGCTTGGGGATGGTCTAACGGCCCTAGCTCGCTGCTAATGTATGCCCCTTTGATTTCTTGTCATGGAGGATCTAGGCACGAGCAAATCATGCCAAAGGCATGAAACTACGGGTTTATTTTCCGACGTGTGTTGGCAAATCACCTGCCGGTCTATCGACCTTGTCGATTCTTGGAATGTATCGAGGCATCCTTTCCGTCCTTCTTATTGGGAAATAATATAGATGGCCCACACATCAATGCGCTCGCTTTTCTGGGCTGCCAAAATTGCCAATGCTTGGGCACCGCCGGATCGAGTGACTTGCTGGCTGGGGGGGAAACAAACTTTTTTTTACACTCAGTGAGGAGATTCTCTCACCGGCAAAAATCACTATCTTTTTCTCCTCGGGTTCTTGTTCGTCTCAGAGTAGCAATCAGTCAATCTTGACGAGCGGAAGATTTTAAAAAAAAGTATTCTGCCTTTCACCATGACAGGATCAATGGAGACTAGAGGGAACATCTATTTAACGGTATGTCTCTGCAATGCTACAGACAAGCATGGACGAGAAAGCAAAGATGGGAAGAAGATGGCCATGTCTGACTATTTTCCTCACCAATTAAATAGTCCCAAGATCAAAAGCAAGGCGACAATCCGAAACAAGAGGACAAAGTCTCAATGACCGGCACAAGCGATGGCACCGCTCGCTCAGCCCAAGACATGGCTCTTTTTAAAGATCTGTTGAGCGCAATTCGAAACAGCCAAGACAAGGAAACCTGGGAGTTGCTACGATTCATACAGGCTGGAGCTCGTCCGGATGAAATCCGACAGCATATGGAGGATCGAGGCTTGGTTTACGCAGACGAACGTGACAACAAAATTAATAAATAATCACCTCGCGAGAGAGAACTTCGCAAACTAAGCGAATTAAAGTATAGTTAAACTCCACGGGTTTGGCTCAGCCTACGATACAAGTTGGTTTTTTCTCTCGCTCAGTTAAGCTAATGTTTGTTTTAGGAAATTAAACACTCTTTAAAAAAATTTATTACTGGTATGGATTAACAAGAACAGTCCTGTTAAAACCAAGATTTTGAAGACATCAGTGTGAAACGGAGGCCCGGCTTTGCAATGATCTGCTTGATGTATCTTTGACTTCTTTGGCCGTTGAACGAACTCAAACCGTTGAATGTGGCACCGGTAACCAACCCTAGTCACGACTATGTATGCTATTGGGTGATTTTGAAACCAAATACATTCAGCCCCTGAAGACCCTGATACAGCGCGTTATAGTTGTAATTTACATTGTTATTCCAACCAACCAACCGATTACATTGGATACTACCTTGACACCTCTTCGACATGATCCTTTGTTCCGTCCGACTTCCGGCCATTCGTCTTATAATTGGCCACGTCTTTCTCTGCACGTAAAAATTGTGCGTCCATGTGCTCGGTAAATGCAAGGTCATCACCAAACAGCTCGGCGATTTCTTCGAGCGTTTTGCCTCGCGTTTCCCTTTTGACTTTGTTAGCGGGGGTGGTTCTTTAAGAGGGTACTAAAAGCTAAAGGAATGAAAACCATACGGATAGAACATAAAGAAACAAAAGGCGGCGACAACATCGCAGGCCACAAAGATTGCGTAATATCTCCAGCTGATAGCGGCAAAAGCTTTGGGAGAGAGCTGGTTAAAGAGAAGACCAACACCGGTGCCCATAAAGGCACAAACTGTGAGAGCATGATTAATCCATATGTCATATCACAAGGACGCTTAGATCTTACTTGCTGTAGCGCGTGACCGCAGAGCAGTGGGAAATATTTCTGCGATGTAGACCAGTTGAATGGCGTTGAATCTACGACAATCAGTCCTAATTGAGAATATGGGACATATACGAAGTAAAACTCACCCCAAAGAGAAAATGAAGGAAAAGGCAAATATCCATGCAATTGTGAATCCCTGTCCGACCCTGTTATTACCCCCGGGAAAGTACTTTGAAAATACCATAATGAGAGTCATGTCGATCACCAACGCAACCGACGTCCAGACAAGAGGGAGCTTTCGGCCGACCTTGTCGATGAACGACAGACAAATCGCGTTGGCAATAGGGCCCATCATTCCTGTGTGAGCGAAAAAGACGAGTGTCAGTCAAGTATCTTAAACCTCTCATCTGGTTGACCCACCATATCCAGCCGAAACCCACAGCACGTTTTTTCCGGTGATGCCAACACCAGAAAAGAGCGTGGTTTGATAGTAGTTAACCACGTTAACCCCTGTGGTTTGCAAAAATACCTGTAGTCCGATACCCAAGAACAACCGGCGCCGATTTGACGCTTTGGTAAAAAGCGCCCACCAAGACTTGATGGTGACTTCGCGCTCAAAATCGATTTGCTGTTTAATCTGCTCAAACTCGCGATGACAAAATTTTGCATCGACACCAATGTCAGAGTTCAATCTTTCAATGACGGCTTTGGCTTGGCCGTATTTTTCTTTCTGTATCAGCCAGCGAGGGCTTTCGGGAAGCCAGAAGAGACCCAAGATCAAAATGATAGCAGGGACGCATTGCATGCCCAGCGGAATTCTCCAGGCAGCGTTGCCAGTGGCAAAACTACCAAACACGCCAATCCAGTTTGACAAAGCATACCCAATTGAAATCAGCTGCGTCTGCAGTCCGACAGTTACTCCTCTAATCTTGGGCGGGGCGATCTCCGCGTTGTAAATCGAGCTCACTGCATAAACCAGCCCAATTGCAAACCCAGCAATGATCCGGCCGACGATGAACATGGTGATGTTAACAGCAGCAGTCTGTAGGATAGCCCCGATTAATGCTAAAATCGACGCAAGCCATATTGTCTTCTTGCGACCAAGTGAGTCCCCGAGCCATCCGCCGAGGAGATTGCCAATTCCTTGGCCGCCACTATATGTCGAGACTATGGCACCGATGACATTGTCGGAGGGGTTATGGAAGTACGAGGGGAAGGTTTCTTGGCCGAGTGTCGTGCTGATAATTCCTGGTTGGTGTTTTATTAGTAGCCGGCCTTCATGTGAGAGCCGCAAAGGGCCTCACCGGAGTCATATCCGTAGATCAGAGAGCTTTAGCAATCGATTAGCATGGCCAGTCTCCACTACGCCTGGAACTCGAGAGCCTTACCCAGTTGTGGCAAATATACTAGACAGCGTGGTGGTTAGCAACTATATCTCCGGATCTATGCGGCTGTCACAATCCAGACGCGTTGCGGGACGACTCACGAGCACCATAATGTATACGACTTCCCCATATTTACCGTATATCACACTGCTTGCCTCTATGGACACCGTTGACACAGGAGTTGCACAAAGCGCAGTTAGCCAGGGCAGTCCCGGGATTTTGCAATTCTTTTAATCCTGTGCTACCATTGTTCACCGAATCCGTGCAGGGCTATAATACAGCATGTATATATCTTATTCGTACTCTAACGGAAATATCAACGGGCAGGGAAACCAATTAAAGCCAGGGGCTCTAATATGAGACCCGCTTAGGGGAGGGGATAGACCCTGCATATTTAAAGGTGGATCCTGGGGTCGCTGCTTGACAGCCAGTAACATTATGCATCTTGCATTGTTGCCACAAAATGTAATTTTTTTCGATTCAGCCCGGCAAAAATATCATGCGGGGTAACTCAAAATACGTTGGTAAATCTAGCCGAGAAGGGTCTGAGGGCGAACAAAGGCTAGGGGGAAGGACAAGCCTACTTTTTACTGAACATTGAAAAGACTCTAAAATTTTGGTATAAGTATGGCTTCTTTTAAGTTGACCTTGTCTAGGAGTATCGAAGGGTATATTATCAAAGAACTTATATTCATGATGAAAACAAAACATTTCGCTGTCAGATAGTCCGAAACCTTAAAGGTTCGGATCTAAAAAATGAGATAATCCTCCTCAGTTTTGCCTCCCGTTGTCATGTGAATTATAGACAAATGGCCCTAGGCGAAACAACCTCGGATTTGTAGGCCGGCTGCCCGAATTTCCAAACCTGGTCAATTGTTAGCCGGGACTGGCCACCATCTGTATCTGTGGTGGACTCGTCCAAGATCACAAAATCGGCATCGGCCCCTGCCGTAAGAGTTCCTTTCTTATCGGCCATTCCTAGGGCTGCAGCTGGATTGGTAGTAACAGTCTGCAGGGCTGCATGCACCGATGCTCCCGTCCAGCTGAGCAAGTTGTTGATACAATCCAGGATGGGTGTGGCACTACTTCACGTTAGCAGTTGATCAACTCCTAGGAAATAGAAAAGAAATTCATGGTTTTTACTTGCCTGCCAGCAATGGTTTCCTGGTCCTCTAGCTGTAGTAGAGGACCCTTCTTGACAATCTTTTGTCCGTTGGTCCATTCGTGTACCCCATCTGGGCATCCCATTAACATGACTGCATCCGTCACAAGAATCAGCCCTTGGGGATGGACATTCCATGCCACTCGCACACTTGTAGGATGAAGGTGCACACCGTCGGCAATTAGGCCATAATACGGTCGTCCGTCATCTAGCAGGTCTGGTCGATCCGCGAGACGTTGGCTTTTCGGAGTAGCGATGAGCCCAAATAGACCTGGCTCGCGATGGTGCAGCGCATTCATAGCGTTAAAAAAGTGAGTGATGACCCCAGCACCAGCCGAAACGGCAGCCTGTGCCTCTTGGTATGTTGCTGAAGTGTGACCAATACTAGCGATCACTCCCATCTGAGACAGTTCACGAATAGCATCCAAGGCATCATCCCGCTCGGGGGCGAGGGTAACCATCTTGACGTACGATCGGAGGTTTTGCTCGCCATAGACTTTCTTGACTAACTCTGGCGAGGTCTGGTTTTTCAAGGTGAAGATTGCCTCCGGGCTATGGCACCCTAACCGACTATGCGCGAAAAACGGTCCCTCCAAGTGTGCACCAAGGGACTCGGCACCCAGTTGAGGGTCCCTGGTAGCCCCGGTGGGACGTAGCAGGGGCACAATTTTATGATAGACGTTGGAAAGTTGACTGGTCATAGTAGGGAGATAGCTCGTCGTCCCGGTAGAGATCAAGCGCCGGTTGGTCTCATGCAAGCCTTTCTTGAATTCAGGCACTGGCATATTTGGGTCGAGACCCGAAAAGTCAAACCCAAATGCTCCATTTAGCTGAATGTCAATAAACCCTGGGGATAGAATTTTTCCTTGCAAATCTACTACTTCCGTCACTTCGGGGGAAGGGAAGTTGGTGGTAGGAGCTATAATCTGTCCCTTTTGACAATCAACCCAAACCTCGTCGTTGGTGGTGAGCTTGTTGTCGCGGAAAACGCGACCGTTCACGAATTTAGTGTAGCGAGCCATTCTGTGGGGATTTTGAAGAAGAGTGAGGTTTTTAAAGATGAGTGGGCTGTCGAAGTATGTAGAGATAGTTGAGGTGAGTGATTATAGTCCTTTTCTGCTTTGTGGAAGTTGGGTGCGTTTATCATTTCTAGACGAGGGTATGGGACTTATTTCATTGCACGAAGACACCGGTTAAAAGTGGAAAAATCTTTTATTTTGGTGATTGTTGCAACTAAGGAGCGACGTGTCCCGAATTTTCTGACAAAAACTATAGAGTTGTAGCTCGGGGCGTTGAGGTTGTATCAAAGTATTTTGATGTTGCGGCGGTTGGCGGGACGAGTACAATGGGGACTGCACTGGTGACTGTTTACGATTCGACCCGAATTGCTTTAATCAATTTTTTTGAGAGTTGAATAAGATTTTATTTTTCCCTTTGTCAATGCCATGGAAGATTCAAATAATCATTATAAATTTTTTACAGGTTTGCTGAATAATAGAACTAACGGCCGTTGACGCATATAGGTATTGCAGGATTAATTAAAGTATTTTCCTCTTAGAGACAATGGAGATGAAATTTGTGGTACCAAGTCTGTATTGAACGATCTTGTCACAAACATTACGAGTCGCGTTCTAGACGCTGTTCGGGGCTTCTTCACTTTCGTTTCACTTTCGTTTTACTGACTTCGGCCTTGATGAGTCCCCAAATGAGGGACAAATTCGATAAATTAAATCTATTAGAGACAATAACTAGCGGTATTTGCCAGCTTCGGACGCATTTTTTCTGAAAATTGAACAGTATTGGCTTAAATTTAACTACGTTTGTCTTTTTAATTTGGTATAGATCATCTCTTAATTTCAAATGTATCGATTGTAAACACTAAACTTCAGAAGAACAAACATTGACATGTTCACCTTCGCTCAATTAGCCAACGAGATAAAGTTGTTAAAGTTGTCTAATATAGCTTCTTCTTCGATGCCCTTCCATAGTTCATCCAACTTCTGAGCGCTCTCCTCTTTCAGCGGCCCCTTTCTCAACCCTTCGATGGTGCTGGTCAATTGACTGCCGTAGCGAGAGCCAATGATAATCGCATCTCCATTCTCGGCGCTCAACTGTGAGTGATAGGTCACCCATCGATAAGCGAGTTCTGCTTGTGAAATGCCTTCACTGCTAGCAACTTTGCCAAACTCGACCAGAAAGTTGAGCATGGCAGGCTTATTGTAAAGGCTGTTGTACATCTTCCCAAAGAAACTGCCCTTTTCGAATCGCCCTTTTCCATGAACGTTGATGTCGTCGGGAGTTTTTGTCAAAAAGCCACCAGCAATGGGAGAATACGCATAAAACGCGATGTTGTGCTGCCGGAGAATAGGGAATAAATCGGTATCTGGACGACGACCAGCAGCATTGTAGTTTCCCTGGAAGACTGAAGGGAGGACGAAGTTGTTCTCCTTGGCGACGCGCACAACCTCTTCTACCTCTTCGGGCCTGAAGTTGGACAATCCAAAGCGTCGAAATTTGCCAGCCTTGTACAACTCGTTGATGCCTTCGAGGGTATCCTGGATCGGGACCTTGCGGTCTGGGGCATGAATGTAGTAAACATCAACCTGATCCGTGTCAAGTTTTTTGAGACTCTCCTCGCCGGCTTTGATGACGGTCTCCTTGGTGGTGTGAACAGTGGGCCACAAGCCACCAGCTACTTTGGTGTCGAGTGTGAAGCCTCGTGAGGCAGCCTTGGCCGCCCCAATGAGCTCCTCGCTATCCCCGTAGGCTTGACCAGTATCGAGTGTGACAATACCCTCCTTTTTCAAGAACTCCAGCACATCACCAATGTCTTTTGCAGTCGCACCATAGCTGCTGTTGAAAGCACCACCTCCATACACGATTTTGAGATTGTTCGTTGTAAGCGTCATTTTCAAATACAGGCCGTAGGCGACGCTGTAGTCAAAGGAATGATGGTAATATTATCCAAGACTGAGACATATCTATCCCCAGGTAAAGGCTGCCTTATATACCTTTCTTCTTGACTAGCTGACATCATGTCGGTCGCACTACAATACGCCCAAAGCTTGGAATTAACAATGGATCAAAGAGTGCGAGTATGAAAACGAAAGCCAACCGGAGAAATGTCCATTCGCCGGCCAATGAGTATTTCCAATCGCCCCTAGAACATTGTCGAAACACTATCTTAATAATGCATGGTTACGTATTTTGTGCCACAACTGAATGTAAGGTATCATTGTGGTGGTGCTCTCCGGGAATGGTTCGCGATTATTAAGAGCCCGGGGAATAATGGGGAATTCCCGCTGCGCTGTTAATGACCGCTGGGTCCGTTATTTCCGATGAGTCCCAACCTGTTCCCCAGGAGGCTGACTGCATTTTACTAATTTTAAGCATGTGGTCTTGTTGTCTTTGTTAATAACAATGGCTTTGTGAATAAGATATCAATTCTTCCGATCGCCGGTGGCGTTGAAATGTTAACGCCGGAAACTCTTCAAATGCCTTTCACCCGAGGACAATTTTTCTACATATCTACATATTTCAGCTGGTTACAAATTTATAGCATCATTACATGTATGCAATCAATAGCGCTTAAATAACAGTACGCATAGAAATATTATCGTGACTATTGTAGAAATTTCATATCCAAAAGCACACAGGACGCGCCTCTGTTTAGACTAATTAAACACCGTCTCCAAATTCGTAATACTTGGTCCATCTCTACAAGTACATACAGTGTCAGCTAAAGTGGTTTTAACCCTGGACTTCACATACCGCATCATATGGTTTCGCCTCATTGACAAACCTCAGGTCTGTTGCCAGACGGATTACATTATCCGGATCGTTGTTCACGGTAGATGCATGTATCTAAAGTACATATTAGCACAAGACATACTGCCGTACGATTTATCTTCATACCGCGTGCGGCTTGTGGAGGACGACATCGCCGGCGTCATAGGAAGAGACCAGCCATCGCCGGTTGTACTGTTTCGCAAACTCGGCCGGGTTCTCTGACAGCAGTCCCGTCGACATCATATTCTGGTTGAATGCGTTCCTGGCTTCGTCCTCGGTGAGTCCACATTCGCGGGCCTTTTTGTTAAAATTTTCTTCGAATTCTTGGCCGACACTATCGCCTGCGAGGTGTCAGTAATAAACCAGGCACAGCAAACACGGGCAGCTTGTCACAAACCGCCTTCAAGATATATCAACCCTCCCCCTGTGAGACTGACATCGCCCATCGGTACCCAAGCGGTCACACTCGTGGGCTCTCCATATCGGAGAAAGATTTGGTCGTAGTGCACGCCAATGGGCTTTGTATGCGGCACGTTATTCCTCAACAGCGATCTCTTCAGCCCCAAGGTGTTCTCCTTCCATCCGGTAAACTTGGCGACAAACCCCAGCAGTGCGGAATGCTTGCACAGATCCTCGGTGTACCAGTCCTTGTAATGGGCCTGGATAGCCAAGTCGACAAACACCTGAGCATTGTCCCCTCCTGGCCGTCCATTCATCCCCACCGCACCGGCACCGATACCGGGGAAATCGTCGGGAGAATTGTTTGGGTTGAAGATGCCCTGCACGGGAGTAGTGTCATCTTTGAGGACACCAGTAGGAGACATCATTTCAAAATACTTTGCGCGGGCCTGTAGCACATCCTCGCGCGGAATAAGGCCTTTGAGGAGGAGCATACCATCCTCGTCGTAACGGGCGCGCAGGACGTCAAGCGGTTCGTCGGGATACGATGGTTGCAGCTGAAGGATATCGTTCGCAGTCAGGGGGCCATCGCTCACAGCGACAGTTGCGGTTTTGTCAAGTTCAATTCCGGGCATTTTGGAGATGAACAGTGGACGAGTACGTATACGACGGAAAGGTTTATGGCAAAGGTTATTATACCTTGGATCGGCTACTGAACCACAGTTAATAAGCGATTGCTAGCATTTGCACCGAACAACTAAGCAGAGCAATCAAGCAATCACAGAGCCCCGATATGTCCTGTCACCAGAAGCCCTGGGGCAGCGTGCGGAGATGTCTCGCATCCCACTTTTCCCCGCACGAGGCGTTCATGTCGATCGCAGGCCGGTAATTGAAATCCAATAGACAAAAAGAACAAAACGACAAGGAAAGGAAATTCCGAGAACGCCAACTGAAACAGAACATTGGGAGAACTGATCGATAACTACTGCACGAGTGCGGGATACCCTAGCCCTAACCCTAACGCTGCGTATGGAAGAGGAAGGAAGGACCTCCTCCCTCGGCTCGGCTTCTTTCTTTCTTCTTGCAAACACGCCCATAAACACACTGAAAGCGCTGTTGCGCCCCCTCCAGACTCGCAGATGGTGATGACTGCGACGCTGGCTGCAGGTTGTACAGTGTACACTGCAGGCTGCATCCACCAACCAGCACGCCAGGCAGTGACGCTTGACAGGGATGCTGCAGTAGCCCGCGCGCATGTGCAACCGATCAGGACCGAGGAAACAACATAAAGGCGCCTTCGTCTACAAACGCATCACCAGAGTCCATTAACAGGCTGTTTACATGTCGCCATGTCACGCCAAACGAGCTCGTTTGCCCAGGCGACGCAGGTGACGCCGGTCGCAGGCAGCGACAACGAGTTCGACGCGAACGTTCCTTGGGATTGGTGCGGCGGACTGTCAGTCTTCTCTCTCCTCTTCAATAATGACAAGCATCGCAACTGACTGTAAAGACCTCAAGACACGCTCATGGAGGCTACACCGTCAGCCTGATCTTCGCCACTGCGCGCGCGTATTCCGCTGCCAAATACCCTGATCGCCCGCAGCCCGACCCGATCAACGTCCACGTCCAGTTCGTGCAGCCAGCCCCGCGCGGCCGCGTCGTCCTCAGCGTCGTCGAGCTCAGCCATGCAAGGCGGTATTCGACCGTCGAAGTCAAATTGCGCGATCCTGCTGGCAAGCTGTGCACCGCCGCCACGCTGATACAGGGCAACCTAGCCACCGAGGAGGGCGCGTCTATCGCCGTGCCGCCGACGTCTGTCCCGCGCGACGAGCTGCCACACCGCGAGCGCGACTGCGACGTGTTTGAGCATGGTCCGCTACTCACCAAGATCATGCCGGTCACGACCAAGATGCGCGTGCTCAAGCGCAAGGGCGCGCGCACCCAGTTCCTCAGTCGCAACGGGATGCTGAACGTGAAGGAGAAATGGGTCAGATGGACAGACCCGAACCAGAAACTGGATGTGATCAGCCTGGGGAGCGTTTGCGACAACGTTGGTTTCTACCATGCTAACAAAAAAACACCTGTCTTCCGAGCTAATCGATTGCGTACAGTTTCTCCCCGCCCCCCTCAACTTCGATCCCACCATGGCCGACGCAAGCAAATACGTGTTTCCGACGCTGTGCATGTCGATCGAAATCAAGAAAAACCCCAACAACGCCGAGTGGCTGTTTCTCGAGATACTGTGCCACAGCATTCACAATGGACGCTTCGATACCGACGTGCGTGTGCTGGACGAGAATGGCGACCTGGTCGCGCTGAGCAAGCATGTTTCCGCCATGTCGGACATGACCCGAACAAAGACGAGCAAGATGACCATTGGGGAAGACTATTCGAAATTATGATGACAAACCCTTTTTTTTTAAAATACTTATCTACATGCACTTGATGCATTGCTTACTTGGGTAGATTACCAGCTTGAGATGAATCAATTCAATTAGCTTCGGAACATAGAAGCAGTTCCAAGTTGACTATAAAACCTTTTCAAAAAGGAGTCGCACTCGGCAAGGCAGTGGGGGTACCATTGCGCGGCGTCGTCTGGATCAAATGGTCAAAAGAAGCAGCCTTCTCAACACGCGGGGTAAACGGTTCAAAGTCCCACAGATAACCCAGAGTGCGAAGAAGAGAGCTGGCTGAGTAAGAGACTGTGTCGCCATCCGTGTTGGTGCCCTTTTGCTCGACGGAGCCTTCACCAACCCAGTCGGATATGAGCAAAGTCGGAATCCGGCCGCCCAGACGGTTAAAGGTAAAAGTGTAGTTCTCGCCGGTCGGGGTGGCAGCGGTGTATGTCAAGTTATCAGGACGAGGGGCGAGCGGCGGGGGAACATGGTCGTGGAAGCCACCGGTCTCGTCAAATGTGATCACGAACAGTGTGTTTTTCCACTGAGGACCGGCGCGGGCAGCGTCATAGACACGACGAATCAGGGCCTCGCCATCCGAGACGAGGCCAGTAGGGTGCATGGAGTTGGTCCCAACACCGCAGCAAGATGGGTTGATGTAGGAAAACTCGGGCAGCGTGCCGGCAGCAGCGTCGGTGTAGAAGTTTTCCAAGTCGACGATCTTGTCCTGGTTGCCGGTGCTGTAGGTCCAGTTAAAGTATCCGGCATCAGGGCCGGTTCCGCCGTCAGTATCCCAGTAGTTAAGCCACGTAGTACCGGTCTTATTCAGGGCCTCCCAGATGGAAATCTGTGGGAAGCCATGTTCGCCGAAAGTGGCATCGTTGGTGCCGTGGCCATACGTGGTGCCGGAGACGAGAGCAGCGCGGTTGGGATTAGTGGGCTGTTCAACGCATGTAAGTCTCATATCTATCTACCAATGGGTTAGAGAGCAACGGCTTACCCCAGGCACGTCCGAGTGCCAGTGATTGAAGGTCAGGAAGTTCTGCACCAGCGTGGTGATTACCGGGACCTGATCCTCGGTGTAGTAGTTCATCACTTGCGTGGCCAGCTCGGTGCGGTTAGCATCAGAACTATACAGCCGGAGTTGCTCGTGGACAAAGCCACTCTGACTTGGGGTCAGTTTGCTGCTCTGGATGAGCGACTCGTCCGGTAAAAAGGTTCCGTAGAACTCGAAGTTGTTTCCATAAACTGCATGGTCCGGGTCGTCGGCGATAGAGTCGTAGTCCTTGGCTGCGCTACAGACGCTTCCTTCGGACGAGTCGCTCACGTTGTATGGATTACAATACGGTCCATTGTTGATCGGATTCTCCAGGCCCTTGGTTGTCTGGCCGCCGAGGAGGTTGTCAAACGAACGGTTCTCCATCACCAGTACCACCACATTCTTGATTTTGTCTTTGAGGTTTTGAATCGAAGCAGTTGAGCCGGGCTGCTTCCGCTTGGTGGGAACCGCAGAGGCTGCAGCAGCAAAGGCCAAAAGACCTACGAGAGCAGAGGACTTCATTGCGATTATTTCCTGTTTAGGTATGATATCTTGAGTTTTGTCAACCACAACAAAAATTGTCAATAGAACCTGGGCATTCTATTTATACTGAATTTTGGTACTTTCTCCTCCCGCTTTCTTTCACTCTCTCATTTTAATTCTCGTGTAAACCCCGCACCAGACATCAACTAATACAAGTATTGTCCGACATGCAGCTCGTGTTGTACACGCAACTACCTTCTGGAATTGCAAGATGAGAGCTCCATCTCCAATGAAATACGCCAGGTCATGCACGAGAGGCCAGTCTCGAGCTCAGCGAGCGACGATCATCATCAAAAACAACGTAGTCAACATGTCTCCTCACATACAATGCACGGAGTAGAAAGCAGCATCTAGCGAACCACAAATATAAAATTAACCCCTACTGGCCCACCTAGTCAAAATCCGGCCAGTTGCATGCGACCGATTAATTAAGGACAGCTACGACTGGATCGGCCTACTATTCGGGCTTCGTCCCGAGTAGCTGTAGGCGATCTCGTGCTGTTTGTTAGCATCTCTATTGGCCTTTAGTTCAGTCTAGGTCTGTCTAAATGTCCGCATACATTATTTAAGCTGCGTCTCCACTATGATCATTAGTGCTGCAACGCTGGCACTTGTCAACCCCAAAAAGAAGCCGATTTAGTAAGACCATCCCGTAATTAATGTGTCTACCGAGCTTACCGAGAGATTCCAATCTGTTTGTTTCATATATAAATTATTTACATTCTCGGGGAGGAAAGAAAATTTCCGAAGCCGTAGCGATGGCTAGTTTGCTTTACGGAATTTTCTCTTTACATTGCAATAGTCATGTCATTAAAATGCCAAAGTAATGCTAAGATATCTAGAAAGCAATAACTGGTCTCGTAATGCCCAACAAACTATTCCCGCATGCCGTCAGTCTACTATAGCAAGCTCGCCTTGAACCTCTCCAGTCCCTCTTTGAGCACATCGTCTGGCAAAGCAATCGTAATCATGATCATGGCTTGCCCCGGTTGCAGAAATGCTTCAAACCCGTTTGCTGCGCCAACTATGACGCCCTTTTTCTTCCCATTGGCAATAATATCTTGCACCTTCTCGTCTGCTTTCAAAGTGACCAGGGCGAGAGCCCACAGACCTGCACTTGTCGAAAGAAGCTCGATTCTTCTGGATAACTCCGGGGTAGAGAGAACTTGACGGTAGACTTTGTACGATGTAGCTAACTGGGAGCGCACCGAAGACAAAAGAGCGGGCGTAGATGGCGATGTGAGTAAGGAAGATGTGAAATGAGCGGTTAGAGTGGAAACCTGCCATGGAGAAGCGAATGAAACCCCGGCACGAACCAGACGATGATATGAAAGGACACAGCCCTAAGATTTATTAGAAAAAAGATTTCAAGGTCGGGCTTTTCAAAGAAACATACCGATCGAACACCACAAGCCCCAAAGTCTTTGGTAGTACTCCACACAACATGCACCCTGCTCGGCTCGATGATGCTCTTCTCTTCGTCACTATCTTCCGTATCGGGATTCTTCAGTAGCGAGAGAGCAGACACGAATTGTTCCGCATCGGGATCAAAAACGGTGTTAGCAAACACTTCATCAGAGATGTAGTGCAGATTGCGCTGTTGGCAAAAGTCCATCATTTGCCGCACGACGTCCTTGGGCCAGCATTTCATTAGGGGATTGTTTGGGTTTGACGTTATCACGGCTTTGATTCGTGTAGGGTCCGGGGCTGACTTGTATGCCTCTTCAAGGGCAGGGATAATAGCAGACGAAAGGCTATCCGTCGGCCACGATGGTGATGATGGCTTGACCAGAGCAGGGATTAAGTTTGCTTCTGCATGGAATCGAGAGTATGGACCGTAGCCCCCTGTCATAGATCAACATTGTAGTCATGGTAGTAGAAGATTAAAAAAAACATACACCATCCCGGCACCGGGCAGAGAATACTATCTCCAGAATCGCATAACGTAAAGAATAGCGCATCTAGAGCAGTTCCAGAACCAGCTGTGGGGACGATATGATCCGCCGTGACTGGAATCGTCGGATGGAAATAGGTTGTGAAATACTGCGCCAGCGCCTCTTTCATTGGCTCGTCGCCGACGAAGCCTCTCGGGTTTGCGAATGTCTGTAAATCATGATCTAAGCATGACTACTTTTCAATCCGTTTCAAATGTTTATTTGCCGGAGTTGCTCACATCTTCTGTTATGTTTTGGTTCATGGCATCTTTGCACAGATCAACCATTTGCGTCTTCATCAGACTGTTTTCGCCATCGCTCAGGTTTATATCGCCCGGATTTATCTTGCCTCGAGAAGCTAGAGCAGCGGCAATGGGGAGAAATATCTTGACAGTTGTGCCCATGCGTTTGGACAGCTCGCCAGGAGGAGGCGGCGGAGGAGTCGCCATTTTCAGTCTCTGTTTGCGTATGTACCGATGTTTCAATGTTTTTTCTACATGTATAAGACCCGAAAGAGCAGTGTTTGTCAAATCGGCCTCATCAACGCCAAGCACGCGATCAATTGATAGTTCTGCGCAAGCGTTTATGATTCACAATTATCCCTGGCCCCGCGCTTATTACCACCTCAGTTGCTCAGACCGCTTCCCCGATGCAGGATTCTGCCGGTAACCATACAAAAATAATGTTTTTTTTTTCTAATTTCGAAGCAGATTTTATCATTAATTATAAGAAAAACTGATATTCTTCTTCTTGAAATGGTAAAGGGAAAGCCCTTTAACAACAATATAAAATGATTTTATAAAATAATCTATTTTCAAGTATAAAGTATCAGGTTAGAAAATGGTAGTAGACGAATGCTATGATGAAATATTAAAAAGGATTTAATAGTTTATATTTACTTGATAATTACGAAAAGAAATTGATTTTTATTCAAAATTACTAAGGTATAATAATAATACAATAAAGTAATGCTTGAAGAAACCACAGCTTTAAGATAAGGCGCCCCTATGCATGAAACGTATGTGTGCAAGGCCCACCATCTGCCCCTCTAAAGATCGGTCCATCCGGAACAATACAAGCGATATCGAGATTCTTTAAAGTTTCTTTGTGGACCAGAGTGGGCATTTCAGTATCGGCCAAGGTACGTATATGCGAGAGGCCGTGCGATGTTACTATAAGTTGGAATTTAATCAGTGAATGGTTTTCTTTCCGTTCTGTTAACTTGGATTGTATGATTCGCGACAATTCGATGGCTAGAGCCACATAACATCTTGGATAATAGCTGGGTACACAGGAGATGGCATCAGCAAACTATGAAAAGCTTCAAATAGTACAATAATAAACATAGAACGTGCCCATAAGATCTTCGCAAGACCTTTCTGATCCTTCGCGGTTAACCTTGTTTCGTGTATACTTCGTATATCGTCGGCAAACTCCGTACTTTAAAACGTATGGGGTGTCAGACTATTATATACCGATGCAACATCTCATGCAACTTCGTACGATACCTCCGATTTATTTCCGAGCGCGATGCCCTTGGTGAAAGATGAATCTAATCCTGGTCCAACGCACGCTCTGCAGAACAGTGATAGTGCCAGTAGTATCAATCTATGAAGCTACACCTCTAGTGTTACTCTGTGTATGTCGTACGAATAGCTTCAAGTAGACTCATCGGGGAATCATCGGCAATGCTTGGTCTTGGTACTCTAGACTAAACACGCATACAAAGCTGATACAAGTAACGAAAAAATGTGATTAGGATCACAAATCACCAAGGCGAAGCTTTTGTCGCTCAAACTCAATCGTTCGATCAGCAGGTCTAACCTTTGACCCTGTGTTTTGGCCTGTTGATCGTTTAAATTATCAACGTCAACACTGACTTAAGTCGTGACTGAGAGGTCGATCGACCACATTGGGTCTGAAAAAACCCCAATGCGTATTAGTACAGCAGTGAGGGATATTGGTCAATGGTCTAACGACTGAACCAGTAACTTGGAAGAATGTAAAGATAATGACAATTTTCTATTTATAAGTCTTGACCAAATTACGTGCCAATGTATACTCTCCGACTCGGTACTCGGCAGAGACCAAACTTGAATAAGGAAACTTATTCGTATGGCCCGGTAATTCGTTAAATGGGTCGGCGCAAGCTCACTAGTATGTGTTAGTCGTTCTTAGTGCATACTGTAAGTCTCCGATCAGTCACAATCTGTACAACCTCAGCCCAGAGCTGTCGTAGTGTCAATTTTAGATTTAAACATCCATTCGCATGACTATCCGGTTTCGGAAATATACTGTCAGCGTCGTATTTTCGCCCAAATGTGTATAAGGTCCTCACGTGGTTTATATTCAAGTCTCCGTATAGAGGCTGAGCCAGGTTTGGTGTAACCTGCACGGTCCGTATTTTATTTATTTCTCTCTGTCCCCTTTTCTCCTTTTCTCCTTTTTCTTTTTTCTTTTTTCTTTTTTACTTTTTTTTCTTTTTTGTGACCGACCAGGCTTAATAAATGGAAAACCTACGACAATTCTCAAATTCTCATCTAGAATCGGTCAAAATCTCACGTAATAACTGTTCCGGCTTAAAAGGTACGGAGTTCGTACCAGGGGCCGACTTGATGAAAGCCTAATTATTTTTAGCTCGGTTTTGTTTTGTGATCAGCCGTAGTCTAAAAGCTGGAGCACTACCATTAGTCGATGACTAGCCACACGAATGGCTTTCCGTATTTTTAATAGTAGTACGTAGTACTACATTTGGATTCAGGCCGGACAGGCTGCATGACACTGGACTGCTAGCTGATGACCGATTTTTGGCGCTGTGTTTCGGCCATGGCCATATTTAGAGACGGACTAATGACCGTTTAGTCCTACCCCAAATGTATATAAAAAGGTTGCCACCCTAATTCTAGCTGTAAACATTGAATTCTCCGGATTTAAGCCAACTCCATCTCAAAACCACTAGAGAACTTCCTCGTCATGCGGTCGACCTTGAAGCAAGCAGGGCTCGCCCTTCTGGCTCCCAGCCTCGTTGCTGCCAGCCCTGTCGCCAAGATGGCAAAGCGCGATGCTTCTGATTACACGGACAATGCCATCTGTGCTGCGTGCGTGTTAACCCGGCTCCCTCGAAGTGAGATACTTTGAAGCTAACAAGATTGTATCTTTACAGTGATGCCCTGATGGCGTACTACCAATCCGGAGACACCGGTCTCTGGGGGAAGGATCTCTGGTGGCAATCGGGCAATTTCTTGAGCGCGCTGGCGACTCTGACTTCTCTCAACTCCGACTACTATTCTGAGCATAACGACGTCTTTAGCAACACCTTGAACACTGCTACCGGATACGGAAACTATGCCAACTTTTTGAACGACTACTATGACGATGAGGGTTGGTGGGGAAACGCCTGGCTGGACGTGTACGATGTCACTCAGGACCAGACATACCTGAACGCCGCCATCACCATTTACAATGATATAGTTGGGGGACTCGGCACTCCTTGTGGAGGTATCTGGTGGAGCAAGGATCAGACCTACGTGGCCGCCATCTCCAACGGTAAGTTCAGTCTGTCTTGGGGTTTGAACCTTGACTAATCCAATCCTAACGTTTAGGGCTCTACATCGAGTTGGCTGCTGGTATCGCTGCCCGCGTGGGTTCGGACCAGGCCGGGGATTATCTCGCCCACGCACAGCAGGGTTGGGACTGGTTCTTCAGCGTCGGTCTTGTTGGCAGTGACAACATGGTCTCTGACGGTGTCGACAAGGACAACAACTGTGCTCCAACCGGCGCCAAGTTCACCTACAACCAGGGTGTTATCCTCGGTGCCGCCGCCGAGCTGTACAAGGCCACTGGCAACCAGACCATCTTGGAACAAGCTGCTGCGCTTGCCGATGCTTCGAGCGCCGCCGGCTCGTCAATCACCGACTCCAACGGCATCCTGCACGATGGATGCGACACCAGCGACAGCTGTGATGACACCGCTGCCATGTTCAAGGGACCGTACGTTCGCGGACTCCGCAAGCTGCAGTTGGCCTACCCCCAGGACAACTGGAAGAACTTCCTCCTCACCAACGCCCAGAGCATCTGGAACAATGACCTTGACTTTACGCAGTCCGACTCTAGTTCATCTTGCCTCCTTGGCGAGGACTGGGCTGGCCCCTACAACACTGCCGATGCCGTCACGCAGGGCGCAGCTTTGGATGCTCTGAACGCTGCCTTGGCTATTTCTCAATAGTTTCAATTACGCATTGAGTTGTATATAGTATTTAAAAAAAATAGGGTGCGTATATAGAGTATCACTGGTACATATACTTATTTCAAGTTCTCTACCACCTTCACACCGAAATTTGTTGGCGATGTGTATTGTCGTCACACTAAAGACATGGCTCATACCTTATCCCGAGCTTATTTTTCCTTCTCCATACCGGTTCCTGAAAATCAGACGCGATCGGGCCTATTATTATTAGGCGATGGTGCCGATGTAACGGTGAAACCAAGGCTGGACACCTGAAAGTGGCTAGCTAGTCTATAATAAGCATTATCTATTAGCCTCTTTTGGGGACATCAGCAGTCAGCACCACACTAGGCCGATTGAGGAAACACGCAGCGACCTGTATAGAGAGTATGACAAAAATAAACGTCAATTCGAGAGGCTTATGGAAATGAGAGAGAAGCGCACTGTTGTCAGCAACATTGGAAGTTGAAATCAAACGTTGGCCAACTTATATGTATACATGTACTCCGTGTCAGTACCACACGTGCAGTTGACATGTAACATTTTGGACTGGTATGTATTCTGCGCTATCAATGCATTACGTTGCTTGCCGTTTTATTCAATGTTATATCTATATTTATAATTGATTCCATTTGTAAGCTCGGTTTACGTATTAACTGCAAGTCGGTTTCCGTGCTTCATCTAATGTTGCTACCAGCGACATGTCCCGTCGGATAACCCGTTGACAACGATGAAGTACATACATGTAGCCTTGCCTACAAGGACATAACTTAACTCAAATATATCGTCAATATTCAACTAGAAACAAGGGTACTACGACGAATCTTTGCTCTTCCGCAGCTCACTCAGCATGGCAATTCTTGTCCCCAACCCCATAAAACTCTCCCCTCCCATAATGTCAAAAGCTGTGACCTGCGCGCGGAATTCTTTCGAATACCAGTTCCTCAACTCGACCGCCACGAGGGAATCCACGCCATATGTCAACATGGGCTTCCATATCTCCGCCTTTTCCATATTGGGCAGGATACTTTGCAGTTTACGGATGGTCGCTTGCGCCACCACCTCACCGGCTTCCACCTCGGTTTGAGCTTGGATAAATTTGGAATGAAAGTCAAGGGCTACCTGGGCCGAAGCAGTGGCTGATGAGTTGATATCTGATACTCCGTGATTGTTCCACATCGCGCTGAAAAGAGGAGGAGCGAGAACACCATTGGAATAAGTCTTGAATTCGCCCGAAGAGAGGTGTGCCGGTCTAGTGAGGCCGAAAAGCACTTGCGCATCGTATTGTGCATTAGGACGGCAGAGATTACCCAGCAATGCAAATAGATCGTTTCGGTAAAGCGGCGTGTAATATCCTGGAGCAAAAATTCGCTCAGCCACCTCCTCATTTTCCGATATGTAGCCATCCGAAAACATGCCCCCGAGGTCTACTGATACCGCGCTTAGGCCACGGGCGCGACGATAGCGTGCCAATGCATCTTGATACGTATTTCCAGCAGCATAGTTGGACTGTCCAGAAAATCCTACAATGCCTCCCAGGGAGGAAAGGAGGATAAAAAAGTCGAGGTTATCAGGAAGAAGCGAATGCAAATTCCAGGACCCGTCGACTTTCGGCTTCAAGGCCATCTTCCAATTATCGTGTGACATTTTCTCAAACAAAGAGTCCTAAACACAACATTAGCACGAGTAGTAGCTGCTTTTTATCTACCGAGTACTCACTTTCAGAACCATTGCAGCCTGGATACAGCCAGCGATTGGAGGCAACGAAGTCTTGACAGTCTCAAGGACAGATTGAAGAGATTCAGAACTTGCAATGTCACATGCTGGAGTGTTGACAGTCACTCCACGTGCTTGTAATTCTTGAACAAAGCGTTTAGCTGCAATGTTAGACGGCCCGGAGCGTGAAATCAAGACAAGATATCGTGCTCCATGTTCGACCATCCAGCGTGCAATACTTCGGCCAACTCCTCCCAAGCCACCTGCTATGACATAACTCTTGTAGGATGAAAACAAGCCACTTTCGGTTTCTAGCATTACCTATGTGGTCACAAATTAGTATAAAAAAGATACAATGATAGAACTAAACTTACAGGAAGCGACGGGCTTGGCTCCTTCACCAAAACCACCTTGCCAACACTTCGACCACTTAACATGTGATGAACAGCTTCTCCAAATTTTGAAAATCCAAACGTCTTCAGAGGGTTTATTGGATGCAAGTGGTGGTCTGCCAGCAACTTGGAGATTTCTTCCAGGGAATTCGCTAATAATCGAGGGCGTTCCTTGACAATAGCCTGGATGTCAACCGCACTATAAGAAACATTTCTCAGAAACGGCTGCATTGGAAGACTGTTATTATCAATAATGTCACGCTTTCCAAGTTCAATAAATCTTCCGTGTGGTGCCATGCAGTTCCATGATGACAGCAAACCTTGGCCAGATAAGGAGTTAAGAACAACATCCACGCCGTCTTCGGTCATTTTCGCAATCTCATCTGCAAATAAGGTGTCCCTGCTGTTGAATATATGATCCGCTGGAATACCATAAGTATTCATCAAATATTCTTTCTTTGCGTCGGTGCTGACAGAGGCAAAAATTTCAATTACCCCCAAGTGTCTTGCAACCTGAATAGCAGCCTGTCCAGTACCACCGGCGGCTGAATGAATCAACAAACTTTCTCCAGGGCATATTCGAGCCATCCTCGATAAAGAATGATACGCAGTGATGAATGAAATCGGGATAGAAGCTGCTTCGGTAAAAGACAGATTTCCAGGTATTTTACTGGCACAATACCGATTGAGCCGAGCAAAGCTCTTGATGGTGCCATCGGCCATTCCATAAACTCGCTGACCGGGGATAAACCCAGATTGAGCACCGGCTCTTGTAACAACACCCGCGCATTCGAGTCCAAAATTTGTAAGAGGGATTTTCCCGCTCGCCATGAGACAATCACGGAAGATGATACCACTTGCTTCGACCTGAATTTCGACCTCATCCTCCTTGAGCGAAGTGGCGTATATGGTGTCATTGGTGAAATGGAGGCTATCTAGAGCACCTGGTGTTTTAATTTTAACCTCCAAGGCTAGAGAACATCCAGGTTCCACTCCACCATCAGGTCCTGTTGTTTCAACTAGTGTGTGACTGGCAACTGCATCACTCAACTGCTTATTGACTTTTACTCTCCCTGTGTGCATTTTACCATCGCGTTCAAAATAATCACCATCGTATGATATCTCATGTTGATCAAAGTCGGTTCGTTTTATAATTTGGCAGAGTTTATTTATCTGAGATTTCGAGAGATATCTGGATGGCGTGTCGAAAGCAACGGTGAGAAAAGTAGTTTTGCTATTTTCTCTCCGAATGGTGCGCGCCAGGCCCTCGACCATCTGGTAGCTAGGACAAGCATCGGACCCGCAGCGAGTAATCCAAACAACACCGTTGGCATGACTAAATATCTTCTTCAGGGCATGAAAGCTCTCAGGCGAGATTGAAGAGATAAAACTATCGCCCAGTTCAAGCATGAAGATGAAAATAGCAGAACTAGGGATTTCTTTTTCAGGCACTTTGTCGAGAGGTAGTATGTCGTGTATTTCAAAGCTAGCAGACTCCTCCACTTGGAGTTTGAAATCTCCATGACAAAAATTATACAGTGGCTGATCATTCGGGAGAACAACAACAAGAGGTGGATACCGAGGCTTGCACGACTCTTTCGGTGTACAATGCGCGGCCGTTGAAATAAGAACTGACATCTCATGACAGTCTGTCTGTTCCGAATCACGAAAGACCAAGTCCGTTCCAGAGAAGCCACTTCGGATAAGTCTTTCATGCCACTCATTTTCAGTGATGAGTGGTCCCCACTCACGATTGTCGTCGACACCGAGCCACCACCCTTGCAAAAGCCCAAAGACAAACCCAGTCCTCGCAAGTTCCGGTCGCACCAGTTCGACCAAAACGAGCTTTCCTCCGTCTTTCAGAAGGGATCTAACCCGGTGTAAAGTTTCATCCAAGGATTTTGTTGCGTGTAGAACGTTGGCAGCAATAATGACATCGTAAGTTCCCAACTCGAAGCCTTGTTCACCAGGGGGTTGCTCGACATCAAGGACTTTGAAATTCATCGCTTGTATATGGCCAAACTCGGCACGAGCGTTTTCAAAAAATGACGGTGAAATATCAGTAAAGTCATAACTTTTAAAATGGGCGTTGTTATCCTGGTTCCCAGGAGGGTGCAATTTATCTAGGATTATCCGAGTCGTGGCTCCAGTACCAGCTCCAATTTCAAGCATGTTGATAGATGGGTTCTGATGAGTGAGCAGGGTGAGGTACTGCGAAAGAGCATGGAAGCTTATATCATTGTTCATTTCTTGATAGAATTGGGACACGAGATCGTCTTGGAATAGCAGAGATAGCGGATCCAACTCTCCGCTTAGCAATGCTGGTAAACTTTTTGAGACCAGCCCGTAGAGTTTTCCTCGGTGGGAGGTTTCTTCGACCTCCCTGCGATAGCTTAGCAGCTGGGTTGGATCATGGAGATCCTCGTTTTTAATGTTGTCTGGGCAGTAAAGTTTGAGTTGACGCTTGGCCCATTTGGCATATTTTTGAATAGTAGTCGGGGCATTTGGAAGGCAGCTATTTTCATCCCAGTCTCGAAGTGTTTCGGCCCATGAGAGATAGATTAAATGATCAATTTTGTGACATTCCTGTACTTGATTGGTGGCTTCTAGCGGTGTTCCACGCTTGCAAAGGATGCTAATCTCTTCATTGGCAAGCAGGGTCACGTCAGGCTGCCAGTCAATTCGCCGACACAAGTCAGAACGGGATTCCACATTATCGCCACCGCTACCGCCGCCGGAAACAGCAGTAAAACGGAGGCCATCCAGATTCAACAATATCTGATCTTGAGATTGGTCGAGGACAGTAACCGTGGCTTTGGACCATTGAAACGACGATGTGGTGACTTGAGCTACTGCATTGAGGAAGCCTTTGCCGTCCCCTGGTGATGAATATTGTACAGAGCTAGACACTCGCAAACGGTCGATTTGCGTTGGCACCATTGTCGGAATTGATTCTGAGCCGCCTTTCGTCAGAGAAGCCAGCACTACTTGCATTACACCGTCAAGAGTAATCGGGTGTATCGTGTAGGAATTGTAATTTCCGTATGCATGTGGTTCGCTATGTACCTTGACGTCTGCAATGGCCTGCCTTTCTGCAACTTTCATGTTTTCAAGAACTTGAAAGGCTGGACCATACGCAAACCCATGATGGTTGAGAAAGCGATACAATTGACGCGTACCTGCCGGTTCACCATCGAAACTATTTACCATTTGAGAGGGATTTTGATTACCTCGGATGGGATATTCGGCGCTGGCAGTTTCCAAAGGGTGGTCATGTTCATATTGGATGGCAATGTTCCCTCGACAGTGTTCCGTCCAATGTCCACTCATGAACGAAAATAGTCTAAATTCGAACCACGACTCATCTCTTGAATATATGTCGTTCTGTTGTCTGGGTCGAATAGATAATTGACTCTCAACTGTTTCGGTAGAATGTACCACCAAGGCAGCAAGAAATTTTATGTCGGTTAGTTCAAATGCAATGATGTGACGGTCTTCACTCGCTAGTTGTTTTGTGGCTTCGATCACCATGGTTAGCATGCCTGCACCGGGCATCAAGACCTGGTTTTGGACCTTTTCCAATTAGATTTCGAGTGTATATTTTGACCAAGCAAAGAAATAAATAGATTACCTTGTGATCTTCCAGCCAAGGCACATCGGCCGTGTTCAAAAACCGGCGCCACCGTGCATCGAGAGGATTCCAGTCCGCCACCGGTTTACCAAGCAGCTCGTGTTTTCCGTGTGCTGCAAAGCGAGTGCTACTGCTGAGCCGGCTTTCATGCCAATACACTCGGTTGTGGTTAAACGGGTATTGGGGCAAACCACTGAACAACGAAAGGCTCTTTTTCTCCGTTAATCGATTCACTTGAGCGAGATCAATGGGGTATCCGACACAGAAAAGCTTCCCAGCAGCACTCAGTACAGTGGATAAACCATTGCGATTCCGTTGTAGAACCGAAATGTACTCGGAGGTAGTGTTGCTACAAGCTTGGAGAACACTGCGGATCGGGCTCTGAAGTGCCGAGTGTGGTCCTACTTCGACGAGAAAGTCCACAGAGCAATCTTTGCGATGACTCAGGTCCAATTTGAGGACACGATTGTTTGCCACTGGTGGCTTGCATAAGTGGGATATAGCCTGTTGAAACTTGACTGGTGAGACAAGATTGCGAGCCCAATATTTCGGATCAAGTAGCTCATCAGCAGTCACCAGGGTGCCTGTGAGAGTAGACACCATGAGAGTTGAGCAATTTTCTTTGTTGTCAGCCGAGACCTCAATGTCACTTATGAGAGAAAGAAATTCGTCGGAAATGGTGGTCATATGGGTGGAATGATATGCAACATCAACTTTCAATCGGTGCCATCGGTGCCCAGCTTCGGTCAAGACGGATTGTAAAGTATCGATATGGCATTCGTCACCTGAGATGGTGAGATTTTCCTGACTATTGTAACATGCAATCTGAAGACCACTGCCACTATGGATTTTTTCTACCACTTCCAAATACGGTAAAATTTTAGCTTCGGAAAGTAACACAGCAAGCATTGCTCCACGTGGACGACCGGCTTCTTGCATTTTTGCCGATAAAAGCCCTCGGTAATAGGCTATTTTCCAGGCGGATTCTTTTGAAATTGCACCAGAACAGTAACTAAAGTTGTTAGAAACGTATTCCATCTTAATGGGAAAAGAGTTCAACATGGGTACTCACGCGGCTGCTATCTCTCCTGAAGAATGGCCGACAACTGCTGCTGACTTTATTCTAAAGCTGTGTAGTAAATCAATCAAGGCTATCTGGATAACTGTGCTTAAAGGTTGACTATATTCTGAACGGTAAACGTTTGACTCTTCCGGATCCTTGAAAAGCTCGTCTATGACGTGTAAGTATTGTACAATCATGAAGAGTATTGCACTTGCCTGTGAGTTTCCAAGTGGAGTTCAAAATTTGGAAATATTGTTCTGCTTCTTTGAGAGAACGTGAAAATGACGAGTAAACACAGAGTTCCTGGGCCACTTTGGGCCAGATGGCGCCCTGGCCAGTAAAGACAAATCCAATACGGGGGCTGTCCGGGGATGTATTCACAGGAGTTGATATTTGTGTCTCGAGATTTTCCAAATCGGCTATCGACGTGACAACTGCAAAGGACCTATGTCTTAGCAGGCTCCTTCTATGGTTAAGTGTGTACGCCAGGTTGGACATCAACTCTTGCTGGCAATATGTAAGACTCTTAGCGTATTGTGCGAATTGCTGAGCGATACGGCTGATGCCAGACTCGTCACCTGATGACCAGATCAAAACAAATTGGGTGTTCGAGGTGTGTTTATCGTCATTTTTTCTACCTGGCGGGGCGATAACAGCTGTAGAATTGTGTATATTAAGTTGTATCTTAGTGTTGGTGTTTCCAGTCAAGCCATGTGCCTCGAGAAAATGATATGCGTCATCGAGAACAACATGAGCATTGCTGCCACCGACACCGAAAGAATTTACCGATGCTCTTCGAAGGCCCTGAGTCGGCCACTGCGTGGGTTCTCTGGGAACCTGACCTATTTTAGCGCGAGGTAGCTGGGCCAACTTCGATAAGGACACGGCTTACCTTGATTCTGAGATGCGACTCATTTGCCCTAATATTGATCTTTTCAAATCCCGCCACAGGGGGTATAATCCCGTTCTCGAGGACGAGAACTGTTTTGATGATTCCAGCTAGCCCACTGGCTCCTTCTAGATGGCCTATATTGGGTTTGACACATCCACTATTATCTAATGTTAGTTATACTGTAGAAGAAGAAAGACATAACTTGACATACACATGTAGAGGGTCGTCTGAAGATCGCGAGGAGCGAAATGTCCGACCAATGGACTTTAGTTCGACGGCGTCGCCTAGAAACAAAAAATCAGTGCACTGTCTTACACGTGTATGCAGGAAGTTTGCAGACCAAACTTAGTCCCAGTTGCATGTGCCTCGACATATTGAGTCAGACCCATGTCTATACCTGCTTTTGCATACGTTGCCCGCATCAAGGACTCCTGTGCCGCCTGGCTGGTCTGAGTAATGCCAGATGGGGTATGGCCGTTTTGGTTCGAGCCTGTAGAACGGATAACAGCGCGGATGGTATCATTGTCTCGGAGGGCATCTGATAGTCGTTTGACAATTATAGTAGCAAACCCTTCGCCTCGTCCATAGCCGTTGGCACGACTGTCGAAACTTTGAGATACCCCGTCTGGCGACAAGACATTGATGCCGTCCAGCAAGAGCCATAAATCTGGGGAAAACATCAAATTACACCCGGCTACCACTGTCTATATATGGTCAGGAGATATTAAAAATGGACTATTCTGAATTACGTGATACAAATTACGCACCATATCTGATTCCCCAGCAAGTAGACCCTGACATGCAAGGTCGAGTGCTATCAAACTGCTGGAGCAAGCGGTGTCGAGTGTCACACTGTTGCCTGTGAAATTGTAAAACCAACTGAGCCTATTTGCGAGCATAGAGTCAAGGACTCCGGTGGTGGCGTATTGGGCGAGGCATTCTGGGTCTTTGCTATTCAGAGTCTTGTAGTCGTCCGACAAACAACCGACAAAGACGGAGGTATTAGAGCCAGCCACATCTTCAATTTTCATGCCCGCTTATGTCACGTCAGTGTGATAGTGCTGCATATCTTGAGATATACGACTTACCAGACTCCAGAGCTCTGTATGTTGTCTCTAGCAGTCCCCTTTGTAGAGGATCGGCGGCAGTAGCCTCAGCAGTTGACATTGAAAAGAATCCCGCGTCAAAGGCAGCGATATCTTCTTTCAGAAAAGACCCGGCACGGACGCCGAGCTGTCCAGGAACGCGTTAGCAGATAAGCTCATCTCGGCGGGATCAGTATCGTACAGTATCATATCCATTCTGTTTCCGTCCATGAAACGCGTCAATATTCAGGCGATCCTTGGGTATTTCGGTCTGGGCCATGCGGCCCTTGAGAAGCATATCCCAAAAACCTTCTTCCGACACCGCATCTTGGGGGAACTTGATCGAGAAGCCCACGATGGCCAATGGCTCTCGCTTGGGGTCGTGGGTGCCTTGGATGTGAGGCATTCTCCACTAGGAGCTCTGCGCAAGCTTCAGTGAAGCCTTGAAGCGGTGACTGGTCGTCCCTTGTAGTAGTTCGTGAAGTGACAGATAAAAACCCTGCTGGCAATGCAGCTTAGGGTTAGGACCTTGGTTGCAGCTGGCGATGGTCGACAAGCCCACTCAGCAGCGAATAATTGTAATACTAGCAGGCGGAAATATCGCTGCATCCTGTGGAGCCAGCTGTCAGTGCCAGTGCATGGACGCAGGCAATAGTACAGGGAGGCGCACGTGCGGCGCACCAATCAATCAAGGTTGACGATCTGAGATCCAACGATAGTAACCTGGGGGGCGCTAAACAAGCACGCCATGTTGTGGTAGACAAAGCAAGACGAGTGTGCGCAGTGCGCCGTGCGTTCTGAAGGATACCAACCGATAACGACCGATTCGTGCGTGGTACCCGTATTTGCTTGTGGCTGGCTTTCGGCACAGTCGAGTGGAGTCGCAATCCATTAGGGCGGGCCATTTGGAATCAAGAATCAATGGTGCGCGTGGAATGGCGATGGCACATTGGACTGCCGATCCAACGGTTTAGCAGACGCCAGAAGGCGCAGGATCACCGGAGACCACGCCGATAGCAAGTAATATTATTGCCGCCCAACTCAGGAGTCAGGGCGTATAGAGTTCGAAGACGAAGAGTCATGCTGCCGGTACTCCGTATAGCGCAATTGATAATAATAGAAGTAGCACAGTCCATCCTGGGGGCTGGACGCTGTAGAAAGGGCGCAGATCGTCGCCGACAGCGTTTGGCTCACGACGCCTCGTCCATGATTTGGCATATTAGCGCTCTCTTTGTTCCGCTGCAGCGCGAGTGAGCGCTATCACACACCGCAGGGGCGGGCGAAGAGTCTAAGCTGGTGCCACCGAGTAATGAGTGGTGGGTGGTGAGGAGAGAGTAGTGAGAGTCGTAGTTGTTGAGTAGTTACTTGGTTTCCGAGGCCCCGTTTGGGAAGGAGCGCGACTGACATTGTCACCAATGCCGGTGCCTTCCTGCCGTCTGTACTTATAACGGACGCGGCTATCACTTGCCTTCCTCCCTCCCTTCCTTCCTTCCCTGACACGCATCCACCGCTTCATACTGTTACTCCATACTATCGTTACTCTATCCTACCACGATGGCTGCCCCCAAGATCAGAGTGCTGTGTCTACACGGCCACGGCTCCAACTCTCAGGTATGCAGGAGCTTCTCTGTCTGTTGCACACATGTATGTTCAGCGCGCTAACTTGTTGCCAGGCTTTTGAGGCCGAAACCGGTATGTTACGACGACTATCTACGGATGACGATGACGATGAAGATGAAGATGAAGCTGAAGAGAGAGAGATGAACGCTAACCACACAAATAGCTGCCCTGCGCCACGAGCTGGGCGACGAGTTTGAATGGATCTTTGCTCAGGCCCCAGTGCCCATGCAGCCCGGCCAGTGTGAGTAGAGATGTCTCTATATCCATTCCTCCTTGTGCCGCCTCATCGATGCTAATAATTCAAAATCTAGGGTCGACCGCCGCTCTGCTGGACGAAGAGATCATGCGCCAGCCCGGCAAGTTCTACTCGCCCTTTGACGTCAACGACAGCGCTAGTCTGCTCCAGGCGCAGGAGCGCTTGGAGGAGTTTGTCCGCCAGGAGGGCGACTTCCCACTCGTGGTCTGCGAGAGTATCTCCGCCAGTATTGTGGCCTCGTTGTTGCAGCGTCGCGCCGAGGAGCAGCCCGATGCGCCGCCGCTGTTCAAGGGCGCCGTCTTCCTCGCCGGATACAGCCCGCTCGACCGCGATGCCATCCTGAACGCCGGCTTCGACATTCTCGAGAACCGCGCACAGTCCAACATCCAGTCGCTTCCTATCCCGACCGCCAACATCTGGGGCTCCAAGGACGCGCGCCACGTCGACCGCAGCCCGCTCTTGGCCCAGCTGTGCAACCCGGCCATGAACGTCAACTTTGTTCACAACGCCGATTCAATGATCCCTGGTGCCGCCGACGAGGAGGCCTTGGTTGGCGCAGCCCACGCCATCCAGCAGACCGTCGACCGCGCCATGTGCGTGTGCTAGTTAGGGTTTTGGTTTTGTTTTTGGCTTGGTGTTGTTGACTCTATACCTGCGGGATATTTTTATTGTTTTCTCTGGATGATATGATGTTTTTTTTTCCTTGAAATTTCAGCTGGCTAGTTGAGGGACAATTGGTTCAATAATACTAAATATTAAATTGGAATCTCATCTCAACACATTTAACACAAAAAAATTAGTCTAGTTACATAAGTGTAAGTAAGGCCGTATCGTGATTTCATTGGGTATTAGAGTAAACGCCCCGAGAACGAATCAAAAAAACGCCGGGACACCAATCAACAAAAAGATGACATGCAAGCGCGCGCACACACCAAACACCAACCACATGCTTATTTCAACGTCGTGAAATGCAGACCGTTTACCATTTCAATATCTCCACCGCGATTGTTTTTGTCTAGAAGCAATTCTGTTCCGACCACGCTGCTAGGGTGTGAGCCTCCGCCAGTCGCGGCGGAGGTTTTGCTGCCCGTGCCACGGCCCGGCGAGCTGGTGCCGCGGTTTCCGTACGTGTTGGAGCGGAGACTTTGGATGAGCGAGGAGTCGGCAATGCGCTCGATGAGCGGGCGCAGGATTAGGAGGCACGCGGAGATGAGGTAGCAGCCTGCTTCGAGTTCGGACCAGACCAGGAGCTCGGCCGAGACGTAGGTCTGGTCGTCCGACTTGTTAATACTGTAGGTGACCCAGAAGCGAAGGGCGGAGAAGACGAGGCCGCTATAGGTGGAATTTGGAATTAGAAATACACTCATATATTCAAAGGAAGAATGGAGGGGGGAGACGTACAGACTACCCATCAAAAAGGTCATGGCAATGCCCAGTCTCACACTCATGCGCACCCGCAGTCCAAAGGCGACCGGCATGGGCACCAGCAGGATGAGCACGTCGGTCACAATGTTAGGAACCGAGGTGTAGATCTGCATGGCGTCCATGTCGATGCACTGCTTCGCGGCGTTTGGATCCTCGCTATAAAAGGCGTCGACGTGGCGGCCGCAGGCGAAGATCGAAAGGAATACGGAAACGATGGTGTACAGCACCAGCACGGCCATCAGGATGCGCGTCACCCAGGTGATCCCACGGCGCACGGAGAAGAGGCGGTGGTACAGCACGAGCACGGCTAGCTTGGGCACGTTGATGAAGGTGTAGTAGATGATTTGCAGGGCAAAGACGTCGACCAGGAAGCGCTGCACTTTTTCCGGGTGGTTGAAGAGCAGATAGTCCATGTGGTAGCCCGATCCTCCGTTGACTCCCAGGTCTGCGATACATGCACTGTCAGGCGAAGTCCATGCATCGCGAATTGATACAAGAGAAACATACCTATACAAATGGCGGCCAGGGCAATCTGGCCCACGGCCGCAAAGGCAATCAGAACATCGTCAAAGCCCCAATTCGCCCTACTCGTGTGGCGACAGTAAAAGCGCAATGCGACAAACAGCAGCACAAAAGGGAGGAACACGGCACTGAAGGCGATGGGCAGCGAGTTGACCGAGTCGGAATTGAAGGCATCCGCCGGCACGGTGTCGGACGAAGACATTGCTTATCTCGTGCTAGTCTCTTGTTCTTTTTCGGTTGTCCAGGAAAGGAATTTCTGATGCGGCGCAGAGGACGACAATTGGTTTGGGAGGGCGACACTAGAGGGACAGTGGTGGCCCCATTATCCAGAGGCTGGTCGACGAGAGAATTCACGGTCTGTCCTTGGGAAAAGACATAAACACAAGAGTCTAGATGGCCCTCCGTCCCTCGCACAGCGTCTTAATAGTAAAGTATAAAGTCATGTTGTTCAAACTTCAGAGACCGAGGGACGATACTAAATCCAATTCGTGTGTATGCTGCGCAGCCGGCCCCTTGACTGGGGAGGGGCGGCGATCATCCCGCGCTAGCCTGATTGGGCAATTTCCTCCTCCACTGACTCTCTCTCTCTCTCTCTCTCTCTCTTTTTCTCACCACGTAGTACGCATGTGCAGTGTGCACGACTTTCTCGGCGCCCTTGCGTGCCACGCGCTCCATTCAGCTATCGACCGCCCTCAGCTCGACAATCATCAAGGCTCTGGTCCACGGTCCGGCACGTGGTACCTGGCGAACTCATCGACAATGTGTGGTTCCGGCTATCGAGGGCGACTCCACCGGCCCCGTCGTTGACTCGTTGACTCGTTGGCCCATGGATCGGAGCGATTGCTACTACCACCTCGTCCCAGCAACCGTGGGTTCGTGGAATAATCATATCGCTTTCCTATTGGCTTCGTACAGCTTCCCGGGAAAATCATCCAAAGTACGGATACATGCAATTGATTACCTCCTGCGGAAACCGCAATGCTTCCACGCGGAATGTAACACCCTGCCCTGTGTCTGTACTACCCACAGAGTACTTCGTACCACCGACGTCCACTGCAAACCAAAGAGCTAGAGGCGTCGGGCGTGCCCGGAAAAAAAGTGATCGTCCAGCTGCCCCACCGCTGAAATCAGTTCAGAACTTCAGTTTCCTGTTCCAGCGCCTGTTAGCTGCTTGGCGTACGCATCCAGTAGGGCGCGCACATTCAGTGGCTTGCTCGATCACACGCGCCGTTGGCTGTCGATCACGCTCCGCCGGCGCTCGTTATCTCGCACTGGCCGCCTAGCCTGCGAGACAATGCTGGAAAGGTTAAAATTAAAAAGTGATCATTGAGTCTTCTGGGTATGTTGGGGGCCGGGCTGGATTCTTTGATAGCGTCCATACCGGGTCTTTCTACAAAGTCAACTGCGTGGAACTGCGTGCGACCCTGTTCACAGACTGGTCTGTTCAACCGTCATCATGCCAGACGGAGGAGTTGCGTTGGGTCCTAGCGATGAGATCTCGCGGCCCTCCAGTCCAGCCAAGCTCGTCCCGTCGAACAACGGGTCCGATGCGGCTCTGATACAACCGCCAACTATCAAGCACGAGATCTCGTCTTCTGCTGCTGCCGTATCCGACGATGAAGCGGGCCCATCACCAAAACCAGAGATTACCTATCTCCATGGAACGAGATTCTACCTTCTCACACTGGTGTATGTCCAAGTTTCCGAACTACAGAGATCATTCTGACCATGCTGCAGCTTGTGGATATGCATATTTTTTGCCAACATTGAAAGCTCCATCGTGAGCACCTCGCTGGTGACCATCACCAATGGCTTCAACGGCTTTTCGCAGGCCGACTGGATTGTCTCGGCTTATCAGATCACCTATACATGTAAGTAGACTTAAGCAAAGATTGAGTGAAACGGCCATGCTAACCGTCCAGGCTTTTTGGTCATCTGGGCCAAAATTGGCGACATCTTCGGACGCAAGCGTGCTCTTTTGGGCGCTTTGGTCCTTTTTGCTGTGTTTTCTGGAGGCTGCGGTGCCGCGCAGACAATGAATCAGTTGTATGACCTTCTGTGTACGTCGATATAGCTTGTGGTATTCTAACAGTCGACAGAATCATATTGCGCTCCTTCCAGGGCCTCGGGGCGTCTGGTGCATTTTCTGTGTCCAGCGTCATGCTATACGAGATGGTTCCCAAAGAGAAACTGCCCATGTACGGCGCACTCGCCTTTACCATTGTTGCACTGGCGACTGTCATCGGGCCGCTCATGGGCGGCGCTATCGATAACAATACCACGTGGAGGTGGATATTTTTGATTAAGTGTGACAGCCTTTCTTTTCTTTTCTTTTTTCGATATCCTATTGACGCTAGTGTAGTGTCCCTAGCCTCGTTGTTGCCATAATCCTGGCTTATATTGTTATGCCCGCTAATTTTCCTCATCATGGGAAACCAGTCTCATTGGAATTAAACTCAAGACCCACGACTCCCCCCTCGCCAAGCCCATTCTTCTCCTTGGCCAAAAAGATTGATGTCATTGGCGCAGTTTTCTTGCTTGCTGGTGCATTTCTACTCTTGACCGCGTTGCTCGAAGCATCAGTTAACTTTCGCTGGTCTTCTGCGACTATCATCACCCTACTTGTCATTTCCGGGGTCGCTTGGATTGCATTCTTTGCATGGGAGTGGTATCTCAGCCGCTCCAGCCTCGCTCAGGAGCCGATTTTTTCCTGGCGGTTTGTCCAAAATCCCATTTGGATAGGAATGCTTGTGTACTATCCCCTTTCTACGTCGATATTGTGATGTCGCTAATCTTTGCTATAGGAGCGCCTTTTGCCTCGGCGTGCCAATGGCTACATTGAGCATCATTCTCCCCCAGCGTTTCCAGGCCGTCAATGGCGACTCACCTCTAGAAGCCGGCATCCATTTCCTGCCGCTGACCATTGCGCTCCCCGTGGGCTCTTTTGTCGGTAACATCATCTTCGCCGTGCTTCCTAAGGTCCCACCTAGCGTTTTCCTTTTGGCAGGCTCGGCTGTGGAGCTCATTGGAGCTGGACTCTTGATCACCCTCCCGTCATCTGCATCAGACTCTTTGCCTCATTCCCTATATGGCTTCCAGATCCTAACCGGGTTCGGTGCGGGAATTGTTTTCAGTATCCTAATGATGGTTACACCGCGATGCGTCGAAGCGCGCGATCTCGGTTCGTATCCTTTCTCTCCCCTTTTTTTGTATACATGTCTAACCATGATAATAGCCACCGCCTCAAGCTGTATAGTCATGTTCCGCATGATCGGCGGCGCCATTGGCGTCGCTGTTTCTGGTAGCGTTGTCAACGGCCGCATCACTGCTTCTGCTGTTAGTTCTGCGCTGTCTCCAGACCAAGTGCATCGGCTGCTGGAGGACATTTCTCAAATATCTACTCTGTCGCCAGCGCAGCAGGTGATTGTCCGCACCGCGCTGGCTCAGGCGTTTCATACTTGTCTTATTTTTGTGGCGGTTCTAGCTTGCGTGCAGCTATTGTCGATGTGCTCGATCTGGAGGCTGCCGTCGGCCAAGACGAAATGATTATGATTGCTTTTCTCCCTCCTTTTCATATAATATCTTTTGAATTCTCTTATATACCCTCTTATACTATATGCCCTTTCCATACAGCGTTTCGATTGGTACCAAATTGATGTTACATCTTCGTCAACTGGCAGTATTATATCTAAGCATTGATAAAACCTCACTTTCAGTAACCTGCACACTGTACAAAGCAATCAACGTAAGTCGTACAACTACAACGTCCTCCGCTTTGGCTAATATCAGTCCGCAAAGAAAATAGAGTCAACTCGATAAAGGACGAGACCAACTTCTGAAGGACTCGTAAACGGAATACTTCAATATTTAATACTATCATTGATGTATCTCCTAATAAATTCTTGTTATCTATGAAGAATCCACTAGTCATCCATCACTATATCGTAGTATACAATATGAGTGGACATCAGTGTTACTGAGTACATCAATATCTACAGTCATAGTTGTTTCTTCTACTTATCATCATATATGACTACAAATGTGGATCTATTCCTATAGATTAAATACAGTCACTGTAATAGCCAGGAATGACTCAAATATGCTTTATCAAGTATAAAAATCCACTTCCTTTCTAAACAAAAATTTCTCAAATTTCATTTCACTTCCGACTTGACTTGACTTGGCTACTCAAACCTATTGGCAAAATGACTACTAGGGCATACTGCTTCCTCGAGCTGAAAACGTCATACTACGCATATTCTACTAAAGTTCTCGATCATCGCCATCCAAGCCCTATGGCTGTGCCGATCGGTAAATACCGCCTTCGTCTGAAAATTGAGATTATCCCCAGCGAATTGGACATCGAAAAATATAAACTCTTCTTGGACGGAGAGAAAGATCAGACTATGCTCAAAATTGGAATTTTATCGGGTTCATATGAAAGAACCTCATTCAATATCCTTCCCGCTAACATCAATCGCTCGATATGGGACGGAAGCAGTGGGGGTGTGAATCACATAGACATAATGTATGATTTCGAGGTTACCGCAGGTGTGAAGGAGAACTCGATTCATATTGGACCATTTGAGTGTCAGGTTTGGTGGTTGGGTCGAGTGGGTTCTCCCTTCCAAGTTTACGTGAAGCCAATCGATATCATATTTCCCATTCATGGCATTCACCAAACAGTGATGTCGCTTTCCTAGGTGCCACAGGTTGTAGGTGCATTGGCTGTGGTTATCCATAAATACCCCTTGCATGCCGAACCTTGCTGTCAAGTCGACAAAGAATGGTATAGGAGAACGCTTTCCCGAATTCCCTTCCTCCATTCTTCTTCTTCTTCTTCTTCTTTGCTAAATACAAGGGAAGATCAGCTGCGACCAGGGTTTTACAGTCCCTGGGACTTGATGTGAACTAAACTTTCCTGTATCTACCATTTTACATACTATTTTTAACACAACACATAATGCCTTGACCAAAAGAAGTTCTTGGGTTCCCTCTTCACAAAACCGAAAATGTAACGAATCTCCAACACTAGGCGTCGTAATTAACACCAGGAAGCTGAATGTACAACCCCGTGATCTCCTCAATATCACTTATCACAGCCGGCATTGACGTAACATAGGCTGGGCCCCCATCCAAATGTCCACCAAATATCATGCCCACTGCATTTGCCGAGTCACGCTCCAACACGAGTGCCCCTGAGTCACCACTATGCGCAAAAATTTCATACTCCTCGTCTGGGATGACACACCATTCGGCCGTTACTATGCGGTTACCGTCAGCGTCGTAGCTGGCAACATAGCTCCGGAGCGGGTTTATCACGCCGGTTGTTGTGGCGGTGGCAGAGCCTTGTTTGTACACACCAACATTGGAACGAGGCCTATCAGCATGCAAAATCCGGCGCGTGTGCATGTGTGAATATTGCGGGTTGCTGTTTTCTACCTTGTTCACATTTCTTGAGGGAAACCCTTGGCTGATCTCCACGAGTGCCCAGTCGAGTCGACGGTTATGGGGGGAGAGTCTGTATCCAGAAGCTGCAAAAAGACGGCCGATAATCCAGCCCTTGTTTATTTCTCTCGTGCCTGCTCCCTGTATGGAAGACTTTTTCTTTTCGAGCTCTCGCAGTTCTTCCTGTGTCATAATCTCGGTGGTACTTTTTTTGCAGACAAGAATCTCGGCAGCGAGCTGCACCATTGCGTTTCGATAGTTGGAGATCATTTCTGAACGACGTGGGTGGCTTGGGCTCGTGCAGTAGATTGGCTTTTGCTTTTTAGCTTGCCTTTTGCGGTGGTAGTATGATCCTAAGAGAGATGTATAAGTACCTGGTTAACACTCTTAAACAACCTACTTACTCATGTTCTCCACTGCTGGGCGAGGCATCTCTTCCGCGTTGATGGTGACATACGGCCGCACAACATGATCAGACACAAGAGCACATTGGGCAACAAGGTCTCCATTCTTTTTGATCAGATTGAAAAAGCCTCCAATTGTACCATTTGCTTCGCTGTTTTTGAAGACGCCAAAACTAGCGCCGACGCGAGGAAAAGAGAGAGTGTTGACTCGACCTTGACGAACTTCGACTGCAAGTCCACCTAAAGAAAATTGGATTAGGTCTTGCCTCGAATGTAAATATTCAGATGAGTCACCTGTTCGATGATGGATTTTGTCCAGCATTTTTACCAATCGTGGCGTGATTTCTGGCAAAATTCTCACTGTGACAACAATCGTGTGGTCGTTATTGCTCAGATCTGCGTACCTCTGGCGACGGCATACACAGTCAATCGCGTCAAAGGTGATTTCATGTTTATCCAACAAGGCAACAATTGTCGGTGCTATCTTCTTCCAGATCTTCGCCACCTGGTGAGATGAATCTGCAGGAAAAAATCTGACTGGCAAGAGCTTTGCGTCGTTCTGTGCGGACCAAAACAAGTGATCCCCATCCGCAGCATATCTATGAAAGTCATGGGGATAGAAAATTGAATTGTGAGATTTTGAGACTATCAGTGCCATTCTAGGCAGAGCTAGCGCTGGGGCTCTTTGCATCGGAGTAAAATATGCCATGGTGAGTGTTACAAAGAATTGTTTGTAAGATTTGTCTCGTTCGAGTATCTGGTTTTCTTTGTCTGGATCTGCCTAGCAACGAGTATCTATGAACTCAAGGCTCTCTGTCCGCAAGCCTATTTACTTTTTTTAATTATATCAATCCTTCTGATACTCTAAAAATAACTTGATAATCACAAATTCCTTCAATGTAGTAAATAAACAGCTTTCGTTTGCATTTATCTTCACCTTCCCTTTTCGGTAATCAAACGCTTTGTTGGCAGAAAAGCCACACACCGCGTTCCCCTCTTCTCTTCTTTCACTTTTCCTTCAGTTGTTTGTGAGCCACGTATTCAAACACCCTCTCGTCTGCTGTCAACCAGTTCTTGAACGATCAGTGTAAACAGACATCATATTCTATCCCTCCTACGATGATGCATTCAAAAGACGACGTCTCTGGGTCAGGCAAACCCTCAGAGCCAGGTATGTTCAGCGTCATCTATTTTAGCCCAGGAAAAAGCTGACTTTTTAAGTTATAGACTACACCAGCCCCGAGTTCTTCAAAACCACATCAGGAGATGAGTTCCATTGTACGCGTGAACAAAATACGCTCGACTGGGTCTTCAACCATCCAGAGCTGCTCGCATTCTGCAAAAGCAAGAATAACGATATCATGTGTTTAGAGGGAGATCCTGGGTGTGGAAAGTCTGTCTGCACCAAATCCCTCGTCAGTGAGCACGTTTTCGATGCTGAAGATCGACTTGTATGCGCTTGTTTCATCACCAAAAATTGCCCAGAGGGACAAACAGCTGCAAAGGCCCTGCGATCCCTGCTATACCGAATTTTTACAGCACATCCAGCACTATTGTCTATCCATGCGAGTGATAACATTAAACAGGTAGGGCGCTCTATTCTGAGTTGTAAGGAATCCCTGTGGGATATTCTCACCTCGGTAATATCGGATCCGGCGATAGGCAAGCAAATCGTGCTGCTTATAGATGGCGTCGACGAATCTGATGACCCTTCGTGGTTTTTTTCCAAGATCGAAAGCCTCTGGGTTGGCATCAAGACGGAGAAAGATGCTAGGGTGAAGCTGTTTTACACGGCCACCCTAGCATCACCAAACATCAAGCAACTCCGTGTTATACAAAGTCAAGACTATATTGCTGATATTAGTCTTGACTTGGAGATACTATGCCATTCATATTTGCAGAGATGCAATTTCTCGACCACCAATAACCTCAACGTCTCCCAAGCGTTCGCCTTTCTACGTCAACAAAACGCAAACTACCTGGCCTTCAACCTGTTTCGACCCGAGATAGAAAAGCAAATAGTCGACAAACCAAAGCCGCACCAAGTCAAGTTTCTGTCTTCGATGCCCAAAACCCTGGACCAGGTATACAACCGCCTGGTCAAAGAGTACGATAGCGATGACTTGTTCCGAGTGCTTTGTATTGTGTTTGGAGCCGTGGAGCCTCTTACACTTGAAGAGTTCAGTGTGGCGTTCGCCGTTAGCTCTAGTATGGGCTACCACGGGGATATCCGGCAAAAGCAACCTCGCCAGTTCGACCAGTTTCTCGCCAAGACGTGTGGTTCCCTTGTCAAAGTCGTGGGGAACAAGGTGTACCTCGCCCACGACAGTCTTAGGGACTACCTGCTTTGTGTCCGGAAGCATGGACGACCTACAAAGTTCACCAACGTCAAAAAGGAGTGCCACACCGTCCTATCTGCCGCATGTGTTGCCTTTCTAAATCTCAAGGATGTTAAATCAAACCGTGGGTATACCGGTAAAAGCCTACCGACTTCAAAAAAAAGGAAACTCACAGATTCCACCACCCCTGTCAGTCCCATGTTCTTTTGCTTCTTCAAGTATACAGCGCGATACTGGCTTCAGCACTTCAGACACGCAACAAAACATACTTCAAAGGACAACGGGATTCTACAAGACCTGTGTACACCTCAGAAAGTTGGTGAGATTCCGCATCTTCTGCAGATGTGCCCGCCCCATAACCGTGAAATCACCAAGTTGGCTGCCGAAATCAAGAATCTTGTTCCCCAAAACTGTCTAACAGAAGAAAGCAAAACCATTCTCTCCTTGTATATTGCGGCATGGCTTGGTCTGGACGCTGTTCTCAAACATATGCTGCCGACACGATGGGGTCAGAAGATTCCTCCAGCACCGGGGACAAATCTCGCTCAGACGTGCATTAACCGTGCCCCTCGCAAGGGGTATCTCCCACCATTGGGTATAGCAACAAAAAACCGCCATTCCGCCTCAGTCGAGTTGTTGCTCAAGGGAGAAACAGTGCCTCTCGAGTATGATATGGCTCCACATTTCTCACTACAACTCTCCGTGGACCTTGACTGGACAAGTCTTTTCCAGTACGCCTCTCAACTTCCTGACAAAGACGGAGGAAAGGCATCCTCTCGTATTGAGAAGCAGTATGCAGATCAGTTGAAGGCTGCGGCGGCAAGTGGGAAGCTTGAATACATTGAAGGGATACTCTCCAAAGGACCTAAACGCGATGAATTCAACCTCCAATCGGCCTACAGCTCGACTCTCTACGCCGCCTTCGATGCCGATGAGCCAAATATCGGTATCGTGGAGCAGCTCCTCGACCGTGGTGCTGATGCTAATTACAAGGCAAAAAATCAAGAGACGATTCTTGAGGCCGCTGCACAGCATGAGGAGCCACAATTGGTCATTGCGCTGCTCCGTGCTGGGGCTTCTCCTAACATTCATTCAAACCGTGGGAAGCGCTGGTATGAGTATGATGGTATGGAGGATGCTGCGAAAGAGGCGGGGTTTGATATCGCCATGGATTAAGTTTTCAGGAGCGTGTAATGAATGGGTGTATAGGTCAGGCTTAGTTTACCAGGTAATTTTGAGTGGAGTGGAGCAGAACAGTGTTCAAATGAGTTATCTAAAAGGCAGTCCTTCTCGTGAAAATGTTCCACAAGAGCTATATTATCGAAAACCAGTCATCATCAGAATTGAATTACAGCTTCATAGTTACATAGTAAACCTAGAAAATATACACCCAACTCCAGACAATATGCTCCCATAGTAAATCAAGAAAAGACAAACTTTTGGTCAGTACAATCAGTCATCACGCTTCCGCTTGAAGCGGGCCGCTTGTTTGGGCTGGCTACCGTATGCTCTCCTTGTTGGCGCCTTCTTGTCCCTGCTCATGCTGGCTCCGAGTGTGATATCAACTCTGGGTGGTGTAGAGAATCCGAAGCTCCTTGCAACCTTGACAAGATCCAGTCTGTTGACGTCGAATACCGAACGCAGAGAGTGTGATGCGTATGCGTTGAGGTACGAACGATAGCCTTCTTTGGCGGATTTGTTGAGATAATAATTCTGGGAGATAACTGTGAAGATGTTAGTTCGTTTATCATTTACGCTGCAAAGTTTTATGTTCTCACGTTTTTCAACTATTAAGCAGACACATGTTAGTCACTGTTGTCACAAAATATAGTCAGGCCACTTACGTTGGGATTGAACGTTGATAATCTTCTTCTGCGGGAACTCGAATTCGACCACTGGTACTTTTGCTTCTTTCAAATGCGTGAGGAATCCCATTTCGGACGGTTGCAAAAACATCAGACTGCGACCCTTTGCTTTGGCGCCACGAGCGGTACGACCGACTCGGTGGATGTAGTCGCGTGGGTCCTAAATAATGTCAGTAATGTTTTTGAGGGAGTGTGATGAAACCTACATCAGGAGGATCATATTGGACAACATAATCGATCTCAGGAATATCAAGACCTCGTGCAGCAACATCAGTGCAGATAAGGATGCCTCTCTCGCTGTTGACAAACTCAAAAAAGGTGGATGTGCGTTTTTGTTGTTTCTGTTTGCCATGAATCGACAAGACCTAGGAGAGTCAGTAGGAACCAATAACCGCCTAGGGTTAATCATACCGGAAGATCTATATAGTTGAGGAGCTCGGACTATGGAAATTAGCTACGTCAAACAAGGGTTGATAAACCATTAAAGTACTTACGTAGTAGTTAACCGAGTTGCAACTCGAGAAGAAGACAAGGACCTTCTTTTTCAGGTTCCTCTTCAGGAAAGAGAATAGCAAAAGGAATCGCTTGTCCGGTTCACACATCACGTAGCCCTGTTCGAGTCGGTCGACAGTGGCGTTTTCAAGACGTGGCACAACGTTAATATACAGCGGGCCTTGTCTGAGCGAGATGCGGGCCAGATCTTCGACTTTGGTCGTCTGCGTGGCCGAGAAGAGGGATGTCTGCCGTTCTCCGTTGCCGAGGATTTTGATAATTTGTTTCATTTCGTCTTCGAAACCGATTTCCAAAATACGATCCGCTTCACTGTAGGGTGTTAGTTGATCATGTCCAAAAATTTGGGAAATGATTGGTTCACTCTATAACAAGTTGGCGCAGATTCTTGAATACGAATCCTTTTGTATTTTGCAAGTGATCGAGTAGACGTCCGGCTATGAAGTGTTAGTCGTGGGATAAAACCGTGTTTGTCACTCAACATACGGGTTGCGACCATCAGATTGACACCCTTCTCAATTTTCTCAGCTTCTGCTCTTCTGTTGGCTCCTCCCATCACAATTCCATGTGTTTGGGTGTGTTTGTCCAGCAATTGTCGAGCGACACCCCAAATCTGCAGCGCGAGCTCTCTGGTCGGCGACAGGATAAGCACACCGGTGCCGTTTCTAGGCTTGAACTTCAAGCTGTGTAGCAACTCAATAGCAGGGATCAACTATTGGAACAATTTCTGTCAGTGCAGTCCAAAGAACAACCAAGGCAAGGTCCTTACGAAAGCCAACGTCTTCCCTGATCCGGTCTTTGCAGCTCCGAGCACATCGCGGCCAGCCATCAAAGGCGGAATAGCCCTTTGTTGAATTTCAGTCATGGTCTCGAATCCCATTTCCTTGATCGCTTCCGTCGTCTTTTCCGACAGCGTCAGGTCGGTAAATTTGACCGGCATCGACTCGCCGGTCTGGGGCAGCGAAACGGCATTGGCAGATGGGAGGTCCGCAAGATTGTCCTGTTCGGCGCTTTCGTCCTCTTTCTCATCTTCAGGTTCTTGGTCCAATTCGGTGGGATCTTCAACGGGTTCATCTTGAGTCTCTTCGGGGACGGTCTTTTGCTTCTTGGGCTTGTCCTGCTTTTCGCTTGACCGGTGCTTGGCCGATTTGACCCCGTCTTCCGAAGTGTCGTGACGGCGCTTCACTTTTTTCGAGTGTTCCTTTGAAGACGCCATTTTGTCTTTGGACATGGTGTGTGGGGTGTCCAGAAGTTGTTGGATTGTTGAGTCTTCAAGAGATTGCGGCAACTTTTTTTTTTTCCTCCGCCGCGATAGCGATTCTGCAGTCACGTGGCCGGTAGCGCCTAGGCCCTAGGCCAATGAAAGAGGATTTCCACTCACCGCCTAGACGATCTATATTATCAGATTCATTTTCACATTCAGTTGACATTTATGTAAGTCAATGTTAGAGAATTGTAATGAATAGACTGCTGTATTAGACATCTAAACGAGAATATTAGTGCTGCATGTTTATGAATACTGCTAACTGGCTGATAACTTCAATATTGATACTAATGATCCGATTATACAAATTAAGGTGAATAATAGGTATACATGTATAGACTTTCAAAAATTCCCTCTCGGGAAGAGTCTTGGAAAGAAATTCAAATCTAGATCATTCAATCCAAGCCCAAAACTATGACCAACCCCAGCTTCCACCACCACCCTGGAGCCCCCTCTTCTCAGCCTTGGACATTTTGGTGAGATCGTAGTGTGTGCCACCGATTGTCTTGCCGCCGTTCGGGGCGTGACGTTTTGTATAGGCCTTGAACTTCATTTTTCGGGCAGGATTAGTCTCGTTATATGATTTGGATGGATTTGGGGGCATACTTCTTCTTTCCATCCCTTGACTGAATAATCATCACTATATTCGATGTCATAATCAATGGGGTCAGGGTTGCGAACTTCTTTTGTCTGTTCCACGGGCTCGAACAAATCTTCCGTGCGCTTCTGAAACTTGTACGGCCCCTTGATGGAAATACCGTGGTCCTTGGCCAGTTTCCCAAGCTTGGACACCCACGCAGTCTCTCCGTAATGGTCGCCACCAATGTCGTCCCACGACTGGACAAAATCAACGAATAAAGCCAAAACAAGTGAAATGTTCTTGGGTCCACCATTCTCAGGCAAATAGGGATTGGATAGCTTGTGGTTCTTTAGCAGGTAGAGTCCAGTCAAGAGAGCCTTGCCAATCATGGAAATCGTTACAGCGAATCCGTGACAGTCATCGCCCTCTAAAGAGATGGGTTAGTACACCGTGAGATACGGAGATACGATAAACTTACGAAACCAGATATCAACATAGTCCAGCTGTAAAAACATGGAGAGGCCTTCAAGATGGGCCCATATAGTACACGGAGACACTTTTCTTCTTGAAACTTCTTTGTTGAAGTCTTTCAACTGCGACAAATTAGCAACTATATTGCAAGACTATTCCCATGTATGCAACCTACCCAATTGTCAACTACCTCGCTGACGCCGTAGGAAGTGAAATTGCTGTAAATGTACAGCCCATGCTCATCCTGATCACGATTGGCAGCCTGCTTCTCCAGGTAGGTGTACTTGGCCAAGCCTTCCTCTGATATATACCAAACCCAGTCAGAGAGACCATCGTCATGTGCGGAGTCGGTGGCAAACGTATCTTGCTCGTCGTTACTCTCATCATCACTCTCGTCCTCGTCCTCGTCCTCGTCTTTAGGCTCGTTTCGTTTATCCCACTTTTCCTTTTGGACGTCCCAAATAGGTCGGGGGAAACGAATAAACTTTAGTTCCGCGACAGCGTTCTCGTCTCCTTCTGCGGTTTTGGCTGAGCCTGGGCTAGCGTTCGCTTTCTCTTTGGGAGATTTTTGGGGCATTGAAGATTCACCATTAGGATCGGCATCCGCCAAAGGGCGCTTTCTTTCAGGCATGGTGTTTACAGTCAATAAATAAATAGGAAATAAATTGATGCGTTGACAGTAAATGGAGTGTATGGTTTACTTTAACTTTTAAGTGTTGTTTGGAGCGCGAACGCGTCTGCGCACGGGCTTGCCGTTTATAGAAAAGAAGAAACAGAATGAGATCAACAGGAGACGACAAACAAATTAGACGTGTAAACATAAAAAATAGAATTTCTCTAGCTATATATACTTTAACTATCAATTTATCAATGTAGAAGTTTCCTAAATTTTCAATGTTATTTTTAAATGTTCCGCATCAATTGATCTAATACGGACTATATACATCAAATGTTAGTACGAATTAATTTATATATTCTCACTACACGCTTCAATTAACAGATCAATTGATGTGAATGGCAAAATTTAAAACAAATACACCGAAAGATTCCATACAACAACATTAATTGATCAATTGTACCCAGCATATTCCCAATTTATCCACGTGGGCAAGAAATCATTGATCAATTGCTCAATCCATGTCCCCCGCCCGCATCTCCACATTCCAGCAAACTTATCCTTTCCAAACCCCAATTAAACATACCACCAGTTGACTCCAATTTTGATCCCCAAAACAAAACCGACCAAAATGCACCCCCTTTTCTCGCTCCAAGGTCGAACGGCAATCGTCTCCGGCGTCGCAAACGCAGGGATAGGCTTTGCCATAGCACAAATCCTCGCCGAAGCCGGAGCCAGCGTCGCCATTCTATACAATCGAAGCAAATCAGCCATTAACGCTGCCGAGACCATATCCAAGAGCCATGGAGTTCGATGTATGTAATTTCGACTCATTCTCATTTACAGTTTGTCCACTGAAGCACGCTGAGAGAGAGGAAGAGAGATAGGCAGCGCATATCAAGTCGACGTGACCAAGCAAGCAGACATTGAAGCTGTGATTGCACAAATCGTGCGCGACTACAATGGCCGACTGGATATTTTCGTCGCTAATAGCGGTATTGCATGGGACGAGGTTGGCGTGATTGACAGCAGTATCGCGCATTACCACCAGGTCATGTCTACGAATCTGGACGGCGTGTACTATTGCGCGCGAGCTGCTGGATGGCATTTCCGGCGGCAGGCAGCAGAGAAAACTACAATGACTGGAGAAGTTCTGAATGATTTTAGATCGGGCAGTTTCGTGGCGACGGCGAGTATGAGTGGGCATATTGTCAATGTGCCGCATTTGCAGGCTGCGTATAATACATCCAAAGCTGGGGTGATTCATCTCTGTGAGCAGGAATCCTTTTTCCTTCTTCGCGTAACGAAAGCTTCTAATGGTCTCCTACATAGGCAAGTCTCTGGCCGTGGAATGGGCAGGGTTCGCCCGCGCAAACACGGTGTCGCCGGGGTTCGTCGACAGTGGGCTGACCGGAGAGTGCTCAGACGAGGTCAAAGACTCGCTCAGCGCAAAGACTCCTATGCGGTTTGTGCAAACCGAACATATAACGAGAGAGTTGCGTTGCTGACACCCATGCTACTAGTCGTATAGGGCATCCGGACGAGTTGAAGGGTGCGTATCTTTATCTGGCATCAGATGCTTCGAGCTTTACGACTGGAGCTGATATTGTGGTGGATGGGGGGTATTGCTTGCCATGATCGACTATTGGCTTTAAAAAAAGTCTTATTTGGAATATAGCAGTTGAAGGTGTATATACTACAGTTACTACTTGACCCTACTGACCAAACTCAAACTCCACCATCTAAACTTTATCAGCAAATACCTCAATGTCCGTTTTTGTATCAACCAACTCACCTCAATAAAAGTCCTCCTATCTCTTGAGACCGCAACCACCGCTCTCCCATCCCCCACAAAAGCCACTTTCCACACTGCCTGGCCATCCCGACCCAATCTTCCAAGAACCTGGCCAGTTTCGGCGTCACTCAGTTTGACAGCGCCATCTGCGCCGCCGCTGATGATAACACTCTGTGATTTATCGACGTCGAGGCTTGTCACGCTGTTGTCGTGCGTTTGCATCGAGAATATCAGATTGTGTGGTGCGGCCAGAGACCACGCGTGGATGGCGCCAGTAGAGTCCGAGCTGATGATAATGCGGCGGTCTTGCAGGATTTGGATTTTGCTGATGAGGGATTTGTGGCCGTGTAGCTCGGCTGAGCATTTTCTATACGCTTATTAGTTGTGGAGATAAATACAAGAAAAAGGGAAGCTCACCCAGTCCGAACATCCCACACTCGCAAAACAGCGTCTGCTCCTCCGGTCAGCGCCAACTCGCCAACATCAGCCATACAAACAGTGTAAATTCCGCCCTCATGGCCACCAGATAGAGATTGGAGACATTCGACTTTGCCGTTTTCTGGTAAAGTAGCCGCCCAGACACAGGCCTTGCCGTCATAGCCACCAGAGACAAAAACATCATCATCACTCTTCAAAGAAGCAGCGAGAGAACGAACAGTTGCGGTATGATGGCTGTCTAGGACCTGTTTGCATTGGCCGGTTTCTACATCCCATATCCGAATAGACGCATCCCTCGAGCCGGAAATGAGAGTCGCGTTTTCAAGAAACAAGAGAGATCGAACGGTAGATGTATGACCGGCCAGGACATGTACCTGATTCCTACAACCCCGTTACTTAAAAAAAAAAGTAAGAGACATTTTGAAAAACAAAAAGCATACCCCGTCAAAAGATCCCATACCCGAATCGTCGTATCTGCCCCTCCTGCGCAAAGCAAGTCTCCGCGCATGGCAATAGTCCATACTGCTCCCTGACAGCCGTTCAGGACATGTTTTCTGCTGCCGTCAAGGCCAAAGACGTGGATTTCAGAGTTGTCTAGTGCAATCGCGACGTACTCGCCCAGGACTTGCAGAGCCGTGACCACCACGACACCTGTTGAACCCGTGGAGACGGGCTCGGCGAGGATGGAGGTTGTTTTGATATGCATCCTGTATCAACTAGCGTTTTTTATCTGTTTCTGCCTTCTACACGTGTAAACCGATAGAAGACAGGAAGCGAGGCTGGATTAGGTTTGATTTCATGCGGCTGAATCGGACGATCGATAGCCCCCGCAGCTAGACAGACGCCTCATACATACTACGTACTACATCTATAATGACCCAGTATGTGAAAAGTGAAATGTAAAATGTAAAATAGGCACTGTTAATTGGAACCGCTATCTGAATCCGTAATAACATTGACCTCTGGTTTAATCCTATAATCCAATACCGAGCGTCACTCCTCTCGCCTCATAAATGCCAGAATAAAATACGTAACAAAGACAACATTTTAAATATTATGAGCAGAAGAAGAAAAAAAAAAGGAGAGAAAGATGAAGAGAAACTGATCAAGGAAGAAAATCTTGAGAATGTCTCGATAAAAGTTTTGAAAATGATTGTCAGAACAAATGGTTGCTCAGAAAATGCCCGGTAACTCCAGAAAGATTGAAAAAAACAAAGTAGTGTTACATGCACAAACGTATGGCACATATTTGAAAAGTCTCGATCAAACGTCAAAAGGCCATCATGGCTTGTCCCCGGTAATCTGGAACGAGGCGAGGCGATAATAAAATATATATTCATAAGGTCATCGTACAATTAGAAGAAGAAAGAGTAGACAAAGACCACAATGGTCCAGGCTGTAGCCACCGTGTACTCGAGCTCGAACCAGGCGGCTTGTCCGCCAAAGGCGATGCGCTTGCTCTTGCTTGTGGGGTGGGCAACGCCGGTCTTGGAGTCGCGTTTCAACAGGTCCTCCCGGTCTGGCATCGATGGGGGGTCGATGGCATACGAGACAGGAATCCAAAGCGAGGTGCAAATAAACAGGAAAGTGCACGGCGGCCAGAATGCATGCGTCATGAGACAAATAAACACGTCCTTGAAGCCAGACTGCTGGAAGAAGCAGCGATACGACGACAAAATGACAGCTGCCACAGTCACGTACACAAACGATAGGTGAAAGATAGCCATGTAGTTGAACAGGATTGTCGTCAAACGAACAAACATGTTCTTTCTGCGTTTGGGGTCACGTTCCTCGAGAGCTGAGCTCAGCGAACCAGTCGGCTTGAAGGCTTGGGCTTGACCGCCGAGCCATGTAGGCAGGATAAAGGCGCGGACAATGCACAAGGCGATATAAGGGGCCATCCAAAGCTGGTAGCGAGATCCACGCTGTCCAGTGTGGTAACCGGCAGGGATGAAGAGCACAAACTCGCAAAGACGGTTGGACAGGGTGGCAGCAAAGCAGGCACGCATGAGCCATCGCAGCTGCTCGTCATTGGCATAGGCCACAAGAGGCTTGCCCCACAAGAGAATAATGGGAATGGCAAACATGGAGGCAGTGAGCAAGATGGTGTAGACACTCAGCGTAGCATAGAGGAAACCGGAAAAGCGCTGGGCGACGCTCATTTGGCGCACGGCCTCGCCAAAGAGAGAAAACTTGAGCTTGACAGCGGTATCGACAGTTCCAATGGCCCAACGAGTACGCTGTTTCAAGTGGGAGCCGTAGTCATCGGGGACAGTACCAAACTGGAGCGGCTCGTGAACGTATGCGGTGTGCCATCCCTTGCCGAGCATGAGAGTCGAGGTTGCGACATCTTCAGCAAGAGAGCCGAGTGGGAAGTTGCCAATTTCGTCGAGAGCGTCACGGCGAACAACATAACCAGAACCAGTGCACCAGGCGACGCCCATTGCGTCCTTGATTGGCTCGATGACGTGGACGAAAAAGTCCAAGCTCTGGGCAAGAGGGTCCGAAGGCGGGGTGTTATAAAACAGCTGCGGAGGGCATGCAAGGGCCATCTTAGGGTCGATTAGTAGGTGGGGAAGAACGGCGCGGAGCCATTCCTGCTCTGGAATCTGCAAGGGGGACGACATGTCAGTTTGCTACTGTAAATTAACGACAAGAGATTGTGTTGTTACTCACCATATCAGCGTCGAGAGCAGCCATGAATTGGCCAGCGCCTCCTGGCAGCAACCGAGTCTGGTCAAGACCGTAGTTGAGGTTACCAGCCTTGAAGTGGTGGGGTACACCGGGGATCTTCTTCCGGGCCATGTAAAAGACATTGGGATGGGTCTGTCCGAGTTGGTTGACAGCATCTTCCAGACTGGCAGACGCACCATCGTCAAGCAGGATGACACGGAAGCGGTCGCGAGGGTAGTCCTGGTCCAGGGCGCCACGGAAGGTGTCCATGACGACGTCGTCCTCCTCACCGCAGCAGGTGATGAAGACATCGACGGTGGGGACATCGTCACCAGTTAGCCTCAGCTTGGCACGAGATCTCTTCTTCATGGCCATCATGGTCCAGCAGTTGTGCATCAGCGAGGGAATAGACACAGCGATTTCAATGGCAATAAAAACCCAGGCACCGGGGAAGGCCATGTGGTTGACATTCTGGGCGAAGACCACGCAGGCAATGCGGAGAGCCAGGTAGGCGATGTACAGGCCCATGTTGGCAAAGGTCAGGATGGGCACGAGATGGAACAGCCATCGCTTCCAGCCCTTCCAGATATCGGCATCGTCGCGGTCATGCAGGCGGGCAATGGAGCCGGGCTGCACCCAGTCTTTGGCGAGCACGGGGGACGAGGGCTGGCTCACGAGCTCAGTTAAGCTGGCGTGGCTCTGAAAGTGATGATTCTGGTACTTTAGGGTGGCCTGTTAGGGGGGGGAAATGTGAGGAAAAAGGTGGGAAGGGGAGTGGATAGGTGCATACCAGAGACGGGGTGGCGGACCGCGAGTCGCCGGGGCTGGTGACAAAGGACTCGGCCATGGACCTCCTATACGGGCTGTAGGGGGTGTAGGGGCCGTTGTAGTCGGTGCTGGCGACGGCGGTGGTAGTGGTGCTGATGTTGTTGCTGTTGTAGTTGCTGTTGTTCAGGGCGAGGCCCGGCCGGACGGGTTTGACGGCGGCTCTCGGGGCGACTCGGTCGTAGCTTTCGGAACGCTGGTGCTGCTGCTGCTGCTGGTCGCGCTGGTCCATCTCGACCATCTCCTCGCCGTACCATTGATTGCCCTGGCCGTGGGCATACGGGTTGTTCCCGTATCCGCTCATGGCGACGAGGAAGACAGGTGGTAGGCTGGGCGGCTACCACCAGAGAAGGGGATGTGTATTAACGAGTGACAGTGGACAAGGCTATTTTGCGTCGAGGGCTGGCTGGTTGTTGGGGGCGTGGACGATCCGATCGGTTTGGGCAGCCCGAACGAATTAGTGACAGGATGATGGCCAGCGGTCGTCAGAGTCAAAGTCAAAAACAGAGTCAAAACGAGTGTGGTGAGCAAGCACGCAGTGGTTGTACAAAAGGCAACTCTGTTCAGTGGCCGATGTGCAATGAATGACGAGAGACGAGAGACGAAGCGGCTCGGGGGGGAAATGTGAAGGTTGGTTGAGGTTGTGGTTGTGGTGTGGTGTGCGAAAAAGACTTTCTGCTTATCTGGGCCAACACAAAGAGGCTATTACTATTAGGCTTGATGCAGGCGATCGCACAGCGGCGGCCAATCGGACGTGGCCGCAGGGGACAGTGGGTCGCCGGCAGCCAATCAGCATGCAGTGATAGGCGACGGACAGGGGTGTCGTGGCCCCAGCTGCCCCCATGCAGCGCTGTTTGCAGCTAGCATGCATGTGATTGGTCCTGTCTTGGACTTAGGTTGCCGGTGGGGCGCCCTATCGCCACGCCGATTGGCGGCTGGCCGTTAGGGTCTTTCCTGATCGATCTACAGCGTGCAATTGCGTGGCCCGATGTGATCTAGCGCGTCCAAATATAGCGTGGCGTCAGTGGGGAGGGATATCCCCATTGGGACTAGGGTCCCCGTCGCGCGTCGGTAGCGCCAACCAGGCAAGGGCCTCGCAGCCCCACCAGGCAGTGCTGTGGATTCTAGGCCTGTTCCTCTCTGTATCGCCGGGAAGCAGAATTTGCGCGGTGTCCACCACAGCTGCCGCCTTGGGCCTAGTGCCGGCTGCGAACAGGGAGTGGGTCTTTTAACCAGTGCGATCAGGGTTCTATAATGATGCTTCAACCTTGTCCTCGCCGGCAAGGGGAATATTAGAGACGCTGCTTTTATTATTACGGTAGCCCGTTCTCGTGCCTGGGACCCGTTTATCATCTGATGCGTCGTGTCAGGGATACTCACCGCCCTGTAGGATGACGGTCATTGTACCACTGTTAATTTTACCTGCTACGCCCGAGCCACCTCAGCCACTGTCGCGTTTCAGTGTGCCACCGTAACCCTTAACTGCCCCATTATTGGTGTGATTGTCTGTACGTACTGTACTACCACTACTCACTTGACGCCTTGATGTCGTGCAACTCGTAGATGGGCTTGTTACTGCAAGTCGCGCAGAACGCGAAGTGACTCGCCGATCCGGCCATCCCGACTCGACCCAATGCTAAACATCAACTCGACGAGACGCCGGCTGACCAAACATGCGACTCCAGGGCTCCTCCAGGGCTCCTCCACTGCTCCACCAGCATAGCCATCTTGCAAACCGACGTTTCACCAGTCCCAGAGATGACGATGAATCCAAACTCCTATACTATAATTCCAATACCTCTGCTCCCGGCAATACGTTACATATACGCGACTCATGGCCGCGTCAAGCCGGTGGGGCGCGCTAGTGGCAATAAGCTCGGGGCACGGGGCGCCTAATTGGCTGCCAGCAAAAGCTTTCCCTACCACTAGTCCCGATATGGCAACCAACGCCAAGCCCGGCCAAAAAAAGCAAAACTCTGCCAGTGCCTGACTGCGGGTTTGGACCTGCCCCTGCACGTGACCGCGCCGCCCAAACGGGCAAGTGCGAACGCAGCGTCCAGGGGTCGGGCTTTGCTTAACCTAACTCTACTGGTTGTGTTTCTCGATCGCGGCCGATAAGCCTTTTTCACTCTACTCGACTTCCACCGCGATCCGACTGTCCCACTTGGTTTCTCTTCACCACGCTCGCTCCCTCGCTCGCTTGCTCGCTCTGTTACTCTCATTGTCCTCGCCTAGTTCTGTCTGCTTCTGCTCTCTTTCTCGTCTCCTTCTATCGGCATGGCATTTCGGTGGATTGTCAACGCCGGCCTGTTGGCCATCCCGATCGGGACCACCATTGGAGTCCTGGTGGGCATCGACGCTCAGCGGCAAGCATCTGGCCAACAACCTTTGTTTTCCGGTGGTGATAATGGTAGCAGTACCGGCGGCAACGGCGGACTAGGCGGCGGTGGTAGCAGCAGTGGTGGTGGTGGTTCAAATGGCGGCGGCTCCACGGACGATAATGGCATCTCTTGGATCGAGAACTGCAATCTGACATACGGTATTGAGCCGCCGACGAAGGGACAGGAATATGTTTGTGAGTCGCTTCTTGTACAAGCTATGCTATGCTCGTTAGTCTGACCTCAAACCACAGTGAACCCCAATCAATGGGGTGTGCTCGACGGAACCTCGGGAATGTGCATGAATGTACGCCCAATCTACCTCCACGAAGAGATGCTGTCTTGATTTACTAATCGCACTGCTCTGTCAATAGGTAACCGCCTTTAACAACGGCACCTACGCCACCAACTCCACTGGCCCCGAGTTTGCCGTCACTTGGAGCTATAAGCCAGGCAGCAGCGACCAGCCTGTGCACGCCTTTCCCAATATCATGGTCGTCGAAGGCGACACTTTGCCCGTTGCTCTGTCCGACCTGAAAACAATCCACATGGATGTCGAATGGACGTATGGCTTGGGAAACGACCCCAGCCCCACGACTGATGATGCTACTCTCAAGACCGAGGACCTGAATGCCAACGTCGCCATTGATATGTTCTTGGACAGCGACAAGACCGTTGCATCCAACAGCAGCCAGGCCAAGTACGAAATCATGATCTGGTTTGCTCAATATGGTGCCTCTACAGATCCCATCGGCTACGACGCAGACCTGGCAACCAAGGGCGTCATAGCGACCAGGACTATCAATGGCACCGAATTGTTTGTCTCTCTTTTCCGTTCGTCTTTCTCTCCCAATACTAACAAGAATGTTTTTCAGCCACCTTTATTCCGGCAAAAACGGCCAAGGTCAGAATGTACTCACGTATATCACTGATACGACAACAGAAAGCTTTAGCGGTGATCTCCAAGAGCTCCTCACGCTGCCGTCGGGCATCGCCGCTAGTAGCTTCCCTGCAGACACCGACTATCTGGGCCACTTCAGTTTCGGCTCCGAAGCGTTTTATTCCCTGAAAAATGTCACGTTTCATGTGCCCACTTTTGCGATAGATATACGGACGTAATGGGTTGGGGTTGATTAATAATTATGTAAAATAATGGCCCTGGAGTTCTGGTTTAATACTTATGATTTTAATGTTACGCATTACATTTAATTAGATTGGCTTTATTTTGTGCATGGTAGTGGTGCATGTAATGTAGTCAGTTGCTGTCAACTTTAATTATGTACCTGATTGAAAAGAATGAATTAAGTAAGGTATGAATAAACTACCCCAAATTCTGCAAATTCACCAGCTCATAATACCTCCCCTTTTTGCGCAGCAGCTCAGCATGCGATCCAACCTCGGCAATGCGTCCGCTGTCTAGCACGTATATGACATCGGCGCGCTGTATTGTGCTCAGCCGATGCGCCACGGCAATCGTCGTGCGGCCTCGAGCGGCCGTGTCCAGGGCCGATTGCACGATTTTCTCAGACTCAGAGTCGAGCGCCGAGGTGGCTTCGTCGAGGAGCAGGATTCGCGGGTTTCGTAGGAGAGCGCGCGCGATGGCGATGCGCTGTTTTTGGCCGCCGGAGAGCATGCGTCCTTTGTTTCCGACTTCGGTGTCAAAGCCTTGTCTGCGGAATGTCAGTTGACTGCCATTAAAAGAAAGAAAAAGAGAGAGGAGAGCCTACGGAGAAGACAGGATGAAATCGTATATGTTTGCGTCCTGGGCCGCGGCGATTAGGGCTTCTTCCGAGATTTCGCTCGGGTCACAGCCCAGAAGAATGTTTTCGCGAATCGTGCCTTCGAAGAGCGCTGCCTCTTGGCCAACATAGGCCAGATTCTTTCTGTATGAGCCAATGCCCAGCTGCGTGATATCCATGCCGTCGACGTGCACTGCTCCGACCAGCGGATCGTAAAAGCGTTCGAGTAGCGCTATACATGTGCTCTTCCCACAGCCACTGGCGCCTACCAGGGCTACATACTGTCCGGGCCGGATCGTAAGATTCAGACCCTGAAGAACCGGAGTGTTCATTCTGCTGGGGTACTTGAAATGCACGTTCCGAAATTCAATAGCGCCTTGGATGTTCAAAGCAGTTTGCTGCTTCGCCTCGGAGCTGATGCGAGGCTTGCTATCGTACAGCAACTTCAACTCTGCCGCGGCGTTTTTGGCTTTGCTCATGCCCGGCGCATACGAAAAGATCCTGCCCGCGGCCTGCGCGCCGAAAATCACCTCGCTGAAGCAGACATAAAACTTGAAGATGGAGTACTCGTGGTGACCGACCAGCGTGCCGCCGTACCAAAACCCGAGAGCCATGCAAAAGAACTGCACTGCCTCGGAACTGGCATACAGAAACGCCGACTTGACAATGGACGGGACATTTTCGCGCAGCTGAGTCTCCAGCTTGCTCGCGTACGCGTCCAGCATGACCGTCTCCATCGTGAACGAGGCAACAGTGCGAATCGCCGACGCGGCTTCGCTCGCAAAGCTGGCCGAGCTCTGGTACACCTTTTTGGAGCGCGATTGGAACTTGTTGAGAACCCAGATGCGCAGAAACCCGCTGAGGATGAGGACGGGCACGGCCGAGATGCAGACGAGCGCGAGCTTCCAGCCGAGAATGAGGGCGACGACGAGAGCGCCGAGCAGGTTGACGATCATGATTAGTAGCGTCCCCAGGGTTGCGCCGCTGATGCCAGACAGGCTCTTGGTGTCGGTAGTGAGAATCGACGTGAGAGCGCCGGTGGCGTTTTCTTCTTTGTCGAAAAAGGTTATGTCTTGGTTTAGCAAGACCCGGAAAGTCTTGCTTCGTGCGCGACGGAGTAGCTTCTCCGAGCTCAATGCAAAGATGATTCCTTGTACGCCATACAGCAGAAAAGTGACCAGTCCCAACATGAGAAACATGAGACACCAGAAATCGGTATCATGGCGCAGCTTGTCGAATTCGGATTCTGGGAGCGTGATTGTACTGACGCACTTGGCCATCATAACAGCCTGCGAGGGCTGAACTGCCCCGGCGAGGACTGACAGGAGAAGACCCAATACCATAATATGACGCTCTGGGTAGTTGAACCCGGCAATAAACTTGATGAGCGAAAACACAGAGTAGCGAGGGGTTGATTGAGTCAGTTCGGATTGAAACGCACTGGTCATGTCTCTGCTCATTGGCTTTGATTTGAATAGTTGTACATCGCTGTCAAAGGGTCCTGCAGTTCGTGTGTCGTCGGAGACTGATAAGAGATCAAGATCGTCGTCCTCGGCCGCATTGTCGTCGTGTCTGCCCTCGTTGATATGCTGGGCCTGTACGAGATTGAAATAGGTTCCGTGCTGCTCTGTGAGTTCCTTGTGTGTTCCCTGTTCGGCAATCTTTCCATCCACGAGAACGACAATGTTGTGCGCGTTCTTGATCGTCGATAGACGGTGAGCAATGATAATGGTCGTTCGTCCTTCGGCCGCTTTGTCCAAAGCCACCTGCACATGGGCTTCGGACTTGGTATCGAGAGCCGACGTGGCCTCGTCAAGCAGTAAAATCTTGGGCTCCTTGACCACAGCACGAGCAATAGAAATACGCTGTTTCTGGCCACCAGAGAGCGAAAACGAAGCAATATGCGTCTCGTATCCGTCTGGCAGGGCCATGATAAAGTCATGAGCATTGGCCAGCTTGGCAGCATGCACAACGCGCTGTTGGATTTTGTTCTTGGGCTCGTCCTCATACTCGGACCCGGTCAGACCGTAGCGGATGTTTTCAAAAATGGTGGCCGAGAACAGCTGTGGCTCCTGCGAAACAAGCGATATCTGCTGGCGTAGCGAATGTAGATTTAGCGTCTGGATATCGTGTTCATCGACCAGGATGCGGCCTCCGATCGGGGTATAAAACCGCTCTATCAGCCCGATAATCGTGCTTTTTCCAGACCCAGAAGGTCCGACAAAGGCAGTTGTTTGCCCTGCTGGAATGTTGATGTTGAAGGAATCCAAAACCGTTACTTCTTGCCTCGAAGGATAGATGTGTTTCACGTCTTGAAACTCGATATTACCGTTCAGGGAACGCAGCTTCGTGCCTTCGGTGGACCATGGATTCAACGGCGAAACGCGATCAATGGCACTAAACACCTTGGACGCTGCGGCGACTGCATCGGAGAATGCCTGCAGATTTGGAGCGACGTTTCCAAGACTATACGACCCGAGAATAATCGCCATCATGATTGTGAGAATGTCCCCCGGAGCGAGACTCGAGTCGGCACCGACGATAAACCGAGATCCCATCCAGAAGCCGAGTCCATAGTTGAGATACATGATGCAGAGCAGTGCGCCAATGACCAGCGCAAACGAAATCTGAAGAACTCGGCCAAAGCGCTCTCCCTCTCGCATGTACTTGTCGTACTTTGCTGCCAGAGTGTCATGCGCCCCGAATGCCACCACTGTGCGAATCGATTCAAAAGCATTATCTGCCAGATTTCCACCCTGTCCGTACTTTTCGAGTGCTCGTTTGCCGTAAATGACCGAGACGATGGAGCCGCTGCCCATGACCAGCAGCAGCGTGGCGAGAGTAGCCGTGCAGATGAGAGCCAGCTTCCAGTATTTCACATACGCGATAATAAACGCAGTGACAAAACTGGCCACTCCGGCGAGCACCAGACTGAGTTTCTCCGAGATGCCGTCCTGGATGAGATGCATGTCCCCGGTGATGCGAGTCGTGATTTCGCCCGTGCCCAGGACGTCGAAAAAGGCAATGTTTTGCTGCAGTATCGCCTTGAAGTATTGTACGCGAATCTTCTGCGTCACCGAGTTGCCCGTGTATACGAGACCGAGAGTCGCAAGGAAACTCACGACGAATTCGCCAATGCCGAGGTAGGTGAAATAGAGCACGTTCTTGGTCAGCTCGTGGTAGAAGTGATCGTACGAGATGCTGCCAATCGCAACATCTTTGAGCGAGGTGGTCACTTGTCCGAAGAAAACCTGGGTTGCGCCATCAGCATACTATTTCAAAGCATTTGTCTTCTATCCTCACGGTAAATAAAGGTAATGCTGCGCCTTGCAGGATGGCGCAAATCGTGCTCGCGGCGAGAATGGCCAGGTCGCTACCACTCGCAAACTTGTAGATCTGGAAATAGCCAACTTTGGGTTTGTCGACGCGAATCTGGTCGTCCAGGATCGTTTTCTGCGCTTCAGATATGTTTTGGGGGGCGGACGTGATCTAGACAAATTGGTTAATCGACAGCAAATTAACTATTGCACGAGTCAACTGATGGCGTACCTCTGGCCGGGATTCCAATGGAATCCCTTCCAGGTCCCTCATGTTTGCCATGACCCTTTTTTTCTCAATGCGCTATTGCTATTGCTCATCGCGATCGCATTTGGAAATTCTGTTGGACGTGTCGCCGGCGCTCGTAGACAGGCATGTTTGGTTTTCCAGACGAGACCATGCAATGATGAAATCGCAACCGGGGAGAGCGCAAGGGGGTTATTTTAACTAGTGGAAACGAGGATCTGCATTGACTTTTTGGTTTCAAACTTCAAGGTCCCAAAGGAACACACAGTGGGTACGTGTTCCTGAATCTTCAGCTGTAAATGGCTACTACTAGTTCTGCCTCCTCCACGCGAAGTTGTGTCGCAATCGCACTGCTATTACACTGATTATTACACATTTTATGCAAGCGAAAAGCCCTTTTCTCAGTGTTTGCTGACCATTCTTCTCGCCGAGTCGTCCTCGGCAGTCTCGTGTCATTGAAAGCAATTGCAGTCACGCTAAGATTAGCCTAGAGATTGACGCAACTATGGCCCACAGATTAGAGTCACAAAGCCAGTCAATGGATGCAATCCTGCGCTAGAAGAGTGGGACAGTAGAAACCAGCAGAGATTGGCACAGGAACGAACCATGTGAACGCTCTGGCCTCGGTCGAGCTTGTCGTTCCGAGCTATACATCTGAACATGGCTTTGTTACTTCAAGTTCCGATCGGAATGTTTGATCTCTCCGGCTCATAAATAAATCATAGATAACTAGATTTATTCGATTATTATCCGCAACCAGAAGCGAAAATAATGTTTTGTTTGTTGTTCGTCATTCCAATTAACCCGATGATGTATATTATGTAGTGCCTCGGTATGTATTATTCAATTATTCAATTAATAGATCAATTGATGTTGTAATACATTATTCACATGTCCAATATGATAATAAGGCTGCCGACCAGAAACCACGAATACATGTATTCATGGCAAAGATTGGACTATTTTCGATGGATAAGACTGCCTTGATTTAAAAAGACTGCTTTTATCGTGAATTATAACAGTTACTGGCAATTATTCTATGCAGTTGTTTAACCCAGCATTGATAGCCTCTATTTTAATCAAGATGTTTAAATATTCAATTTCTCAAAGAGTGATACTCTCCGGCGACAGTTGACGGCACGATAAGTCCATGTGGGTATGGAATTCACTCGAGAATGACTATTCTGCTATGTTACAATTTTATTCTCTTGCATTAATATTAAAATTAGGCTATCTACACCGGCTTTGCAGCCTAGGAAAACTAGTAGACTATTATTCCAAATGTTATCTATGGACTGTATCTTGTCAACTTGTCGTTTTAAGCACCTGAGGGGCCGTCAAGGCTGACACTACGCACCTATATAGCGAGCTTTGCGGACTTGCTCAGCCAGCTCTGCTAGAATGAACTTATAACAACCAGGCAAAAAAGAATTCATATGAGCGGAACATACTGCCTCAGCCTCGGCCTCCTACGAGGAATCATTCTAATTCGTCCACAACATTGAAATTGACTTGTATATTTCCCATATCCATTGACCGCATATGAGGATCAACATATAAACTAAATTGTGGATGTCATACTGGGAGTATTAAATCGAGATTTGAGTCTAACTGCAAATTCACGCTATACTCGCGCCACCCGAAGCCGAGTGAATACGTGGAAACTAATTATTGATAAAAGGACCTGCCGTTTTGGGTACTTAGTACACGTACTTGTATACAAGCTTCATTTGGGGTAACATTCGTACAGCATTTCGAAGCTAAAGTAGCACCAAATCTTCCCACACTGCCAAAAGGAAGATGATAACCCTTCGGCCGAGAATTGTAGCCGGTTTTCAATTGTAATCTGCATATACAAGCATCGGACGACAAAGATAGCATAAATAGCCTTGCAGAAGGACGATCTTCCCGCAAGATGCATGGAGCAGGATCACCCAAACAGGAACATGAGACTCGTGGCCCTGTCCGACGCCAGTGGCAAGCCAACATTTGAATGCATATTGACTTTTATGCAGGTTACTGGATTTCTATGATTGATGTATAATAGATTTAAGCTTTGCTAGCGCATCAGCATAATTCAATCTTTACAATTCTGGAAGCCAACCGAGCATACTACAATTGTTATATTAAAGATCGATATTCGCAAGTGCTCGGTATAAGCTCGATTGGCTGAATGCACCGACGGCCCCATTTAGCAAGAGTATAAATAACACGCAGCATACTAAATCTACGAGATCGTGGATACTGCTGGCGCGCCGCGACGGCTCCTTCAGCCACGTCGTCACTGCTCCTCTTATTCTAATGTCCTATCCTTTACGGTGTACCTTGTAGTATACATGTATATGACCATTGAACGCGCGTCAGCACACTAAAAGCTTAGAAATGGCAGACACATCCTTTGTCGCCCCTCGTTTCTGCTTTGGGGATGCAACTCGCCAAGTACAAACCAAGGCTTGACGCTTCGGCAGCCAAACCGGATGAAACGCAACCAAAACACGCGCGGCTCTTCACGGAGTAGACCCTTGTTAGGTAGGTGCTCGATTTTGCTGCTTTGCATCCTAGAGGTTTATTATGAGAGGGGCTATTGTGGCTGACACCGGCCCAGGCTAAGTTTGGGGCGATGCAACTCCATAATCAGAGCTAAAATCATTGTCAACTTTCAAGAGAGTTGCTACTACGTACTAGTACCTACTGAGGGAAGTAGATATGGAAAAGACGCCGATTGTCTCGGGATAATGCTATGGCCGAATTCAAAGTGGTGACGATGGTCGAGTTCTCGTTATTATTTGCACGTCAGGAAGTCCATGCGAAGTTGGTGTTTACTCAGCCTGTACGGCTGAGTCGAGTCTCCAACCGGAAACCAAGGCTAATAATAGAACGTTGGAAGTCAGTCATCTTTCAAGAGTAGTACGAGAGTCCTTGCGCGTACCAGGTGCTAAAGGCACCATAATTGTCCGGATTATTTAGTTCAGTCACAAGACTCACATCGGCAACACAGCTGTGCGACAGCATTATTGTCAAAATAATGCAAACTACATAACCTTCAGGCTCTGGGGTTACAAGCTTAAAAGCGCCCACGAGAATAGAAATTTGAGGGGTACGAATCGCCCCGTTCAGCCTATACTACGAACAGGCAAGCCAATGTAGATCGTCGGGCTTAGCTCTATCTTAGGATGAAGTTGCCTTTAGCACGATACTCCACCGGGCTCCGGCACGCCAATTGTAGCAGTCAACAAAAGATCCGTGAGAATCAGAGAATCATCACACAGAGTACATGTACACGAATCATACGCAACATGATCGTGGCTTGCAGCCTTGCGCAGCTGCAAATGAGGATGGTGGAGTAGTGTTGTGTATTTGGAGTGTTTAGCAGTAGATCAACACTTGTTCCTGAAATAATCAGTCTTCATTCGGTGTTGCTGCGCAATCACACCCCCCTAAAATAAGGTATGTCCATAGTGCAGTTCCTATTTCTAGACACTCTAAATGGGGTCGCTTCTAGTCACTTCTTATTCTCAACCAACCGGTCTGAGATCAGGTCAAGTCGTCGGCCGCCTAATCTCCAGCCCTTGGTTTCTAGACTCCCGATGTCACCTTGTAAAACACACGGCGGTTGGGGTCCGAATGTGTATATAAGGAGTCAACCTCCCTGCCCCGTCAAGGCCCGGAGGCCAAGTATCTGCCTCTTTTTTTTTTATACCTCTCCTCCAAGTCTATCCCATTCCGTCAAGATGAAGGTCTCCGCTGTCGCAGGATCCCTGCTTCTCTCCGGCGCTGCCATGGCAGTTCCTCTGTCCGAGGCAAACCTGGCTCGCCGTGAAGCCAACCGCGAGGACCGCGCTTCGCACATGAACATGCGCATTGAGAAGCCCAACTCTCAAAAGAGCGCCTTCACTGCCGATGAGTCCTACTCCACCAACTGGGCCGGTGCTGTCTTGATCGGCGATGGCTACACCACAGTCTCCGGAACCTTCGTCGTCCCCTCGGTCAGCGTGCCCAGCGGTGGTGATGACAGCACCCAGTACTGCGCTGCTGCCTGGGTGGGTATTGACGGTGATACCTGCAGCTCTGCTATCCTCCAAACCGGTGTCAACATTTGCATCCAGAACGGCGAGATCACCAACACTGCCTGGTACGAATGGATCCCCGCCGCCCAGTCGTACTGGACCACCGGTATCACCATCAACACTGGTGACACTATCACTGCCTCTGTCACTGCCTCCAGCACCACCGGCGGCACTGCCACTGTCACCAACGAGTCCAGCGGCGAGTCCGTCAGCTTCGACTTCACCGACCAGCCATCCACCCTTTGCCAGACCAACGCCGAGTGGATCATGGAGGACCTTACTGGCGGCGGTGGCCTGCTGCCATTTGCCAACTTTGGCTCTGACTTTGCTTTCTCCGGTGCCTCTGCTGTCACTGGCGGAAACACTGTCGACACCACCGGTGCTACCATCATGGACATTAGCCAGAACAACGTCGTCCTCACCTCGACCACCGCTTCCGGTGGTGATGTTGCCGTCTCCTACATTGGCGCATAAATTCGAAAAGTCACTCTATCGACAATTGAGATGTGATGACGAGTGCCTGGGGCCAATAACTGTGGTTCTTGGGCAGTTCCTTTCAATCTGTACATAGCTTCCTTGTAGATATCTACACAAGTTTATATTGAATTATGCCAAGAAGTTTTTGATGATCATTTATTCCTAGCTCTATCAAGTCTCGAGTCTAAATAGTAGTGGCTTGGTCCAGGTAGTGATTACGGAGATAATAACCAGCACAGCTAAGACTTCGGTCTAGCCTTTAATGTTGTGTAGCTTCGGAGGTAGCCGTCAGCTGGTTACGGCCACGGAGCCCGAGGACCAAGTTTCACCTTGTTATGTTCGTAAAAGGGCCCAGGCCTTTAGGGGGTAACTGCAGATTCCTTCATTTCCTTTGTAACATCATTTATTATGAAGAAAAGTAAAGCATAATGCGCCGACCACCACGCATATTGTTGCTATTATCGATGGTCAGCTCAAATCTCGCTTTAGCAAAAAAGCTAGGTGCTCCATGAGAGAATTGAGGGGGAGAGGTTCAACGTACCAAACGTAAAGTTCATATAATAGTATCCAACCGTCTGGGTGAGTGAACCCGAGAGGACCGGGCCGATCAACATGCCCGCTGTCCAGCTCAGATTTGTCAGGGAATAACCTCTAGAGAATCCTCCGTTAGGCCCGAAGATTCCGGGGCTCTTAGCTTGCAGATCTCGTATAACAGCTAAACAGGGTGGTTAGTAGTTGTCGAATAGAGGAAAAAAAAGGCGGATCAGGAGAACTGACTTGTCATTTCTAGTATACCAGAGCCAGTGGTCAGCGATCTCGAAAGACCCAACCCCAACAGCGAAGCTGCGTATATAAGCTGACCGCGCTCTCCGATTCCAGCAAAGGAGAATCCATCCTTGCCAGGCACGCCGAGAAGCCACACCATGAGTCCCGAGCCTACAAATCCCACGCCGGTAGGCACTTTGCTACCAACCCGATCTTTCAACCAGCCGGTAAGCGGGCCGAGGATAAGAAATGGAATCTGGACAAGGAGAAACATCAAGCTGATGCGAGCGGTGTCCCAGTCAAATTCTCGCATCACATGTAATGGTAGCGTGGTGTCTAGACTGGTCAGGACTAGACCCGCGGTCATATGGCAAGCCATGCCCGTCAGTGCTTGCGGATTGGTGAGTAAAACCCTGTAGAAGTTGTCGGAGGAGGCTGTCTGTGACGATTCACTAGAAGGCGAAGCGAGAAGCCCTGTTGTTTCATCTGCTGAGCGATTGTGGTCGGCTTCCGGTACGCTCGATTCGACATCACCATTCGATGCAGCACTCCCATTCTGTTTCGTGCCTTGGCTTTTCTTTACTTCAAGAGGGTTCTCGATCATGAGCATTCGCATCAACATATCGGCTGCCAGCACTGCGATGGCTGTGCCCCAAGTTGGCCAGTACCCTACCAGCGGGAGCAGCGTCCCCGACACGATCGGGCCAACGAGCATGCCTGACATGTAAAACATGGAGACCGTTGATAGAGTTCGGGATGTGTTGTCTGATCCGACCGTATCGGCAATGGTGGCGAGGCCAATAATCCATGTCGCATTTCCACCGATGGCCTGGATGACGCGCCCGACAATGAGAACAGGAACTGCAGTAGACAACAAAAGCATAAGTCTTCATATTTCACCAAAGCAACTTTGGTTGTTAGGACGACAGAAAAGTCACATACGCGAGGTCGCAACTGCACAGAGCACTGTGCCAACCAACTCGGCTCCCAGCACTATCAGCAGCGGAGCTTTGCGAGATGAAATCCTATCTGATATTTGTCCAGTCAATGGGGAAGTGATCGCACACACAAAGGCATGCACGAATAGCACCGTTGTTGTAGTTGATTGGGCCTTGGAATCGTCGATGTGCAGGCGGTCTCGGAGCATTACTTGTAAAATAGGGACGATGAAGCTGTACAGGAACGTCTCTAGCTGCCCGATCAGCTCGTGGATAAATCAACGAGAGAGAACAGACTTCAACACGTACCTGTAAATAAGGCGAATGTGATACAAGTTACGATGAAGACCCTGGACGAGCGCCATCGGTGCTCCAATCCTGACGTTTCACGGCCAACCGACATTTTTGGGGATACGGAAGTAAGTAGGCCTGGTTCTGGTCCCTGCACGCTACAAAATACTACAGATCTTTCTGTTCAGGTAAATAAAAAGAAGACAAGGTGGGAGGCAGCATTTTATGAGTCTGTGACTCACTCGGAGGGTTCGGCGCTCATGAAATTTGAATTAGTTGACACTAGAATTTGCTAGTCCTGGCCTAGCCATCGATTTGATCGGCCTGCATGAACCTAATGAAGATCTCCACTTTGGCACCAACAGCAAATCGATGGTCTGGGATCTGGTGGCTGAGGTTTTCCGGATGCGAGGCGCCATTCATAACAATGCTGCGTTGCTGGGTGTGGCCAATGATCACCCGACCAGAGGGCTGCAGCTGTTATAATTGCTCCGAGTAGCAAGCAAGGTTGAGATTCACGTCAGCTGCGCCACGCGAGGGTGAAAAGAAAACAAGAGTACAATGTCGATACGCGTCAGCTCAATGGTGCAAAATGATCGACATCAGTCGATGCATATGCATCATCATGCAGCAGATCGCCAAGTCTGAAGTTCTTTCTGACCCTCAAACCAGCGTCCGGGTCTCATGCGACCGTGGCCAATGTCAATTATTAACCCAGAAGGCAATTTTTGCCGGTATATTCATTTCTTTTCCTCTGGTATTTTTCTTGTGATTATGTACCAATAAAACCATCGCAATTTATGGTAAAAGTTGCAACATGCAGTGCGTATTTTGACGGAGCGGAATCTGTGAAATCTCGGGGGAATTATAAAACACCGTTTTCAGTATTCGATTATTCTCATTTAATGCGGCATCCTGCATGTGAAATTAGTATGACATTCATTTGTTTCGGAGACTCTAGACATGGTATCTATACTCCGTAGCGTGCACCTGAGATAGAATTCGACTAGAAGAGCTCAGGTTCAAGAATGAAGAAAAGGCTGGGAATAGTAGAACTAGTTTCATGATGAGAACAGGAGATGAATATTTAGAAATTAAGGAGCCAATTAAAGTGAACAAAAGGATCGTCCATTTCTATCTCTATATATGCTCACTTAAACATATTCACACATTGGATCATTTATTTGGAGATCTCAACTCCATTTGTGGCACCTAAGAGACAAAGTTAGCTTTCGCCATACAATCAAAAAGTAACTAGATTTACCAAGAGCCTTCTTGATGTCGCCATAGATGGCGAACTGGCCAGCAGTAAGGCCTCCAATCATAAACAGACGAGTAGGAAGACCAGCGAAGGAACCACGAAGACCAAGTTCGCCAGCAATCTTGATGAGACGGGAAACGGTGCTCTCGCCAGGTAAGCCCTTGGTCTTGTTAATCTTGGATAGCATGGTATCAGCGGGCTGGGAGACAATGGCAGCAGCGAAACCAGCAAGGAGGCCAGATCCCAAGTTGACACCAGTCTGGGCACCAGCTGACAGCTGAGACTTGTCAAAGCGAGCGAAAAATGCCTCGGCAATTTTCTCAAAAGCGACAAATTTGGTCACGGTGTAAGGAACCCTATATGTTCATGTCAGATTTTCTCTCTTTACTTTGTTAACTTTGTCTGCAGACAACGTACTGCTTTAAGAGAATAGGGCCAAAACCACTGTAGAAAGCACCGACGCCTTCGTTCTTGAGAATCTTGCCAAAGCCGCCAATCAGCCCGGTTGCGAAGCCAGGTTGAGAAACGAGGCGAATACGAGTAGCCTCAAGAGGGCAGAGAGCAATACTGGCGAAGAATTCAGCGCTAGCAGCAGAGACGGAGTATACCGCAGCACGGTTTTGGCGGGCCTTTTCGAGACCGAGAACGTTAATTGATTGCTGCTTGAAAAACTCATATCCGCCAAATTTAAATGCTCCCTGCATGAAGTAACCAGCAAAGGTTGGGCCAGCGCCTGTCAAGAGAGCCCCGGCGCCCTCTTTTTGGATCACTTGACGGAATCCGCCGATCATACCACGATTATAGGTGACGGGGTCAAGCTGGATCCTAGTCTTGACGCTATGGGGGTGTCAGTAGCTGGATAACGTTTCTAATAGTGATAACATACACATCGACTGGGGTGAAGGCGCCATGAGTGGCGGAACAGCAGACGGCACCTGCAAAGGCGAACCGAGAGTAGAGATTAAGGCCTTCGGGCTTCTTCTGCGTTAAATCAGTCATTGCGATGGTGATTAGTTGCTAGAAAATAAAATATCGAAGTTGTGAAAGAAAGGTGAGACAGAAAATCTGACATGCTGCGGCTATGAAATCTTCGGTTCGGAAATCGGTATTTATCGAAGACCTAATTCCGCCATGAGTATTCCAAATATTTGTATCCCTCGAATGCATCCCCCAATCTGCAGGGTGCTTTTGAAAAAACCGATCTCGCTACAGAAATAAATCGCTGCTCCTGTACCGCAAGTAGTAATAGATGATAGTTTAATTTGTCAACTATGATTTGTTCCAAATCTAAATACAATTCGTAACATCAACAACTGAAAACACAAAACTTTACATTACAGAGCAATTTAACTACACCACAATTATAATCAAAAACTGCCGCGTGTAGAGTACTTAAAAAGTGGCACTTCTCATAACCATATCCATCAGCATATAGCTGTACAAAGCAACAACACCCATATTTAGAATACGCCTTATCATATCAAGACTATTAGTGGCTGTTACCAGTATATTACCGACACCTGCCAGTTTCCCATTCTTCGTTTTGGATTTATAGAACGAGGGTTCCACACAATCGCGCGGAGATTCGGGGATGGGACGATCTGAAAGTGACTCCAGCTCTCTGTGACTTCAGGGTTCATAATGTGTCCCTGATGACTCGCTACACACAATATATATTTTAAATCAAATTTCTCTCAGAACAGCGATGCTATAAGCCGTAGCGGTTCCACCACTAGCTGATGAAATTCCCTTGTGAGCTCAGCATCTCCCCTATCTCCCCTCTCCTTATTCCCCGCCCCCGAATCCTCGTTCAAGCATTCGAACGATCCCCTCAGACATCTGCGGACAATCTCCGCATACCCCGGGCCCATCTGCAGGGCAAGCCGTGGTTCTAGGCTCTTCGACATGAGGCTCTGCCGTATTAACCTTAGGTCATGTGGGGAGGGACGGGACGATGTTTGTTTCACATTGAGAATTGCGATACTCATCTCCATGGAGACAGTGGACCAAAGGCCAATCTCTAGAAGACACACACCAAGGGAATAGATGTCGTACTTATTTTCGTATGTCGCCGTTCCACCTTGGGATCGGTCCGGGTGGGAGTAGAGTTGGTGCTCTAGGTCGAATCGTTGGGTCCTCGCCGGTTCAAGTTCCTCGTCGCTGTCAGAATCAGGATCCGTTATATCCTCTGTCTGGCTTTTTGTTTTGGTAGTATAACCTGTGTCATCATTCTTCGGGCCGTCGGGTTCTGGGCTGTCCTCGTCTTGTTTGAACTTGGATACATTGCGGAACTCCTCAGTTTGTGGCCGTGATACGGACCAGCCCAAAAGGTAGGGGACATTTCGTTCCTTAGAGGGAGTCTGGAAGACAAGGATTTTGCGAGACCAGATGTTCTTGTGGACCCAGCCGGAGGCGTGGATGTTGTAAAGGGTCGATGCAAGTGCCCAGGCGAGGAAATAGCGTTCGGAGAGATTGGGCTGGTGTTTTTGACGCTCAGCTTCTAGTGCCTTCCTCGACTGTAGGATCTTATACTTCTCCCTTAGAATCTCCAATTTGGCCTTTGAACCTAGCCCAGGGCTCTTCTCCTTTTCTTTGACCGAAATGTCTCTTTGAGCCAGCTCGTACTGCCTTTGTTCGTCGTGAATTATCCAGTCGTGTAGAGATTTCAGCGTGCTGCCTTGTGGTGGCACGTTGTAGATGAGAGATAGCTTTTTTCCGCGCTGGGAATAATATCCCAGACAATCGAGGAGATACATCGGTGTTGTGCCAGAATCTGGGTCGGTGGATTCGGTTGCGGAGATGTCACCTCCAAGCAGCCAGGCGAGGCGGCGGACAAGCTCTAACTTCATTTCTTGCTTTTCGATTTCGGTCTTAGTACTGTCAACAATGACGAAGTCGTGTGTTTCCATGATAGCTTGGTAGTGTCCCTTATCTAGATCGGTAAAAGTTCCGATAGAGTACGTTGAGGTTGACCCTGCGTGGCCACCATCTGGCTCAAAGTAGCCGTTCAATGCGGGAAAATCTTCAGGATGTTTCGACTTGGCGCGGACCTGACGACGTACCATTTTGTCAACTCCGAGCATTTTACTCACCTCTGCCCCAGCATCGACCCCGAGTTCGACTGTGGCGTAGCTACCCAGCCGTTCTTTCGCAAGAAGGACCATGTTCATGGTTTGGCGCAGCTTCTCGGTCCATTCTCTGTATTGCCCGACCAAGTTCTTGACCTCGTCCTTGTCAATCAGAGCCCACTCGAGACCCTTCAGTGTATCCCCTTCCCGGAATTTCTTTATTTTACCTTCTAACTTAGATCTTACCTCCTTAACACTAGACTGGAATCGTCCGGCCTTGTCTTTGTGGAGCTGCTTTGGCGGGGTCTCTAAAGCAGGAGGTTGTTCGGTCTGCTTTTCTTCTCTCCCTAGAGAGGCGTTTGCCTCGGACAAGTTCAAACCATGTTTCAGAGCAACATTTTCATACGCGTCGAGGCAGGACTTGAGAGCGGTGAGACTATTGTTAAAATCTCGCTGGAAATTTTTGGACAGACTTCGAAACCATGGGCCCGAGTGATCATCATCGTTGAAGAAGATGATATTGAAAGTTTCGACAAAGAGAAACTCATGCTCGAGCTGGTTCTGAATACCAGACAGGTCCTGCGACCGCTGTTTGGCATCTCGGACGGTTTCTCTAATAAAAACTGAGATGGCGTATATGTCCCGGATTGCTGTACTGGCGGTTGAGTATATATCCATATTGAGAGACAGTAGCCGACAAGGTAAACCTTTTTCTGTTGTCTACACTTAGTGAATAGTTGCCCTAGAGAGCTTGGGGGTTATAAAAAGTAGATATAGAATAACCCGACGAGAGCATAGAAGGTCCGATTCTACATAAACATAGAGGTAGATGGACATACATTGAATGCGGGGTCTGGGACTTTATTATCCAAGAGGCTGCCCCTCCATGTGCTGACGTGGCACCCTTAGTATTTATAGATTGTGTAGGATGACAGGCGTGTCTGACAGGGTTGTTTGACTGGCCTATAAAGGAGGGGCCGCACCCCAAAGGCCATCCGCATCGTTGCATATTTCTTCCATATTTCATATTTTGGACTGGGTGCCGCATTTATTATGTACATGAGCAAATATTGATGGCTTCTAGCTTTTCGACGCTTCTGAACTAATTCTAATAACCAGGGCTGCATAGCCCGGCCTGAGATGCCAAGTATGGAAGAGGTGGGTGCCCAGGAACTGAACGAGTATAGTGTCGATGATTTAGTGAGTTAGCTAACTGAATAGCTTTGACTAAGAATCACGACAGCCTAGCCGACTGGGGACTCGAGAGCCGGGGCTTATCATCAGGGAACCGGTCCCGGTACTCATCAATTAGCATCAACAGTGATGAATCCTTCCCTAGCTCAAATCTCGGCTCTCTTCGATCTACCTCTCATGTTCCCTTATCCGGCGGCGAGGACATATGGGGGATAGGAATCCCTATTGCCGACTCACTTTTAACGTTGCCGCTTGGGCAGGCAGTCGCCCAGAGAGATGTCGACGGTGTTCGAAATCTTCTGAGCCAAGACGCTCAAAGTTCGTGTGTGGAGGATAAAGAAGGTGACAATTTAATTCATATGATGGCAAAGTCAACAGTTCCGGATCGTGCCCAGGCTCGACATAATTGGACTGAGAATCTTAATGCTACCCGAGAAATGATCAAAGTCTTGGTAGAGCATGGAGTGAACATCGAAGCCAAAAATGACTCTGGCCTAACGCCACTCCTTGCGACCGTGTCCAGACTGATTAAACCCACCTATGATGATGTGGACGAGACCCAGATACCATGGCTGGAAGGATGTGCCATAATCGCGCTGATAGAGGCCGGCGCAAACATGACCATCGACTGGGGGGGTCCATATCCTTATCTGGATCTATGGATATATAATGCTAACGAAGGCCTTTGTCATCCCGAAACATATTGTGACGTGCTCCTGTGTATCACACAAAGAGTCAAGGACCTCGATTTCTCTGCATTGGTACATAAAGCTATAAGAGGCGGCTTGGGTTACACCTCGGAAAGGGCTGTTCACTTCCTGCTGTCCGGCCTCCATCCTAGGCCAGCCAACGTCAATTCTCTGAACGATGATGGAGATACGCCTCTCTTAGCTGTCTTGCAGTCGCTTTGCAAAGGGCGTAAATTGTCTTCCGAGTCTCCCCACAGCACCCTTGAATCGATCATTAGCATGGCATCTACTTTACTTAGAGCAGGCGCACAACTAGACTTCATTTCATCTTGGGGCAACACGGCCATTCTCTCGGCTGTCAGTAATCATCGAATTAGATGCCGGTCAGATGATGAAGACGTGCGATTGATGGAGTTTCTTCTGAACTTCAACCACTCTATTGATGCTGGTTCGGAGCCAGGCCACTGGAAGTTAGTCGATATTACGCCGACGATCGCGCTATCACGCGCTACATTCATGGGGCGGACGAGAACAGTGAAGTTTCTTCTAGACCACGGAATGCACAATCGCCTAGGCGAGCTGGTGAGATTTGAGTACATCCATGATCGGATCTTTTCTGGTTCACTCTTAGATATTGCCTTTTTCGGTGCTCAACAGACTCGAAGGGTTAGTCATGGACAATTTAACTATGTTGTCGCATTTCATATCAATGCCTTGAGGCTAATTCGGAGAATATGCAGGAATACATCGAACTCGTTGACCCCGAAAGTAATCCAGAACCTTACAAAGAGGATTCAAACAACAGCATAGAAGGCTGGGCCTACTTCCGGCTTTCCGAGACCTACATGTATCAGGACAGCGACACATCAAAGATCATCGGTGAAGCTCGATATCGAGGGCACAGCGAGATCGTGAAACTCCTCAAAAGCCACGGCGTTAAACGTACCGGCCCAGAAGGGCCTGAGAACGAGCCGACATATTTCAACGCCGTCACCATGCCTAGGACCAGTTTTTTCAACTTGGACGTTGTATCAGATCTCACAACTGGTCTGCAGGAAGGGGAGATACCACATGACGAAGATTGGAAATTTTTATACGAGCTCGAGATTCTAGATGAGGAGTGGGAGAAAACCGCTCTCGACGAGCTTGTCTTCGACTACACGAGGCTCAGGACCTGGCCCCGACCTGCGGTTCTGGGCCGCTGGCCATCACTCCAAGGAAAGCTTCCGTTTGTAGAGAGTCAGGTCAGGAAGGAGTTTTTTCTCAATGCTTGGCACCCTTCGCGCCCAAGTGACTTTAGTAGTCAGGATTCCTCAGAGACTATAGACAGTAATGACTCCGGCAGGGGTGAGCTGTATGAGGACAGTGATGATTCTTTTGAGGCTATAGATTCAGGCATATCCTCCTAGCTAGCAGTGCGTCAAGAGTCTACAAGTTTTGTTCACGACTCAGTCAAGATCGATCCTACGGTTTGGGTGTTTACGGCGGTCTAAGAATAATATTTCACTAATAATCGTTTTGCGCACATCTCGGCTTTTATTTCCATATTAATCCATTACTCTGTATTCCAAGTTTCCGGAAACTATCTATTAGACCCGTAATCAAACAAGGCTTTGGATTAGTTATAAAGTCTCTATAAGGCCTCTGATTTAAGTGAATGCCAGGTACTTCTCTGTAAAGAGACCAAATCCAACCGCAATTTCAGCTATCCCTAAAGTCGATATCCACCACTATGGGATTCCTACACGGCTTATTGGTATGTTTCCTTACGTAACTTCCAATTTTCGAAATGGCCATGAAATACCGACAAGTTCCATATAGGCGTTACCGTTAGGTTGAAAAACATAATGGTTCTAGACCAACTATTTCTAATCATGAAAAGCCTTCATCGAGTCAACCTAGATGTTACATTTATCTCTGACTGGAAGAGACAATGAATCCTGCGTCTCTCTGCGTGGTATAAAAATTAAATACACTAGAATATATTTTATTTATAATAGCTAGAGAGAAATCAGTAATTTTACGTCATTATTCGTCTGCTTCTAAGAGTTATTGGCAGTTATTCTCTTGACGATGTAAGGCTCTACCTACCAACTTGGAATAGTCAATGGACCACCTTAAATATGCGCTGCAGGCATCCGATTAATTCAACGCTGGCTGGGACATTTCAATGTTCCATTAATATATTTCTAAATTTCATGTTGGTTCCAGCAAACATTCAATGTTGAAAAAAACCCATAGATATCAACGGCTGGTCCAGACTTCAAACTCCTCCAAGTGTAATATAGTACTGCTCAATGAGAAGAAATAAACCAAATTACATAATTTTTAAATGCCATTAATCTACAGAACCCTAATCAATTACATGTACTGATAAACATTCGGAGTCAAAGCGGACAAAGTCTGAACAACATTGAATTTTTAGTCTAATTGCCCAAGACTAATTCATGATGAGAATGAAACTAAATATAGATTTGACTTAGGAGAGAGAGAGAAGACGTAGGGGCCCGCATACTCCCCGAACGGGGATATGTCTCACATCCCTTTTGTGGGAGTGGATGGATCATCCTATACGAGCACCACAATTTAGCCTCTAAGTAGTAGTCACATTTGACCGATCAACTACTCCATGCGGCGTTAAGACTTATCCATTATGAGTAGCTTCAATAATTATTTGACCCCAACGGCTCACTCTGCCCTCCGATCCCTCAACATGCCGGCCACCGAGAACGCTGATCAAGAATTAAGAGACCATCTTTTGATGCAGTTTCCCGTTTGTTTCCCATCATGGAGAGCGTATCTCTTCTATAGCAAATCAAAAGAATAATCAACATAATAATTAAAATAATTAAAAATAAAGAGACTACGCCAATGCACCACAAAAGTTAGCGGTGCGACTTCCGGTTGAAACCAGGCTACCTAGTAGTAAATCATTTAGCGTCGCCGCATTTTCCCCTTTATGTATAGACAACAATAAGCTTCTGTCAACTCCCTACCTTATTCGTTGATCAGATGACAAGCTTTCCCGGAGAAAGGGGCCACAAGGAGCAGATAATATTGTGATCGTCGGCCAATGATCGTGACAGCGGGCCAATTTTGACCTAAACAGACTAATCAGTTGAGAAGCTGACGATGGGTATCAATTGCAAGTTCCTTACTAGCACTGAATTGGAATTCAGAATGTAAGGCTGTGGTCAATGAGGTTTGAAATTCCACATTTATTTGTTGTCTGCTTCGTCGTTTCTTTTCTCCAATTTGTTGGCTCATATCATGGGGCGGCCAAAGGATTATCTCAAGCATCTCTCATCGGAGGGGGCGAAATGTTCCAGATGTCAGCTCTATACATGTAGAGTGCGGGCTGCATAATGCCGCATGTATACATGTAGTGGTGTATATAAATTGTTCTCTCAACCTCCCAATACCCTCTCTTTTTTTCCTCCAACACGTAAACACACTCAGTCAAATACGCTTTCCAATCCTCCTCCTCTGTCCATTATAAGCAGACAACTTGACTTGCTTTAAAGTGTATGTATCCCTTTGTAAAAGTCTCAACACAGGAAGCTAACAACCTACAGCCCTCCAAATAATATAAAATGCGTTCTTTCATTCTCATCGGTGCCTTTATCGCTACTATGGCAATGGCTGCTCCAGCTGCGTCCGTGCTAGATGCGCGTGATGATTTATGCGATGAATTCACCCCTTGCAATGATGCTGGAGAAATGTGTGTTCTTGTTTGCTGTTCGACAAATCCGGATGCGGATACTACTGGTTGCGACTGCTACGCGGCTACTCCTTTCGGTTGTTAAACAGATATCGTCAACATCTGCCTGCAAATTTCATTACAATTCTGATTCTAGGTTGGGAAAGAACACCTCGAACCTATGTCTAGACATCGAGATACTGCAGGGTGGGTGTTTGGACTTTGGACTTTAAGAAAGTCTTGATATGGGTTTTCCCTATTTTAATAGGTTTCCCCGTATCCGCGTGCAAATGCAGAGACTATGAAATGGGGTTTCTCGTGATTGCTTGAAAGTGTAATTATTTGAATCGTTATATTTGTACATATGGATAATATATATATACATCACCATCACATTTAGAACTATACCGTTGAATACGCGTAAGTCTTCAAATGTTGAGCTAGGAAGACCATTACTATAGTGCTTTGGTATATATTCATGTAACCCCTGGTAAGACATTTAAAGCAGGCACTGGGGTTATTGGTGGAGAACATAAACTGATTAACTATATTTTACTTCGCGGTTAATAACTTATATCAATAGTTACTCTATATTCTTTCGATAATATGCCACAGGGAGCTACAGACTTGGGTAGCAGCCTTCAAACCATGGCTATGCAGCTACTGGAGGTATATTTAATTGCTCAAGTTGATTCTCATTTGGGCTGGTGTAGAGGCAAAATCCAACGCGGGTACCGCCTGTAAAAAAAACAGAACCATAGTAGCCAACATTAGTACTCTATTGAAGAAATAAATTGTCCACTCAGACGAAAGGGGATAGGCTAAAAAGCCAATCGCATATTTAATAGCTCAAAATATTGACCGGACAATTATCAACGCAATAACCGCAAAAAGGATGTGCAGGCTGCCCTGGGAGGGCAATTCGAGCCCTACTGCATGGTGACACAGACATCTTCGAATCATAACTGTACGGTATTTGCATGTTGTCAAAACCAAAAGAATGAATATTACAAATAAACTAATTGATTGATAGGGAAATGTCCACCCATTTGATGAATTTGTAATTAATAATTAGATAAGATGTCAATCTATCTGTTGCCCGGACTAATCAACTGATGAATTGGTATAAAATCAATCAGAGGTCATCACTTCAATGTTTATATATATATATATAATTTAGTATTTCACTTGAGTATCCCTATTAGTTAAAATGTCTCTGAGTTGCTACATATATATCAATTGAATTAGCTTTTAAGTTATAAATACTATAGGGGAAAGTACATGTATCAATTGACATCGACTTGAAATCCCGCCTTGGATTTGAACAGCTAATTTTAGGCCAACGTTAAATAAAGAATTCACAAGTTGGATTACATATGTAGACTGGTTATTGAATCGATGGGATATATTAGCAAGAAAACTCCACAGAATATCTATTAAACTTACAGGTTAAACTATCTCGGATTATTAATTGCTAACAAATCGAAGTTACTCTCTGTAAGAGATAGATATCGAATCATCCCAGTTATATTGATATTTAGGGGTCTACATCTTTAGGATACTGGCGATCTGGTAGCTATAATATGATATATTAAAGAGGCCAATCTTTCCATTCATTAATGCTTCACTACAGTATTTCAGGCTGCTGGTTTTTGGGAATAGTATTTTTGTGTTCCTAGAAAACAGTATTGTGTCTGTATGAATCACCAGGTGGACAATTAGTTTCAAGCTAATACTAAAACGTCCATGAAAAAAGACAAACCAAGCACTAAGTCTAGATGAGAGGCTTTTAATTCCTTGTTTGGAGACCTTTGGCATACGGCAAGCTGTTGATAGCTTGTAGTAAACAAGTGTCTGGACGTGTAGATTTATTGATTGAGAAATAATTTAGTAGAAAATATTTCAAGCAAATTAATGATACTAAATGCGTAATTTACTACATAAAATTCGTCTATTTAGTTTCAAGACGAATAAACGAACTTTGAAGCACACTATTAATTGATAAGATGCATTGCATCAACGTCGTTTGGGATAGAGCTCTCCGATTTCAATAATACATACTGATCGATATATGAAATATTTACAATACGACATCACAGTATAGAACCACCTCTCTTTGAGCCCACGAAAGAAAGCCAAGATAGATGCGATTAGAAGGAGGCCTAACGGGTATTACCTGTACTGTATATACAGTACGGCGACGCCGCCATGGCCACCAACCATCGCCGCAAGGCAAACACCAGGATTATCGCCGACTCCTACGCTTGGCGATGATGTAACATAAGAATGATCAGGTGCGCCAAATCAAGAGTACGAACTAATTAAGGTAATTTCGCGAGTTAGTTACATCCTACGCCCCTGTTTCCCACTAACGGAGTAAAAAACAATAACGAAATTGAAATTTATTTTGAAAGCTGAAGAATCTAACCGCATTTCAGGTATGTATAACCGCGCGGCGGGCTGGAATGCTGACAGCATTTCTGACAGCAACGCCATTTGGCTGTTAGGCCTGTGCGGTCAGCTCCAGGACCCTCACGATCTATAATTATCAGGCAAGCCGTCAAACTAGACGAAGAACTGCGGTCAGTGCACATTAATATACGTATGGAGTAGGGGGCTGTTATTAGATAACTAAGTTACAAGTGGGGAATTAAGCGCTGCCAAAAAAAAGTCAAAAAAAACATAAACGTTCTGTCAAAATGGCGTAATGGATTTATTGTGTAATGGTAGATTGTTGTTTTATTTACGTAAAGTAGACGCTCCCACCTCAGTATGTTGGGTCTCAACGGGGAAAATATCTGTTTGGATTGTATCCTATGACCAGGACTGGCTACTATGGTCTACTATACGAATTGAACACTTGTGTGGTAGTGAATATTCATCAATTAAAGTAAATACAAAGAATACGTTACTATGAGTAAGAATTGAAAAGAGTCGTTTCACCTCGACCGAAACTGAACCTGTGGTCCATCGTGAGAGCTGGTGAAGACATCTCGAACTTGAAACTCGCTCTCTCTGTCACGCCCCCATGACGGTTCCCAGAAGTTTCCCTGCCACCATTTCCCACCTTCGCCGGCGTGTGTTCCTGGCGAGACACGCATGTCATACAGCCAGAAAAGACGAGCAATGATAATGCCCATCTCCTGATAGGCAAGGTACTTGCCAACGCAACTCGTACGTCCAGCGCCAAAGGGGGCGTATGCGGTTGTTCCGCTGTTATTGTTACCTGGGCTGATTTCTTCTGCTTTCTCCTCGGCACCTTTTTGGTTGAGCCATCGCTCAGGGCGGAACGAATGTGCTTCGGGCCAGTACTTCTCTGTATGATGCAGAGCGTAAGTTGGGACACCAACATCAGTGCCTGCAGGGATATGATATTTGCCACCATCGATGGCGAGACCACCTGGAAGAACCTCACGAGGAAGCATAGCGCCTACGGGAGGGCACAAGCGCATGGCTTCCTCAATACAAGCATACAGGTACACGCAGCTAGCGAGCGCCGAGCCAATACGAATGCGGTCAACACCATCGGCTCGAGGGAATGCTGAATCAACTTCAGCACGAACCCGTTCGTAGGCCTCTGGTGAGTGCAGCAGGTAGAACAGTGTTGCCGTAGTTGCGGTAGCAGTAGTGTCTGCTCCTGCAATGATCAGGATGCCAGCTTCTGCAATCAGGTCCCGTTCGGAGTATCCCTTGCCGGTATCCGGATCCCGGGCATCTAGCAGGGCAGCGAAAAGATCCCGGTTCGGAAGGCTAGCGGAATCCTGAGCAAGACGCCAGGAGGATTGAGTTTCTGACAAGCGAAAGAAATCCTGCACGCCCTTTGTCAGGGTGGGAAAGAAAATTTTGTCGAGATTCAATTTGAGTACAGTTGGGATGTGCCCAGCAAGATTAATGCCACATGTTCCAAGCGACATTAGGTCAAGAATGTAGCGATTGGTGGTACTGGCTTGAATATCCCAGTTTTTCGAGAATGTGACGTCTCCCATGATGTCGGACAGCAAGTACTGAATTGACTTGGACATGTCCTTTGGCGCACTCCATTCTTCTGTAGTCTTTTCGCCTGGCTGGTTGTTTTTCAACGAGGCACAGAAAACGCGCACGTTCTTGAGGATCAAGTCCTGTAGTCCATTGACGGCACCCGTGCTTAGTGCTCGACTGGTCACACGACGCTTAAAGGAGTGCGCTTTGCGATCAATAGTAGTCAAGCTGGCCGGTACCGTAAAAAAGTGAGAAAAGGCGCTGTACACTTGGGACTTTTGCGTGTTGGCGCGCACACCGTAGATATCTTGCAGTGCACGGTCGACGCAAAAGGAAACCCTATTGGGGCCAAATCTGACAGCTGGGCCATATTTCTCATGCAGACGGAGAAAGTCAATATGACGGTCGCCTGTTAGACAGTGGTAGACATTATACCAGTCTGTAGCAGCAGCAAGCCATGGGCCGGGATAACTTCTTAATGGATGAAGAGTCAACCGATAAACGAAAACCGCGACAATCTGGTTTTTATTAGGGACAATGTAACGATAAAATCGGCTGCACACATACGGCGTCTATTAAAGATACTCCAAGAGCCGTGAACAAGGACAAATTCCCTTGTAGCCTACAGATAACAACGTAGGATGCGAGACCGACGCCCAGACCGAGCAGCCCGACCGTGGCGCCGAGAGCTTCATTCGTAGGTGTCTTCATTTTTTCACAAGAAGTGAAAGAATTGAATATAATCCCAAGTAAGGGCCGTGAGGTGGCAGAAGCACTTGAATAAGAGGCGCAATTTTCCCATGGTCGCCTTGGTGAAGTTGCGAACTGGGCGACATGTGCAGGTTTACGCGTAAGACCAAAAAAGGCAATACATGATAGGGAGCTGGTATTAATTACAGGGGAACAGGCGACGCAGGGATACAGTAGTACCGAGTACAATGATACATACGTATTGTTATATACGTATTATTACAAGACTGGATAACTTGATATAACGAGCGACAGCCACTATCGATTGTGCCGTGGCAAAGCAATCAAAGATTTTACAATATGCCGGGCTAGATCAGGCAGACTAGCGAAATGTCGATGTGCCAAATATATTGGCAGCCGAATAAAGGTTGGAAGGATGATTGACGTTTGTCGGCGGCTTTTCCTTGCTGGCATACCGATAGCGTGGCAGGCGAGCCGTGCACATGGGGAATTAACCTGGCCCTGTTTGCTCAAGCCCTGTAACGGTATGGATGTATGTTACATTACAGTGGGGGGACAGCGCTTGGACTATTGGATATAAATAAAACTTGCGGGTGATCGGTGGGTCGCTGCGGGACGGCCCCCACTGGACTCTTTAGGTTAGCGCCACATGCGACTGCCGACGCTAGCGTCGAGTGAAAGCTTGGAACAGATCGGATCGACGTACGATGGTGTGAATCAGCAATATTACAATAATATAATAATATTAAGAGAGGCATTTGAGAAGAATAAATACAAAAGTGGTATTGTGAATGGTATAAAACTGTAAAGATGCTAGAATTCCAAATGCTTCCGCCACGTGTAAACAAATCATATGCGGAGTTTGCCGCAACGTTGCACTGCACCTTGTGCGCAGTACCGAAAAAGAAAGGAAGAGAAGGATGGGAGCTAGACTAAGTCTGGAAGCATTCCGGATGTCAGAACATCATTGCCCCATCGAGAAAAAACTTCGGGATTTTTATACAGTGGAAGCAGATAGACGAGAATCAGCCAGACACACCAAATTTTGTAGGTGGCTTCGTCGGCGGAGACGCTCCGGTACGTCAACGTGCAGTAGGTAACCACAACGCCGGGAATGACAAGTAACAGGTATCCGCCCACATTCACAGACCAGAAGGCGGGGCAGATGAAAGACCAGGCCATAACACCGACAGCCACGGAGATGCGTGCCGCCATGCCACCGTAGACCAGAGGGAAGGTTTTGCGCCCTCTAGCAGCGTCACCTTCCATGTCTGGGATGTCTTGGACTTGCATGGTCGTCAGGATAATGCTTCCTATGATAGCGAGCCAGTACGGCGCCGTGCCATTGAGTTCGTAAAGCCCGTAGCCAGCTGCAATGGCTGTCGAGCCAGAAGCGTGAGAAATGAAGCCACCGGCGTTGATAAGATTACGGACAAAATAATGGACGTCGCCGCCACCGAGGTCATTGTACATCCAGGTGAGGACTATCATGGCAATGGTCTCATTGAATCCGCCAATGAAATATGAGAGAATTATACCAACAGGAAGGAGAAACAGCAGTAGTAATCGAGCCTCATCAGGCGAGATGCGGTGGGAAGGAATCGGCCTCCAGGGCTTGTTCAGGTTGTCTTCTAGGATGGAGTTTTGTAGTCTTTGGTTGGCGAGGTTGAATGTCAGGAGGTTGAACCAGTTCCAAAAGGCAACCAGCGGTAACCTTGATAAAATAAACATGAGATCTGGCGTATCATTTGTAGTCAAGAGGCCACCGGCCAGTGCTTGGAAAATGCCAACGGCAGTCTGTGGGTAGAGAATGACTTTGAAATCATTGCATGTAAAGATGTATAGCGTTTTCAGGTGGTAGAAAATTGATCTTTTCTATAACCTTGTCAGCGTGTCTGCATATGGCCGCCCGAGATATAGGATTCGTACGTTTGGGATGTCGAGCACTGGCTTCTCCGATAATAGGTCGGCTTGGAAAGCCATGATGGTTGTAACAGTGATATCCAAATAAAAAGAAGGAAGAAAATTAAAGAATAGAGAGTGAAGACAGTAATTGTCAAAATGCCAAAAGAATGATGGCACAGTAAAGTGGTATGATGATGTTGAGATATTGGATGGGGTTGTAGAGGATAGACGGACGATATTTCTTCAGATGACGGCTCGGACACTTCTTATCATCTTAACGGGCGGTGCCAGCTGGCTGGGACAAAAACGTCTGGCCCTTTGCCGCCCTCCGGCAGACGTAAGATGAAGAGACCCTCCCTCATGACATGGCTGACCCATCCGATACTGGCCGGTTACCGCTGGTATGGGAGTGTCCACTAGGATTGTTGCCAGGATCCACCCCATGGCACAATCAACTATTATTAAATTATTTCCTACCATACTCCGCATGACATGACTAATGTTAGCGTTTGGCCTTTTTGCGAAGCCCACATATAACGTACATTTCGAATAACAGTAATGGCCTGAAACTTACAAATTACAGCTTAGCCGCCCCCAACAACACACGCTATGCGTGCTATGCGTGCGCGTGTATTAGTGGACGATCGAGCAAGTGTGTGTGCCAATGTGTGGTTCGCCGTTTTGGGGGTCTGCAGTAATCAGCAAGACTAAGGTCGATAGTTAGCTTGCTAGGCATGATGAGCAACACTATTAAAGAATTCGCTAATGCAACTATAAACGGACTGCTATAGCAGCAACCTCATAATTAGGATACCACTACGGGTGTAGTGGTTCCCAAAGCGTATTTGCTACTAGTGTAAACCTTAGAAAACATGTGCCGAACCCTAAGTCTATCCATTTGCACAAGGTTCCAAAAAAGAAGGCGACATATCAATAATGGTGTCAAGCTAGTTGTTTGGTGCCTACACGGAGTGGTCTTTTTCGGCTGAAAACATCCCGATAAGCACTATGAACTTTATGCCATATTTTATGGGCGAGAAAATACACGAAACCGGCACGTGCGTGACGAGTAGGAAGAGAGGTTGATACTCAAAAAAACTTCTTCTTCGGCTGGCAAGGCCGCCATATGCATCATGCAAGCCTTAAGCCACAGGCACGACAGAAGTCATATTATACTGGAGGGTTGACTTTCCAAATTGGTACTTAGCTACGACTCAAGCCATCTGCGTCATGCATCCCCTCACGAGTAAATTTGACATTGGCTAGTGTACTACTATATCCACCTTGTTGTAGGCGTGCGCTTTATTTCCAAGCAAGCCTTTGGTGGGGCTTTGAGTATCATCTTGTGAGCAATAATAACTGGCCTGGCCTGTCGATCACGAATAGAGTCAGTTGATCGTCGTGGGAATGCAACTCGGGGCTACTCGCTCATAGACTTAGTAGTACTAGTATTACTTATCTCCCGGTGGGAATCAGCGGAATATACTTTGTACAGACGGTTATTCATAATTCTTAATTAGTTTCAAGGTTCAGTACAAATAATGATCGGCCACCAAGGTTCCGTGGAATCCATTAATAATTTAATACTAGTGTACTGGCCTGTACCACAAAATCAACACCTGCAATGAGTGGGGCTCTCTGGATACTTATTTTCAATATGATCTACAGAGTACACAATATGTATCGATCATTATTGGTATATAAATCCATTATTTGGTATGCTAGCTCGGGCCTCATTGGCCAATATTCTATCTACTCAATCCCCTTTCTTGAGTCCATGGTGGTTTAATCGAAATTGGTTGCCGACGTAATGCTCTCCCACTCGTCGCAAATCTTAAGTTTGGCTTCGCAGTTATCGCGGACGGCCTTGAACCCATCTGGGCCCAGTGGGAGCCGAGCCGGCAGTTCCTTGCCGGAAGCACGTCCCTCACCCCGGACAGCTTCGACCACCAGAACAGCAGCCTTGTTAGGGTCACCGGGCTGGTTGCCGTCGGCAGCATTGCAGCCAGCCTGGATGAGCTTGTTCAACTCGGCATATTCCGGCAGGGCATTGGGAGCCCGGTACAAGATGTTGCCGGGGGTCATGACCTTGGTGCGGAAGTATCCTGGAGTGAGCAGGCAAGTCCGGATACCAAACGCCTGGAGTTCCAGAGTCAAGTTCGGGATGAGACCCTCCAGCAGTCCCTTGGATCCAGCATAGGCGCTGGCACCGGGGGCACCATAGTAGGCACCCACCGAGGACATGAACAGAACAGTCCCCGATTTGCGGCTACGCATGTAAGGCAGGAATGCCCGTGTAAGGTTCAGTGGACCAAGCACGTTGTTACGCAGCGCGTTGACCAAGAAAGCTTCACTAGAGTTGGAGTCAACATGTGAATCATTCTGAAGCGAGGTTTTTCTTTTTTACTTACTCAATCTCTTCGAGAATACCCGCATCAATGTACGCGGCATTGTTGACTAATACATCAATCTGGCCGTAGATAGACCAGGCCTCCTTTGCTTTGGCATTGAGTTCCTCCGCGGGGGCTTTCACGTCTATCTCCAACACCGCAGCACCAGCTGCTTTGAGCGGGGCAAGACGCTCTTCGGCGCTTTTGTCCGCCGTTGATCGCGCGGTGGCAACCACCTTGTCACCCTAGATTGCGCGGTCGTCAGTTAATCCCAAGTCTAGCCACAGAATGGATGGTGATTAGGAAATTTACTGCTGCGAGAATGGACTTGACCAAAGCCTCTCCCATGCCGGAGGAGCAGCCGGTAACGAGCCATGTGAGTTGTCCAGTCATTGTGATGTGTTTTTTTTTTTCTTCCCGGTTTCTTGCCGTGGATGTTGCGATTGAACGGTGGGTGATATAATTTGAGGAATAAAAGAGATGTTCGTAGTCGATTTGTCAACGAGAAAGATACGGTGACCGTTTGGATTCCACGTTCTTCACCTTTTCTAGTTGCGAAAAAAAGGGGAATGGTCTCAAAAATCAGAAGGCAGCGTTCTTTCTGGTTTAGGATATATAAGAATTGAGGACATTGGATGTGATTGGGAGGAAGCTACAGCTGTTAACAATAATAATTAATGGATGGCGGGGTTGTCAGCCGTGCAGCCACAAATATCTGTACTGCAGCGTACTATCGTATGGTAACAATGGTAATGGGGCCGTATCGTGACATCCCGATACCCCCTGCGAGTTTGGTTAAAGCGGGACGGCGGGCCTCACCCAGGATCATGAGCAACCCAGCGTTGATTCCATGCAAGCCATCTTACGCCCCCATGATTCTCTTAGTCTGCTAACTTAAACCTTAACTTGTGTGAAGACCCTCGTCAGGCGCTACAGTGGAGCGCTTTCCCAATGCGGAAATTTTCTATACACTCTCAAATTGGGCCTCATTCCTGGCCCCTTTTATCCCCCACCGGCATGGGGATACGTCTGTCGCTGATGGGGCACGCTACGTGGCGATTGCAATGACTACTAACTATTGATTGTTAGTGGGAAACTGCCTAACTAGCTATCGTTCGTGCATCGGGGCCATCTTTTCACGGTGAGACGGACCCTGTGGGATGATTGAATACGGAGCGATCATCCAGCCTCTTGTTTTCTCTCCTTCACATTCTTCTTGCGAACCTATACATGTACCGGGGTTAAGCTTGTTTCTGCCCTGTTAGTTGTTGGTTATTATTATTATTATTATTGTTATTGTTTCGTCGTTATCCCTCCTTCGTTGATCGACTTCTATCCGTTTTCACTCCCGTCTTCACATCCAATTGATCAGTACCGGAGAGAAAACCAGGACGAAGGAACATTCGAGCCACCATGTCGACCCCAACTCCGGCCGAGATTGCCTACATGGAGGCTCATCCAGATGATTCCAAAATCGCCAACCTTGTTGCCTGTGGTGCCGTCACGTTGGGCATCGCTTACATCGCCGTCATCCTCCGGATCGTAGCCCGAACCAAGACGGCATTCCGAATGGGTGCAGACGACTATATGATTATTCTCTCATTGGTGAGATCGGCCCGAGAACAAGTGCGTGGACAATCTGAACTGACTCGCTCCGTCGCAGCCGATATTTACAGTGTTTTTTGCTTTCTTGTGTATGACTTGTCACTATGGCATGGGAAAGCACATTATCTTCGTCACCGACACCAAAGGCTTGTTAGTTGTACGTATCCCCGCTTACCCTCTTCCTGGTCCAATCCTCTAACATGACTCAAAAACAAACAGAGCATGACCGTTGTCGAAGTACTATACAATGTGGTCATCCTATGGATCAAAGCTTCTATTTTACTCCTCTACTTGCGCATCTTCCCTGTTCGCGAGTTCAAAAAGTGGACTTGGGTCATGATGGGCGTCAACATCGCATACAACATCACCTTTATGGTTTGCTCCATTGCTCAGTGTGTACCAATCAACTCTCGGTGGGACCCGAGTATTCCTAGCGTCTGCCTCAACTACTACGCCGTCGTGGTCGCCAGTGGTGTAATCAACATCGTCACCGACGTCATCATCCTGGCCATGCCTATTCCTCTGATTCACCAGCTCCATATCCCTGGCCGCAAGAAGCACATGTTGTCTGCCGTGTTTGCTACCGGTGCTGTGTAAGTTTGCGGTTCTTTTTTTTTTTGATCGCCTGGGTACATCAACATACTAACGGGTGGTTAAATAGTGCTTGCTTCATCTCAATTGCTCGTTGCGTGGAGGCGTCCGCCCTAGGCTCAGCAGACTCAACCTGGGACCAGGTTAGCGCCCTGTATGTTACGTCTCTTGAAATCAGCGTCGGTATTGTGTCCGCCTGTGTGCCCACCTACCGACCTCTCATCAGCCGGATGTCGGAAAAGATTATGCGAACCACCCCCGGCACGAACAGGGCCACCGATCACTATCAACTCTCGGGTACTGGCAAGAATGCTGGAAACCGCTATGGCTGGAACAAGACCGAAACCAGCAGCCAAAGCAATCTGCGCGACGACTCGTCTGCCAAAGGCATTACTATTTCCAGAGACTACCAGGTCATCTCGGAATAAACTATCTTTTCACTGTTCGGGGGTGTTTTCTTTTGTATAATCTTAAAACCTCGTCCTATTTTCTTACTATTTTGGATTCGGTGTTTGATGAGTTTTGAGTTTATGATACTTTCAAAATTTGGGTTCTCGTTTGGCCTGTTCTGATACAGTCCTCGGACGTTTTTGTCTTGTTCTATTCATCTTTTCCTCTACTTCTTGATACCCTTTGAGGGAACGGATTGGCTTCCGGATCTGCTGAACTATTCAGCAATTATAATACGATCACGAGATAAATGAAATAAATCAAATTTGTTTACTTTACATAGAGTAAATTATGGACTGGCGGCAACCTACCACTTTAAGCGCATTTAGAACAACCTTAATTACCTCGACGTGAATTGGTTCCAATGTTGTGAGGCTTATAAAAATGAGGAGCGACCTTGTATTCAAATTGGATATTAATGATTCTTACTCTGATATCAATTTATATCAACTGATATTAGCAGCCGTGTTTTCAGCATTGAATGTTACACATCAATTCAATGTTGATCCATACATAGTCCAATGTTGAGAATCGCATAGAAAATTATATATACTTCAGATGTCGAGATGCCAACTGCTATGTCAATCAATGCAACTGAGATCAGCATCAACCAGCGTTACATGCAACACTAAAATATTTTACTCTTGCACTCCAGGCATCGCTATTCAAAGAAAATTCCTCTTTGCAAAGAGAAAACCTACTTACGTAATGTGCGTAAGCAGTGAAATTTACGACGACCGATACTACGTTGCACCAAAGCTTGGCGTGAGGGCCTGAATTGCGAAGGACACCCACGTACATATATGTAGTGACTACTATCAGTCTATCTGTCACGTATGCATATAATACGGGGAATGTAGTATATTTTTTTTTTTTTAAATTAATTTTTTTTAAAAATTTAGTGCATTATTCAAATTATCACTTATTGAGTCAAGCGAATCCGGGCCGCGGACATTTATTTTCCCGGAAATGGTACCACAGTATCCAAAACAGGCTAGGTATATATGTACGTACATTTAAAAATTTTTAAAGTAATAATAGTAGCTCGGCCAACCCATTAGTTGCATCCGATTATACATGTTGGTGTTGGAGACTTGGCGTTGGTTTAATGCAGCAGGCCGCCTGTCGCGTTCTTTATTAGCGCCGGTTATAGTCCGATTATAGTTGTAGCTGTTTAAGATGACAGGGATAATAATAATTAAATGCACTATTGTCAAGAATTGGTTTGGTTCTTTAATATCGTTGTCGATATTAGCTAACTATGAACATGACAACATCGAGGCCGCTGAATATACACATGGCCGGCGGCACACGGGGAATATGAAAAGCAGAATAAAGGACGTAATATAAGTGGGTAAAAAAAAAAAAAAGAATTGACCTGAATCACGAAGAAATAAAGAAAAAGGGGTCAAATCAAATGTGCACCGCCTTCACCTTGACTCGCACTCCCTGGCTGTCCAGCTTTGCCTGGGGAATCATCCAATCACGCTTGAAATCGACGTCGTCAATATCAGTCTCGAACAGCTCCAGCTCGACGCGTGTAGCAACCGCAGCAACCATTAGACGCAGCTCGGCCATGCCCAAGTTGTAGCCGAGGCAGTTTCGGGTACCACGACCAAACGAGACGAGGTGTTTCTTCAGATCGGTGTTGAGCACTTCCTTGTTGGTGTCTTCGTCACGGATGAGCCACCTCTCGGGGATGAACTTGCGGGGCTCTGGGAATGTGTCGGTGTTGAGGTGCTGGAAAGCGGACATGCAGCTGATAGGTGTACGGGGAGGGATGGTGTATTCCTTGTATTGCATCGGGTTTGGCGACAGACGCGGCGAGCGACCGACAATACCACCGTGCAACCGCAGTCCTTCGTGGATGACAGCCGATAGGTACGGCAGCTTTTCGAGCACTGAGATAGATGGCAGCGGTGCTTTGGGGTCCGCGTATACCGTGGCCAACTCAGCCCGGAGACGAGCCAGCTTGTCTGGGTTGTCCAAGAGATGAAACCATGTAATCGTATGTGTTTTGGCGGGGGCTTCGCTGCCAGCAATCATCAGGATGGATGCTTCTTCAGACAGGCGCACCAAGGTCTTTTCCTGGGCGGGCAGTTTCTCGCTGTCGCGCATTTCTTCAATAACCGTCCTCTTTTCACGGTCCTTCTGCGCATACACACCCTTGAAGGCAAGCACGTCGGCAACCTGCTGGCGAATGCGCTGCTTCCAGCCGACAAGCACGGCGAGATCGGGTAGCAGCTTAGCCCCGAGCGATTCGGGGACCCAGGTCATGATGTGAATGAGCTGTGGGAAGTTGCGCACATAGGGGAGCGCTTTCATAATGTGGATGACGCTGTCACGCCAGCGAAATGCCAGGGTCTCGTCGTCCAACAGGCCAAAGGGTTCACCAAAGCTGTAGCTCGTCACAACATCCATGGTGGTGGCAATCGAACCAGCCGTCATACTGTACGGCTCCCCTGTCTTGAGGTATTCGGCCATCTTGGCTACAAACTTGTCGACGCAGGCACGTACGTTGTCCTCTAGATTGACTGTGTTGCGCATGCTGAAGAACGGAGAGAGGGCATCGCGGCGGATGCGGTGAAGATCATGCACGGTGGTGAATCCGGTGGCATTGTTGCAATCTGGCGCCTGCGTCCACTTCACGTACTTGTCGCGGCGTTGCGGCAACGAGGCGTAGATGGTGTCGTAAAAGGCCGGGTCGCTGCAGTGAAGCTCGTCGGGGCTCACTCGCACGATAGGGCCGTATTTCTGGTGCATCTTCTCGACTTCCCAGATATACGTGCCCTGCTTGACGACGTCATAGTAGAACTCAGGCCAGGTGGTCAAGGCGACCAGTTTGGGGCCTGGAAATTTGGCCAGCGGGCTGAGATACAGCCGGTAGATGACGCCGTAGACGGTGTAGGACAACAGGATAGCACCTACAGCGAGGGCCCAGGAAATTTCCGTGTCAGTCAGCATCGTCACTATGCTGTCTCTAGCCATGAAAACATGAATAGAAGTAATGTCGAGGTAAAAGAGACTGCAGAAAACACTGTGTGGGTGTGAATAGACGAGCTGAGCTGCAGCTAACAAAAAGACAAAGCTTAGCAGCTTAATAGATAGATATTGGCTCGCACTCAGCAGTGGACTACTACCGTGGTAAGGCCAGCATCAGACTGACTCGTGAACCGCAATAATAACAGCTGTGATAACAATCACAGCAGCAACGATAATGATCGATAGTTGGTACGGGTTAGCTCATGATCCTGCAGATTATCAGCTCAATTCCAAATAAGGAAGGACGCTTGGCCGGATTCGGCGGCTCTTTTGCTGGGACGGACAGGGTCCACGCCGTGGGGGCCACGTGTATTGTACTGACAGTACTTACAGTAATACCGGTATTACAGTGATACTCTACTGAAAGCGGTAGCGAGAATGTCGATTGAGACGACCCAGAATTGGGGCGAGATAATCGCATGTTTGTGCCCTGATCGCCGGCTAAGACTGGGTATCTAGTACGTACATACTCCGTACGTACTGGGTACCATGGTGGCCCGGCAGTCGTTTGCTGACACGATAGCTGAGCTCGGTCCTCTACCTGGTGTGGAATCGTGGATATTGTGAAGAAATGAGGGGTTGTATGCAGAATGGCACTGGCAATCTGACATGTGAAGTTTTGTAAAAAGCCAATTCAATTCCAAACACTCGTTGATTCGATCACGACGTAACACGCGCCCTTTATTGCATTCAGCCGAGACCGGTGCTTTGCGCAAGACAAAAGATATTGATTGCAACATGGTTGAAGTAAAGCCTCATGTTGTCGGGCCTGACGGAGATCGCAACAAACGTCCTATCCACGCAGAGCGCACAATCCGCATCGCATGCATTGGTGCTGGGCAGGCTGGCCTGTGCTTTGCATACAAGCTGCAGCGGTCCTTTCAGAATTTCGAGCTGGTCGTGTATGAGAAGAATGAGGGTGTTGGCGGAGTGTGGTATGAGAACAAGTACCCAGGGTAAGCTTCCGATCAGTGGGTTTTGTAGTATGTCGTATTTCGTGACAAGTATAATGTCAATTGACAAGGATGATATAGCCTAGCATGCGATTTCCCCGGACACAACTACGTCTACTCGTTTGAGCCTTGCGCTACCTTTGAAAGCGAATACGCGCCGCGCAATGCCATTCTCGAGTACTTCTCCAGCTTTGCGCAAAAGCATGGCCTGCATAAATACATCCGAACGCGCACGAGGCTGCGCCAGGCAGAGTGGGATGACGCCAATGGCAAGTGGAAGCTGCAACTAGAGGATTTGGCCGACGGCAACAAGTCGTTTGATGACACGGCCGATATCGTGATCAATGCCTCGGGGCATCTGAACCGATGGAAATGGCCTGCTGTGCCGGGCCTGCACGACTTTCAAGGGCATCTCGCCCATAGTGCCAATTGGGATGAGACCTTTTCTCTGGAAGGAAAACGGGTTGCTGTGCTTGGAAATGGGCAAGTGGTCATTCGGGTATATCCCTGTGTGCATATCGACTAACGAGTGATACAGATCGAGCGGCCAACAGGTCCTTACTGCAATTCAGCCAAATGTACAAAAGCTAGTCCATTTCATCCGACAGCCCAACTGGACTACAGGTCCATTCTGTGACCCCCAGCGCGACTACAGCCCCGAAGAAGTCGAAGCGTTCCAGAACGAGCCAGGCAAGCTGCAGACCAAGCGTAAAAAGGACGAGACTATTCTAAACACCTTCTATTCGGCGTTTCTGCACGATAGTCTCTTGCAGACCGGATTGCATGGATATGCTGCGCAGGCGATGAAGGCGCAAGGCCTGCCGGATGAGTTGATTCCGTCTTTCAAACCGGGCTGTCGCCGCCCGACGCCCGGGATTGGATATATTGATGCTCTGAATGCGTCAAACACAGAAGTTGTTCTGGGCGAGATCCAGCGAGTGACTCCCAGCGGAATCGTAGACCATACTGGCCGCGAGCACGAGCTAGACGCAATTTTCTGCGCGACGGGCTTCGACACCACCTACGTGCCTGATTTCGAGGTCGCGGGTCTTGGGGGCAAGGCACTGAAAGACCTTTGGGCTGAGGACATCGCCGACTCGTACATGGCCACGACTGTACCGTATATGCCTAATTTCCTGCTTTTTGGCGGCCCTTTCTTCCCACACGTCAGCGGCAGTGCCGTTCACAATTCTGGTCTGAAAGCCCTCTCGTACTCCGGTTTGCTTGACTCTATGCTGACAAGATGTAGAAATGCAAGCGGACTATATGCTTCAACTAATCGACCGCTATCAGACCGAGGCGATCCACTCCTTCACCCCATCACAAACAGCAAGCCGCGGCTTTACCGCATACTGTCGACGTGTGCTGCTCAACACTGTCTGGAGTGACGGGTGCCGGTCGCACTTCAAGGCCGGCACGGCCAACCAAGGAAGTCTTTCCATGTGGCCTGGTAGTAGTATGCATTTTGGCGAGGCTTTGCGCGAGGTCCACGCCGAGGACTATGACTGGGTGTGGAGCGGCCAGACGGCCGACGAGCAAGCAAAAAACCGGTTTGCATGGTTGGGCAATGGGTTCTCGGCCACAGGCTCAGATCCAACTAGCGATCTGGCCTGGTACATCACTGAACAGGACGAGGGACCCTTGATGAGTCGCGGTGCGCGGCGGCGGCAGTTCACCAAGAGTGGGACTTGTCCAGGGAGGAATGAGATGCTGGCGCCTTTGGGGCGAGTGGCCGATTAGATTTTCCTTTTCCAATTGTAATATAAATGTCATGTATTTGTTGGTTGGTGTCTATTATTGCACAAGATGTCTAGCTAGATCCATTGATATACGGGTAAATTATTCAATCAATTCCTTCACGATGGCGGCCTTCCATTCCCCCAAAATCTGTTCTACAAAGGCACGGTCATAAAAGGCCTCATTGTAATGGTGCGCAATAGTCAATTCACCATTGCGTGTCCACAGATACGACTGCAACAATTTGTTGATGACCTCCACACCTAGCCACCAATCTTGAAGCTCCACCGTGTTCGCCGCACCCACGTACTGGTGCTTTAACCACTTGTCCAGGTCTCCCAGGGAGCTTAGCTCGGGATGTGCGCCACCAGGGGCCTGCAGCGCCAGCTCAAGAGGCGCGGCCAGCATAGCGCCAATCTTTGGTACGTAGTCCGCCATATAGTCGAACAGGGGCTGCAAATCTCGCTTGTAATCGGAGGTGAGAAACTTGGCAATTTCATCGTATGTCTTGTTAGCGCCGAACTCGACACTGCATGCCCTGCCCGTGTGGTACACTGTGCCGGCGGCGGCGCTACCGTTCCATGGAGCCAGTAGACGATCACGGATGTTGTATGTCGTAAAGCATATAAGGCGCCCATCAGCTGGAGTCGCGTGTTTGAGCATCACGGTCAACAAAGCCGCATGCACTGCAACCGTCACAGTCAGACCGCGCGCCTTGCTGGCAGCGATGACCTTGTGGCTCTCTTCTCGCGACAGATGCGTGCCTATGCGCCGGGATTCGCTCGGCAAGCTATTGGGCAGCTCAGCATCAAAAGCAGCAGGAGCCGACCCGGTAAACAGGGCAGCAAGCTGTGCATCGGCGCCCTGAGAAATTTCCGGGGTGACCTCCAGGTTGATCGACGCCGCCGAGTCCATGGTTGCAGGAAACCGTGATATTTCGGAACCGTCAAATACGAGATCCTTGGAGGATGAGCCCTCAGCGAGCAGGGTGAAGAAGGAATCCTGGAGCAGGATCAGGCCGACCCCGTCGGACCGCCAGTGAGGGGTGCGAAACAGTAGCTCTCTGGACGCTGGGAGATAATGCGCCGTGAGTACAGGGCAAGGAGACAAGGCAACATCGAGTTCTTCGGCCGAACGGGTGTCGCTCTCCGGGTATACAATCAACGTCTTCTGTACCCAAGCGTCAAAGCTTTCCGGGGAGAGCACCGTGTAGGTCAGATTCGAGCCGGACTCGTCTGCGACGGTCGCCTGCTGCGGGTGTTTGTGAATGAGGGCCTTCCAGGCCTGGCGCAGGTCTTCTACCGACACCGCATCTTTGAATTGCACGGTGCTGGAGATCAAGTATTGCTCCCTATTGAGATGGGCGCCTGACGCAGCAATGCCGCGGTAGAAACGCTCGATGGTGTCGAAGGGGCGAGCATAGACGCCCGGCGCTGTTTGCTGCCACGACATGCTTCTGAGTGTCTGTCTGGTGTGTAGCGGATACTTTGCGCTTGTTTCTAGAAGGGTGTGGGTGTTCCGCAGCAGGATTTGTTTCCAAGCTCCGAATAAAGCAAGATCAGGAGTATGGCGAGGGGATGGAGGGATAGTTGCAGTAGTTGCGATAGACCGTGCGGAGAAACAAGCAGCAGGTACAAATACAATACGCGTATTGTCACGCCGCCGTACCGTAAGAGTAACGGCGCTAGCAACGAATGCCTGACAATTCGGGCGATCGACATACGAGTCAGCTTTCAAGCACCGACTATGTGCGCTATTGTCTTTTATACGCTGTTAGTTTTGAATTTACTGAGTCTATTGACGATGCTTATTTACCATAAAGTAGTACATTATGATATGGCCCCAAATTCAAGGCCGCACTATTGCCCGCCGCCGGTAAATCCACGGCCTAGTGATGCTTGTGATGCGGTCTGCAGGCAGCTCCACGCACAAGGATTATGCATATATAGCAATTTACTCCGAACATAAGGTCCATATATCCCTGCTAGCGCTATGCATGGTTACTTAAAAGTGGTGTGATTGAGTATGCTTACAGCAAGTGATCTTCGCGGCCGCCGTCTCACTGATAAGCCGATCACCATCAATGCGTCTGTTCAGGAATTAGGATCTGTACCCCTGATGGTGAACAAGGTCAAGTGGAGAATCCTACAGGGGGGTTGTACAAACCATGCTGGATTGTGGAACGGACTGTGGACATGTCGCACGAACTAGCTCATCATGGGACATGAATGCCAACCTTGGCCAATGTAACATGCTTAATATGTGCTATCAAGTTTTTGTGGTGCGTGGCACCGATGGTTTTTCGATGATGATATTGCATGGTAAGTTATAGTTTTGCTAGACAAAGCCCACTACTACAGGTTCGTCATTTGTATTTGCAAAGAGTGTAGTATTGAAAATACATGTTATAGGTAGACACACTATTACTACGAAATATACTGAGAAAATTACACAATTATAGTATCCTGTACTTTACAGTTCTACAAAGTGCCATGATCAGGCATTGACATCAGATCTGTATAGACATGTATATACATCATAGAATGGCGGCGGTGAAAGCTTGTGCGGGGTTGCCGAGCACTACAATACACAGTTTCAAAATGTTGAATCTGTCAACATCGGACGACTCCATGTCTATACAATTTCGACTCCATAGATTATGAATTTGGTTTATTGTTCACCGCATTATTATACTACATTCTAACACTGGCTGGATTGCCACAGCATCAAACAAGGGACTTCAATTCGCATTTGAGCGCAAGATTTTTTTTCGCCACAATTCTCAAAAGCACACTCGCAATAGAGAGACAGAACGTTCCACCATGAAGCCCGGAGATCCCTTCCAATCAGTGCTTGTGTCTCCTGCAGAGCTTCACCTCGCCCTTTCTCATTCTACAGCTTCGCCTCGTCGCATCATTCCCGTGGCAGCTGGTCGGCAGTCGACTCTCGGCTCTTACCAGGGGAATCATATTCCAGGATCCATGTATACAGCAACCAAGGCAAGCCCAAAATAGAATGGACATTTTGGACTGATAAATAACGTAGATTCTTTAATATGGATCAAATCAGGGACACTACGTCAAAATACCCAGTAATGCTACCTGATCCCGTCTACTTTGCTACTTGCATGACGGATCTGGGTGTTCGACCAGACGATATCCTTGTTTTTTACGATACGCTCGAGATAGGATTTTACTCTGCGCCTCGAGTAGCGTGGACTTGCCGATATTTTGGGCACGCTGATGTCCACGTCTTGAATAATTTCTCTAGCTATGTTGCTGGTGGCTTTGATGTTTCTTCCGGAGAATTACCTCAACTTCCGAACGTTCGGGTGGATAGATATCCTATTTGTCAGCCTTTAAATTCGGGTGCTGTGATTGACTACAAGGAGTTGCGCGATCTGTTACTGTCAAAGAATACCGCGGAAGGTTTTCAAGTTCTCGATGCGAGACCACACGATCGATTTTTTGGAAAAGATAAAAGCGACCCAACCACTCCAGGGCACATGCCATCTGCAATAAACATTCCGCTCGCTTCAATTTTAGGGCCTGACAGAACCCTCCTCAAAGCCAACGAGTTACGTCAACTTTTTGCCAGAGCTGGCGTGCATGGAACACTGCCCGTCATTCTCACCTGCAACTCGGGCGTGACGGCTGCGGCCTTGGATCTGGCATTGGAGGTTAGTGGATATGGGATGGAGAGGCGGATTTATGATGGCAGCTGGACAGAATGGGCAGACCGAGAGACGGACAAGGAGCTGATCGTTCTGGATTGATAGACATTGCAAATAGACTACTACATGTAGCTTGTACTTGCGATTATATAACTATAGAGAAAACATTTGGACAGTAAAGGCTTTTTTCACAACATTGAAATATTGAACTTTTAGGCTATTTTTTATATATGTAGGTTGAATTTTTCTTGCACATGTGAAACCGAGACACGATAATATTACATGTAGGAATTGAAATACAATTATCAAAAGGTATTTCTTTTCTTGATAGATTGGTGGAGCTTTTCAACATTTGAACATTATTCACTGGGTGGGGAAACATCTTGAAGATAAATAAGTTAAATTTTGTATATAATACAGATCATTAACAAATACAAGAAGTAGTGCAGAAAAAAAAATAACCCAACTAAACAAACTTGATATCAACCAGGCATTTCTGCCATATATTTGCTAGCTCTAGCTTGAGTATTGTCCAGCTCTAACGGATAGACATATCGAGAATAAGAGTGTAGCTCATATGGCTGCTTTGCCCCACCGGTGCTGATGTTGCAAAGATATTGCTGTTTTCTGGATGGAGTCTCCGTGATGCCAGGGTCATCAGGTTTGTTTCTTCGGCGCCACCAGAGCCACCAGAAAGCCATGGCAGCAATAAAGAATGCTATCACACCGGCACCGATGCCAATGCCTGCAATTGCAGTCATAGAAACTGTGCTGGCCCCATGTTTAGTGGCTGAATCCGGCTCAGATGTGGCCGTAGCGCTCTGGGAAACCGGAAAAGATGTTTGCGACGTAGAGTGAGAGACGGCTTTAGAAATGGTCGTAGATGCCGACGTGGTTTTCGCAGGCTCAGATGTAGAGTCTGAATCTCGATGTAAGATTGTGATTGGTTGAGCCCACATGAGAACAGGCTCTGTGATTTGGGTCGACCCTTGGCTACCGGTTTCCTTGGGGGCGGCAGTGGGCACGGTTGTAGAACTTGACGACGCGAACATACTTGTACACCCGGCGAATGATACTGTTACAGAGTGGCTGTCGATCTGGGCCGAGGTGGTGTAGGAGAAATCACTGTAGAAAGATTAACATGTTTTCTGTCTTTTTCCCCGACTTTCCAGTGGGGAAAAAATAGAATATACTCACGAGTAACAGCAGGTGGCCGTAGTAGTTCCACTGTCTACAGTGGTGTCCACAGAGGTATATCCTGCCGGACAGTAGCCAGGACTGTAGATGACGCTGGCCGACAGTCTCCCGCTGTTTGCGAAGCCAGACGGAAAACATGAGCTAACAACGGAGCCACAGTTTTGCATTAAAATTCCCGGGTACCAGTTGTTATACTTGAACGGCTCGAAAGTCCAGGACGATGCGCAATCGGGGGGCTGTGTGAAAATAGATGTCATGGCTATTGTCGTCGTCACAATGGGAGTCGAGCCCATGTGCACCGTCGTTGAGGGAGCGGTCGCCATAGCTCAAAAGATCAAAATTGACTCGATAATAAAACATAGACGCTTCAATTAATGATTTCAACAACGCTAGGTCACAACTCAATGTTGTTGCAGATGCAGAGGCCGTTTAGGTGGGCAGCCGTACCCGGCCGTGACATTTCAATGTTAGACAGCAGCCTCATTGTGCAGTTGCCATCAACTAAATACTACTGTGTCAGGTCCAGTTGTCTTTTAATAGACTGCATCTACAAACCAAAGGTTTGGGCGCCTATAACTGCATATTGTGCGAACGTGATTGGTCAATATGGTGTTGGAAGCCACAATCCAATAAGAGACGGGTATTGGCCCCACCTGACCAAGCAGCCGCCGCAGAGTAAAAATAGCAGTCAATCAGCAGCCGTTATCCGCTAACTATCCCCTTGCCGCCCAATATGCACGTTAGACAATTGTAATCTTTCTGAAACGGTGATGGCGGCCAACCAGCGCTCAAAATGGCAGAGACCCTGAGATCAGGTCTCTGGGCTGGCGCTTACGTGCACCGCTAGTCTTGATGGTTGGTCCGGATCACTGCCGCCATAAGGGTAGCATCCAAGGGATCGATTGTCTGTCAAGGTGGGATGCAAATAAAGTCCCAGTTGATAAACTGCTTTGGCAGCCTTCGTCCTTTTAGATACCTTGAATCTGCAATATTTTAAATGCGCTGGCAGCATTTCCGAGCGACCCTTAACAAGGGCTGCACTCCAAACATGCCGATGCCTGTGCTGCGACTGACACTCGCTGCGCTTGGAATCCTTTGCCTTTTAAATTTGTTCTCCAACTATCGTATGTTTGATTATTGTGTCTATTTTAACTGTGTCGAGCTAAACTTATTGCAGCGGGTGTCGATAAAAGTCGTGGATACAACCCTAATGAGCGGAGAATCGGCAAAGTCACCATGATCTATGGAGACAATAAGTCGATATATGAGAGGGCCTTGAGCACACATAGAGAGCATAGTCGCCGAATGGGGTATCCTTTATCTGTCCTGCGAAGACCCATCCTCGACGGCACATGGAATAAAAACGCTATTCTTCTGTCGCGGCTTCTTCAAGAACTGGAAAAGCCACTGGACCAACGACTCGAGTGGCTATTGTGAGTGCGCGTTTTGCTCTTCCAGAGAACACTACTGACAAAAATTCAATAGTTGGTTCGACAGCGACACGGTGCTGATGAACCCAAACATGCCGCTAGAGACTTTCTTACCACCGCCTGGCACTCTAGACGTGCACATGTTGCTAACATATGACTGGAATGGAATGAACAACGGGGCTTTTCTCCTGCGAGTGCACCCATGGTCGGTCGAATTACTTTCGGCTGCCATTGCATACCCTATTACCAGTCGGGAGCATCAACCGGATGGTTTGACTAGCGACCAGACTGTGCTAGGATATCTCCTAGACGAGAACGAATATTTCTCCCGGTCAGTAGAGTATTGTCCGCTGCGGTGGTTCAACGCATACATGTCGCTTCCCAACGGAGAGATCAATGCGGACTCGCCGGAGTATCGCCAGGTTCATCCCGGTGATCTCCTTGTTCACTTCCCGGGCACATCGCGTGAAAGTCTGAGCCGCACCATGGAGCCCTACCTGGAAATAGCAGAAGCACATCGATCAGAATGGGAGCTGCCCCTGGAGCATACTGGCTACGCCAAAGAGACACGGGCTTTCTGGAACAGCGTGCGACCACCAAAGGCATGATGAAAACCGGCGTCGATGGCTGTTTGTTTATTTGGTTGTAATATTCCATTTATCAGACAACAGCAAAACGTTGAATAGACCGCCTGAACAAAAGGTTGAGATGAGAACGACCGTGGGCCAATTAATAGTTTGACCCCGCGCTAAGATAAGATGCGCCTCAGAAAACGATCAATCACCAACAGCAGGACACAGGAACCAACATCGACTGCCGGCATGTTCCATATCTTTTCTGCTCTTCCAGCCGAACTCCGCTTATACATTTGGCGCCTTTCTTTGGCCCATGTAGAGCCTCTCGTCGGCATCTCGTGCGTGCGCGGGGTGCATCCCACCTCTCGCCGCTTTGCGCGTCTTTTTCGCGCCAGTCGCGAGAATCCTCCACAACTGCGCGTCAGCTGCGAAGCCCGGAATGAAGCATTGCGTGTGTACTCGCCCTACTTTGCCACAGAGTATGTGCCGAACTCACGCATTTATTTGGCTCCGGACCGTGACATCGTCCGTCTGCCAGACTCTCTCCTCGGGTATCTCGGTCCTGCCGAGCTGACGGCCATTCGCCGCCTGACTGTGCAGATCAACGATTACATGTTCTTCGGGGCATACTGGATGGAGGTGATGTGGAAACTGAGAAATCTGATCGAACTTGAATTGGTGGTTGTTTTGAACTTGCCGGTGTATACCATCTCGGACGACCTGTTGCAGGCAACGGGGTTGGATGATACCGAGACGCACTCACTAGCAAAACTCAAACAAGCCTTTGTCGAAAGTGTCCGGACGAATCCAGAGTGGAAGCTTCCTAAGATCATGGTAAGGTCGGACAGTGGCAAAGCATTAGGCGAGGTCACAGTTCTTCCTGAAGACATAGAGCAACCGGATGGGCAGTGATTTGAGCGCCTCGAGGAAGGATAACATAACAAACGTATCTATAACCCTCCTGTGCTATTGAGCTATTGCTACAAATTTGCCCGAGACGAAAAGCCCTCCAACCTGCACCCTTCATCTACCACCGTGACTTGCGAAATTCAGTCGAATCCGAAATTTACTTTTCTTTTCAACCGACTGCTCTAGCTGCACTTGACCGATCTTCAACCTCGCCTCATACCTGGAAATCAACGCCGGCCGATGATATTTATTAAATTTCTTCGTGGCATCTTTACCGGCAACGCCTTGGAGGACTTTTTGTCTTATTGTTAATATTTGTTATACTAAATCTTCTGATTTTATCCGAGCATTTCGAGACAATACGTACTTTTTCCCCCGCCTGGATGCTCACTCACAAAATTTGTAAGATCGTACACATTGCCATCGATCATGATCCAGATATCATCTAATCGGTTGTGCTGGGCGATTTCACTGAGCGCGTATATCTTGGTCGGGGGCTCTCGCAATGGAGGAGACTCCGAAGACTCGTCTTTTGGGGATGTTGTGTATTCCATGACTAAATATTGGGCTCACAAAAATCATTGCAAAAATTGATCTTGTTGGATATCAATATTTACTTAACCCTGTGCTTCGGATAGCAGCCGGGCGGGGAATCGATATAGCAAACCGAGGTTTGGACGAATCCTTCTGAGCCTACCAATTAATTCCCAATATGAACTGCGAATTGTTTAAACCATCCAAAAGCGGCTTACTCTAATATTGCCGAACCGAAATAGCTTCCACGAAAAAATAAATTAAAAGTCGACGCCGATGTATACATTGATTGCTATTACTGGTTCCAGAGACCTGCGGGGTAAGGAGGAGGCGTCCGAGGTTGGCCAAACACTCTTTCAACTGGGCGATTTTTCAGCCGAAATAATTAATGTGTTAATATCCGTCATTGGTGGTCCAAAGATTGTGGTGTGTGTGCTGTTTGATAGACAAAGTTTGCATAAATAGCTGCAATGTGACAAGTGTCAAAAGCAATATCAATGAGCAGCGTGATCCGTGACTCATCCATTCGTTCATCTTCAGTGATTTAATTGAGACTAAAAATTGCGTCCTGTTAAAAGAATGAATTTCCGGCCATGATTAGACATAGTCGCTGTAGCAATGTTGCTCTATCGCCCACCCTTGTACACCTTTGGAGTTTATCAATATACCTGAACAGCCACAATGAAGGTCTACTGACTGTCACCTATTAGCTAACAGAGTAAAATAGAGGCTCGAAAGCTTGGAGCTATCCCATCAAAACGAGTAGTTCAAACCTAAGAACGAATAAATGCTGTGAAAAGGCCAACGAAACGTACATTAGTGCCTAGCGTAGCTGGCTTTTGGTGAGTAGCCAGTACATTTGCAGATAAATGAGATACGTCGGGTACTCGTGCAGTTTTTACGGCCCTGTGCTGGAAATTTCCCGCATCATGGGAATGATAGATGACTTGGCTGCGTGCTGTAGACCCCGCATGGTTGCTTTCAGCCTCGCCGTAGCAATTTTGAAATGCCATCATTATCAGTTCCCAGGAACATCAAGTGAATGATCGAATGTGGCATTGTGACGGACAGATAACAACCAGCTGCAATTTAGACCGCCCTTAAATAATGTAATACCTATAGAATATAGATTTCTCGTACGTGGAATGGGCTAGATCTACTCGGTCATTCTCAGCCTTGTTCCCGAATTTACTATTAGAGCAGTCCACTAGTAATGCACATAACGCTGCTAGTTCGATGGAAGTAGATGGAATGAGGAGTATGAAGCACATAGCCACTTTTAGCGTACTTGTTTGCAAGGACAACTTGAAATAAATCTAAGCCCATCCCCGAAGATGGAACAAAAGTGATGTGTAAAACTTGACAGCCCCAACAAGCTCCATAATTTCATTGCATCTCTTGTCATAACCGAAAAACAAAATTTTGTGGTCATGGCGTTATTTATCACTGGGGGCCTTGAGAACTTGCCTATTCAATTAGGAAAATACGCCAGTAGCTTATACAGGTTCCACCGCAACGTACGGTATGCCGGAGCAGATATCGATATGTTGTGGAAAGAAGTCAAAGTTTGCCGCTCTCTCGCGCTGATGTTCAATGAAATCACCAAGGAAATTCAGGGCCAAGCTAAAGAGAAGGCCCGCCGGAGCGGAATCGAAAAAATCATTGTGGAACAAGCAACCGATGCTTACAGTAGGATCGAAAGGCTGCTCAAGCGACTCGAGCCGTTGCACAAGAGTGCCAATTCAAATCCAATGGAAAAATTAGCAGCCATGATTAGATGGAATATTTACAGGCAGGAGATCCAAGTTCCGATAGTAACCCTTGGGAGCGTCAAATCGAGCCTTCAGTTGCTGGGAAATATCTTACTACTGGACAAAAATGTTTCAAAAATACGCTTCGACTCTACATTGAGCCAGACCGAAATGGAATCGCTTTTATCAACCATGTGAGATTTAGTACCCTTCATTGACGTGATTGACCTTTGTGTTTTTGGATGTTATACTAACAAACGTGTTGTAAGAAAAATGCTGCGGAAAGAGATTCACCACTATGAGCGCACTTTGGAGAAAACCAAGCAAATGCTGAAACAGCAGCATGATCAAAATGAAGATTATCATCGATCTTGTGTAAAGAAACTATCGCAAATAATCGATATAATACAAGAAGTAAAACGTGAGCCTATTTCGGAGGCGAGAAAATTACAAAGTGCTTCGTCGCTCTCTTCGCCGGTCTCTACATCGTCACATCAGCGGCGGGAATCATCATCTTATGGACAGCGCAGAGATCAGAGACACTCGATTACAACCATTCGATCAAATGTCTCCAACCGTCGTCAAAATTCACGGAATCCAAGAAAAGATGAAAGACTTGTGGGAGACTTTCGGCGGCCTGTACATGCCCAGCCTTCATATAATTCGAGTCGCGACTCAGAGACTTCCAGTAGTATCTCCAACTCTCGCGCATTGATTTTGAGGAGTCGCCATATGGACCAGGAACATAACTCCAACTCTGGTGATGCAAATATACACGAAGAATTCGAAATCCAGCCAAATGCCCTAGTATTGAGAACAGGAGCCAGATCCCAAAACCGCCGAACGAGCACAAGTCAGGCTAGATGTAAGGAAATCTGCCAAAACTATCCAGTATATCATGAATATGAGGATAACTCGCGAGAAACGTATTACCTGAGCCGTGCTCCAAGCTATGTACGAGGCAGTGAAAGTGGCTCGGATTCCGCTGCACCTAGTGAAAACCAGTTCACTTCAAAAACTTACGTTGCCATGCCCCCGTTTGTTAAAACAGACCTGAGTGAGCTTAGCAGAAGACAAACCAGGAGAACCAGGAGAACGCAAGGACAAGAGGAGCATGAATAGTGTTTAAATGTTATCAGACGGCGGTGAATTTGTATTCTTGTCGGCTTTATTTTACCCTGGTATGAAATATGTGGACCTTTACGTTCAAGAATATAATCCTGACATGTAGTAGCGAAATAACTTATTAGCCAAGCATATTATTTACAAATGATGCTCAAGTGAAACTATTTTTTAAACATCCAAGATGATCATTGGATAAAGGGATGATTTGTAATATCGATTACGTATATCATAACATCACAGAGCCACGGTTTTCCATGTTGGGACTAGCGTGGTGTATTACAAATCGGCGTCACTTGTAGGATCGTCAACTTGCAACTCAAGCACTGTGATTCTTACACACGCTGGCGATATTATTTGAAATAAAGTGACATACCTGGATACCATGGCTGACATTACCCCGTTCAAAGTATGTTTCATTAACAACATCCAAGCAGTATACAACATCCGATTCTCTAACTCGTTGAGCAGATTAATATAGCTTCATCCGAAGTGGACCTGCTTGCAGCAAAGATCAGGCTTGCTAGGCTTCCTCAGCATGATTTTGCATGGACCGAAGAAAACGGCTTGACGACGAATCAAATATCAGAAGTCGTTCGCTTTTGGCAGACAAAGTACTCATGGCGAGACGAAGAGGCGCGAATAAACGCGGCTCTCCCACAGTTCACTACCAAAGTCCCGGTGTCGGATGGCTTTGGTCCCTTGAACGTACATTTTGTATACAAACGATCGACAGCGAAAGGGAATAGCAAGAGCGGCATCCCACTACTATTTGTACATGGCTGGCCGGGCTCTTTTCTCGAGATCGAAAAAGGACTTGGGCCGCTGACAGATGCGGGGTTTGATGTGGTCGCGCCGTCGCTACCCGGCTACGGGTTCTCAGAGTATACCAAGAAGAGAGGATTTGATCTCAGGAAACATGCCGAGACTTTTCATAATCTCATGTGCAAGCTGGGATACGAAAATTATGTCGTCCAAGGAGGCGATTGGGGTAGTTGGGTGGTTAGGGCCATCGCTCTGATGTATCCGCAGAACATACGGGCACTGCACTTGAACATGGTATTTCCTCAGAGCCCATGAGAAACGTACCTGAAATTTGATAGTACTCACTCACTATAATAGTTCAAAACATATAAGCCGGCCTTTCCTGACGGCAGGGAACCCGAGTATACTGAATACGAGAAACACTCTCTTGACCGTTTTCACAATTGGTTTCTGAAAACCAACCTCGACTACGGCTCCATTCAAGGGGCTCGGCCACAAACACTAGGCTATTCCATGCATGACAGCCCCGTTGGTCTGCTCGTATGGATTTGGGACAAGCTTCGCTTATGGTCTGACAATTACCCCTGGACACCAACGGAGCTCATCACCTGGACACTGATGCATTACTGGCCAGGGCCTACTACTGGCTTCGTCATGTATATGGAGAATAATCCTCCCGCAATGATGATCCAGGGAAGTTGGGCAGACAAGTATCTCGAAATGCCATGTGGGTTCAGCGCATTTCCTAACGAGTTGGGTATCTTGCCCAGGAGCTGGGCGGAGAAAGTTGCAAATGTCAAATTCTGGAAAGAGCACCCCGCCGGTGGACATTTTGCAATGCATGAAAGACCAGAAGAACTAGTTGCAGATTTAGTGACATTTTATCGGAGCGTTTGGGTAGACTGACTGAAACTGGCCTTCAAGGAAATCGTGGCATGGTAAATATACATAGCCCAGCAATAGTTTGCGACTTGACTGAACCCGAATGCTTGAATGAAAGTTATACCCTTGAACATTTTCTCCAGATGAACTCTGTTATGAAAACTGAAAACCAAGTCTACATATGTATAAATTCTATATAACAATAATGCAGTGACCTAGTTTGATAAATTGATAAATTGATAAATTGATAAATTGATAAATTGATAGAAGTGGATGGGACGATGAAGCGTCTTGTCATAGAAAATGATATATGGTTGAAAATATCTGCTAACTTCTAACTAGGAAGAGAATCTAAAGATTCTAGGAATTCATCTGTTTATGTATCAGGTTAGCAAAATCATCGGAGGCAAAAGGTACGAAGGAAACAGCAAAGAATGATATCAGGCTAAAACACGAGGGAGAGAGGTTATACACACGAGAAATTTGCCATCGCATGGTCTGCTTCTCCAAGATGTATCTCAAAATATTCACTTGCGTTTCGAAGGTAGGGGACGCGTTTCGGGCCTCCATCATTGGGTCAACCATGGTTTGATATGCAAGCCGCTTGCGCTCTCGCATCTCAAGGACGAGTTGGTAAATTGTATCTACCGTGTACGGAAATATTTCACCCAGCATCCATTCGTTACTGCCGCCCTTTTTCTTCGCGACTTCATCAGTGGAGATATCCGTCAAAACATTCAGTATTGTTTCAATAGCCTGAGACGATTCAAGTTTGTCTTGTTTGGTGGAAATGAAAGAGTCGTTCGAGTTGAATCGCCACCTGTGAAGATGAAAAAAAGCACTAGAATTGTAAAATCATAAGTAGCTATATAAAAAGTTTCAATGTTGCTTCCAATTGACAGAGCCTGCGGGGAATGCCCGAATTAGGTGGGTGGGAGGGACGGCAGTCTGGGGTATTGGTACGAAGACACAATGAACTATAAATAAAATCAAACTTACTTCAGCCCAATAGCAATAGCCTCACAGCAAGTGCCCATCCCCAGCTGGACCAAAAGTCTCAAGAATATAAGCAACCCTCGATCCAAATTTTGAAGACGAATGCGCCCTTCTGGAGTAGCCGTGCCGGGACTTCGCATCACGTCCAAAACACGATCAAGCCAGATCGCAGCCCTTGCCTGGAGATAGAAACAAGGGTAGTGTCTGTCGATGTTAATTTGAGGTATAATAGACCGGAGCTTCTTTTCCAGTGATTCGTTCTCCATCGAGTCGGGACTGTAGAACGCCAGAGGTTTGATATATATGCCGCTTTTCAAACTAATCATTCTATGAGAGCGCACATGGTTGTTAGATTGCTTCTCGTTTCGACGGAGAAAAATGCCAACCTTTCATGAATCATAATCCCCCACCATGTCTGTAGCCCCTCATCCTGGGGTTTCAACGTTCCTAGTTGCGGAAGCGGCGGAGGCTGCACGGCGCAGAGTCCGAGGATTTGTGCCATGCCGACACAGGCGGAGATTGTAATATAAGATGCGTTCGACAGGCCTTGTCCATATTCGTACACAGAAAGCAGCAGACCTGCCTGGACAAGACAGAGCGTAGGCTGTGCAAGAGGCACCATCTCCCAAAAAAGTTTCTTCACCGTCGCATACATGGTCAGCCGCAACGCGTCAGGAGCGCTTCCGTTCAAGAACGGCCGGGATACCATTCCCATACTGACAAGTAGGGCAAAATAGTCATGAGAAATTTCAAACCGTATCGTGTTGCAGCGTTCTCGAAACATGTCGGCATGGACGATATGTACCCATCTCTGACAAGAGGAAAGAAAGACATCTGCCAGATCGACGAGCTGTCCTTTGTGCTTGATAAAAATTTCGTTCATCCGAGCTAAATCAGGGAAGCTTTCGTGCTGCAGAATGTCAAAGTCTTGTTTTAGCGCTTGCTCACGACTAGCTTCGGGGTTATTAGGTGACGCGAGTGATCCGCCGTTGGAGTCTCTATTGAGCTCGTTCGATGGCTGTTTTGACAAGACTGGCGCGGGATAGTCGCATTTCAACAGAAGCCTATCATTATATCGTGTAAATATGCATAGTAGGTGACACAAAATGTGATAAGCGAGATGCCACTTACCTTTTGCAACGGGAGCAACTCGGCAATGATTTGTCACATTTTTGCTTGCGCGATTTGCATGAAGTGCATACTACTGGCGCTAGCGACCCTGTCGCAATGGAACGGGAGTCTCCAAGGGCCATTATTAATGATCAAGAGGATAAAATAATCATTAATGGGATAGAGCGAGGTCAGAGAAGCGGCTGTTTGCCTGTTCCAATGAAGCCCGTTGCCGACCCCTGCTCTTTTAGCGCATCCGACCCCTGTCACTTTTTTACTGGTAACGATTCCAACTGGCTCGGATGTACCAATGCTCCACTGGGCCCCAGGCGCTAAAACGCTAAAAGCCAGGCAGGGACCCACTCAGGTCCATAGCGAGCATATGGCATCTATACTGCTGAGAAATCAAAATGGCCGTTTAGCGTGTGAAAAGTAGAATAAATAGCATTGCAAGATGCGATAGGAAGTTTCAGTTTTTTCTCTCTTATTAATTCAGTTTGTTTGATCTTTTTTCCTGCGCACAACTGGTAGGTGTACCTTTCCTCCAAGTCACATATACACCATGGGACAACCACGTATACCCCCCACCCCGACAGCAACAAGCCTTAAGGGCAAGACGGTCATAGTCACGGGAGCAAACTCTGGTATGGGCCGTGAAGCTGCTCGCCAATTTCTAACTCTAAACGCTGCGAGGGTAATCATTACCGCACGGGACGATCGCAAAGGTTATGAAGCTGTTGATGCACTTCGTCGCGACCCGGAGGTCCTGAAGTTAAACTCCGATGCAACAATCGAAGTATTTCACTTGGACCTCGACGACTACCAGTCAGGGTTGGAATTCTGTAAGCGTGTTGAAAGAGAGGTACCGAATTTGGATGTCCTCGTATGTAATGCAGGCATGAGCATTATGAATTATGAGTTGAGTAAGGCTGGCCATGAGAGGATCATGCAAGGTGTGTTAGCTTCTACGTACCCCTGAGCAAGGCGAAAGCTGTCTCTTTTTTTGGAAGAAGCTAACGATATTCACAGTCAACTGCTACACCCATTTCTTCATCGTGCTTAAGCTCCTCCCTCTACTCCGCAAAACAGCACTAAATCGCAACACCCCTTCTCGGGTAAGCTTCGTTGGTTCGGAAATGCAAAAAATGCACGGTTTTTCAAGTGTACCTCTATCGGCCGACGAGAACATATTAGAACACCTGGATGACAAGAAGCTGTACAAATCGATTAATAGGTACGGTGACAGTAAGCTAGTCATGAACGCTTTTGTCCGTCACTTGGCTACATTGGTCCCTGACACGGACGTCATTATCAACAACTTTTGCCCTGGGCTTGTGGCCACAGAGTTCGATCGACATGCTCCAGCGTTAATACGAGGCGTAATGTATGTTTATAGAAAGTTTGCTGCCCGAACTGTTGAGGAAGGCAGTCGCACCATCATCTATGCATCTGTGGTCTCTGGACAAGAAACCCATGGGAAGTTTCTGGCGAGTAATTTGGTCAATGGGTGAGTTCATGAGACTAGAATCTAGTCGTTTCAACATTAATCTAATACTAATCATGCGTACCTTATTACAGTGGACCTCCATTTTGGAAAGAACAAGCTAACAAACGCTTTCCCGAACGACTCTATGGAGATATCTTGGCGGACTTTATCCACGTCGACTCCAGCCTACAGAGTATTTGATGCTAAAGGCTTATTTCCTTCGGTCATTTATTTCATTTATTTATTTACTTATTTTTTGCAAAATATATCATTGATCAATTTGTGGTTGTGGTTACATCAGACGTTAGCATTGTCTAGCTACTAGCTTCTATCTATGCCTTAATTTTGAGTTATTCCTTTATATTAAATGGCGTATTACTTAGAAAGCAATACTATTAGCGATATTGAAGTAGTACAGTGCAAGTCAATAATATACGTTTGCCGCGATTGGACATTCTAACGAGCGAACTACAGATTTTCTTACTAGTCCATCATGGAGCGAAAATACTATTACAAGCAAGGCTTGCAAATAAGAAAAGTCGGTAGCTGAGGTTGAGTTGAGCTGGGCCGAAACGGTGACCCAGGACTGGAATAGCCTCATGCACTAGCGATAAGGACAAGTTGTGGGTCAATGTTTGCGAAGGAACATCGTGACACAAGCACGAGGTCTTCTGTCTAATTTAATATATGCTAACCCGCACCTGGGTTGTCAACAAGCGTTGCTGCCAACCACTCTAACTGAAAAATTTAAGGTCTCTATTTTTGGTTAGCTCCCTTGCGGTTTGTAAAGTCTAAAGCTTATTTGCAACCATTAAAAATTGGAAACTTTCTTTTTTCGGCTTAGGGCTGAAGCCACAGCGGGAAAACAGGAAATCTATTATTTACAGATGTAGCCTAGACTAGGCGAAAATGCAAAGACAATCTCGTATTATGTTACGCTAATGTCCCTTAATTTGAAATTGTTAGTACATTACTGTAATTATGCCGCCCCATAGAGAGAATCACCGTGATTCTCTCTGTGGGGCTTTTAACACACGTACTTTAGCGTTTATGGTACGCGCCATGGTACAATGCTTGTATGACCATCTTCTGACAGAGAGAGAGAGAGCAGAAAAAAGAAAGGAAGGAAAAAAGGGGAAAAAAAAAAAAAAAAAAAAACAGAAAAAGACTAATTTAATAGCGCATGCAATATCATCTAGTCACTTTAGCACAAGGCCAGAACCCAGGCACAGAATGCACTGGAAAGCGATGGAGATTGCAGCTTGAGCCTCACTGCTTGCAAACCGGGCCTGGAACGACCGGGATACTGCATGATTGCTGCCTGAGTAAGAGTAGGCTGTACGACATGAAGTGTGCAGAATTTCCTAATTTGGTCTTAGCGCGAAATCGGTGCGATTGCGATTGATGTCTGGATGACGCAGTATAGAGCCTTTTGTTTGCACCAGAGATGCCGAATTGGCTCCTGGCCATTAAGGCCCAACCCTGAAGATTGTCCACCGACGGAAAACCCAGCCTTGATGAAAGAAGTACCCGTTTGCTGGAAGAGTTTTCTTTGGGTGCAACAAGCAGTGGCTTGCTTGATACTGACAGGGGCTGTTCTTCACATGATCTTCCGCGTCAGAAAACGGTGAGGCAGTGGGGATACTTACAGGAAAGTTCTACTAGTAGCAGGCAGTTCTTTTGCTAAAACATGATCCTTGACATAACTGTAGCTGTAACTACGTGGATAGTAGAAGGACAAGAAATGACCCTTCTGATCGGCCGGAATTTACAGAGTGAGAACCCCGACAGAAGCAATATGTAGAACAGGACCGGGGTGACAAACAACAAAGAATACTCCAATATGATATATCATCTTACGGACAGCTCCGACATGCCTGCAAGCCAAGGGAAGCAAGCAATCACAAAATACAAAAAGAACTGGCCGTTCATGTTCCTCTTCTCCTTCTCCGTATGCTTCCCACTCTCTTCTCTGGGTACCAGAACACATTGAAATTTTGATTTTTACGTACCAAGCCCACGACGACTATGGCAACCAACGCTAAGGACACAGAACATCACAAAAAGAACCATGATACGAAAAATTATCCAGAATATGTCCGCCACGTCTTCTCGATCCCGGCTGGTTATCCTGTTATCGACGTGTACGAGAGAAACCAGGACGACCTGGTGCGACTTGTCTTATCACAGCTAGGATAACGATGTTTTCAGCGATGTCGCCCTTTGATCTCCATGGGCCTTTTCCTGGCCGAATTTCGTCGTTCGAAAAAGAAAAAGACCAAACGGCGCCCTAAGAAAAAGAAAAAGGCCAGATCGCGCCCTAAGAAAAAGACTAAACCGCGGCCCTCTCCGGCCATCGTTATTTGCCTGAGGTGTAAAGACGAAGGTGTCGACTGGCGTAAGCTGGACTGGGACATAAGGGAGATTATCAACGTCCCTCTCGTGATATTTGAAGACTGGACTTATGACTCCGCCGCCCAAAAAACACCCCCGGATGCCTCTGACCCTAGCTACTAGAGGAAGGCCTAAGATGGGGTCGTCCATTGGAATAGATAAAGATGTCAACGGAGATCCGGAGTCTTTTGCCACTGGAACGTTAGGGGTTATGTGCGACTCGTGGGTAAACAAGTCTACCAAGGGTTTCTGACGTGTTGCCACGTTGTAACAGACAAATCAACCGGCGACAACAAGGCCTTCATGACGTATCCCTCGATAGAGGACTTGAAAATGCAGCTTGAGGAGAGCGACGAGGATACGAAGGACTTTCCGGACTCGGTTTATTGCGCGAAACTTGGAAAAGTCATCGCCAAGCAGAAGGCAGCCGAACAAGACGGATTCCTTGTGGACTGCGCGTTCGTCGACCTGCAAGGCTCTTCGGTGGAGTATTTCCTCCCTAACGAAGTTCCTATCATCGATGACATTAGACATGTTCTCCCATACGATCGTAGTGCGCGAGCTAGGCGGCCGGGGCAAGTAACCGGCCTTGGAAATCTTGTCGGCGGACGGTGGTACTTCAAGGCCGGATTCATGTCCGGCATTACTTCCGGCACCTGCAACGGCGCGTCTATGCAGGTTTTTGATGGATACGAGGATACATATTACAAAACCAAATGTATTTTGCCTTTCAATAAAATGTCAACCACTGATCTAAAAGTCATGGTTGAAGGAGATTCGGGATCCCTAGTGATCGACGGGGATGGCAAGGTTTGCGGGATTTTGTTCGCAGGGCTTCACAATATTTGGGTGTGTTTCGCCCATGAGTAGTATTCGAATGGCACTATAAAAGGAGCTGAACCAGCACGAAGACGGAAATTCCAGGCTGGGGGCACGTATAGAACTGCCTATATAACTTACTACCGAAAACAGATACAGATGTGTTTGAAAATGTTGAACTATTCATTTCTAAATTCGTTAAATTTCCCATCCAAGGAAATAATGCCCTAAACGCTAATATAGCAGCTTTTGGCTTTGTGCGTATACGTCTTTCTATACCAGATACACTTGCCACTCATTCCATCTCCAGCACGCACAACGGCTATCATGCTCCTTTGAAATGCCATTTATTCACCATAACATTAGAGCAATACTACCTCGGTAGAACCTTTTTGAGTTTTAGGTTATGAATAAATGGCAAAAAGCAAGGCTAAATAAGAGACTTTCATTGAAATGCATATATTATCATCAATACAACAAAAATTGTTCTACTTCGATTCAAGGGGCACAGAAACGGAGCAAGTTTGGGATGACCCATCTCCTTGAAAATTTAGACTGACAAAGATGTCTTGACCTGCGCGCTCAGCGATAGAAGGCAAGATATGATCAACGCTAGATACCAGTCCCATAGTTCTAAAGAAAAGTCGATTATCCCCATACTTCTTGGTCGAGATCATTCCGACCGTACCGCGTCGCAAGCCGCAAAATCGCCTGTCTACCCATGATCCGGCGTCTCCAAGCCAGCTAAATTCTACCTGATGCCATTCGCTCCTCTCGTATGTGGTGTATGTTCTCGTCTTGGCACCAGCAAACATAATGAAATCCTCAAAATATCGTTTATCCGTTGAGACAATTCGATTTCCATGCATGTCGTAGCGAACGTTTTCGGTTCTCAGGGGTCCAACTGCTGTGACCCCATTACAAATTCCGTTGGTGGACATTGCTTTGTTTCCACTTTTGAAATACTATTGTCCGAGCTCCATTTTACCAAAACCCGACAGTTGTGAACCGTTCTCAAAATGTGTGTCTTGTCGAGATCTAGTGTATCTGATAGTAGATAGCTCTTGGGCAGCCGGTTTTAGATTATTTTGGCGTGAAAGAGGCATGGAAAGCTCTTGTTCTGACATTTCAATAAATGCCCAGTCTTGAATGTGTTTATCTCGTAAAACTCGGCCTGAAGCCAAAAGTAGACATGCTGGGGGTGGCATATCCTTCTCTATGACTTGTGGAGGGTTATTAAACAAATCGTCAACCCGTCGATGTTGTCTATGACTTAAGAGCATAGGAGAACGAATGTTACGTGTTATTTCGTATAAAAAACGCTTTTCCCAATCTTTGAATAGCCACATAAGCCGTACTCTTAGCGGTGACAGAAACTGAGGTGTATCAGACAATGTAGAGACTGGAAACCCGTGTCTATTTATCTTACTTTTTTCCGGTGGTTTCTTCTGTAGGGCAGTGTGAGATGTAAGATAGCCCCAGTGTGTCTTATTACCGATTTGGAGGCCAACCACCCCGCCACCTGTACATTTGATTTCTTCGCCTTTCTTGGAAGAAATTGGCCAGAACATTTCCCCATCTCGACCAAAAGGATTTCCCAAGTGAATGTGTTCACGATGCAAATCGCCACATAAGAATACGTCACTCGCAGGTGTAGTTAATGATTCATCATACGCACCGGGGAGGAAAAGAATTCGTAAATGTGTGGCTGGCAGAGACAATGCTTTTCTAAGGCAGTTTTCAAGCTCTCTCCAATTGCACCATCACCACTAGGCAAGGTTCGAGTTTTAAAGATTCGCTTTGTTCCAAGCTTGCCCGAAAGATTGACATCAACAGCCAGTTTGACCCAAGTTGGTCAATTAATATATGTATCAAATCCTCACGGCAGTCATTATACGCTTCAACATCAGGGTGGTCTGGCTTAATCGGGAAGAGACCACCCCTAATAGAAGATGTACAGGGTCTGCCCTCACTCTCGTCCTCGTCCTCTTTGGCGCCATATGTGTGTGTATGATCGTTCATTGTGATAGAATATGACTGTTATTACCGGTTGGATGATTTTAGGAATAAAAATCTTACAGACAACCATCTTAAATAACACGGAATGCCTCTTGAGGCCAATATCAAAATGAGTGACTTGGCTTTGATAATTGGTTTATTCCATTATCACTGAAATTTGGTCGTCTGGTGCCTTGTTGAACTCCTGTTACAGGTCTTTCTCCTTGGGAATTGTGTGGTTATATTCTGCGACACGGTATATTCTGTTGCTACACTAGCTTTCTATTTTTCCCCTTTTTTCTTTTTTCCCGAGAGCTTTTAGTTACTTGATACAGTACACGTAGCAGATGCTAGACAACGAGCGCCATTTAAAGTATACCCGGAAACCAGAGGCTATCTAAATAGCTGAAACAATAACAACCCACATCTATTTACGCTAAGAAAGTGACGGCTTTGTTTAATGTTTCATGTTTTTTTTGAGATTATTTTGTTTCAGTCGAGGAAATTCTTTATCATAGCTCAAAACTAGACTGATCGAAAGATAATTCGCTCTTGATACCGGGTGAGTTCGTTGGTGCCTAATTTGTCAGGCTTTAGCCACCACAAGGCGAGTGACCAGACGGCAAACACAAACGCACACACTTATACCAACAATCTTCGTACTTTTCATCGTGAGACTTCATCATAACCTCATTTGCCTAGGGGCTTTGGCGAAAACAAGCCTGCCAAGTCGGCTGAAAATAACTTCACTGGTATCACGGCACTCGATATTAGTACTCTTTTTAAGGCTCAAGGACGGACAGATACTGAATTTTCGCTTTGTTGTGGTGATAATCGGCTACAAAGCATCTATTTTTATAACTATATACGATATTGCATTCCGCCTGAGAATATCAGTTGATAAAACCGACATACCAGCAATACAAACGAGTCTTTGGTCATTCCACTGACAGCGGCGTAGTGTATATCGACGTGGAGATGATCGGGTTTGGTGGAAAGGAAGACCACCATGCCCAAAAGCCCGTGACTGGGCCCTGAATAGTCCTCGCTATTCTGGTATTGGCCGTGCAACTAAGAATCTGATCATTCAACGGTTGTTTTCCAATCCGCGCAAGCCTTTTGATGCACGCAAAATACCGGCCCCTCCTTCATTCGAAGCCCGGCTGTTGTGCTGGCTACTGGTCCAGGGTGGTTCTCGCCTCAAACTTCAAAAGATCGCCTTTCACAATATCATCTTTCTTCGCTAGCAGCTCATCCGGATCCCACGTCGCGCAGACCAGCCTCCCACTCAGCCACTGAAACCTGGCCGGGTCCTGTGTCAGCCAGACACAGAATGCTCCACAAAGCTCCGGGTCGTCTGTCAAGTCTGCAAAAAGCCAGTCAGCTTCGTCAAAAATGTAGCCTACACAAAGGACAGCTTACATTTCATAAACTGCTCCGGTGCATTATCAATTGCATTTTGGCTCTTGACCGCTCCTGGGTGGACGCTCACGGCAAACAAGCCCTCCTCTTTAAACTGTTCTGCCACACACTCCACGAGGCGCGCCTGGGTCAACTTGCTAACGCAGTATTTGGTATTCGCAATGATTCCCTTTGTGATACATGCGGCAACAGAGCCAACGACCATGAAACTTTTGGTCTGCGATTTCAACAGCAACGGCACAAAGTAGTGCGCGACGTGATACGTGCCCAGCGCGTTAGTACCAAATACCTGGGCCCAGGCGCCGTCTGCTGGAGATCCGTCGGTGATGCGCAGCTCGATAGCGCCAGATATGCCGCTGACCAGGACAACGGCGTCGAGAACAGGCAAATTGGAGGATATATACTCGGCCAGCGTGCGCACCGAGTCGGCGTTGGCGATGTCGCAGTGCTGGATATGCGTTCTCGGGGCTGGGGCGACGGCCGCGGCAAGCGACTGGGCATTGGTCTTCAATGTCTCGAGGTCTCTTGCGGCGAGAATTATATCACTGCACCCGGCACGTGCGTACGATTTGGCGACTCCATGGCCAATGGCGCCCGAGGCTCCGATGATGCAGACGCTAAAGGGTCGCTGGAAGCGGTTTGCGGACGGGTCGAGAATGGGCGAGATGACCGAATGGGTGGTCGCCGTGAACTGGTCCATGTTGCGGACTCGGGGGTCCCCCATGGCTGCTTACTGAAGTAATAGTTATCTATATAACTACCATGTGTGCTCCTGAGCATTCAATGTTCATTGTCGTACACAGGGCGGATGTGTGTGCTGTTAAAATAGCTACGCGAACCCTCGGGATCTAAAATGAGTCATAATGAGACCCGATGTATGCAATGTTCGGCCTCCACTGATTGACGCTTTATCGCCCCGTCTGTCTGTCAAGTGTCATTATTTCTCGGTGATGTCGCGATAGTGGTGTTGGTTTTGGTTTTTTTTTCCCCCTCCTACATGGCCAGATGTGACCAGAAAATTCAGACCGGTGTTGTTCAACACTAGTGATACGTCCAACGGCATTTCCCATTATCGTCAATAAGAAGTATGGCTCAAACACATCAACATCAAACTATTTAACATCATGGCGCTCTGGGCTAAGCACTCCTAAAGATATCGGCCGCCCCTGCAACGAATACACAGATCTTCCACGAAATGCCACTCCGTCATACCTCACTGTTGACTTCCCAACCGCATGTAGAATATCATCAACAGTGGAAATATCCTTATTGTCTCTGGTGAAACGAGGAGATGAATTGTGATTATCAAGCTGCGTTGACGTCGCCAGCGCGCCAAACGAGTTTGCTACTTCGACTGGGCTCAAGCTTACCACACAATGTCGGAGCCGCCACCATCCCCAAAGCTGCAATATCACGCAGCCCAAGGCAAGAGACATGAGAGCCAGAGCTGCCGCTAAGAAGCCGTAGTTGGATTGGTAGGTGAGTATATCGGCTGTCCGGTTGACGCTGAACGTCTGATGGACCCCGTCATCGTCGTCGGTGCTGTTGCGTGCGCTGGTGATGGCCGCACGGAAGAGAAAATCCTGCATCGCGTCGAGAACATACAGCGTCGGGTCAGACCATTGGAGACCACATTTATGGAGAATTGCCTGGTCATAGGCCGATTCGTCTGTCTGGAAGAAAATGTCACCGATGAACCGTCCCGTATGTCGGACGCGGTTGCCGGTATTTACCAGCGAGACGTTGGTCGTTAAAGTGTCGTAGACAAACCCATTGATTCCTTGAAGAGGACCAGCACCTTGACCGACTGTAGCTTTTGGCATGTCTCCCTCGGACACATATTTTTCGACCACAACTGGAGGGTCGAGCCGAGTCCTGTCTAGTGCAACAGTGCTGTTTTGAATCACAATCGGGTACTCCACGATGGCGGCTTCGATGCTGCAATTTCGCATATTCAGCGTTGCCGTGCATTCGCTGTCAACTGCTGAAGAGTAGACGACTAGCAAGTCCACAAACGGCGTGTTCGTTGCTGAGTTATACGAGAGCGTGGTGTTGATTGAAAAGATGTACGTGCCCCCGTTGTGCCCTGCCGTCAGGTCCAGACTCCTACTGGTAGAAGTACACTCATAGCTAATCCCCATGCCCTTTACACTTCCGTGGCATGTACCGTCGCAGTGAGAGCCAGAGCGATTCCCTGCAGCCGTCTGTGGGATGGTTGAGATCGTCTTATTCATCCACCAGTCTTGAATGGCAGAAAGCGAACCACGCGAGCCAATCATACTCGTTGGATTATAAACAGCGCCCATCCAGCCGTCGGGAATCAGTGTCTGCACATCCAAAGTCATATTGTCAAAAAAGGACGCCTGGCTAAGCGTGGTTTGGGTCGCCCGTTGCAGCAGAGAGTTGTGTGCCATTTGCGAAATGATGACTATCCACGCAACCAAAACGACTCTGCGCACCACAGCGCTCGATCGAAGAGCAGATAGATGCCATAAGGAAAGCCCGCGCTTCCAGATGCAGTGCAGGGTTTCTAGCGTCGCGCCTTCACAGGCACTCCGCCACCAGGTGATTGTAGTGCTCATCGTCAGAACAAAAGCAAGCATACCGCTCCAAATTGACGAGAGCAGTGCCAGTATCACCGCTGGACTGACGCGCCATGAATCAACTGCCTGGCCGTTGGATACAACTATGATCACCGCCACCGCCGTCTTACAGACCATCATTAGGACTATCATGATCAAGGTTGGCCATGGTGTGCGCTGGCGCTTTCGTCCTTCGAGTGAAGCGTACATGTTGACAGCGTAGTTGATTCCCAGCCCTTCCAAACCCGTATTCCATCATGAAACTGGGCCTGCCTTGTGGGGGTGAAATTATCTAGGCTGCTGAGCACATTAAAAAGGAACAGAAGAGTCGCATAACATTTGACAAAGTCCTTGTTAGTAGGATTGAGGGGGGGCCAAGGAATAACGTATTCTTCCTTTTACGAAATATTTTCAGCCACACACAACGTGGTGGAGGGGAGCCACGCGGTTTTACTGCTCTGTTTTGCGTCAGCCGCATTTTCAGCTGCAATATTAACGAGATTCTCAGACCTCCACTTTACCCCGGACGGGAATGGCACGCGCGAGATAGTCCAGCCTTTCTTGTCTGTCTGAAGGCATGACAAGGCCGTTGGTAGGCTGGTAGCAGTTGGCCAAGGGAGAATACGAGGATCTGCATCTTGTCCCGTCCCATTGGCGAAACTAGAAGAGACCGCGCCTTGGCTGGATTCAAACGGCAAAGATCGCCCGGGCACTTGGGCGCGATGGGCCGAAGCGAGATAACACAGGGGTAAGAATTGACCTGCAATCACCAGTGGTAGTACAGAGTATAAGCCTCGTCCTTTTGTTGTTGTTGGCCAAGGCAGCCAAAGCGTAAATGTGTGTACTTCAGCCCAAGCCGTTTCTTAGTTGAACCTCTTAAGGCTACCTGGTTGCAACTTGGCGTGCAGCCCTGTCTCGTGTCTGCCATTAACTTGGGGATATATCTGGACAATGCTGACCTCGTTGTTCGTCGTGTGAGTCAACTTTCTCACGTCCGTAAAACATCATTATTATGTATGCTGCAGAGTTTCTCGTTGCCGGCCTCGCGGGGGCCTGTATCGCCAACGCCGCATCGGATTTCGACAGGCGCGACGAGACGTGCTCTATTATAAGCCCCGATGGGTCGAAAAAGACACATTGTCGCTCCTGTCCAGGCCTCAGTTGCGAAGTTGTCACCTCTGTGTCGGTTGGAGACAAGGTAACCTTCAGCGGCTATGCGAGCGGAGACTGCTACGAGAATAACTGGTGAGTGCAAAAAATACGTCCGTCTGTCTTTAATGAGCGTCGCTAAGGGGTTTCATAGTACCTGGGACTTTTCTCCTAAACACAAGTGCTACGTGAATGGGTATTATACCAGTAGCAACTGCAACCACGGTAGGCACTTTCAATCCCGGGGTTGTCCCTAATATTTCCAGGTCTAATACCTTATAGAGCTTTTGTCTTCAATTATCATCTCTGCACCAAGCGCAGGACCAACAAGCCCAGCACCAACAAACTCTGGAGTAGACACTAGCTTTGGGCCGACGACAACATTCAACCCAGCAGCCACCGCGACGTCGGCCGCACCGGTGCAAAGCACACCCACTTCAGGATCGTCGAAAGGACTTGATGCTGGGGAGTCGACTGGCTTACGGTTTTTATTGCCCGCCGCTCTTTCTTTTATTTGGTATCATTAATGTTTGGTCGTGACAGGATCTGCCATGACTGAAAATTTTCATGTACCGATCAAAGAACTAAACATACAAGGATCAAGTCTAACTCCGGAAGACAAAGAAACCGCGCCAATCATTAAATAGTGCATGTGCACCCAGTCTATGTAAATAAAAACAGTCATTAATGAAGTAATACGCAAATCCCTGACCCAGTACTCCATTGAATATCGTAAAACTGCAAGACTGTGTGCGGCTACTGCTTCGGCGCGATATGTTTCATTGCTATAGGAATCAGCAACGGGACACTGATATACCTCAAAAGAGACTTACCAGCTATCATTGACCGGAACATCGATTTTTCATGGGGCACATCTCTTAGCGTCTCCGTGTCGCTCTGGAATGATGCGGCCGAGCTGGTGACTTTGGCTTCATTCTTCTTGATCCGAGAGTTGAGCACCATCGTTCTCTGGTCTAGCTCCGGAGAGGAGCGGAAGTTTGTGAACCCGTTGGGCATTGTTCAAAGATGCTTGCTGTTTAATTTTTTTTGAAGGAGGGTTTTTTTAAAAGAAGTAGTTTTCAAGGAGGAAGTTTCGGGGTGTAAGAACACAGGCGATGACTCAATCTTGGTTCCGGACCGGGAGCAAGATCAGATGAGGTGAAAAGAGATCCCATCTTTATATGCCGACGTCTGCCTAGGGCACTCCGACAGATCAAAGAACCCTCTCCTAGCAAACAAAGGCATCAAAGTGTACGTATACAGCCAGTCCGATGTATACACCCTCCAGGCCAATCACCGGCCGAGAATCGCCGGAGTGGGCCTACTCCGATCGGTTTGTCATCGACTTCTTACTCCGTCGGAGTTCTGTATCCTGACTTATTCATCAATCATGATTGTCATGACATTCGGAGTGCGTAGTATTATGCGCCGAACATGTCGTCAGCAGTCCGTCGGAATGGCCTGCTCAGCTCGTGCGAGCCCTGTCGAAAGTCCAAACTCCGGTGTGACCATGCGCTTCCGTGTAGCCGCTGTAGACGCAGGCGCAAGCCAGCCTTGTGCGTTTACCACCCAGCGCCCATGACCAGATTGCTGGACAATGATGCAGCAGAAGACCATCCGAGCTGCTCAAGCCTCAGTGAAGTGAAATCCAGCGGTAGCACCGATTTTACTTCTCCTCCAAGTCGCTCGTGGACCGGCCCTCTACAAACCCAGAACCAGAACAAGAACCAGCATGGCGAGCAGCCTCTGGGCGCAGCTGCAAGCGGCCCCCTGAGGGACAGATACATTGCCGACTGGAGCAAACGCGCAGCATTATTCCCCAACGCCGGAGTACTTGGTCCGACTAGCTATTCTGCTGTCTTTAGCGAAAGCGACGATGTCGCCCGTTCTTCTAACGTGACTAGCTCTCTCCGCGACCTGTCCAAGTCGCTTCGAAACAATCTACATGCCATCGATGACGGCCAGATTCAGCTTGGGGCGGAGTTGCTGCTTATTTTGTACGATGATTTTACCCTGTATGCACAGATGGCGACGACCAACTTTGACCAGTGTGAGGGGTATATTTTTGCTGTCCCGGTGCTCAAGCCGATTTTCGACTCCGTGTGGCGTATGCTAGAGGATGCCATTGAGGACCACTCCGATCCTCTCCCCAGCCTTCGGAAACTTTCCAAGAGCATCTTTGAGAACTCCTCGCAGCCGGTCGGTGTGGATTCGCAAACGACCCCGGAAGAGTTCTTCGGGTCAATGCCGCGGAAATGGGAGATCATCGGCCTGATGTTCTCCGTCATTGGCTCCAGCGCATGTCTCTTACCGCAGTCGGACCTGGCTGAACATGGTGCTGCCTCTCTAGATCGTAGAGGACTAGGTGTTGTATGTGTGTCGGCGGGCGACATATGCTTGAGATTCTGCGACAACTCCGGGGTCATATCGGAGCAACTCGCTTGGGTTCTCCTGGCGCATACTTCACTCCTTACCTTTTTGTATGGAGATCATGGTAGTATCCCTACTGCCTTTCATCTGCGTGTAATTCTCTGCTCAAATGGCTAATTCGATTATACAGACTACCGCCCGTGGAAAACGCTCGGCGATCTCGGCACCGTCGTGTTTGCTCTTGGCTTCCACCAGCAGGAAGCATTCGCACGACTCCCGCTGTTCCTCTCTGAACATCGCAAACGCCTCGTCATTGGGTCGTATGCTCTTGATAAAGAGCTGGCTACATTCCTGGGGAGGCCACCTCGCCTAAGCTGGCGCCACCTGGACATTGAACCTCCTCTCGATGTAGACTTTCGCGACATCATGGCCGCACCGCATGTACGAGAAGCAGCATTGGCCAAAGTTGACAGCGAGGGCTGGAATACCGAAGCAACCATATCCAATATTACGTACGCCAGAGTCATTCACAAAATGGGCCCGGTGCGAGAATTAGTGCTAGAGGTATCGCTGAATCCTAGGATTTATAATGATCTGGAACAGAGAATTTCGTCAGTTAAATTGTTCCTTGCGACGAGCTGTAATCACCATACTAATATTTAGATACAGAGAGATATCTGCCATGTCCAAGGAAATACGCAACCAGCTACCGCCGACGTTATGCTGGGATCGTGAACACTTGGAAGGGCTGGACCAGGATAGAGAAAAGGGCTATGTCACACTTGGCACGCACTTGAACTTTCTACACTGCGAATTCATTTTACAGAGAACACTTGTCAAGCGCAAGGGCAACGGGTCTGAGGCTTTGCTGAATATCGCGCATGAAATGCTTAGCGTCTTGCTGATTGCCATTTCCAACCGATCCCGCGACGGAAGGGATAACAACACCATGGCCTGGACGGTATATCCTCTCTTTCTTTCATTCATTTGTTCAGGATAATAATAACCAACCCTGCTAGATGTCCATATTCGGCCTCCCATCCGCCGGAGTGCTAGCCATTGAGCTTCTCCGGCAATCCCAAACCCCCGACCCAAACCCGTTGTTCCCTCGATCCGAAGTGATTCAGAACCTGAGCCGGTTTGCTGCAGACTTGGAATACGTGATATGGCCGCACGCGGGCAACTACGAGATCTGCCAACAGGCGCGTAAAGTGCTCCGGCATATTCTGGACCGCGTGCTGTCGGCACCGCCGGCCGTACCGGCTGCCACGTCGTCCAGCTCGGCCACAGAAATCGATTTTGCGCCGATGGACTGGCTGACGAGTGACGATGCAAGTACTTGGTTCAATCAGGACTCGGATTTTATGAAGTGGGTGGATAGTTTTGACTGGGGGCAGGAGCTGGGGAGATGACTGCACTGTAGTTGAATATACATGTAAATAATAGTCGGTAACGTTATGTACATGTATAATTACTAACAATCGATTGATATAACAAGTTGAGATGTGCACCAAACATGCATGTACAAGGACATACAATATTGTATATTGACAAACAAGAATCTACTATGTGATCGGCAGTCGTCTGTGTCTGATAGGCCCTAACCATGCCGTCGGGCCGGATACGAACCGCATAACCCGAGCAGGGATGATCATCCTCGAATTGCGGGCTTCAACTGCCGATTGGTTGTATGGCTTGTGAAGGTTCTGTCCTAACGATTGTTCCACTACTGCAATTAATGATGCCCGTGTTGGAAAGATAGATTTCGACTTCTGTAGAGTTTCGGGGTTCAATTTTAGGGTTATGTACTGCGAGATTACCGGAATGAATAAAATATTCACTGAAAAACACATTAAACATGTATATCAACAATCTAAAAGATCAATATAGTGTAAAGTTATAGATTGTAGTAATACATCCCATTTGGCGTATGTGAAAGCGAGGGCAGCTCCCTGATTTTTGTGACCTGCTTCGGAGTACCTTCACAATGAGCAAGATTGCTTACTCGATCAGCACAAAGTTTACCTGATTGGAGGGTGAGCAACACCGGGATGTAACTAACCGTGGCTTGAGTAATTGGCTATGAGTTGAAAGCCAAGACCTTTGCAAATCATAATATATTCTAGTCCGGTTTTTGTGGGTCGATGCGATTTCTTTTCATATGATTGTATGCAGACTCTTGAAGAATTTTCTTAGTGGCGTTACATGTAGATTGAAAGCTCAAAAAGCACCTGAAAAAATTGATATGAGGAGACCCTAAATATGCAGGTGAGCATGCAAGGTTATCAGGCTTCTAACGGCGTCTCTTGGCGAGAAATATAGTAATAAATCTTTGATATATACTCTAACATATCACCTGCGCGCGCAACTACAAAGAATCATCTTATTACAGTAATATTAAAACCATCACAAACGTGGAATTACCAATATTAGCGCAACAAGTAGTTTATAGTATTCAAATGTTTATTTGCCGATTCCTACTAGGTCATCGCAATATGTGCAAGCCATTACACAACCACAACCCCAACACAAACTTCGGACCGTTGCTCGGATCCATAGAAGGGTAGTAACAGTTATACCTTCCTGTTATGGTCATAAGAGGCGGAAGCGCTCGGCGTGCTGTAGAAGATGTGACCGGGATGCGTGCTGCAAGCTGGCGAGCATCGACATTGCTAACCCTCTGGCTGCATGATACCAAATGAAGCAGTATGCCAGACATGACGATCGTCGATACTATCTGAAATAAGTTGGCCTTGAAGAAAGGTCTTTTTGAAAAAAATTTCCGTTGCTTATATCAACATTGGCCTACCAGACTGCTACCAAAGACCGGGATTGACGACTGCCCAGAAAAAAAGGTCCCACCACCGGACAACTCACCATCGCACATGTCACGATGAAGGAAGGTTAAATTTTATTGGCCTCATGCGAGATATGCACGTCGATAAACATATACATGGAATTTTTAGTGTCGGCAAGTCAAGCCGATGTAACAACGTCGCATGCAGTCGTCCATGCCAGACTGTTAGAAAGTACGAAATTTTGCCAAAATTCAAAAGTATCGAGAACGAATATTCTCACTTTTGTCTTTCTACGTAAGAAACCTTCTTCTGTTGTCATTTATACCAAATAGGCATGTAATGCCGGCAAGACTGACACCGATTCTCGCCGGGTAGACAGATCGGCAGGGTGATCGACACCCGCAACGGCTTTAGTGCCTAGGTCGGATTATCGGGCTACGAGACCGACTGGTGTGAGGGCGGAGTGGGATGTAAAGGCTGACAGTTGCGATATGGGTGAGACGGATTCCGTTCTATATTGGGAGGGGGTCCGTGGGTTAACAAGACGATCCTCACGCTGCATGGCCCGATTTTCCCATTGGCCGGTGCCTTAGCACAATGATCATCAAACGATGTAGATTTAGTGTGGATTCATCCTGTCGATCATCTGAGACCTGGAAATAAACCAGTATATTTCTGGAGGCATCGTCGACACAGCGGCCATTCGCCATGCTCGGAGAGACAGTTCAGACGCAGGGACACAGAGACGCGTGGCTGGCCTCTACACTGCCACCGACATATGAGCTCAGAGGATAGACGCCCTTTTTTCCCATTTCAATCAGCTAGAACCACTACGGCGCCACCTATGAGTCCTAAAATTTCGACCCGTGGTCTTATCGGGCCTTGGCACGGTAATGAGCGTCGTATCAGGACTTTTCCATGCCGGTCCTGTCCTTGGGATGGTGCATGTCAGCCACCTGCAGTTTTGAATACTCCCCAATAGTGCGTCTGGCCAAAGGGGCACATCCTGCACGACAGGGGATGCTCGCTAATACCAGATTTACATGCCCACATACCACAATTAGAAACACTTTTCTTCATGTCGCAATAATTAGGCAGCCACTCGCAGCAACACGTTAAGTTTAACACATTTATATTGGACATTTCTTATCTGTGCATGCCAAGAGCTAGGGAGAACTGGAAACGCTTTTATCAAGACGTATCCACGCCGACTGAGTCGATTATTGCTTGTTGAACATACGTTTTCTCTGTCAAGCACCCTCTCTGGATTCGTTTATCGACGCTCATCAACTTCGTCGACGTATGATGGATACTTCTCCGGTTTCGCAAGGGTTGCAAGATACCAGAATTGGGACAAGTTCTCCTTCTGGGTGGTCGACAGATAAATTGCCAACTGCAGTTGGGACCGAAGTCACTGAATCAAGACCATCGTCAGGCCCGGTCGAGTCGCCAGCAAACGATTCTAAGCCTTCAGAGAATATCCCATTTCATATCCTTCATAAGAAACAAAAATGGCTACTTGTCTACCTCGTCTCACTAGCTGCCATGTTTTCGCCACTGTCCTCCAACATCTACTTCCCGGCCATTGACACCATTGCTACCGACCTTCACACCAACACGTCCCTCGTTGCTTTGACTGTTACCGTCTACATGGTTGTCCAAGGAATTGCCCCATCATTCTGGGGCCCGTGGTCAGACCTGTACGGTCGTCGTGTCATTTTTATCAGCACAGTGGCTGTGTACGTTGCTGCCAACCTGGCACTTGCTTTTACCGTCAACTACCCTATGCTGCTTGTTCTCCGAGGCGTGCAAGCCGCGGGAAGTGCCGCTACCATAAGTATTGGCACAGGTGTTATTTCCGATATTGCTGAACCCAGTGAGAGTATGAATGCCACGTCCATTCCAACTAACCATCAAGCATACTGACAACACTAGGGGGTGGTTTTGTCGGAACGAATAGCGGTATCCGGATGATTGGTCAGGCTCTAGGACCTGTTCTCGGCGGTATATTGAATGGTATCTGGGGATTCCGAAGCATATTTTGGTTTCTATTCGCGTTGAGCGTTCTTGTTATGGCGATATTGCTAGTTTGTTTACCGGAAACACATCGCCAGATAGCCGGTAATGGAAGTATTCCCTTGCAGGGAGTCCACAAGCCTTTCATGTACTGGCTGATACCAACCCCGAAGGAATGGACTGGAAATCCCGCACCGCCAGCTGCGCGAAGACCGTTGTCGGCGTCCTTCAAATCTGTCCTCACACCGTTCAAACAACTTTTGGAAAAGGATATACTGGCTCTACTTGCGTGGGGGGCGTTGGTATATGCCGTTTGGAGCATGGTCACGTCCTCAACAACCACAGTACTCAAACGGGAGTTCCCTAGTCTTACAGACGTAGAATTGGGTCTCTGTTTCCTTCCGAATGGATTTGGTTGCGTCCTAGGCTCGATTCTCACAGGCAAACTCATGGACCACAATTTTAGAATAGTGGAAAAGCACTATCGGCGGAAATACCAGATCCCGGACGATGTCAAAATCAAGGGCGATCAATGTTTCCCATACGAGCGGGCCCGCCTGTCACCCATGCCTTACCTCTCCGGAGTGTTCATTATCGTGACAGCCCTGTACGGGGCAAGCTACGAGCTCAACGACGTCAACAGGAAGGCAGTGGCCAATCTGATCATTTCGCTAGTGCTCCAGTTCATGGTCGCGTTCACGGCCACAGCCATATTCAGCATCAACTCGGCTATGATGGTGGATTGCTTTCCGTCAAAAGGGGCTGGAGCGACGGCAGTTAACAACCTAGCAAGATGCAGCCTTGGCGCGGTGGGTGTGAGTGTTGTGCAACCGATGATCAATGCAATCCGGATTCGCAATACCTTTGTTATTCTCGCAGCTATTGTTGCGCTGTGTAGCCCCCTGGTATGGGTGGAATGGAAGTGGGGAGAGAAGTGGAGGACGGATAGGGAGAAGAGAAAGGAGAAGAGCATAGAGCTTTAGACTAGGGAATACCTTGGATGCAAGGAGAGGATCCGTAGTGATCTCACTACTGTTTCACCCCCTGATACGATTACGGAACATAGACATAGAGATAGAATTGGATAAATAAAATTAAAATGGGACTTTTTTTATATTTTCATTAGACACGAAACTATTGCATTATCTTGAATGGACATGTTACACGATACCGGGAGGGCCAGTGCCAAATGTTGGTACTGGCATCAATTGATACACCGTTTCGCATCACGAGTATGTTTCCTAAAAAGGCCGCATGGAGCCACTATAATACACAAGCCTCTATGCTCTGTAGCTAGTCACAATTTTAACTTTTACGTTTAAATGTAGAATATAAATATGCTCTGTGCATATACAGAACAGATGACAAATAACAGGAATCAAGTACAGGGAACCAAATAGAATCCCCCTTTGGTTTAAGACTGGCCGATAGATCAACCTCGCGTAGTAAGCGCCTTACAAGGAGATACGTAGTACGTACGATCAGATCATCATAGGATTCCTCATTTTGAGCCAATTCATCCGGCCTCTTCAGGGGCGGTTGATAGATCCACATTTCAGGGTTTAGGCAACAGCATTTCCAACCTTATGTAACATTTTCAAGAGCGACGAAATTGGAGCGTGGAGCGAAGAGTGTCTGTGCGATTATCAGGGTCTGTATTTAATTCGGCCGGGTTACATTGCAGACTGCATTGCCGATTCAGGCTACCTGCTCGGCGCTTATCAAGAGGGATTGTCACCATGTGTTAGTTCTTGATACCAGAGATGATGTGCTTAGGTTGTGACAAAATCCAGTTATGTTATTTCCTAGTTTCCTTGACTTATTGAAATCACAGATCTCTCTAAATTTTAGTGTACAATTACTAGCATAGCTATTATTATCCTCCAGACAATTTATGCACCGTTCCTATCCACCCCTGAAATTCTTCATATTCTATTCCCCTCACCGTAATGGGCGTTGGCTGCTACCGGTCTCGCTTCTGTGGAGGTTGTTCATCTCTATCGCATTCTGCTGAGCCATACATTGAATATTATAAGCACCGTGTTCTAGGTCGCCTTCATTGCCAATTTCATCGTTTCCAGCCCGCACATAGCTCAAATGACCAACAGATATCCCAAAGGCTGTATCTACACTCCTCGGCGCCCATGACCGTCCACCGCCGCGGGTTATGGGTAGGTGATACCATCGAAAGCCAAAATACCCACAGACCGACCCTGTTATGGAACTGATGATCACGTCAAAGCCATGGTGTTTTCCGTCAGAGAATCGTGTGGAAGCAATGTATATGGCCGCTCCGAAGGGGATCAATACCAAGGCAACGAGATACAAAGGAGCTGCCGCATTCTGCTTTCGAATTCCTTCGGTTTCGTCAAAAGGAACCCCGTGCTCATGGGTCTTATTTCGACGTGATGGTGCCGGTGTGAGAAAGGGAATTCCAACGGAAAACTTCGTGGCTAAGAAAAGGGTCAAGTACAGGAGTCCTGAAAAGGCGACTGTATAGGGTTAGACATAAACTCATTAAAATACTGTGGATAAGAGTTCACTTGCTGTTGCAATGACCACTGGGGAAGCTCCGAAAGCCATCTTCAAACTCCTTGATCCCGAAACCACCCCCATCCTTGGATCGGCATATCTCCCAGCTCACAAGAACAGATCCTGCAGGGTCAAAGCCCTCCGTAGCGTACTTGGTTTGGCTGCTGCTATCGGGATTGCACCGTGCTAGAAAGTCGGGACGAGGCTTTCCAATCAGGTTTTTCACCGCTTGGGCAAAGAAGAATGCTGCCACAACCGAAAGCCCAAGTCCTAGCCACCCAGAAAACCAATCCCATAGTTCACGTCTCCAGATTTGACGACGGAGGTGTGCTGAAGCACGCTGGGTACGCCATGCCCCGATGGCACAACATACAAACGCAATGATCGCTGCTGGGAGCACCACACATACGATTCCGGCAAGTGTGATGGAGATCGTGTCGTTTTTGTACGGCAATGATATTGACAAGTCCGAAAGAGAAAACGGTGGCTTCTGGGGCTTCACAGAGTTGAGGCCCGCTGAAATTGCAGCAAACACTCTAATACACACGACGTGATTAGCTCGATTGTAACGACGAAATAAATTGAGTCTTACAATATAACGACCCAGTCCAATATATAAGAAAACAGGATTCTCTTAGAAATAGCCATGGTGCCAAGGGGTCGACCTTTGACCGGATAGAACCTATTATACCACTTAAAGCAAAACGCTTTTGTATTGATAAACAGTTGGCGTCCTTGGGGAAGAAAGAAAAATCTCCACCGAGGCGAATTATATATAAGGGAAAATGACACTGTACTGAGCCACTCGTTTTATTAGTTCCATAGGCTTACTTAGAAGTAGATAGCCCTCTTGGGTTTAATAACGCTCTTTGTTATGCCCCGAGTGCTTTGTCTACCGAGCTTACAGACACTTGTGGGGAATTTTATTTTCTCTTTCTGCAGATACTAGCCTGAAACTCTGCACGTACTTACCGGGTTTCGCTTTTAATTTTTTACATCGCGTTTCATATGTTCAACCAATCCAAAGGGTCGTTCATTGTAATCAGAATACCGAAGCGCTCTTGCCGACCGTGCTGTCACCTCCACAGCTCCTATCGGCTAATGCATGTACAGGACGAATTTAGTCCGACTCGGCGCGGCATACCGTGATGGGATGAGCGCTGCGGTAAGACCCCGGGGCTGGTGGATCAAATATCGTGGACTGCAGCTGCTGGACGTGGAATTCGACTGGCTAATTAGTAATATTAGAAGGAGTAAACATGTGAGGTCTTAGGATTTGTACCAATTTTGAATTGAATCGATTGATATTTGTGTTTGAAGGTTGCTATATTAGCACCATATTTAGGTTAGGGTTAGACTCTGTCCTTCTACATGCAATTCGGAATAGTTTGAGGTTATCTGTTTTTTGACATTTGGACTCTTACCAAGACATTATACTCCGTATTATTATATCCTATATTAAAGTCAGATGAACTTTGGTGCATAAAGACAATGTCTCCATCACGTTCCACCAGCGGACAGTATAACATGTGTAATACTAGCCTTGATGATGCAGTATAAATCCAGAGTCTAATTACTTATGACTCGCCTCGCTTACCGCCCACTCCACAAGTGCTATTATTGAAAAGCTAAGCCTCATTGTTGGTGGGGCCATCTGATTCTGTCTGTCCTCGTACTCCTCGTACAGAGTACGTAGTCATCCAAGGCACGCAATTACTCCATTTGGTCTCACGAAGGGTCTTTGACAGCGAAATATAGTTTTTCTTTCTTTTTTTCTCCTTTTTTTTAAAAAAAATTACACTTCAAATGTTCTTTTTTTAACGCGTCAGCTCGGTCATATCCCTACAATTTGGGCTTTATCTAAATACAAGTTTTAGGGTTCACGGATACCGCTCCACAGCGAGATCCGAATCTTTCAATCCGTGCATCAATACAATAGCTTCTCCTTAAAAGGCTACGTTAGCGAAACAATAATTACACACAATGTGTACAATCTGCTCTGCTCGTATTCCTAAATCAAATTTTCTCAAAATCTCTTTGATTATAATACGGGTCCGATCACGAGGTGGGAAGAGGGAAATATTGCTGCCTAATTTGCTTTCCACAATACCTCCCCACATGAGTATATGACTGCGTATAACTACCAATCAAGGGGGTTGAATATGTATGTAGTAATAGATAATGCTGTAGCCCCTATGGCCATTCCAGCCGCCGCTCATCCTGACTCCAGTGACGAGGCGTCTTGGCGAAGTGTGACTATGTCCGAAGATCTAATACCGTACATGGCACGGATCTCATTTGTATTTTATGGAAGATGGGTACGTCAACACAAGCCTCGAATCTGACGTGGCTTTCTGACGATCCTTGTGTTTGTCCAGTAAACATTGACCAATAGCACAGCCGAGGATGGTTCTAAGCTTAATGAAAGAAAACCGCTCCAGTTGGGAAACTTCTTTTAGCGCATGGCTGGAAACGACATGGGCCATCAAAACTTTGCACTCATTTCAACGTTAAATATCTCACAATACCATTCTAATGATTACCATTTACGTTTCTCCTTTCTCATTATCACGAAAGAATATCGATATCGAGTTTGGAAATCATGTCTTCTGATCGAGAGGTTGTCCTCCAAACCATAACGGAACCAAACCTAGGTGACGAGGGCCATGATTGCGAGAGCCTGCTCGTCAATATTAATGACTCATACGAATGCATGACTAAAAAGCAGAAATATACGCTGGCTGCTTGGCTGGAGTGGATTGTTTCTACATGGAAAGAACAACCTGAGAATTGCAATACTTGGCCTTTGTCTCACATCAGGATAGTCTTTCAAGGCTTGAAACGCGCATTATGGGGGCTGGTGATTGTACTGTGAGTATGCAGTGGTTCTAGTTGCTCCTACCACTTGATCAGCACTAACTAGGGCCGTATAATTAGAGGACTACTCAATGCGGCCTCCCTTTGTTGGCGTGAAGTTGTCTTTCTCTTTCCTGACGATTTCGACTACCGCCTCGATGCGTGGGACTCTTCTAGTTCACGCCTTTCCATTTTCTCGCACTGGACTACGGATGGAACTCCCATCAGTAAATGCCATTCACACAATGACTATTGGCGGAAAGTCCCTCTATACTCTGCTCTTCGCGCAGGGTGTATTAGCGTTGGAGTAGATCTGTGGCTTGCCAATGGGGACCTTGTTGTTAGCCACAATCCGCCAGGCCGTGAGCACAAAGTTACCCTAGACAACCTCTACCTGAAGCCGTTGCTATGGATGCTCCAACAGCACAACACTGGTTCTGGACAACCTGACAAGCGTGGTCAAGATAAAATCCCACTAGCCGGGGTATTTTCCAACGACCCATCTCAAACCATGACCTTAGTTCTCGATTTCAAGTCTAATGGTGATGAATTGTTGCCATATGTCATGAGCCATTTGCAACCCTTGCGAGACGCGGGTTACCTTACTTATTTCAATGGGCGAAACGTTACCCAGAGACCAATAACTGTCGTTGCCTCCGGGAATATAAAGCTCCACAAAATTACTTCCAATCATACTTATCGCGACATATTTTTCGACGCTCCTCTAGATAAGTTGGATACTATATTGTCAACTGATCAGCAGACATCCATTCATTACAACACTTCTGATAGTTACTACGCCTCAGTAGACTTCAGCAAAACTGTGGGTGAGCTCCGGCGCAATCAGTTTTCTCAAAGGCAATTGGCCTTGATTCGCAACCAAATAGGAACTGCTCATAAGCATGGCCTCAAAGCAAGATACACGGGAACACCCACCTGGCCCCGAGGTTTAAGGAATCATGTGTGGCATATTCTAGTGCGGGAAGGGGTGGATATTATTGACGTGGAAGACTTGAGAGAGGGGACAAGACAGGATTGGCGTAAACATCAAAGCTGGCTCCTTTGACGCGGTCAATATATCGAAATGCTTTTTGGTAGCACTTGAGGCGCTCTTGAGTTAGTTTTAACCACCCATGTGGTATTCCTTATTCCCTTTTGACACAGTGTTGTGAGCTACGATACATGTAATATAAGTTGATGTAAGAATTCAGTCTGCATATTCTCAATCCCTGTGTCTTTTCGCCCCAATTTTTGAATGGTTTTAAAGTCTAAAATGTTGGGAACATCTACCAGTTTGCATGTGAATGCTCTTGATGATATAATCAGAATTCCCAGGAACTCCCCCCGCACCCAAACTGTCTTCCCCCACAGATCATATCCCCATCCCGGACGGCGATCCCCCCAACCATTATCTCCTCTAGCACGTGAAAACACTCGATTACACCCCAAATCACAGACAAAAATCATTCTCGCCTAGGCTACGGTTTACTAGCACGTGAATTACTTCCCCCACCCCTTTCCAGGCAGAATGACAAACTGCAATTCATACGAACATTTAACAGCTGTGCTAAAAATCAGTCGACGTTTGAAAGTCCTGGTATCCAAGCATATATCTCGAAACAGCACACACCCTGATAGTTGCATAGTGTCAGCTAAACTAACTATATGCCTATTGGTCGCGCCTTCTGAGTTCCCAATTCAAGCCATCTCTAAAAACCAAAATGACCCTGGTCTGGATTGAAGAGGTCGCAGTGGCCAATCTGGCTGCTCTAGCGGCCGGTAGCCTTCTTGCATACGCTGGCGTATTTCCAAATATTGACTACAGACTGGTTCTGCTGGGAACTATGGGAATCGCATTTATATTGCAGATGGTGTACGATTTTGTCATTTTCCCATATATGCTCAGCTCAATGAAGCATCTCCCGAAAGTCAAAGTATGTTTTAATTGTCTTATTTTCATTTATTTATGCCGTTTTCCCACTTTATTATAGATAAACTTCAACTGAGGTGGTGAAAATGTAGGGTCGCCTTAACGTGGTAAAAACACTGTTCGAAACTCCTCGGGGAAAGTCAGCGCTTCACTGGCTTCGCACAGTTCCCAATGACGGCCTGATCGCCTTTGACTACTTGCCCAAACAGACATATCTTATGGCTACAAATCATCAAGCTCTGTTAGATATCATGAGCACTCGGACATATGATTTTGAAAAGCCTTGGCGATTCAGGGACTTCCTAGCTCGCATAATTGGCTTCGGTCTGATTTTGTCTGAAGGAGATCCACACAAAGCCCAAAGAAAGGCAGTAAATCCTTCCTTCAATGTCAAGAATATCCGAGCCCTATACGGCTTGATGTGGGAAAAGACTAGCATCTTTCTCGACCAGCTAGAAACGGAAATTCGTAATAATCCAGTGAAGACTATTCACGGAAAGGGTGAAATGGGCAGGGTTGAAATGACCGTGTGGGCTAGGTATGAAAGCTCTCAAAATATACACGTGTTGCTTCAAGTAATCTTTGCTAATACAAGTACTTTTCATCCACAGTCGTCTTACGCTTGATATCATCGGCCCAACAGCCATGGGTCGCGACTTCCAATCGCTAACGAGTGAGGAGAACCGAGTCGCTGATATATTCCTCAATATTTTGGAACCCACGTGGGAAAAGCTTTTTTTCCTATCGGTCAATTTTCTACTGCCTCAGTGGTTTACAACTAAAATTCCGTGGCATCTAAACAAGATGATCAACGATGATGTTGGCTACTTGCGATCGCTATGTCACGAAATTGTACAAGAGAAACGATTCTCCTTCAAAGGCAAGAATATCGAAAAGAGCCCACTGGAGACGGATATTCTCGGCACGATGATTGTCCGAGGGGAGTTTAGCGATAGCGAACTCGTTGATCAAATGCTTACATTTTTAGCAGCCGGCGTGGGTACCCCTTTTAATGCATACCGTCACTTTTAGCAAACTTTTGTTTTATTGAAGCTAACATATGGTTGTCCATTTTCCTGCCTAGCATGAAACAACAGCGGGAGCTTTGACAATGGCCTGCTGGATGCTATGTCTACACCCGCATGTTCAAACACGACTTCGAGAGGAGATTCGATTGCATATTCCCTCTGCCGACAGCTCAATTACTTGGGCAGACCTAGAATCCCTTCCAATTCTTAACGGAGTATGCCAAGAAATTCTTCGATTATGGCCCACTGTCCCAGTCACTATCCGTGAAGCTATGCGCGAGACAGAGGTTGCCGGAACCAGAATCCACAGAGGCACACGAATTATCCTCTGTCCATATGCCATTAATCGTAGTCCAGATTTCTGGGGTGAAACGGCCAATGAATTTATACCGGAACGCTGGATCGATGTCGACGAAAGTGGAAAGCAAACTGTCAACCATCATGGGGGTGCCTCAACGAATTTTGCTCAAATAACTTTTTTGCATGGCCAACGTTCTTGTATCGGAAAGGACTTTTCTCGTGCAGAACTTCGATGTGCTGTTGCTGGCGTTATAGGACGTTTTGCTATGGAAATGCAAGATCCTACAGGTGATATTACGCTTTCTGGTGCTGTGACTGTGAAGCCTATTGAAGGCTTGCACTTGAAGATGACCCGGGTGAGTGGGTGGTAAACAAAGACTCGTGTTGTCTGACCTTCAAATGTTAGGTTGAACTTTTTTATTTGTAGCATGACTTGTCCTCTCGTTAAGTATATTTTGGGTATCCAATGTTAGGGTTTCCTGTAAACTACATATGTAGCATATACATAAAAGCGATGTGCGGTTGCCTCTGCTGTGTATCGGGAGAAGTGATGTTTTCGCGTAGCGGAACCGCCGCTACTGCGGTGTGCAACCTGTCTGGACTGAAAGCTCTGCCTGAATAGTGCTCGCCTGTGTATTACTGGTGCTATTTTGACGGGTTTCTGCTTATTGTAGAGTTACTGATATTGGTGGATGTGGACCACATATTAAATACACCATCACAATAAATACTTACGAAAGACCATCGTACATACCGTAAAATATATATCAAAACACAACGTTTACAATTAGAGGCGTGTCGACAGCAAGGACAAAGTATACTGTTACAAGCTCACAAATCTAAAACAGCACAATATCTACCCACATCCCACCGTTGAATCTCACGCTCCGCCTTCTCTTTCTCCTCTTGCCTCGCCGATGTCTCGTCTACCGGCTGAGATCGCCGACGGTTTGCACGGGGCCGCCTTGGCGTCCCGCTTTCGCTGTCGGCAAACCTGACACTTACAAGCTGGATTGGAAAACTGCAATAAGAAAAGCTTAATTTAGAAAGCTGAAAGTGGTAGAGCGCGATACTCCATGGAGAAAGCTCAAATAGTCGCTGATTGGAAGGACCCCAAGAGGAACGATATGAGATCTGGTACGAAGTAGTTAGTTTAGTGCATGTCGTCATGATAGCCTGTCGGCGGATTTCTATCAAGTCAAGAGAGTCATGTGTCTGTCTGACTGCCGATAGTCGCATTTATGTTTGCTGCTCGTCTATTGGTGTCATTTCTACCGGCCGGCGAGTTCTTGCTTCAATATATCGATGATTTAGGGCTGATTGCCACAAATGCTCCGATGGAGATAACCGTAGTTCGTTTGGTGATAGTAGAGAGGAGATCGAATAAATCCCCGTTTCCGCCTAAAAACCCCGATGCTTTGGATATTTCTTTCGAACTCCTCTTGTTCGAAGGAATCTTTTGTATTAGTTGCTCGATTGAAAGGGCTAAACAGCGAAAAGCACCAAATGGAGGTTATACCTGTGCTTCAAGAAGCTCTCGCTTCGGTTCCGTACGGCGACAACTTGATCGCCCAACCCTATCTTTTGGCAACAGGCAGCGGCGTTCTGTCACATTTACTTTACTTTATTCATGGAATCAAAGACACCAAAGGTTTGGAGATTGCACTGACGCTATTCACGCTACAATGCTTCCTCGTCATCACTATTTTCGCCTACACACAATCCGTGGTGTCCACATTTTGGACGGCCGGATACATTGATGTCGCCTATTTGACTGGCTTGTACACTAGTATGACAATCTATCGAGTGTTCTTTCACAGGTTGGGTCGCTTCCCGGGTCCGTTCATGGCCAAAATTTCCAAGACTGGATACGGATTCTACATGGCACGTAACTCCCAATATCATGTGGAACTATTGAAAATGCACCGCAAGTACGGCGATATTGTCCGTCTTGGTAAGCTTAGAGGCCGTTTTCAAGTAGATTTGATCTTTTGATTGTCTGACAATGATCTTGAAAAACTCAGGTCCCAATGAACTTTCGATCATCGACGTCGGTATCCTTCATGAGACACATTCGCCGCATTCGAAATGTGAAAAGGGAACGCTTTATTGGATCGTCAAAAACAGTGTTGCCACAATCGAGGATAGGAATGCCCACAAGATCAGGAGAAGGGCATGGGACCAAGCCTTCACCGGAAAGGGTAAATCCAGCTTGTTCCTTTTTGCTCTAATATGGACGATACTGACATCTATTTAACCAGCCCTGGCCGGATACGAAGTCCAAACCAAGTCGACCCTGCGAGACTGGTTCGAGGTTCTCGATAGAAAATCCAAAACACCGCTTGATGTCTCACTGTACTCCATCCTAATCGCCTTTGATAACGTCGGCAGAATTGGCTATTCACGTGAGTGGGGAGTGGTCAAAGCTGGAAAAGAGGACCGAATGCTCGAACTACTGGGGGCTTCATTTAAGCCGATGGGAAAAATGGGACGGGTTACTTGGCCATTAGCGATCGGTGCTCGATTAAATGTGTCCAAAGAGCTGATCGAATTTGATCACCTGGCAAACACAGTCATGGATGAAAGAGAGTCGGTGAGTACTAGGTCTTGGAACTCAACCTATTTGTTTTCTTCTAACTAAGATACCCCGTTAGCTAGGCGGAAAAGGTGACATTGCAGAGCATATCTTAAATTCTCACGCTGGAGAGATTGGTGACCACAACGAAACAATTCCCCATCTTGAATCCCAAGCCCTACTCATGGCGGCCACGTAAGGAATTTTATCTTACCATTTACTTCATAACTCTCATTGACAATGAACAGGGACTCTGTCGCGAACGCACTCGCATGGGCATTTTACTACCTCGGCAAGGATGAAAAGCTGCGACTAAAGCTAAGAGATGCTTTAGCTCCAATCTATGAACAGGGCAATGGAGAGGTCACCCACTCTGCTCTCGCACAGGTGAAATACTTGAATGCCCTCATCAACGAAACCCTCCGAATGAACAACTCGGTTACAACCGGTGGGCCTAGAATCACGCCAAAGGAGGGTCTGCGAGTTGGCGATATCTACATCCCCGGAACCGTCAACTTTATTACTCCCCACCATATCATCCACCGAAGTAAGATTATTTCTTCCAGTTAGATCTAATACATATAAGATGCTCACATATTTGAAATGGCAGGTGCATCGAACTTTGTGCAGCCAGATGACTTCATCCCCGAACGTTGGTTGACACGGCCGGACCTGATTACAAACGAAAAGGCCTTTGCGCCGTTCCTTCTTGGGCCATTTGGCTGTGTGGGAAAACAACTCGCGTTGATGGAACTACGCATGATCTTGGCAGAGACTGTGTGGAACTACGATTTCCAGTTTGCTCCGGGCGAGGATGGCAGCACAATCCAGAACGAAAGCATAGACATGATCATTCTCCGCGCCGCACCACTATTCATCAACTTCACCAAGCGGCACGTTTAGAGCATTAGCGTGCTTTCTGACCGGTGTGGCCCGCCCGTCAGCGAATCGTCGACTCATAGCGTGTTACCTTCCTTGGAAATCGTGGTGTCTCTGTTGTTGGTCGGAACCAGGGTGCTTTCTGAACACGAAAGTCCGTCGAAGGATCTGGGGTCGCCATCTTGTGTTGATCGGTGAATGCTGTTCGTGTCACCAGCGATCCAACACAACTCCTGCAATAACGATGGCTGTTGACTGTTGTTGAGTGTTGCATGCCAAAGCCCAGAGACTGGAGTCGAGGCAAAGACAGGATTCACAGCCAATCCGCAACACAAGCAGAACTAAGCTTGGAGTAGTTACAGAAATATTCGGACTTCCTTCACCTCTTTATACACTCTTCTTTTTTGGGCCAATTATCTAGATAATAGTTATTTTATGCCAATCTTTATATTCCTAGATTATATTTTAAGGGTGAGCATAAAGCGGCGTGAACCTGAGCCGCCTAGCGTCGCACATAAATGTTATAAGGTAATGACTACATCATGAGATTCATCGACAACTTGTTTCTATCAAGGGTACAATAAATAAAATTTTCACTGAAAAAATCCAAGGTTATCAATGATACTCGTAATATCTATACTACCATAGTTTGCCAAATAAGTAACATCGCAGCTAAATACAGGTATGAGTGCCAGTAACTTCCTCCCAGTCACTGTACCATCTACTGCATTCCTTGTGGGTAGTTTTTAGCGACAAATTCTTCAAAGGTAGTCAGCTTTCCCTTGGCCACCTTGGTCGTCCAGTCCACCTTCTCCCGCGTGTCAGCTCCAAAATAGCCAAAATCTTGGATATACAACAGCATCTCAGCCAAGTTCTCAGCAGCAGCGGGCGGCAAGAATCTCTTGAACACATCTGGTGGTATTTGGTTATAGTTGACTGTCTTGCCTGTGACATCACTAATGATTTTCACCAATTCGTTGGTTGTGTATAGCGCTGTTGCCGCAGAGAGAGTTTTCCCTTCAAACTTTTCTGGTTCAGCCAAAATTGCAGCAACGAACTTTCCAGTTTCTGTGATGTCGATCATCGACCACGTCGTCTCCGGCGACACAATGTTTACCAGCGCGTATGTGCCGTCACCAGCAGGACGAGGGGACATGTCGCCGGTAAAATTCTGCATAAAGGTTCCGGGTGCAAAGAATGCGCTTTTGATCGGCAGATTGCGAATATACTGTTCGACTTCGTACTTAGAATCAAAATGGACTGCGTTTTTGTACTTCCCCTGGGACACCAAAGCAGGAGAGGAAAGAGTACTGTAGATCAGGTACTGAACGCCGGCCGCGACAGCTGCATCGGCAACAGTGCGGCCCTGGCGTACCTCTCGTTCCTTCGTCTGATCATCGTACGTAGTGGTCGTGACGGCGAAGACAGTGTGGGCACCTGCAAAGGCCTTCTTCAGAGAATCGACGTCATCTACGTCCGCTGCGACAACTTCCATGCCCTTGGACGCCAGCTTTTCAGATTCAGGCTTCTTCGGATCCCGGGTCAAGGCTCGCACAGAGTACTCCTTGGAAAGTGCCGGGTCATTGACAACAAAGTTGGCGACAGAACCGCCCTGGTTCCCGGTTGCGCCGAGGACAGCAAGGATTTTGCTCATCTTGGAGTGGCTTGAACAACGTATAGTATATTTGATTATGAGGGAAAGTTATGAAACGAAGAGTTATTCTTCCATCTTGTACCAAAAATGGTAGGATCTATCCTTATATAGTTTTTCACGGCTTTTCACATCGCCAGCTTGTTGTCGCTACAAAGCGGAGCTTTAGGTGGCGGACATGTAAAGCCGTGCCGTAAAGGCGAAGCTTAAGCCGGCTGCGAACCGGAACAGGCGCCCAGCTGGCCTCTCCAATCAGCGTGCAGAGATCGCTGTTGTATGTTGGGTTTTTACTGCAAACGTATGTTAGTGGTCCAATAATATTACATTATTTATGCTAGAATTATTTTGAACTCCGTAGACCGACAATAATGACAAGAAAATACAGAACGGACTGAATGACGTCATCGGCATGTGTGCCCTAATCCGGACACTAGTCAGGGTATTAATTCCGCTTGTATTCTTGTTATTTGGTCATTTATACTTCAAAAATTTGCTTACGTCGTATTGATGACTGAAGTGTTACTATCTTCAATTGACGCCTTTGAACATCCTATCGAAGCAGCATGATCAACCAGAGGCGCCAGACACACAGGTCACTCCCAAACTTGAAGGAGTATTCGCACATTGTACCTCCCCTTCACCAGTTGGTGAAACCACCGTATAACTCGATACCGTAATATCACAGGTTCCGTCTGATCCGCAGTCTAGATTTCCAGTCACAGGTTCATAAGCACTACTCGTAGTACCGCTGAAACTATCGAATACAATACTCGTCAAGTCGGCATCATTGCTGTATTCTTCACAATAGCTGGCATCTTCACCATAGCAGCTTTGTATTTGAATCGCGTAGTCACAGTTTTCCACGGTGAATCCGGTAAATGTCACATTTTTAACAGTGGAAAGCCCATGACTACCACCAGTTGGGTAAGTCTTAATACCGGCTGCTTTCGTTGAGTTTACCATAGTCGCATCCTTTACATAGACATTCTGCACAGTATCACTGCTGGATTTCCCCAGTGATCCCACAGATATACCGTGAGAGCCAATGCAGGTGATCGTATCAATCGTAACGTAGTTGGAACTGGGTTTAAAAGCCACGCAGTCGTCATCGTTTGTTACTTTGACATTGCTGATAGAGACATAAATACTTTCGCCAATGTCGAATCCGTCTGTGTTTTTTGGTAGATTATCCGAGTTTGACGTGGCATCCATTTCCAAATCGGAGAAGTCCACGTTGGTCGTGCCCCCTTTTATGGAGTTGAAAACATTAGGGGGGTTCTTCTGGCGAAAACCGCTGATAGTAATATCACTTCCTCCTGTTATGTACAGGAGAGTGGGTCGTGCGTAGCTACTGTCTGAAGCAAATAGATCCCATCTATAAAACCTTGTCAGTGCCGAGTCTCCTACATAAAAAAATACCAGCGTAAGTGAAACAAGGGAAGATGGTGACTTACGCATCCTGTCCATTGCCATCAATCACGCCAGATCCAGTCAATGAGCGTATTTGAAGACCATCGATATCCTCGACATTAATCATGGCTGTCTTTCCTTCCCAGTAATCAGTGTCACTAGAAAATTTAAGAAGGCCTTCGACTTGAAAATCGCATCCGGAGCAGCCGCTGAAGTCTAGGTATGTGTTCAAGTAGTAGGTTGTATCGGCGGGAATGACGATCGCTCCCCCGTTTCCGCATGACGATATAGCAGAGGCAATTGCCGGGGTGTCATCAATGGATGAGCTTCCTCCAGCAGTAGGGGTACACGCTGCCCTCGGCTCCAGAGCTGGACTAGAACCTTGTAGGACATTGGATGGGAGAGCACAGCTCATTCCCATGATAGATAGTAAGGAAACATATTTTAACATCGACATTTTTATTTTTCACGGTGAGAAACAATCCCATGAAAAATTTTATTTCCAATACTCAAGTCCCAACCAACTATCAGAAATAGGTCTCCTCACAGGTCGGTATCATTGTATAGTGAGTGCATCTACATCCACTTTGATAGGAGAATGGCATTTTGAGTGCACGGCATGGTTTTATAATACAAGACTCATAATTTGGTGCCAGGTATATCGATCCACGATTCACCGGGAAAATTGCTGTCATTAGCCAGCTGTTCGGGCTCTGAAACATGTGTATCAGCCAGCTATTCGTGGATATTCACCTCCGTTAGTGTCCGAGGTAAGTGGATCAGGACATGTTCCTTTAATCTTCAATTGCGGGGTCGCTCAATGATTTAAGCAGTCATGTGTACAATTATTTATTACGGCGTAGTATTGTTTTCGAGAAATCTTGGTTTGCGGATCGTCGTTGAGACTGGTGGAAACCTCTACGAAATCATATATCTTTTACGCTGGTGCGAGCTTACTCCGCGATAATATAAAACGAGACATCCTATTTGCTTGCGGATAAATTTAAGGGATAAAGATTATCCATTTAGGCAATTTTTAATTATAGATAGGTTTTTTTTGTTCGGTTTCACGTGAAAAAAGCGAAACCTTGAGGAAACTATTCACAATGAATATACCCATTTTTCCATCGGGCTAAGACTTGAACAGTAAAAACACCCTTCGGACTCCCCTATAATCTATTCCAATCCAGACATAAAGCAACCGTCAAGTACCAAAGTTCTGGTGCCGAGAAATTCCCATGTCGTTCCGTTTGGCATGTTTTCTTGGCCTCGTGGCAACGGCCACTTGCGTCCCAACTAGCAACGTCCAAAAAAGAACAACCAGAACGAGTGCCCCCTCGGGTTGTCTTACTGTCGGCACCAGTGGTACTTACAGTACTATTAATGATGCACTGACAGAACTTGCTTCTTCCACATCCACTGCATGCATTTACATTTCCGCGGGGACTTATGAAGAACAACTAACCATTGACTACGGAGGATCATTGACTCTCTACGGCGAGACTACCAACACTGGAACATACAAGGAAAACGCCGTGACTATTACCCATACTATCTCGTCATCTGAAGCGGGGTCGCTAGACTTGAGTTCTACTGTCAATGTCGTATCTGATGGATTCAGAATGTACAACATCAACGTAGTCAATGGATACGGAGAGGGGGTTCAGGCTGTCGCGTAAGTTTTATGCTCATACGTTATAAGATAAACATGAATAGAAGTGCATTTTAAGCTGATTTCCCATTACAACGTGTAGATTGACGGCCAATGCAAATGAGCTTGGCTTCTACGCATGTCAAATCTCGGGCTATCAGGATACTCTTTATGCGAAAGCGGGATACCAATACTACTCAAATTGCATGATAGAGGGTATGATGATGACTAGTCTTTTGTTGTTTGGGGTTTATCTCGCTAACAAATGCAAGGTGCCGATGACTACATCTTCGGTGATGCGTCAGCATGGTTCGGCGAATGTGACATAGTTTCTAATGGGAGTGGCTCAATCACCGCAAACTCACGTGAAAGTTCTAGTGACACATCATGGTACTGCTTCGACAATTGCAATGTCGATTCAGCCAGTGGTGTCTCTCTAGATGGCGATGTATATCTCGGTCGACCGTGGCGTGTCCTTGCTAGGGTAGTCTACCAGAACTCGGTACTTTCGGATATAGTTAACGCGAATGGATGGACTACGATGGCCGATGGAGCTACGCCGTTATATTACGAGTACAATAATTCCGGGGCAGGATCTGACACTTCTGAAAGATTGTATGAGTCGTCTATTTCGGCGGCTGTGGCGAAAACGACTGTTCTGGGTAGTAACTGGGGTGACTGGATTGACAACAGCTATTAAGTTGATATGTATTTCTAAATTTTATCATTGCTTATAGTTTTGTTTGAATTGTGGGGATTGGTATTAGCCATTCGAGATGGACGCGCCCGAAAAGCTTCATTCATTTCATTGGTAGTCTCGCAGTATGTCTCACATCATTTAGCACTGCTATTGTGATATGTTATAATGAACTGGTGAAGGCTGTATCAAAAAGCTATATGCACTTTAGTAGTCAATTTATGGTACAGGAGCCGACATGAGTTTATGGAAATATTAACAATAACTTGCACTTATTTTCAAAACACTCCTTTTCTATTTATTTCAAACTACGTACAGACTTGTTTAATTTTAAACATGCTAAAATAGACGATCACCCTCTCCGTACTATTCAATATGAACCTTCTTAATCTCAAGGTGTTCGGAATTCAGTTTCGGAATACTGACGATAAGAATTCCGTCTTCCATCCTGGCAGTAATGCCGTCGACATGAATCTGGCGTCGATTGACACGATTTCCTAGGTACAATTTATGCTCGAATTCCCCCTTGTGGTTCTGTCCCAATTCCTTGAAAGATGATCTATTTCCGCGTCGCTGTATTGCTCCTTTAATGTTGAGTTCGCATTTTCTCAGGTCTAAATCCACTGTGAGCCCCGCTTTGTTTGCACCGAATAGGGAAATGCAGACAAAAAACCTCATGGGTGTCTCAAATATGTTGAATTCAGGTCCGGTTTCGTCCGTTGCAGCATTTTCATCGTGTCCAAAGTAGTTCGTGGCCCCAAATTGACCCCAAGGTCCCATGCTATTATTCATAGGTCCGAAGCTGCCTGTAAACATTGGGTTTCCCCAGGATGGCAGTCTACCCCAGGAGCCAAAGTTACTCCAAGGACCTAAGGTACCCCACGGTCTAAATACTATTGACGGTCCAACGTTTCCCCATGGCCCAGACCAATTAGTCGGTCCAATTCCATACTGGCTACGCCGGCCAGGGTAGAATTCTCTTCCGCCGCGATTTTGATATCCGCCATATGCTCCTGCCCAAGGATTTGGGTGTTCGAAGAAGGGAGGCGCTTGTACAAAAGGTGTCGTTCGTGGTTCGTTTGTATTCTGATTCGTATTTGATTCTCGCTCTCGCGCAGTTGCTTTTCCGTCGGATTCTAGTTCTCGTTTATTATGTTGTGGACAGAAGTAGGCTTTGCGGGGGAACGGACCACCGAATGAAAACCCAGGGCACTGGTATTTGTCACCATTGGTGTCGTTTCGGTCACGGTCGTTGCAGTCAACAAACAAAGGATCAAAGGGGCCAGGTGCGGCCATGTTGCATGTAGGTGTAAAGTCCCAAAAGGCTCCGGCTTGATTGTTGAGTCGTGCATGTGCCATGGCACTGTTATACCAAGTTGAATATTTGTGCCAAATCCAAGGCGAATTTTAGTGCAAGAAGTTGTAGTGAATTACCTTAGGGTGAAGTTGATGTCTATTTTTTTTCAAAACCATAAAACCACCTAGGGAATTTATTTCTCTCTTAAAAGATAGCTAGCACGGGATATCTGAAATTCCGAATTGTAACAATCGATCATCGGGGTTTATTAAATCACGAACAAAATAACCAAGTTAAGAGGTACCTCTGTAATTTTATTTAAGAAATTAGTTACAAAATGGTATCTCATATGCCCTCGGGGAATATAAGATCCCGCTACCTTTTTGTTCGGGTTCTGCTAGAAGCCGAGGGTTGACGCACTCAACAGCCGCCCGACAAACATGGTGGTTATTATTTGAAAAAGAGATATGGCTGGAATAAGATATATAAACAAGGGTCTTATCTCTTACATAAGGTGCAATTTTTATCTACATGTAATGAGTATAGAGTGACCGTTGAACTATGCCTTTTAACATATCACGTATTAGTCGGCTCTCGCGGTCTGGAAGTGCAATTTTCAGGAAGCTCAAAGAGTCCCATGTAATGAAGGGTCTGATATAATTTTACTCGGAACTATATGTGACCTGACATCAGACGATGCGAGGTTGGTAGCATAAACTGGGTGTAATTGTAATGCATATTTATACAATGAGAATTTCACATGCTATTATAGAAGCGCCGTTATTGGTCCGATGGCCCCATTCTTAAGTGGGGGCGGTATCCGCTCAGCTTTGCTACTAAATTTAGCTGCGGCCAATGGGAGGCGGGCGGAGCTGATACCCCATGCAAAATATGGATCCTGATTGGCTGACTGACTCAGTGGCGTCCGATTACAGGCGCCGCATCCCAAATGACATGTGCCCAGCCTTCTCAGATCTGTAGTGGCTGGCAATATCAGATTCGACGAAATATGCAATTGATTGCCAGGGATGGGCATTCACTGTGCTACATGTTTCGGTATATTAAGGCCCGACGCGCCTCGAGCGTGTTCACTATTGGCTATGTCCAAATGGACGAATCCGCAGGCAATGCCCCCACTGCAATTTCATGTTCAGCGGGAGATCGTCGTCGTAATCCTTTCTCGTTTGTTGCTTTCTGCAAACAGCGGAACACTAAATGGGCTACTAAATGGGCTACTGCATGTGGTCTAGCTGTCGCAGTCACATGATGCATCGCGATTCATTGTTTGGGGTGACGGTGTCCTCCGCCCCCGAGTCTGCGATTTCATCCCCATGTGCTGCGTCTGGAAATCGCAACTCATGCCAGGCGCGTCCGTGGCCATCTAATCTTCCTGTTCATGCGTGGACGGTGGATTGATTGCCTGTCGTTTCTCTAACAATGGCCCCGATCTCAACGAAGGTCCTGCGTGCGGCCACAATCGCGATTTGTTTGCTTCTAGTTGTTACGCTATGGCACTTTCAAAGCAGCACTCTGCAACAACTGCCTCGCTTTAGCTATGGCAGCAGTACCGGTATCGCGTCTGGATCGTCCTCTTCGACTTCGACCGTCACCTCTGAAAACAGCAATAAAATTACCGACGACAACAACAATGCGGCCTCGGCGTCGCTCACGGCCGCGGCTGCTGGCACAGTCGACTGGTCCCGCTACGCATACGTCCAATATGTCACAAACACCGCCTATCTGTGCAATTCAGTCATGCTATTCGAAATCCTCCACCGATTGCAAAGCAAACCCGATCGGTTGCTGATGTACCCATCCGATTTCTCGGTAGATACCGAGGACGACTCGACCGAGAGCTACCTTCTTCGCAAAGCTCGCGATGAATATCAAGCGAAACTCATGCCTATAGAGGTCCAGAGTCGCATCTCTGGTGATCGTGAGTAGCCTTTCCTGGGTGTTTTCTTTTTTGTTGTTGTTCTTGGCATGTTCTTGGCATGTTCTATTGTTCTATTCTTCGGAACGTGGGACACTGACAGTGCGCAGCCACATGGGCGGAAAGTTACACAAAACTCCTTGCATTCAACCAAACTCAGTACGACCGAGTGCTAAGCTTGGATTCCGACTCGACTATTCTACAGGTGTGTACAAATACACTGCTCGTGGCACATAGCTGCCATCGTAAACCCATCTAACAAAACCCTTTTTAGCCAATGGACGAATTATTTTTGCTTCCATCGGCCCCAGTCGGAATGCCTCGCGCGTACTGGCTGGATTTTAAAGATCGTGTGCTCAGCTCGCAGCTGGTTCTCATCGAGCCATCGGAGTTTGAATTCAATCGCATTTCGGCTTCCATCGCCTCAGCCGGCTCGACCGAATACGATATGGAAATCGTCAATACCCTCTATAAAGACAGCTCATTCATTCTACCTCATCGACCTTACAATCTGGTCACGGGGGAGTTTCGATCGAAGAAGCATGCTGATTATCTGGGCAATTCAGAGGAATCATGGGACCCTGAAAAAGTCCTAAAGGAGGCAAAATTTTTGCACTTCTCGGACTGGCCTGTTCCCAAGGTATGCTTTTTGCCTCGCTGATTTTTGCCTCGCTGAGTACTCTTTTGATTTTTACTAATGGATTTTGCTACTGTACAGCCATGGATAGCTGCAAGTCCCTCTGTTATTCAAGAAAAGCAGCCCACGTGCGACTTGAACCCGGCAACTGGGCAAGAAGACGATTGTCGAGCACGTGATATCTGGCTGGGGGTCTACGAAGACTTTGCGAAGCGACGAAAGGTATGTCCAATGCCTGGCTTTTTACATGCGACAGGCCGAGGTGACTAACGCAGAGTGCAGAATGTGTGCGATCTGTCTGTCGAGCGAAAGGTAAAACGAAGTAGTCCTACGAACGACTCGCCTAAACAACCTAGTCGCTATGAATATATAGTTTGATTTTATTTTCCGGGAAATTTGGGTAGATATGCCATGTTTATTGTTCATAGAATATCTCAACGCTTTCTAGATTGAGATTGATTTGACGCGCTATCGGGCAGGAGTGAACAACATGTTTGTTGTTTTGTATATTTAGCAGCGATTTTGCATGTTTAAACGAAATCTATATACCACCATGTATTGTAAATAGACATTATGTCAACTACATCACCTACAGCACAGGCATGCGTTGAAATCTAGCATACGACTGGGCCGCTTCCGGTCCACTTTCGGGTCGAAAGGAGATCGATCTCTAACAACATTCCTCGTGCATAATAATACATAGGATCAATCCGCATTTGACAGCTTCGATTGTCTTCCTCCACAGTACTTACCAAGAGTTTAATGCATCGGACGCAAGTCGGAGACTCGGAGGCTAGAGTTGGATCGGCCCCCATCAGTGTGGATTATCATAGGCCGTGACAACAATGTTGGTCAAGACAATTGGCGGGCCTCCGGAAGATCTACTGGAATTCTCCCCGATGAGGGTTTAAGCCTTTCAGGGATCCAGGACCGGCTGCAACTAGACTCGTGCTACGGCAACATGCGGCTGATAGCCTGATACCTCATATTCAGCCCCCTCGATCAATCAGGCCTACCATCCTACGATGCCACGCCAGTACTATGGAGGAGAGATGGTCAAAATAAATGACTCGTGAATCGCGGTTCTTACCTTACGAGTGCCTTTGGATGTTATCTCTCGGCACGCAATACATATTGGCACCTGAGGTTGGTGAGTAAGTAAGATCAGCCAAGCCCTCAGAAGGCTTAGATGACAGCAGGCTCAGCGCGCTTAGAAGTCTAGGTCTAGAAATAGATGGTCATCATCCACTTGACTTGTATTACTATTCGCAAGAGCTAGGCCAAACTTTGCCAATCACCAAGCATACAATACTCCGACAAGTCCAAGACAGAGTAATGATCATCAATGGATGTCACCCAGCTGGCATCTCTTAGGCCTAGTGTCACAAATGGCCCCAACCCATCGACGCTTGTTCTCGGCCGTACTTTGTAGGGTAGTTATATAAGGTGTCGATCGCTGTAAAGGCTGGAATGCTAGTTGGTATTCACTTCTTAACATCGTTGTATAAACAATATCACAAAAAGGAAAAACGAAGAAATGTTTTCCAAATCTCTAAACATTCTAGCTGCCACTTTGGCATGCAGTTCTCTCTGCCAACCGGCCCTCTCCTTGCCAACCGTGGAAAAACGCGACAATGCTGCGACCCCGAGAAATGTCCTTTACGTCCAAACTTTTACCGACTCTAACGGCAACTTTTATAACCTGACAGATCTGGTCACCCAGTCAACCGGAATCACGCATGTTATCCTGGCATCCCTTCATCTGGACTCCCCGACCGAGCTTCACTTGAACGACAATGATATCACTTCATCGTACTGGGACCCCTTGTGGCCGATGGTCTCATCCCTGCAATCCGCGGGCGTTAAAGTCATGCTCATGATGGGTGGTGCTGCTGCAGGCAGCTGGGCCAACATTGCCAGTGACGTGAACAACCCCTCTATGTTTCCTGTTCCTCGTTTTCTTTTCTCTTTTTTTTGTTTGTGATGAAACTTGATCAAGTTACTGGATTTACATACTAATTTGTTTCCTTTTTCAATAGTTTAACTCTTACTACCCCCCAATCTTGAAGGTCCTCCAGGACCACAGCCTGGATGGCTTTGACTTTGATGTCGAGGAGGACGTCTCTCAGGATGCTCTCGTCCAGCTCGCCCAACAACTTGACTCCGATCTTGGTACCGACTTCATCATCACCGGCGCCCCAGTTGCATCCGCCATGTCCGGTGGAGGTAACTTGGACAACGTTGACTGGGCTTCTCTCGATGCTGCTGCTACGAGCTCCAACCGTCCCAACGGCAAGCTCTTCAACTGGTACAACACTCAGTTCTACGATGGCTGGGGTGATGCCAGCTCCACCGGCTCCTACGATTCTATTATCAGCGCTGGATGGGATGCTAGCCGTATTGTCTTGGGTGTTCTTACTTCCGGTGGTGAGGGCAGTGGTTACGATGATCTGTCGACTCTGTCGAGCACAATCTCCAGCCTGAAGTCCTCTTACTCTAACTTTGGTGGTGTTTCGGGCTGGGAATATGGTGGTGCTGGCTCCAGTGACAGCGATGACCCCAACCAGTGGGTTGCTGCTATTAGCGCTGCTTTGTCCTCCTAGATAACTACCTTACATATGACTAGACAATTTTTCCGCAGCTATATATAGTGTTATATTTTGGTATGGCACCAATTGACGGTTCATGTATATATTCTGTATACTTTGTCAATAAAACTATCCATAAATTGAAATTTTTTGATCTATGATATTTTGATGATTGAATTTCTCCGTAATAACTATATTCCTTATTTGCTGGGCATAATTAGTTTGTAGTTGGCGCTCAGTGCCCGCTCCGAATTTCCATTTTTCATATAATCTTGCATACTATTCATGACTTTTGGAGAGATGGTCTCTATTCTAATTGATTCCTTGTAAGACATAGACCTTAAGCAATTGTCAACCACATCTTTGATGAGTAGAATGGTTCTCTTCGATATCATGTCGCTGAATTGCTTCCAGTTTCTAGTTTATTTGTTAACGGAAAGTTGAAACCTCCAACAGCCATGTAGACTGGAGGAGTGAAATAAAGGTATAAGTTTTGAATGGTAGTTTCAATTGCTGGCTGATTGTTTTAGTTTCGTTAGGTATTAGTAATATATGCGGCTGTGAGAAGGATAATTTATCTTGTTATGATCTAAACTGTTCAAAATGTTTTTGAGGCACTGTCAATTGTTTTAATAATACTCATTTGTAGGGAAACTAACTCAGAAATTACTTACAGCCATAGAACTAACTAGTCGAATTATCCCAGTCCCTAGGAGATAAAGAAACAAACATGATAGTGACTTCAAACCCATAATCCAAAAACATTTGAAATCTTGAGAACCATAAGGTGAGCCTTTTTAATCATAATGCTTCAGAGTATGCTATTGTGGACAGGTGAGAATAAAAGTCCGAAAGAAAAATTGCAAAAATGAATCCTAAAACCAAAGGCATAGCCAGCCGGCATCTTAGGCATCACCTTTGCTTTAGACCCTATTGGTCCACAATATTAATGAGATAAACGAGTCAAAAACGAACATAATAGACCTCCTAATCCATGTCGGCACTAGGGAGCGAATAGTCGATTATTGATTTATATGGCAACTCAGGATAACAAAAGAAACAAGGCAGACAAAATGATTTGTATATTAACATTAGCCTCTAATAACATAGTAATAGGTCTCGATATAAACTTTCAAGTATCAATAAATGAAAGCAGACTGCTGAGGCTACCTAATATTATTGCCATGGTGACGGCTGCAATCATGAACAACTTTGGATGATGTGCCACATCACCATCACAGCACCCAACGGTGTGTCATATTCCTAGGAACAATGAAACTTCCACACCTCGACAACTAAAAGCAAAATTCCTCTAACCATCTGGAAAAAAATCTTCGTCAGTGGTTTCTTTTTGCTGCTCACGTCTTGACTAGATCAGGAGAAATCCACTCCCAAGCTGCTTCATATTGTGTTTGTGGAATATATTTCTTTGTTCGAGACTCTCGTTGATTTTATCATCTACTAACCCTTTTTTTATTTGAGCATAGTATACGAGATTCTTCAAATTAGAACTATAGTCTGCCCGACTTCAGCCTTATATCTATTGATCACCATGCCACCCCGTTCCCAACCATATACAGGCAGGGTTGTTCATGACCCTGGATGTACGATACGATACATACATAGACACTCATCCTCGCTGCAGCATGGCGAGTTTGACTACACTTACACAGCCCCTGTCCCCTCTGGCAGCCCGATGGCAGCCTTGTGGTCCACTCTAGCGCCACGTATAATTGGAAAGCTGAACTCGAGTCTAATTAACTGGGCTGCGGTAGAATGCTTTCAACGCCTCCACAAATATAAACATGGTTCTTGTCTCATGGGGGCGACTACCGTCATCATCACAGTTCGCGAGATGCCATCCAACCCGAGACAAATAGCCGATATGGCGGGAGAGGTCTGTCGAATGACTGACTGCCGTGTAGAACTTCAGTTCTGCAGCCTCAAGCTGGTAGACCCCACACAACAGACAGAGAATACTCTTAGCATCCCAGAGGTAGGATATCCTCCCGTGGGTAGTAAGGTGTCTCTCAATACAGGTCTTGAAAATCCCACTGAGACAACAGTGGGAGGAATATTACGCCTTGTGGGAAAGGACAGCAAAACGGATGAATATTTCGCCTTGACTTGCCGTCATAATATACCTAAATTTAAAGTCCATGATACCAATGATATGAATTTAGAACCTGACAAGAAACCACAGCCGTTGGAGTTGTCTTGAGGTTGAATACTAATTGATCCCGCATCATAGGAAATCCTCGCAAGCTAGTGAACACATATGAATCTGTTAGATGTGCATTCCCAAGCCAACTGTTACAGCATGAGTTCCTTTCCGACATTGTATCCGATATTCATCGCACGTGTTCGAAAATCCAACACTTGGAAATAGAATCCAAAGAAACCGAAAACCGCGAAGAACTTGGACGTTGGAAACACAGGCTTCTCCGCCTGAAGGAAAAGCGGTCCTCTATCCACAACATGGATTCGCACATTGGTTTCGTGGCTGCAACTTCAGAACTGCACGTCCATAATGGACATCATTTGGACTGGGCATTAATCACCCTTAGCGGACTTGAAAAACCACTACGGCCGGTAAACATGATCCCTAATATACAGGAACGATCTCAAATCCCAGTCCCACTATCAAAGGAGGTGCCAAGGTCTGCAAAATGGGATCGTCAAGTGTGACCGAAGGGGTGGTAAATACGGTGCCCAGCTACGTGCGGTTCGGGGAAACCGAACACACTATCCCTATCGCGGTGGAATGGGCAGTCATTCCAACTATGAAATACAAAAACTTCAGTGAGCCAGGAGATTCTGGAGTATGGGTAGTTGATCGTCTTGGAAATCATCTAGTGGGGATGGTCTTGGGCCGTAACAGTGGCCTTGGAGTCTCCTATGTGACACCTATCCGTGAAGTTATCGAAGACATTGAAAACCTCACGAACAAAACCGTTATTCTATCCTAATTTGGAAGAATATACGGAACTTTTCCTAAACCCCCCCCCCCCCCCCCCCCCCCTCCCCCTTTTCCCGGCCCTTCATGACAAGAAATTCACATCCAGAATTGCTTTGGTCTTGTGCTGGGACTTGTGTACTTAGTTCGAGATAGGACTAATAAACACCAAGTGAAACTTTGACTATTAGACGATATTGACTTCAACCTGGCTGATACTGCGGGGTTTGTCTACTATATTAATACGTAGGTTATCTATCATTGTTGCCCTGTTTACTTGTGCCTACTGTATTTATTTATGTTTCTACCTAACAGTAGAAAACACACCCCGTTGAGTTGTCCGGGCTCCGCTCGTGGTATGGGGCGCTGTAAGGATTTCTTTGGTAGTCTTTTAAATGAATGACACCGGCTAACGTTGATATTTTGCTGAGTGGCCCGATTAGGGCATGAAATCGTGTTGGTACCCGATTTGGAAATGGCCTCCTAATGCGGTTAGATTGAACACAAACGCGCATCAATTGATGGTAGTTCAATGTGATTAGGCAAAAATACACACAAGTACGCACTTCGATCTGAGATCTATCGTTATTCTATCGATACTTTAAACTATCATGGGGCTAATTAAACGCCAGATTCCGTGGCCTCTTAGGATGAGCAGGACAACAACGTGGCGTCACGGGCGGATAATGTTGAATTTAATTGCCCGCCACCAAAAAGCTTGCTGCCGATGTAACATGTCGCACGTGCAATTCTGTGGATCTCAGTCACAAAAACTATTTATACAGCTACATGCTCAAGAAACCATACAGGCCACCATTGTTGCATTTGGCCGGCTGGTTATAAACATGCGTCCCGTCGTGCTTGGACTCATTTGCGGCACCTGCGCCTCAGCATTGTCGATTCCGAAGCCCCTTCGCTTCACTGATAATGGAACATTTCAGATTTCTTTGTTTTCGGACCTGCATTATGGGGAAGGTACGCTATAAAATTTGTTAATAAATCTTGGTGTCAAGACTGGTCGCTGTTGACTTATCGCTCCTTGCTAGCCGAGGATTTGGATTGGGGCCCCCAGCAGGATATTAACTCAACACGCGTTATGAACACGATCTTAGACGTCGAAGATCCGCAACTAGTCGTGCTCAATGGGGACTTGATCACCGGAGAAAACACATTTCAGCATAATTCTACCAGCTATGTTGATATTATCGTAAAGCCTTTGGTTGCCCGCGGTTTACCTTGGGCTTCGACATATGGAAATCATGATAGCCAGTTCAACTTGTCCAGACAAGGAATCTTTGAGCGCGAAAAGCTGTATTCGAATAGTTTGACTGGGCGCATGGTCTGGACGCACGACTCGGGCGTCTCAAATTATTTTTTGCCCGTGTACTCTTCTGACGAAACAGACTTGGTTCCACAAGTCATCTTGTGGTTCTTCGACAGTCGTGGCGGGGGTGAGTATCAGAGGGAAGATGCGCAAGGGAATGGGGTCCCTATTTCCGATTATGTGAGCCACTCGGTAAGTAAATATTCGTTTTAATGGCAGATTTCAGGATATATTGACAAAAGTTAGGTTGTAAACTGGTTCAAGAACACAAATAAGGCACTTACTCGGCTCCATGGCCGAACTATCCCGTCTCTTGCATTTGTACACATTCCTACAACGGCCATGCTGGCATTTCAACAAGGCCCCGGAGTAGACAAGAATAGAGAGCCAGGAATAAATGACGACAATCCCTTGGCTGCGCAAGGCCCTTCGGACGGATCTCTCAACTACACTGGGCAAGACAAACCTTTTATGAGGGCGTTGGTAGATACTCCTGGATTGCTTGCCGTCTTCAGTGGTCATGACCACGGTGATGATTGGTCAGTCTTCACATCTCATAGATTTTGTTCTGTCTTCTGATGAAATATTCAAACCCTAGGTGTTTTAAATGGGATTCGAGCCTTCCAGGAATGGACATTTCGGGCAATGGCATAAATCTATGCTTTGATCGACATAGTGGATACGGAGGGTACGGCACCTGGACCCGTGGCTCTCGTCAGATTTTGCTAGATCAACATGCAGTAGAATCACAAACAAGAACTTGGGTTCGACTTGAGGACGAGTCGGTTTCTGGTGCTGTAGTGCTGAATTCGACGTATGGACGAGATGAATATCCTGCAGTGCTTAATACGGATACATGATAGGAAAAAATCATGACATCGAACATCCATAGTGACTAGGGTGGCCGTCCGGTGAAAAGAAAAGTCCACAGAACGTGGAAGATTGTGTTGTTATTGTGATAGAGGAGTGGGTGGAGGTGGCAGTGTAATTGACCGAACGAATGCATCAATGCTTAACAGAGCTATAAGAATATCTTATAGGTCTTTTTACTTTATCATTACATCAATCCTTGGCGGTCTCCTGTTTACTAATTATTTGGATATACTTCGGTACAAACAGCTATTATCCATCAAGTAGATGTGGCAGTGCCTTTAGTTACGCCCCGTCCTCTAGTCTCGAATTTTCTCCAGGACGATATTTCTCAATATCAACCATTATCATAGAAGCCGCGTTGTAAGATAGAAGACTAGGAATTTTCCATTGAAGTAGAGAAATGTCTGAAAAACGTCAGGAAACTGTGATAAGACGGGTGCCTAACTTTTCTGTATAAAAATGTCATAAAATTTCATGAAATATTTTCTCATGGCTTCAGAATCTCCGCATGGTTGTCATACTGGGGAAGACAGAATCACGTCTGGTACTTTTTACCGTACTAGGTATGTACCCTAGCCGAACTTCCTAAGCCATATAGGAGCATATCGTCCAATGACTTCAGCATCAGCTGCTGTTTTGGCAACTACTCTCATTAACCCTTTGTCGGGGTCAAAAAAGACGTCCAAAATAACAGCAAGGTGTAGCCTTCCGCAGGTTATACCTCTTCGCTATTAGTTGGCGGCGGTGGTTCAGTATAGTCCGTATGTTATCTCCATTAATATTTCGGAGAACTGTTCCGTCGCAGATCTTAAAAGTGATTTCGATACTTGTTTTCAGCGGAGACTTGGTCACGGATTTGGTCTGTGTGTTATCGCTATCTTTAAAAATCTCCTTGGAATACTTGTATGGGTATAGTACCTACCCTCTGGGTACTTGTGCATTTCCACTTGATCGGTCCAGTTTTTGATTCGTTTGTGAAGTGCGCCTGTTTGACTAGAGTGGTTGCACTCCGTTCTTTTGTTTTTCTCCTTTAGTAGTTGCTTTTTTGTGTTTTTATTTCCTCCCTGGAGCTACTCAAGTTCCTCCAAAAACAGTTCCTTTCACTCTGTCGACGGATATCATTTTCTCGTTTAGACTGGGCTATTGTTTTGATGTCGACCAGTATGTCTCTGACAATGACTGAACTCTCCAAGTTATAACCCACGACACGTGAAAGTGCTGTGTTGACGTTTTCGATTATGGATTGCGCTAGCGAATGAGACAACAAAAGGGTTTGACTTTCGCGTATATTGATTTGGGCGATTCTTTGCCGTAGCGCGCCCGTAAATCATCGCGTTGTGATCAGGCATCTAGCGTCCACAGATTCTCCATACGTAAATTGGGAGCACTGTACGGTGGTCGGCGATAATGAGGGAATGATTGAGTCTATGTTCACATAATTAGAGCATATGGCAACACGAACCACCTTTCTATGTGGTTTTCACTACTGTAAATGATTGAAAATACTTTAATAAAGCAATAATAGTTCACCGGTATTGTCAGTATAACTCCGAGCCTCCGATGGTGGGACCCTACAACTTGGTATGTACGGGGTACCGGCGGTCATTTCCCCACCAGCTCGGCGACAGCAGAGGTATTGTCGGGGGAAATAAGGATAAAATTAGCGTGATATGTTACTCCCAAGAAGCACCTTTTAAGGTAGATCGAATGGTTACACTGATAACTTGCTTTGTGTACTGACGTGGCAATTGTATGGCAGCGTAAATGCCTAACCAATGTCTTATCTTGTCATGCATCAACAAATCAATAGATCGTTCGAAAATCAATTCAATTTTATTAAGATAATTAGAGAGTAGAGAAATCTACCGAGGTAAAGGTGTGTTTGAAAATGACGTTTCTTTATACACTAGGTTGACGAAGAAGTACCTACGATCTGTGACGACGGGTAGACCTGCCCAACGCCGCCAATCGATACTGTAAACGGATAGCACTCTGTATAAATAAGAAATTACATTTGGAATGATATTTCGGCCGTCAGGCGCCATGTGGAAGAAGGTTATTGATGTCTGTCGGTTGGGTATCGGAGGAATATACGCACATGCAGTACTCGCCGATTCCCATATGTACGACGCATTGGATTTTTCTACCAATAACTACCGAAAGTAGCACTAAAACTTCCTTTTTTTAGGTAACAGCTAACTAGTCTTTGGCTAGGCATCTTGTTTGATCTAGTAGTACTTCGTACACCATTGATCATCGGTTTAGCGTTGAATCCTTGAATTGTGGGACGTACTAGGCATGACTGGTCTCGCAGAACGGGCTTCGCGCAAAAGGCAAACTCCGCGGGCATCTTAACCCTCCGAGTTCCTTGATAGATCCAAACTTCTTCTTGAGATCAGCTAGACATTTTTATGCATTCGTCGTTCTCCAGTGGTTAATTGTACGGCATTCACAAAGTCATTCGGTATATTGCAATATTTCCACATCAAGTCTGATATTGATAACATTTGACGTAACATTATAATCTATTAATTTCTTGCCACTAAATAACATAACATATTTCTAGTCTCCGGTTGTGCGAATTTCTAGGACATCAGAACAACGTTACACGGCATACCGGAAATCAGGATTTTTTTCCATGCCTACAACCGGGCCAATCTCTCCTCTTTCAAGTTTCTTGTTTAAACTGACATAAACCTGTCTCATGGCGATCAGGCCGACCAAAAGAAGACCCTGGCAAATAGCGACTGCAATCAGTGCCGGTTTGTAGACTGGCTGATACTCATCGCGAAACAGTGCACTTGACATAATTCCACCGATATTCTGTCCACCGATGAATAGACCCAATGCAACCGCCCTGGCAGATGCGCTAGTGAGATTGCTGCTCATCCATAGCGGCATCAGAAGCTCGGGCATGTATGTGCCAAAGGTAATCAGATACGTGATAAAGTAGCCGACACGGGTGTGGTGGACGAGATCAAGGGTAGCAAGCAAGATGAATCCAATCATGGATACAACCAGTGTACAGAACGAGACGAGGGCTCGTTGCTGGTATCGATCGGATATCCAGCATGAAACGATTTGTACAGCGGCAGCGACAAGGTTAGGTCCCACCGTATACAAATTTGCCTTGGGTGTTGATGTTGCGATTCGTTTTACCATAGTCTATGGAATGTGTTAGATACTGCAACATCACCAAAAACATTTTGTAGTAGATGCATACCGGAAGGAAATTAGAAGAACTCGCTACTCCGACGCCGCATAGGAATGCCATAGTTGCGAAAGCCCAGACGTGCCAATTGCCAAACACAGCGAGCCCGGCCTTCCAGGAGATCTTGCCAACACCTTCATCGGTCGATTCCTTTAGCAGTCTCAATTCAGCTACTCGACGCTCCTCTGGAGTAAACCACCGCGAGTTGGTGTCTCGAGGAAGGACAAAAAAGACGAGCACTGCAAGCCCGACTGTCATGCCGCCTTCTATGAGGAAGAGATATTGCCAGCCCTGTTCTATGTTAGTTCTCTAGTTTCGTGCTTTTTTGCCCGCTAAATTTGGCCTTACACTCAAAGATCGGTGCCATTGCGACACATCCCACGCAATAAGACCACTGGTTGCACCCTATTCCATGTTAACATGGTTGCACATTTCTATGCAGTAATCGTTGGACCTTACAGCAATGAAACCAGTAAACCCCCACGCTGCTGTCCTCAATGCAAGTTCCTTTCGTGTGTAAAATAAGGAGTAGTAAAGGTATACGCAAGGCATATAGCTTGCTTCCACGATCCCGATGATGATGCGAACCCCAAGTAACCCGCCAAAGTTCTTGGTAGAAGCAGTGATCATAGAAAGGGCGCCCCATGTCAACATCATAAGAGGAATGACACGCGCTGGATTGAAACGTTTCGCTAAACTGTGGCATAATCAGCAGGCGCTCTCGGAGCAAGTTTTCCTTTTTTTTTTTCCGATTGTACATACAGAGCTGCTGGGATATTGCAAATCCCATAAGGTATGTAAAATAAAATCAGAACCAGCGAGAACTCGTTGTTGACAAGACCGAGGTCTGTCTGAATGCCCATAGTTTTCGCATTACCCAAATTCGCTCGATCAAGAGTGTGAGTGTAGTAAACCAGAGCTGAGCACAATAATTAGCCTTTTTTCAAACAAAAATCATATCAATTTTAAACGTACCGCACATCGGAAGTATGAAAAGATCAAACTTGCGGACCAGAGACCTCTCGATCTTTGGATCAATATACTCGTCTGCGGGATTATTGCTGCCAGCCGTCACATTTGCATCTTTCTCCGGATCCGATGGCACAGATTGCACACTGGGGGTGCCTGTGGTTTTCACCTCGGCCATTATGAACAAACACGGAAACAAGTCCCAATGTAGATAGGTGAGAGGAAAGCTATCATGTATGCATCAATTGATGCAGGTTAGTTTTTTTTTTTTTATCTGCATAACAGGTTAGATATATCGAAATATAAATACATTCAATTGATAGCCAGACATTGTTGACATATAGCTAGATTTCATCAAATTTGGTGTCGCGCAATCAATTGAACGATGTCGCAATTCGCCACAGGGAACATTTTCCATCTAGAAACCCCGAATCTTGACTCATTTAACGCGGTGGCCCAGAAATATTTGACGCCTACCGCGTGAAAACTCGAGACAGGAGTCGTGTGGGGATATCCTGGCTCGGCGACTCGGCGACTCGGATCTATAATAGACTAACCATTGTCAGGTCACTTTGGCCAGTCCGCTAATTATCGCCAGGAACATGACTCGTTCAGCACAATGAATTAATTTACAATCATCATGGCGTGATAGGGTGTCCATACTTTGGCAATGGCCACTATCGTACCAACTATCATATACTATTATTCTATGGCTTTGCCCACCTCGTTATTGATGGCGAGGGTTGAATCGACGAATTAATATTCTATCCAGCTTATTGACGTCTTGGACGTAAAGCTATTGTTGACCAGTTGGCAAAATCATGGCCAACATTATTCGCTCCTTCGAGGAAGTAGAAGCCTCACTTTTTAACATCACAATCACGGGTCTTTTACGCTACCTCCAAGGGATCGCCGTTGTCATTGCAGCATTCTTCCTCATAAACGAATTATATCGCTGGTCCGTTCGCATTAAAGGCATCCCAGGTCCTAGAGGCATTCCATTAGTCGGAAATCTTCGCCAAATCAAAAACACATCCCCCCCAGAGCAGTACCGTCTATGGTCTCTTAAATACGGGCCGCTTTTCCAGATCCAGCTCGGAAATGTGCCTATTCTCGTCATAAACACCGCCGAAGTTGCGAAAAATTTGCTCATCCGTGAAAGTGCAGCTTTCAACTCTAGACCGTTGTTTTATGTCTTTCACAAGTTTGTCAGCAAAGAAATCGCCAGTATAGGCACCAGTCCGTGGGATGAGAGCTGTAAGAAGAGGCGAAAAGCAGCAGCATCTGCACTGAATGTGATTCAGGTAGATTCATATGCACCGGTCCGCATTACACCTACACCCTTTTCTAACCTTACGGATTACTGACCTTTGTCTTACTCGGCAGATATTGAGACTCGAGTCCAGTGAGTTCATAGAAGAATTAAAACAAGCATGCAATAATGGCAAAACGGCAATCAATTTCCTTCCGTTTGCTCGTCGATTTTCGATGAACTTGTCATTGACATTAAATTACGGCACTCGGTGAGTTTTCAGTCGGTCTATATATGCAAAGGAGGCTAACATGTCATACAGAGCATCCAATCAGAAAAATTTCGATGGAAACCCGCTGATCAACGAAATCAACGCGGTTGAGTCTGAAGTTGGCAAATATCGCTCGACATCCAGCAACATTAAGAATTACGTGCCTCTTTTCCGCCTACTAGATCCGTTGATATTGATGCTACCGGGAAATTCTTTGCAGAAGGCATTGGATATCGGTAGGCGGCGGCTACGGTACCATGCGGCATTGTTAGACACGCTCAAATCAGAGATCAGCAACGATGAAGACAAGCCGTGTATTCAAGGGAATATGCTTAAGAACCCGGAGACAAAGAATTTAACTGATATGGAGCGCTTAAGCGTTAGCCTCAGTATCATGGCAGTGAGTCCCTCTGCTTCTACATTGCACTTTTTGCCAGTGTGTATCAAGTCATATGAAAGCAGATTCTAAAAACAAATTAGGGAGCCGACAGCAACACGCCAACGGTGGCGTGGGGAATCACGTTCCTTGCCCATAACCCTGCCATCCAGGAGAAGGCATTTCAGGAAATTAAGAAATCTCGCGTTCTTGAATCCGACCCGTTCGGGAATGGCAAAGTTCCATATGTTGACGCAGTCACAAAGGAGCTAAGCAGGTACTACAGCATTCTTCGTCTAGCAATGCCAAAGGAGGTCACCGAACCTGTGGTCTATAATGGGGTTACTATACCGAAAGGGACCATGGTCATGCTGAATTCTTGGGCGTGTAATCGGGGTAATTATAACCACCACCCTTGTCGATTCAAATGCGCACAAGAAACACAAATTCAGGCACTGGGAGCTAATTCAATATAATCTTTAGATGACGCTCTTTTCGACGAGCCTTTCTCTTTTATTCCCGAGCGCTGGCTCCAGAATGAAGACTCCCAAGCGCATCAGTTTGCCTTTGGCATGGGGTCACGGATGTGCGTCGCATCGCACCTGGCTCATAAAGCGTTATATCTCGCGTTTTTACATTTGATCGCGCACTTTGAGATCCTACCTTCGACCTCTGACGAGCCGTCAAGTATTGCAGACCCTATTGACGGTGCCCATGACGGTGCAACCGTTTCCACGTCCCCAAAGAATGAACACGCGAGATTTGTGCCCCGTAAGGAGTTTTCAATTTGATTGTCCGCTTTGGGCATTATCTCAGCATTGAAATGTTATCAATGGATATAATAATAATGCAGAAAAGCAGACCATAGTTCACAATGACAGCTAAGCCTAGAATTGACAATTATTACCGAATACGGTAATTGACGGTGTCGGGCGACTCGCCGAACCGCCGCACGCTATGCGCGACTCCAATGGCGTGATAGTGTCTTATCTGTTCCCCTCAATAATCTTAAATCGATAAGGACGAGAAAAAAAATATTTATTTGATATACGAGAAACACATATTCGTTGTAACGCCGACTCGGGCATTTCCATCCTTTGCTCGCAAAATATTAATCCAATAATGCTGCTATGCCGCCGTACTTTCGGGATAAGCCGAGACAGCCTCGCCCCGCGGCGCTCGCATGCACTGAATGTCGCCGTAGACACCTCAAGTGTGATGCCCGTATACCGATTTGCGCGCGGTGTATGGAGTCGGGCTATCACTGTTCTTATTTGAAATCTCGACGAGGTGGGAAACGAAAATACTCGACCGTGACAATCGACGCCTCCAACGCGGAAGAAAATGATGACAACGACGAGCTTCACGGAGTCCTGACTCCCCCTTCAGGGGAATTGCATACGAATGTGTCACCAGCGAACACTTTGCCACACCCAAATCGCCCATGGATAGGTGACCTGCGCAATAATAGTGCTATTGTTGCTAGCTCTCCAGTAGCCATTACACAACATCAAGCCATCTCATCTCCGCAGTCTCTTCCATCACAGCAAGTGGCCCTCGTTTTACCCAACAATGCGACAACCCGGAGCCCGGCAGAAGATACCCTCTTCGAACTATACTACGAAAACTTTCACCGGACTCACCCAATACTTTTGCCAAAACGAGTATATGATAGCGGCCGGCAATATCCTCGCTATTTGAGTTCAGTGGTGCAGTATATCGGTAGCCATTATTCGGTTATCTCGAGCTCAGCTTTGCGGGCCCTCGCCGTCACAGAACTGGTCCAAATATCGGGGAACAATCATTCTTTACCCGTCGTGCAGGCAAAACTACTGTTTGCAATCGTTCTTTACAGCGATGGGGACGTTGACGAGGCTCGGAAATGGCTATCAGAAGCCATAAACGTAGCTGTGAGCTTGGGGATGAATAAAAAATCCTTTGCGGATTTCTACCACGTCCAGCAAGGAGCGGAGCTCGAGGCGGAAAGCGCGAGGAGAACATGGTGGGAATTATACGTCTTAGATGGACTAATCTCAGCACTTGATCACAGGGGCGTGTCAAATTTTAGCATGAGCATTATCTCATGCGATGTTGAGATGCCCTGTGAGGAAGCTATATATGCAGAAGGCAAACCTATTCCTCCTCCCTCATCGCGGCAAGAACTCGAGTCTCGCATCTTTGACTGGGAAGACGACGAAGAACATGACAGAGACGGATATACAAGTATAAACAAAAATAGGGTTTTATCATCATTCACCTACCGTGTCGATGCCATAGATCTTCTGTCACAGGTCTTAGCCGTGAGAGATCCAAACCGTGCACGTCGCGATAAAACACAAGCAGTTGACAATACTCTCGCAAGCTGGGCGCATTATCTTCCCACTAGCAAAGCTGTTATTGCTAATGCATATGGAGAAATTGATGAAATGTTGTTGCAAGCACATATGATGGTACAGCTTGCTGCTATTCTCCTTCACTTTCCGCGGAGTAACCTTTCCCTGGATTGTTCTTCACTTCATGGGGGCAATGTTGATATTGGCCTACTTTACGGTCCCCTGTCTCAAAAGCTTCCACCTTCATCCACGAGGCACATTCATGGAATAAAGGCAACAGAGGCTTCAAAGCGCCTATCAAATCTTTTCTCTCTTTGCACATCGATGCAAAAACACAGCCCCCTGTTTATGTTCAGCCTTGCTCTTTGCGGCGTTGTTCAGCTCGCAACATATTGTGTCCATGCCCGCCTTGATGGAGGTGTAAGCTGCCTAGATCAACATCGAGCCCGAATACGACTTATTGTTGGACTTTTGAAATCTTCCAACGACACGTGGCCGCTCTCCAAAACTATTCAACGGAGGCTTAGAAAAGTCGCTGCGAATACTTTTCACGCGAAGAAGTCGGATGTTTTACACACAGCCGTAGCACAATCATCCTCCACTGAGGCAGGCGACATCTTACAGACAAACCCCCAACAGGAAATGTTGTTTCACTTGGGAAACGAAAATGTATGGATGCCGATAGACGGCCAGTACGATCTGCCTGAATTGGCACCTTGGGTGTGGGGTTAAACATAAACACTACTTTCTTCAATGTTACTATACGCTAAGTTGTAAATAATTATATGAACTACATTGGTAGTAGTAGTAGTAGTAGATTTCAATTACCATCTGGTTCAGCTTCCCCTTTGTTGCGGCGCTATGCAGACTCCAACAGGTTAAATACATGAACTTTGCCTCCTTATATTTTCCTGAGCCCCCACAGCCTCCGTGATTACTATATCCAACATATATACTATCCGTTGACTGCCGATGTTCTTTACTACACCCAATTGAAGAAAAGAAGCAATCCACAGCCATGAATCGAGATGGACACAATCACGCCTTAAGACCCCGAGACACCGGTTCGCCGAGGACGGTAGTTGTGCCGCGGACATAGACCGAACATTTGCGATAAGATAAGAGATTCTATGATGGGATGGAGCACTTGCTGTGACTTGTTACTTCAATTATAAAATTTTTACTGTAAAGCATCAGGACAGGTAGCTCCAGCTTTGAAGATCGGCCTACATCCACGAAAATGGCCACAATCGACTCTGCTGTGAATAACGCTGCTTCGGATGTCCTTGGAGGTTCTGTTACCAATCAAGCAGTAGTTTTAGCCAGAGGACCGACATCGACATCTCGAAGAGGGTGGCTCTGGGGGCTCGGTACCCTTGGAGTAATTCTTGCGAGTTCAGTTTTCAGTCCTTTCTCGAGCACTCAAGAAGCTGCTATTCCGATAGATCCTACGGATTATGCTGCCCGAACCAAGCATGTGCTCAGTACGACTCCTCTTATCGATGGACATAACGACCTCCCATACCTCATTCGCTCAGAGCTAAAACATCAAATTTATAATGACAAGTTCACGTTTAATACGGGTCTTTTGAGCAACACGGATCGCAAAAAGCTCCGTGATGGAATGGTTGGTGGACAATTCTGGTCTGCATACATTCATTGTCCCAAGGACTCTTTGACCAAGAAAGATGTTCCCATAGAGGACCCTACGGTATGTAAGCTCGTCTTGACAAGTAGCTTCTATTACTCATTGCTGTTTATTTAAACCCCCCCCTTTGATTGGCAAGAGGAAACTAAACGTATTTTCGTAGTGGACACTCCGTGACACTCTCGAGCAAATAGACATTACGAAACGTTTTGTCGAGGAGTTCTCCGATCTTTTTCAATACTGCACCAATTCTACCTGCGCGCGCGAGGCATTTTCCAATGGTAAAATTGGAAGCTTCATTGGTATTGAAGGCGGCCATCAAATCGGTAATTCTCTTGCATCGCTCCGACAGTTCTACGATTTGGGAGCACGGTATATCACAACAACCCACAACTGTGACAACGTCTTTGGGACCGCAGCTAGCACAGTCACTGCTGGTGGCGAAGACAAAGGTCTTACTCCATTTGGAGAAGAATATGTTGACGAGATGAATCGTCTAGGCATGATGATTGATTTGTCGCACGTGTCGCATGAAACCATGCGTGATACACTACGGCTTAGCAAGGCGCCTGTGATTTTCTCACACACAGGTGCTTATGCTCTGTCAAAGGTGCTCAGATTCGCTCCGGATGATGTCCTACGCGAGACTGCGGAGAAAGGGGGTGTGATTATGATAACATTCATCAACCGCTTTCTACGTCCGGATGACCCCGATGCTGCCACTATACACGATGTTGTTGATCATATTTGGCATATTGCTCAGGTAGCCGGATGGGATCATGTTGGTGTAGGATCTGATTTTGATGGAACGCCTGTGACTCCTAGAGGACTTGAGGTAGGTTCCCCTTTATCCGGATAACACTTTTGGTGATTGGATTCTTTCCGAAACTAAATGATTGAAAATAGGACGTCTCCAAGTACCCACGCTTAGTTGAGCTTCTAATGGAACGAGGAGCCACAGACGATCAAGTTCGCAAGTTTGCTGGCGAGAACATCCTTCGTGCTTGGTCTGAAGTTGAAAAGGTCTCCGCAGCCATCCAGTCTACTGGTAAGAAGCCAAATGAAGCTTTTTGGGATGGAAGGACATGGGTTAGGAGCGAAATGAGCCCTCCAGTTATGTTCCGGGATAGCATTGGCAACCGAATTCCTAGCTATCTGGGCGACCCGTGATGGAACGACGTTGGCCACGATAACTTGTGATATTTTCAAGCGCCGATTGAGAGCTTATGAAATACCAATAGACGAAGTTTATATTTACTGGAGCATGTTTTGAATTAGCTATTGACGGACTCGGAGAATATCGGTTGACATTTACATGTACTTGTGATCGAGCATCAATTGGTATAAGAAATGAAATCTTGCATCATAAAAGGAACCTCATTTTCATCTTCACTTCTTAAATTCTGTATAATGAAAAGTTACACCCCGTGAAGTCATTTTTCCTAATACTCACTGTTGTCAAGTGACCACAGGAACAAGTCCATAGCTTATTCCAATATTGGCGTTCTTCGTTCCCACAACTGCAACTAAAGCTGGTCCTGGGTTCTTATCCCAGGCTTCAAAGGTGAATTATGTTGATTGAATCAACACGGACACAAACTCCACCTTGAAAAGAGCCCAACACATGAACGGGCCACCCCGGGTTGCGCCTTCATCAGCCATAAACCCATATAAGAGTAAAGAAGCAACGGCCAAGATCCCTAGTGAGACTAATACCAAAAGTGGACGATTTGGAAGGTGCATTCCCCCTGACCGCTTCGCTTTAGACGATAAACTAGTCGCCAAATACCCGGCATAGAGCATACCACCGAAGCCTCCAAACACCCCACGAAGAGTAATGGGACCAATATTTTTGGCCGGCCATCCGTAGTTGTATTCCAACACTGTATTGTATGTCAACAATATCCCGACAGAAAAGTCGAGTACGATCGAGGCTACGGGCGTGGTATTTGTATACCAAAGAGCTAAATTCCTCGAGTATAGGAACCCAATCCATGAATACCGTTTGTAGCGCGTTTTCAGTCACCGTTAAAAATGGGTGAAAGCATTTCAAGGTAGCTATTTTTAGTCCTTAAGTATTCCGAAATGGTGTTCCTGTCTAGTTCATCTCCCATTGCCTCATTCAGGTATGATTGGGCTTCTGCGTCAGACACCACTTGCGTTACGCCGAAGTTGTCGGTTATTATAATTTGGCCATTGAGATAGGTTCAATCTATTGGCTGCGAGTTATCGATTCTTCTGATATCAGGCTGAAGATGTCCAAAAGATATTGTGGCTCGTCGAAAGTCCATTCGGCTAGATAGTCCATATCTAATTGGGATCTCTCGGCTAGAGGCAGTTCTGACATATTTAACTGACTCAGGAGGGCCATGTTGGGACATAGACTCAATGGGAACGGAAACAGTTCGAGAGCATATTGATTCATAATGCTTGGTTTCCAGGCCGAGACCCCTGTTGTTTGCGCCGAGACGCTGACTGGTGGAACGCTGGAAGCTTCTGACCATTCCACTTCTCTGGTCAGCTTTCTTATATTCCTGGACACTGTCGTCGCGCCACCAAATCTTGTCTGGAGCTGCTTAATGACAGAATTAATTATATCCAATTCTTCGTGTCGGATGTCAGCCTCCGGGCCGTGCGGCGGCCGATGGTAAATCTGAGGCACTGCCGATACCATGCAATAAAACGCGTCTATTGGCAACAGAAAATGAACATGCCCGTGATAGTATATTTGCTCGTACATACGGGCGATGCATGATGATGCAATTATGGACAATCCTGCCGCCGACCATTCTTTCCCCGAGTGGGCTTCTGACGCTTGTAACAGGATCAGTGCTGAGAAATAGATTATATGGAGCTCTAATACATGCAGCCTGTATGGGTTACGTATTCCTGAGCTGTCAAACAAACGGAGGTCTTCTGGAAGCTCACGTAGCCAGGCACAAAGTGACTGGGTCAGTTTTGCCATGCCATCTTGCTTCGGCGCTAGTTTCTCTGTGCTATAGTCCGCAATTTTACCCAATATGATACATAACTGAGTAATGTGGATAAATACTCTCGAGTAGGTGTCATTCAAGGCAAAATCATCTGGAGAAATGGGAGGAATGTCGCAATCTGTTGATTTAATGGTTGCTGGTCGACAAAAACAAGCGCATTGAAGTTTATCGCCAACCTATTTTTTTTTCTTATCGTTAGATGTATACACTGTCTGATAGACTATCAGTCAGAACCTACAAATAAAAGCCACCATATCCGTCGACGACAGGCGATATCAGGCTTTTTTGAATAGGATGACTTCCTATGCATTCCCATTTGAATGGAAAGTCGGATGGCTTGGCCAGTCCAGTGCCATGGGCTATCCAGGGAGAGCGATTCGGACGAATTCGGACTCCACGTGGATAGGAGGCACATTGCTTTCAGAACCTTCATGCTGTCCGGCTCGTAGCGGAGGTGGATGAGGGTCTTGACCTTCTCATAGAGCGACTGCGTAAGCGAGATCCCGCTGGAATCCCAGTTTCGCATTTGACTGCCGGACATACAGACAGCCTGTATCAACAGTACAGAAGCGTCCGGGCCCGAGAGCTCCTGGCGCTCAACCAAGGGAAATCGATAATAGAGATGGTCGAAAAACGAGTCAATCAACGCTTCGCGCAGTGCCGGCTTTGGTAAAATATCCGCCTCAGTCACCTTGAGAATAGCTTCTGTCGCCGGTATAGTGCGATTCTGAAGATGATCAGCTAAAGGCGTCGTCGAGGACGGCTCTTGCGGCAGAAGCATGGAATAATCTCCATAATAGCCAGCCTCATTGCTTCGTAGTCCGGAATCAGCTGGCGTGAGTTCCCTCTGTGCGGACGGTGTAGCCGATAGCTGCGATGAAATGGGAACGATATTTCTGTCATCTACCAAGGCTGGCGGGGTTGGTAAATTTCGTTGCCCATCCCTCCGAAACTGATATTTGCGAAGTGTGCGCGCTCCATGCCGGGGTCTGCCTGCTTATTAGCTTTGGACGGCGATATTAGGGGTTGGAAGTCCAAACACACATGCATTGCTGACCAGAGCGACTGCAGTTCTTGCAGACCCCGTCGTGACTGTCCTGGAGGTCACAGCGAACCTTTCGTTGGTGACACACAATACAGACCGTTCTTGCACGTTCCCGCAGCGGCTCTGTCATTCCTTCGATTTGGGTTGTGTTTGTCTTTAAGTACGTCGCCTAGCCAAAGCTATAGTCACAGTCGAAGCAGCACGCCGAATTTCGAGGTTGTGTCCAAGTAGCTCGGTTGAGGGCCCGCCAGTCTCGGTCATGTGGAGTAGTAGGATTCAACCTGGGGTAGTATAAGACTAATTTCATTCGGGATGTGTGCATACAGTAGAGTTGGAGTGGGTTGGTTCATTGGGGCTAGAGGTGCGCAACCACGCAAATTTTATGCAGTCCGTATTATTATTGGCTAAGAGGAATTCCGAAATCCGAAAGAAATCGTTCGCGGCCGATTAGTCTTCCCGATTGTGGTGGCGAAATGATGTTAAAAAGAGTGACTAGTCCATGCATTTACAGAACCAATCTCACTACAAAACCATTTATTTTATTTTATTTTATTTATCCTTAATCCTCCCACTAGCATGGCCTCTTCTGAAAAAGCGATATCAGTTCCCAAGGAGGGGCTGGTTCGCCTCACATTTCTTTCAACCGGATCAGTGCGAATCCGACCAAGCATGCTGTCTCAACCCGCCGACAAATGGGCCATATTGCGTCGTTTGCGTTCATTGAGTGATCGTGGTTGGACTGAACCATTGCCTGTCGGGGTTTTCATTATTCACCACCCAGAAGGAATCTTCTTATTTGACACGGGCCAGTCGCCCTGTTGCAATGACGCGGGGCATGCACCATGGGCTTCGTTCCTTAGTAATTTCTTGGCCGAATTCACCATCAGCGAGGAGGACTCTGTCGTGAAGCTGCTCTCAAAGCAGGGAATAAAACCATCTGACCTTAAAGCTATTGTCCTAAGCCATCTCCACGATGATCACGCTGGTGGCCTTGAAGATCTCGTTTCCGAGGCCCCAGATGTCCCCATATATGTCAGCCAAGAGCATTGGGCGGCCTTTGGTGAGCATCCAGTGCTTGCTAGTTTTCAGGGTGCTTCACCCAATCACTGGCCGAAAGACTTTTCACCTCGAATCATCAACTTTGAGGATAAAGCCATTGGTCCGTGGAAACAGTCTTATTCCCTGACCGCCGATGGAAGCGTTGTAGCCGTGGACACATCTGGACACGTCCCCGGCCACATCTCCCTCATTATCAAAGGCCAAACTGCAGACTACAAACCTGCCACTTACTTTTTGCCTGGAGATGCAACCTACGGAATTGCGCCGTTAAATAAAGAGGAGCCCGATGGCATCAATGATGACCCCCTGCGTGCACTGCAGAGTTTGAAGTTGATCAAAGAGTATGCTCGACAAACTGATGTTGTGATTCTTCCCAGTCATGACCCAGACACTCCAAGGCTGCTCGCAGAATCTGTGGTATTCCGCGAGGCTCGACCCTAATCGTGTGTTGATTTTGTTCCTCTGCACCTCCATATAATAAAAATGATCAAATGGAGATAATTTCACTGTTGTTGTATTTTATTATCTGTGGCGCTAACTCGAGGTGTTCTGTGCTTACTATTTCACTATATATAATATTACTAACTAGCAAAAAAGGCGTCGTTTCTTGACATCTCAGCAACTTTCTAAAAGCTCTACTCTTTAGATGTTAATCGTTTAGCTTATTCACTATCTCTGGCGCTGTGATTTTTGATCGCTCTTTCCTTTCATTCCCGTACTTGACTATTCTTTACATACTTCTTTTCATGCAGAAAAAGTGGTTGGCTATTGTTAGATAAATACAATTCATTCGGAAAACAATACCATTTCCTGCTATCGTCCACCGTTTACATCAGATTTCCATGATTACAGATTTGAAGAAATTTTAGTGTCAGCCTTTTCCCATGCCAACACACCGACTGTCTTAGTCCCGTCCTAGTACAGAGTCAATGGATTACTCAATGTTTTTAAGTCAAACTTCAACTCACCGGAAGCGAAAACTCCTGCACCGGTTTCAAGATCAACTTGTTGTTACCGATTACCTCCCATCGTCTCACTTGCGGCTTTCCGATCCAATTCGGGTCCAACGCAATTTCGACTTGGGTCTCCAGAAAATCTTCCTTGCCCTTGGTATACAATTTAAATGGGCCGGAGTATGTCGTCAATGTGCGCGCCACATTCAGTATCTCATTATCGCTTGCCTGTTGCCATGTGGCGGACTCAATCGGCTCTGAGGCAACGCGAGAGGTGAGTGTGCAAGCCATGTAATTCTCAGTAAATAGAATGCGCCCGAGGGGCTCCTCGCCTAATGGCTGGTAGATGGGGTCACCGTTAGGAGCTGAGGCAAGGAAGAGGTCGAATGACTTGAGCGCCCAAGCACCAGTTAGAATAGAGCTCTCCATTGTGTCTGTGTTTCTTTGGTCGATGATGCTGTAGGGGAAAAATAGGGGAAAGCGGTATAGCTGTGAGCACTGAAAGTTGCGGGATGCCTTAGGACTGGGGATTAAAAGTCGCAAAAGATATTAATACTACAACCACCTTTCACATACGTACGAGAATACGGAGGTGAATAGCAGGAAACCATCCTATGGTTGGCCTCGGCAGTCGGGCAAATTGCCGAGTAACAGTTGCTTGGCCGGAATAATGTCATGGAAAGAAGCACATGTATGCGTCCAGCTGCTAGTGTCTGGCGCATATCATTGGTAATAAATATGAAGCGACAACTACCCAATCATGGAGCTATTATGTCGTGCATATTGTGACGGACTTATTATCAGTATAGGAGCATACGTCGGCAGTCGGCAGTATGAAATATGACTCAGGCCGAATTATGCATGAAGTGAACGTTCGGCTTTCAGGCCTCCAACACAGTCGCAACCTTGATTTATTACGTTTTACTGTATTCGTAGTAATTTATTGATTTTTCTTATCTTCCTTTTTCTTTTCATTAGCGTTTCGCAGGCATACATTACTTTAAGGTACTTAATTACTACTAGGCGGTTTGTTTTGCGAAGTCTCCTACAGAGCACCACAAAAGAAAAGGGGTTTTATAGACCATACCCTAAATCTCCATTGCAATGATGGTGACTAAAATAGATCGCACCTATGAAGTGCTCCTTTGGGGAGCTACTGGATACACGGGAAAGATCACTGCAGAGTACATTAACAAAAACTTGCCCCTGGATCTAAATTGGGCTATTGCTGGACGAGACCGCAAAAAGCTAGAAAGCCTCAACGAACATTTGAAGACCCTGAATCCAACCCGACCACTTCCTGGTTCGTCACATTTGCTGTCAGGGCTTGAATAGTTTGCAATACTGACACTCATTCTCTAGCAATTGAAATTTTCCGTCTAAAGGAGGACGACCTAAATATTTTGACGAAGAAAACCCAGCTCGTGATCTCGACTGTAGGCCCCTTCCAGTTGTATGGGAGTGACCTTTTTCGTCTTTGTGCTCAAAATGGCACACATTACGTGGATAGGTAAATATATGAAGATTTTTTTGGTTATTGTCATCATTTCTTTTGCTGATCCATCATCGGTATAGCACTGGAGAGTCTCCATTCGTCGGGGACATGATTAAAGCGAACGATGATTTGGCACGGAAGAATGGGAGCATTGTGAGTTATCATCATTTCCATATTCTTTTCCTAATGCTTTTTGCTTGTGGCAGATAATTCCCTGCTGTGGATTCGATTGCGTTCCATCAGACATCTCGACGTGGGTTGCCGTCAATCACAATCGCCGTATCTTTGATGCACCGACTGGGCGCGTCGATGTCAGTATACACAGTCTCAAGGGAAGTGTTAGCGGAGGCACATTGTCATCGTTCATAAATGCATTTGATCGCTATAGCTTCGCACAGCTGTATGCAATCCATGCGCCGTACTCTTTCTCACCCAAGAAGCCAACCCCCACAGAGCCTATTAAGCCGAGCAGCCTATGGACTAAACTCTTCGGCCTGCTCTATATTCGCAACTTGGGCTGGCTAGGCTACCAGCCACAGGGTCCAATCGATCGCGCCATTGTACATCGCACTTGGGGACTCCTCGACGGTACTTCGGAGCGGTACGGTGATAGCTTTGACTGGCATGCCTGGGCGCGCTTGTGGGGACCAATTGCCGCCGTTTTCTGGCATTTTACCTTGTGGTCTCTGACAGCCCTGTTTTTGCTCCGCCCGGTCAGATGGCTCTTGTCTAAGATTTGGTACAAGCCTGGAAACGGCGTTGCGGCAGACAAGATCCAGAAGAACTGGCTCGAATACCGCACGGTGGCAAATGTGGATGACGGCCCTACACAAAAGTCTGGTAACAAGCGCAAATCTGTGGCCAGGTTGCGTTTTGACAGTGACCCCTACTTCTTCACTGGAGTCACACTAGCCGAGGCAGCCAAAATTATTGTTCGCCGTAACGATACCCAAGCACACCAACTCGGTGGCGGTGTGCTGACGCCTGCCACCCTCGGCGATTCATACGTGGCGGCTCTCAAGGAAGGGGGTGTGACAATCGAGGTCAAATCAGCAGAAGGAAAGGAGACGGTGAAGTGGTAAGGCGGAAGGGCTTAGGGTTAGGGTTAGCATAACATACGTGAGATATCCTAGCACTAGGTTGTAAGTAGGGCTAAGGGTCGAAGTTATACTGTATCTACGCGTGAAAGAGCTCAAGATATAGGCCAGAATGCGAGCTATGAATTATGAAAACTACTACCCCCAAGTTATATCTAGGATCCACAATCGAGACTTCTCCCTGGTGTTTATTAAGCTCGTTAAAGAGGGGTCTCCGCGAAGACGTGCTTAGGTGCTCATAATTGTCAGGGCTGGAAAGGTGTGGTAAAGGCACATGCAAACGTTCTATCCGTGGAATAAAGAATAGGAAATCAAAGAGAACCAGGGTGGAGCTAAACATGGCTATTGCATATGACGAAATGATTTGACTCAGCCGCATAGTGACAGTATCGGCCCTTCATAGCTACTCCATTTGTTCAAATGTTGTTATACGCAATTGACAGCCACATGCAGTGCTAGAGGTAGGAAACCGAGTCCATTACCCCACCACGTACCGAAAATCATGACATAAACATACTCGACGATCGGCAGTCGGCAGTTACTAACGTACTAGAGACACTCATTAAAGGCAAATGAATAGGGTCCAGTGCGGTGAATTTATCCTCCCGACCTCATCTGAATTTCGGACGAACCGGCCATTGGAATTTTCACTTAAATATAAAAACATAGCTAAAGCAATGGACAATATCTACTTTCCAATATTCCCGACTTCGATCACGCTAAACACCGTAACTTCTTTCACCACATAATATAGTGACAAAATGAGCAAATTAATCGTTATTTTGGGAGCCACTGGGGGCCAGGGCGGCTCTGTCGTCGATACCTTTCTTAAACTTGAGGGATGGAGCGTTCGTGGCCTCACTCGCAACACTCAGAGTGAAAAGGCTAAAGCCCTAGTTGCAAAGGGCGTGGAGGTGGTCGAGGCTAATAGTGACGACCAACCTAGTCTCGAGAGGGCCTTCCAGGGTGCCACTGTCATCTTTGCCTTTACCAACTACTACGACTTCTTTTACGACGTGGGGCCTGAAGAGTCCATTGCTCGTGAAACCCAGCAAGGATCAAACCTGGCACGAGCTGCAGCAACAATCCCAACCCTCGAGCGATACATCTGGAGCACCTTGCCCAATACCGCCGCTATTACCCAGGGCAAGTCCATTGTGCCTCACTTTCAAGGAAAGGCCAATGTGGATGTGTACATCAAGGAAACCCTACCTCAGCTTTACGAAAAGACGACTTTCGCAATCTACACTATTTTCGCTGCCAATTTAAATCTCTATCAAATCTTCAAACCAATTTACTTGGTAAGTGGCCGCTCTCGCTCGGTCGGAGAAACATTTGATTTGAAAAGGAAAAAGAAAAAAAGATGTGTGAGCTAACGCGTTTTGATTTTTGATAGCCATCCGCCAAAAAATGGATCCAGTTCTACCCTGCTCCTCCTGATACTTCGTACCCAACAATCGGTGATCATCGTGTCAACAGCGGCGTCTTTGTACGGGGAATTGTTGAAAAGGCACCTGCACCTGGCACTTACGTCTACTGCAATGTTGAAGACCTGACTCTTGGCTCCTTCTTGGCCGCCTGGGGTCGTGCTAGCGGCATTAGCCCCGAACCAGATTCAACCAAGGTCATCCAGATTTCTATCGAGCAATACGTCGAGCTTTGGGGCAACATGGGTGAAGAACAAGCCAGCCAGTGGCGGTTTTTCGCCTACCTCAAGGCGGCTCAGATAAACCCCTACACTGCCCAAGGGCTGGAGATTGTTCAGGGTAAAGACCTTTTGTCAGATGAACTCAAAGCTCAGCTAGTCCCTACTGAAGAGGGTCTGAGGGCACTGGATTGGTCTGGTTACGAAATTCCGGCACAGTCCAAGGCCTAGATCTTCTAGGGCGCTATCCTACCAACAATAATTGTGGTATTTAGTTGCATACAAATATTCAATATATATTATAGATTCGTGACATTTCACATTTGAACGCATTGTATATCTACTTTCGCAGCCGATTCTTGTCTAGTCAGGAGAGTGCCTGTGTTTATTCAACAGAATAGAGCGTATTACAGAAAGCCTCAATTCTGGTCTGCTAGCCGTTACCATGGATTTTCTAGGCTATCAGTCCATTTCTTCATCTAGCTAGTAGAATGGAAAATCGATTCATTTGTAGCATATTGATATGTTACGCCTTTCCAAATTATGCGAAAAATATGCCCGATACCGACTAGCTACACTAGAGCCCTGATATTTGCCCTTTCCACAACTGTTGCATTGTTTACAAAAACGAAATGATAGATTGATACTACTTAACATAGCTTATGAAGAGAGAGGAAGTTGTATGTTCGAGTTAGCTATCGTCGCCGAGTTTTCGTAGCCGTTGATCCGGACAGGCCCGCTGAGAGAATGCAGGCATTACTTGAGACTAAAGTTTAGGTTTAACAACTTCAGAAGAAAAATTTTTATGCGGGGGCAAAGTCGACTAGAACGTGTAAATAAAACATACCGATTCTGAGATCTTTGCAGAATCGTCGCGGAATTCGGGGGAATAAAAGATGGCTCGTAACTCCATGAACCCTAAAAGAGTGGGGAGAACCTGACTCAGCTGAGCCGAGATCTCGGCACTCGGTCCAAAGTTTGCCGAAGTATGCAAGTACCACGGCTCAAGTTCATCACTTGAAACCCTAACCCTAAATAGTCCTAGCTTGCATGACGTGGCTAAATGTAAGACTACAGTATAAGTTTTGGATAGGCTAATGGGTGTGCTAGATAGCCTAATAAAGTGCAAGGTTCCAATTTTGATTAAGAGGCATTTTATATCGTCATATGAGTAACACCCACTCCTTGTAAACTCGTTAAGAGAAATTTAGATAAAATTGATCCAGATTACATGGGGGTATCCCAAAAAGATCTAAAAGGTTAATCCGCATTGAAACACTCCGGTTGGTCAAGATGTATGTTGATATGGGAACTCCAGGATTAGACGGGTCATCTACTTTTGAGCCCCCCATGCACTTAGGCTTGTACCTAGCACAGTAACATGTATTAATGTTTTGGGCAGGACTATTGTACATAGTATGCGATTACTACCTCAGCACTCAAATATCCAGGACCTCACGCGATGCCAACAGAGGAAGAGAAACGCATACTGGTTACTGTCTATCAGAACGATGTTGATCCGGTGGTACCAACTAGAAGCAGCGTTGACAAGGAAACCTAGGCCGGCTCGGCTTTTTACAGAGTATAAATGGTTGCACCGACAGGCGAGTGACGCTATAGATAAACTGGGGAATGTCAGATCACGCAGGCGTCGGCTTTCGGCCCTTGGCAATCCTACTGTTTCTCAAAATAGTGTGATAAAATAGAATAAATCTGGGGATTGGAACTACTATTTTTCTGGAGAACTACCAAAAGAAACAACCCCAGAAAACTATATGTCTTAAAAAGCCATGGCACAAACGCGCCTATCGCAACTTACATCTCATCTTCATGCTGAAGATATGAAGAGCCAAACGAAAGCTACTAACTACACCATTACCGAACAACCTCTTGGAACACCTCGACAAATACGCATTATCTGTATCGGTGCTGGCGCAAGCGGTATCAACCTCATTCGCACCCTGCGACTTCATCTTACCAACTACGAACTGGTCGTGTACGAGAAAAACTCCAGCGTTGGCGGTACCTGGTACGAGAATCGCTACCCGGGATGTAAATGCGATATTCCATCCCACAATTACCAGTTTTCCTGGAGGCCCAATAAGACCTGGAAAGGCTTTTTTTCCCCGGCAAACGAAATCGAGGAATACTTGTGTCGCGTGTGCGAGGAGGAGAACCTCGAGGGCCCGATTCGCACGAAACACCAAGTCATTCATGCCGAATGGCATGAAGAAGACGGCCAGTGGTGGGTAAAAATCAAGAATCTTGTTACCGGAGAAGTTTTTGATGACAGGGCCCATTTCTTGCTTGATGCGCATGGCATCTTAAAGTGAGCGCTCCCACCTACATGATTTATTTTTACTAATTTAAATTCCTACTTAGCTCTTGGAAATGGCCTAATATTCCTGGCCTGCACGATTTCAAGGGCGAGCTCGTCCATAGTGCGGACTGGCCCAAAGACTTTAACTACTCCAACAAGACCGTCGCCGTTATTGGAAATGGATCCTCGGGAATTCAGATTGTTCCTGCCATCGAACCAGGTAAAGGAAATTCACTTTTTTATTTCTTCTTCTCTCTGTCCCCCTTTTTTTTCGAATAAGCACTAAATAATGCATGTAGAAGTAAAACAGCTTGTCCACTTTATCCGTTCCCCGACTTGGATTGCACCACCGAGAGTCCAGACCCTACAAATGAGCGATGCCAGTGAGATATTATCACAGGTAGAGCTTGACGAGAATAATGAAAACTTTACGACAGCTCAAAAGGAAAAATTCGTGAAAGATCCTGCATTCTATAAGAAGTTTGTGAAGGCAGTGGAGAAGCAAGTGAATGGAAATTTCCCTATTGTGAGTTTATAATAACCACCAGCACAACTGGAACTAAAACTAACACTTTCATATAGATGATCAAAGATGGCAAGGAGGCCCAATTTACCAAGGAGTCTTTGCGGATGTATATGGAAGATGCACTTGGAAATGATGAGCGGCTTTGTAAGGCCTTGATTCCAACTTTTCCCGTCGGTTGTCGTCGACTCACCCCGGGCACGGGATACCTAGAGGCACTTCGGAAGCCTAGCGTTCGTGTGGTTACCCAAGGTATTAAGCGCATTGTTCCCGAGGGAGTCGAAACGGTAGAAGGCGAGCTCATCAAGCTCGATTCCATCGTGTGTGCTACGGGTTTCGACGTGTCGTTCACTCCACAGTTCCCCATTATCGGCCGCGATGGAAATCTCCAGGACATATGGCAGGCAGAAAGACCGCGTGCTTATATGTCATGTGCTGTTCCTGGAATACCCAACTATTTTGGTTAGATTTGTCCAATGTTTTTTTATGCGGCAGAAACTAAGCTAACCGTCCATTTTTAAAAAAAAAAGTATTTCTTGGTCCCAGCGCCCCTATAGGCCATGGAAGTGTATTCACCATCACGGAACACGTCGCCAAGTACCTTACGCGCATAATTCGCAAATGCCAATATGAAGGAATCAAATCCATCTCTCCCAATGCAGCCGCAGTTGAAGAGTTCTACGAGCATATCGATACGTTTATGCCGCGGACCGCTTGGGCTGGTCGCTGTCGGTCGTGGTTTAAAAACGGTCAGGAGAATGGACCAGTGATTGCCCTGCATCCGGGCAGTCGCATTCACTTTTTCCACATGCTCGAGCAATTCCGTGGCGAAGACTGGGACTATGTGTATGAAAATAAACATGGTTGTCGAGAAAACCGGTTTGCATATCTCGGCAATGGGTTCTCGACAAAGGAATTGGACCCGGCCTACGACTCTACGTGGTACCTGAATGAGCCAGATGCTTTTTAATTTTTTTACAGGTGTAGTTTACATACATAGTTGCTGGTTATTTGAACACGTATTTTTTGAAAGGATACCAAATTACACCGGGTTACCAAATTGTATATACTCTCTGCATTAGCCGGGCGTACACCTGGGTTTATCATTTAGTTAAGGGTTAGGTTTATTTTATCAGCCTCAACTATTCCCAAAACGATCGAGCTAACTAGTTTCAAAGATAACATTAGTTTATAGGGAGGTTTATAACTTACAACTTAGCCTTATTTACTAATTTGCTATAACCTTACGTGCTGGCACAAGTGATATAGCGTGCGCTGGGTAAATTCAAGTCACCGAACGCCCAGCTTCAGTCCTCTTCCGGCAAATAGAACACTCCTACCATTTCAAAAATAATATGAACGTTATTGCTTCTATCTAGAAGTCGACTTATCAAGAAATATTTTGTAATTATAACATAAACCTCGCTTATAACTCCAATACAAAAAATCAAGCACTCAAACTAGTTGGAAATCCCGCAATAAGGCGAATAGTGCGTGCTTCAGGGTCCTCTCCATCCGTCCAATCTACTGCTTGAAAACCAGCGCGGAGCATGTGTTCTTTCCACAGCTCCTCTGGCGTCACCGCATGCTCGCGGCCGTCTTCGAATAGCCACCATCCTTCAAACAGTCCCACGGCAATGTCTAGCCAGAACATGTTTTGCGTAATCTCGACTAGAGTGAGAACGCCGTCGTCGCGGAGTAGTTTCCGCAGCGACGTGAGCGATACGGTCAAGTTTCTTGTCGCGTGGATGCAGTTCGTTGAGATTATAAAGTGAAACGACCCGACCCACGAGGCCTGGGGTTCTTTTTCAATATCCAATGTCGCAAATTCCATCTCAGGGCAGTCCTTGAATGTTCGCTTGGCGGCTGCGACTAACGACGGAGACAGGTCTGTAAAGACATACTCAAAGGGTACGCCCAGCTTTTGCAAGTGGCGGACAATATACTTGGTCGTGCCACCTGTGCCAGCGCCGACTTCAAGTATGCGGAATACCCCCGGTTTATCCGGATTTGCCATGGACTTCTCGAGGAATTCACCTAGTGCGAGTGTACCGGATCGTACGAGGGGCCAGTTTTCATAGAGGTCATCAAGAGTCTTCTTGTTCTCCTTGTTTCCGAAGACGATCTGAAGACCATCCTTCTCACCGGTCAAACACTCTGCCAGTTCCAACCCAACAGCTTGCACAATTTTATGAACACTAGCATGCAGCGGGAATTCGGGAATGATCCGTTCGTAGATGGTCAAGGCAGGAGAAGGGTCGACTGGCTGTGCCGTGCGAATAAATTGGCCCTCATCGTTGACCACAAGCTTAGCATCTTCAAGCACACGGTAAAGCTGGCGCACAAGTTGCTTGTGCCTAGGCAAGTAGGGAATCATGGGCGCAGTATCTCCAACCTTGAGAGTGGTCATGTTACAGCCTAATTTAGCAAACGCCTCGACGACGTGGGCGAGCACGAGTGAAGCTTGACTAGGGTAGCACTTTTCCCAGAACCCAACAGCTTTGGTCTCGACAGCAGCTCTTGTATAGGCATCTCTAGAATCTGCAAAAACCTTTTGCGCCTGGTGTAAAGACGGCCTCGACTCCGTATCAGGAGAGTTGGCTGGGCTGGTTTGAACAGCAGCGCCGTTTACTTTTGCTTCCGGCAAGGCAGCGGGCCCAGGGTCTGTGCTTGCGTCGACTCCCAAAGCCGCGTCGATATGATCACAGACAGCCTTGACGTTGGGGAAAAATAAGAATGTGTTGAGATCAATCTCAAGGCCAAAGGCCGTCTGTATCTCATTCAAAACCTCCGTCACTAAGAGAGAGTCGATGCCAAGGTCCTCGAGTGTCGAATTTGGGGTAATCTCATCAATTGGAACATCCGTCACATTGTGCAATACTTCCAGCACTTTGGATGATTTGCTGGATCGTGGTTCTGCCGAAGTCTTACTGGCTGCTACCGGTGCTGGGGCTGGTGTTGGGACTCCCCCTCGAGGTGCTGGGGTAGGATTAGCACCAGCTCCGCCAGAATTAACACTCCGCAGTGATCGCTGCAACACAGATACTGATGTCCGCGTGAATACGAATCCAATGAATGCAATCACAACTTGCTGCGACTTTTTGTCAAAGATGTAAACATCACTGACAGTGCGCTCGTCGTTGTCTTCGGTCAAAAGCGAATAAGCAATCCACTCTTTAGCAGTAATATCAAACGCACCACCAGTGACAACACGGTTAATACCCTGACAGAGCAAAACATCTTTCCCACTGGGGTGTGCAAAATAGTTAACAAGAACACCAGCGAATTGCATCATGCCGTCAATAGTAGGAGTGTCATATAGCGCCTCACTGGGAGGAAGCTTCGGATCCAACTCGGCTGCGACCTTTCCCGCAGCTTCGTGACCCTGGTATGAGATACTTTTGATCCCGTGGTACATCTCATCGAAGAAAATTAATCGCTGAAGCGCTTGATAGATGTGTCTACCTTGCATCTTCTCTCCATCTTCGCAAGCCATGATGGATAGGCATCTTTTATACCCTATCAAAGCGCTCCATTGGTGAATAGTCTCAGCCAAGACAGGGTCATCCCGTCTACTTAGTCCTGCTTTGCCAGTAACATGAATCTGAGCGTCATCGCTGCCTTGTTTTAACTTGCTAGAAAATTCAAAGTCCCAGTTGTCATTGCCTGGCGCAATACGTGTAAGTTTGATGAAGATATTTTTCTTCGCGTCGAGACCAATGGGTGCACCCTTCATTTGCATGGAGCTCATATTTAGAACGTGCGTGTCGTAGCTCGCGCCCTTTGTCAGGAGCATTGTAGCGCGAGAAAGAAGTTCAACGTACAGCGAGGCGGGTGCAAGAGCTTGGTTGGATGCAATGTGGCCGTTCAAGAGGTACATGTAGCGCTCACTCTCGGGGTCAACGAGGAAGATGGCCTCTTTCTCGCTTGAGTCTGAAAATTGCAAGAACGAGATAAATTCATGTGTGGGAGTAACCTGAGCTGCAGGAACAATCTCTGTGGCGGGCTCAGGTGTAGCTTTATCGATAAAAGGAAGCCAGTGCATGGTCTTTTCAAATTGGTATGGAGGAAGGCTTTTATACTCAAAATTACCCCGTGCACTTCGGTGATATGGCCAGAATTGAACATGGATACCAGCCTTCCACAGCTCTACTACAGTCTCGGCCACAGATGAAACTGCATTGGGGCCGTTCAAAAAGGATGGACAGTAGAGTTGTTGTCCCTGCCCACTAAGGCAGCTCTTGACCAAAGACATGACAGAAGACCCTTGGCCGGCTTCCACCCAAACACAAGATTGGAACTTTTCAGCAACTCTCTGAACAGCCGAGGAAAAGTAGACGGGGTTTCGCATGTGGTGTGGAATCAGCCACGCGCCCGGTTCCCTGTCGATATGCTCTTCCGTTGCCAGCTCGATGGGAATTTCCGGCTTGTTCCATTGCAAACTGTTCGCAAGTGACTCAAGTCCTGGAAGAATTTGCTCGGTCAAGGCGGAATGGAAGCCATGCGTAACTCTCAATTTTTTGGTACGAACACTTTGCCATCTATCATCGCTGGAAATGTGGCTTTCCAAGGCGCTGACAGCTTTAGCTGGACCCACGACAACATGGTTTTTTGGGTTGTTGAAGCAGGCAATTTCTAGCTTGTCGGGAACTTCGGCGTTGACAATATCGAGGATTCTTTTGACAACGGCGCGATCGGACTGAACAGAAATCATGGATCCCCGCTCTTTGCCCCAGGAGCCGACAATCAGCTCCGCTCGACCAACGACTATCCTCATGGTATCTTTGAGAGACAGACATCCAGAGATACACAATGCCGTTAGCTGGCCAAAGCTATGTCCAACAATAGAGTCAATACGCATTCCGCTGTCAATCCAAGCCTTGGCAGGTGCATACTGCGCTGCAAAGAGAACTGCATGGAGAGTTGACAGGTCCTGGATACTGTCACGTTGGTATATGGCTGGGTATATGCTTCCATACCCAAGAGATTGTAATTCAGAATCACATTCATCCAGGTGAGATTGCAATAGTGGTGAATTGTCTACGGCCTCCTTGGAGACCCCAATAAAATCATTCTCCTGGCCACCAAAGGCCATGATTATTGGACGCGCGCTGGAGCTGGCATCTTTCAGGATGGTTTCAGATCCCGCGATAATACTCTTGAGAGTCTTCTCAAGGTCATTCAAGTCAATGACGGATTTCGCCACCGAATACGTCAATTTGTGGTTAGTCCTGTCTGTCAGGTTGAAGAGAACGTCGGAAAGTAGGTGGTCAGTGTTTGCCGAAGATGCTCGCTGGCCTGCTACGTACGCCAGGAGCTTCCTAGCATACGAAATCAAACTTCCCTCTGATGAAGCCGATATAAAAAGAGGTTGTTTCGCTCTAATGGTCGGCCGCTTGATAATCGTGGAAGCCGGAATTGCCTCGCGAATGGCAACGACGGCGTTGCTTCCGGCTGCACCATAGCTGTTGACGCAGGCAAGTTTTGAAGATGTCTTCCAGGGCTGAGACCTTTTGGGGATAGCCATCATGTCAGGTTCGAGTGCAGGAATTTTAGGGTTGAGGTTGCTATAGCTTGCTTGACCGAGTATAGTGTTGTGTTGCATCATGAGAACAGTTTTTATCAAGCCAGCGACACCGGCCGATGCCTCTGTGTGCCCAATGTTCCCTTTGACTGATCCAAAATGCAGTATCTCTTTACGGTGGGAACCTCCAAAGGCATCGCGGATACTCTGGCATTCAATTGGGTCTCCTACTTGTGTTCCTAAAAAGTGTCAGCGCTTTAGAAATGGAAATGCAGGATTTTGTATCTACCAGTGCCGTGAGCTTCAACATAGGTCACGCTAGATGAAGGCGCGTTAGCCATGCCAAGGACCTTGTTGTAAACGGCTGTCTGCGACGAAGAGCAGGGGACAGTGATATGGGCATCATTATAATTTTGATTGACTGCAGATCCAACAATGACACCTAGAATATTGTCACCCTCTTCAATGGCAGTCGAAAGAGATTTGAGTACAACAGCTGCAACACCTTCTCCACGGCAGTAGCCGTCGGCAGAGACATCAAATGGCTTGCAGCCGCCAGATGGACTCAAAAATCCAGCTGCAGCCAGGTTCTGGTAGTCAAAGGGGCTGGTAAAGATATTGGTTCCGCCTGCAACTGCGCGCGAACACTCTCCGGATTGAATGGCTCGGCAGGCAGTATTGATCGCGACCAGGGATGACGAGCATGCGGTGTCGATGGTCATTGCAGGGCCAGTGAATCCAAATTGGTGGGAAATTCGGCCGCTGAAAAAGGCTCGCGAAGTGCCTAGCATGGAGTATGCATTGGGTGGGTGACAGGCAACGTTGTCGTAGTAGTTATTTCCAACGGCACCAATGTAGCAACCATAATCGTTTGAGTGGTCTTTGCCTGCTGGTCCGAAATGACCAGCAGACTCCAAGGCTTCGTAGACCACTTCTAGCAGCATTCGTTTCTCAGGATCCCACGAGACTGCCTCACGGGAAGACTTCTTGAAAAAGCGGTGATCAAAACTTTCAGGGTCATCGATGAAATTTCCCCAAAACTTTGTGTCTCCATAACCTGCCAGACGATGGTTCTTCAGGTTGAATCGATCCGAGGGAGCCTCGCGAACCATTGACACGCCCGACTCTAAAAGATCCCAGAAGGCGTTAACGTCGGCAGCACCGGGGAAACGACACGCCATGCCAACCAGGGCTACTGAATGTGGGGGATATTTTGCTTCCAGATTCGTATCAATGCCGTTGACATCGTTGACACCGTTAATACCATTGACGCCATTCACGCCGTTCACTCTATTGACTCCGTTAACATCATCAGTAGCACCACTCCTTTGCGAGAGACTTAGGGGCAAGACGCCCTTTTCAAAAGCAAGAGTGGTCACCGTAGGATGACCAGCCGGAAAAGCATCCAGGGTTTTCCGCACAGTCGTATACCAGTCGGCTGTGTGGAGGATGATGCTGTCAATTGCAATATCCGTGACTGAGACATCTCCCGTAATAAGATCCCCCGTATCATTCCTTCGAAGCGGGACCTGGAGTTGTGCCGCTGCCGGGTATTGAAGACCCTTGACGGAATTGGTGAAGGCCTTGAGGTTTTCAGCTGCCTCAGCGTGGGCAGCAGCAGAGTGGAAGCGGCCATTGATACTGATGGTTTTGGCACGGAGGCCAGCCTCTCTGAATGCCTCGGTCAGCGGCTGCTCATCACTGGCCTGGGCGGTAATGGTGACGCAGGTGGAGTCGGTGATGCATGCAATGTAGGCCTATATAGGAAGTAAGTAGTGTAACCGAGAAAGACAAGGTGCTGACTCTCACCTGTGGATAACTGGCCAGCAGGCCCTCGACTTGGGATCTGGAGAATTCTCCTTCCCGCCATCGCACAGACAAGCTACAGGCTGAATTGGCGGGCTCGGCGTAGAGAGCGTTTTGGTCGATATAGGCGCCAATGCACACAGCCAGGCGCAAGCTCGTTACGGTGTATTCAGCAAGCTGTTCCTCGTTCTTAGAAAAGCCAATAGCAGCAGCAGTGAGAAACCCGGTGCAGAATCCCTGCACGCCGTACTGCTGCAGCGATTGGACAGTCTGGCTGTAGTCGGAAGCATCATCCTTGTCGAGATGCTGCAAGAACAGGGCGACCTGCAGCAGAACAGCAAACGGCAGCGCAACGACGCTGGGCAGGGTGTCGACAGGCAGCGATAGCGTCCCATGCTCGATCCATTGCAGGAGAAAGTCGACAGAGGAAGCTGAGACGCGGTGCAGAGAAGCATCAAAGGCGGCGAGCAGACGCAGCAGGGAAGGCAGGGCGCGCGCACCGGAGGAAAGCGCGGTGCACAGGCTGGTCCGGCGCAGCAGGAGCCGATGCAACTCGGTCGGTTCGGACGGAAGGCACGACTGAGGACCACACAGGAGCAATTGCGTCATGCTCATGGCTGATATGGCATGGTTTTGGTCTTTACTATTATGTGTGTGTTTTTTTGTTGATTTTTTTCAACTGGTATTTCAAGGTTACAGACTACAGAGCGAGTTCAAGTAGTCAATTGATTATTATTAGTTAATCACCAACTAGTTCTTAGACCTTGTACGGAGTGCGTTGTAGGTCTGGCAGCCCCTCTTATCAAGCTCACGCTTGCGGTTGTTAAGCTCCCAAGCTGCATGCAGTAGTAATAGCTGCACATGCGCATGGGCCTTTTTGCATATATGTTATTTTTTTTATTTTTTGTGTTATTTCAACCTTGCATATGTGGACATTATATTTCATGCATTATGCTTTATAATCATTTCTTCTTCCTTTATTCGACTCATCAAAACGCTCCCGGCTTTATGCCATCACTAATTATATTATCTCCGGAAAGTCGACACGCAATTACTGTACTATTTATTATTCTAAATCGATACCCCCGTCTCCTTGGCCAGAGCCACTATCGCACCGGCCACTGCAGCCACGTCGGCCGGCTGGATCACAACGCGATGATCGCCATTCCACTCCACCACGCGAGTGGTGCCCGGCTGGCAAAAGTCGGCAAGCAGCCGCCGGTGGTTTGCCAGCCCCGGGTCTTTGGTGCCATGGACGTGCAACGTTGGTAGGCTCAGGAGGTGGTCCGACCCCCGGAGAAACGCTGAGCCCGTTACTTGCGCAAACGCGCCTGTCGTGAGCTCGTCAGCATCCGCCAGCGCGAGCGAGTCAGTCAAGCCCGGATGCAGCGAGACTAGCGGTGCGCGGCCGGCGAGAATCACCCCGAATTTGAAGTTGGTGTTACTATCATTATTATTGTTTTCAAAATCTGCAAGCTTTTCGGCACGCAGCCGCTGGCGCAACAATAGACTTGCGGCGACTTTGGCGCCCTGGCTGAAGCCCATCAAAGCCACCCAGTCGCCCGTGGCCCCCAAGGCGCTATCGCTCGTCATGGCATCTTTCAGCGCGTGGTCAATGTCGCGACAAATGGCTTCGGGCCCTGGGTTAGGCTGATCGACTTGCCAGCGCAACCAGCGCCGAAAGGGCTGGAGCTCCGCGTAGGTGGCCATGATGCCAGGATCGGCGGGCGACAGGTACGGTGCATCCACAAACACGAACCTAAACGAGGCCTCGAGGGCACGGCACAGCCCGCGGCACTGCAGGCGAAATACTTGCGCGTTGACACCCCCACCGTGCAGGCAGAGGATGCGCGGTAGATGCAGGTTGTCGACCATCGCGTGTTGTTGGGGCCGAATTTATGGTCTATCCGACTTTATCGACGGACATGTCCTGTCTGGGGCAAGCAAGCCTATATAACATGATTAGTATTGTGCTCAGAGGAGTCGGAGTGCGTGCGCAGGCTAACAAGGGTCTAGGGATAGGGTCTCCACCGGCAGATGCACTGCACATGGCCTGCAGGCTGCAGCTGCCAGTTGGGGCCAAAACGATAATGCAACCTGCACTAGAGCCAACCCTAGAAAGAAGCCTTTCTTTTGATTGTCCAGCCCTTACGCCGCACAGGAATCCGAGCTTGTCGCTGCCAATAATAACTCTATCACCGTGTATGCCGTACGTACGGAGTCAGAATATGCCGGGTGATGTAAGCTTTTAATCTCTATCCGGAACGCCGATCGCCCCGTCCCGCCCGTCCCGGGCACCCAAAGCTTGTTTTCTCTATTCTATATGTTCGGCGAATACAATAAAAATAGACATCACATTACTATTAAATGCACGGATTAGTCCCCATTGCGCATCATGTCCGTTAGAGTCATCGCGCAAACACGCCGTAGTATTAAGTTATCGACTCCATTCTTCAAGGTTGAATACGACGTAGCTATCTTACCAACGTGGTGCGATTGGCGGTCTGTCCCGAAAATGCCCAGCGGGGTAAATTGTCCGGATGGATGAACCTGAAGCACTGGTCTAACTACTCTTACTCATTACTAGTACATAGTAGTTTAAGCACTCTTTTTATTTCGGGTCTACGTAGCACCAATGACCTTTTTAGCCTTTTTTTAGTATCCTTTTAGCCTTGGCACGTTGCCACACGACTCGTGGCTAATGGTGGGACATGCTGACACGGACACGAGCAAATAAGCACATTCCAGCCTCCACTCTTTTTCTCCACTGTCTGCATCGTCTTTTCTTCAGAACCTCCCCCTCCCTCCCCTGCTGAGCGTTGGACAACCTACCGCCAATGCGATCGATTCGCATTCACCATGGGGTTGGAAATATCCCATAGCCACCTACAGGAGACATGCTTTATCCTGGCTATTGTGGGTGCGGTGCTGGCCATCACGGCCACCGCGCTGCGCTTTCTCTCGGTGCGGCTGACAAACCGCAAGCCTAGTTGGGATGACTGGTTTAGCGTTCTCGCGACGTTTTTCTTCATCTTATATGTGATTCCGCTGCTATACCGTGAGTTTCTTGTTTCTCCTGGTGGTGATGTTAGTTAACAGATGTAGTCTTGTCCGTGATGAACGGCAAGGACAAGTGGACCGCAGAAGAAGTCGTCCGAATAAAAAAGGTACATCGCAAATCCTATATACATACCAAATATTGTTTTTTTTTCCAACCTGCCTGATTCATATCCAGGCCGGATACTCGATGGGCCCACAGTTTTGCATGCAGCAGCTCTTCGCCAAACTCAGCATTCTATGGCTATACTACCGCCTGTTCCACGTCAACGAAGCTTTTTTATACTGCGTCTGGGGCCTTGGCATCATCCAAACCGCCTGGTCCATTGCGACCTACCTCGTGCACTGGCTCGAATGCATTCCGACTGCAAAGCTATGGGATCCGACGCTCGACGGCCACTGCATCAAGAGCCCGGTCTTTTTGGCTGCCGGAGAGACGCCCAATTCGCTTGTTGATTTCGCCATGATTGCACTTGCCATTTGGATGGTACAGTCGCTGCGCATCAAGACAGCTGTCAAAATTAAGCTGTTTGTTATTTTCATCATGGGTGGTTTGTACGTATGCCTTCACCATCTGTCCAGGAACATCTCTAATCAGCCACAAGAGCCGGCGTGATCGGCTTCGTCAAAATAGGCTACGGCTTCAGCGCCACCAGCAAATCCAAGGTCGAAGTGCTCGACCCGATCTGGGCCACCGTGCAACAAACCTGCAGCGTCATCTGCTGCTGCGCGCCCTTCTACAAACCCTTGATCCCAGAAATCGGGCTTTTCGGCAAACTGCAGTCGCTCACAAGCTCCGTGCTTTCACGCAGCAAGATGAGCAAGTCCAGGTCGCGCTCGAATACGCATGATAAATCGTCGAGCTCGGATCCGAGTTCGGCGCCGGGGAACAGCAGATGGAATCCACCGAATACCTGGTTGGAACTCGATGATCGCAGTTCGCGAAAGGGATCGACGACGGAGATCTTGCCTGCGGTATAGTTTTTTGTTTTTTTTTTTCAATAATGTTTCGGGCTGAAATGATAGCGTTGTCTCTGTAAATCTAGGATTAGCGAGCGATAGTAATGAACTGTAATGATAATTTATTAAACCCATTATTTAGATGTATTAAATGTATATCCAGATGTGTAGCTCAAAACTCCCTGCTCTCGCCAATATCGCAAATATCAAAAAGACCACTCTCAGCAAACCCGCTCTTAGCCAGCGCCTTCTTAAGCAACTGCGGCGGCTCCAGCACATTCTCCTCAGCCACCGCCCATGTCCCCCAATGCATCGCCATGGCCTTTTTGCACTGCGTATCCTTGAAGATCTCAACAGAGTCATACGGATTCGAATGCACGGGACTCAACACATGCCGCGGCATATACGCTCCAATAGGAATCAGCCCAAGATCAAACGGGCCCCGGAACTGGCCAATCTGTTTAAAAGCAGGGCAAACGGGCAGATGGGCGAGATCGGCACCCCAGTCGTCGACCCCCTTGGGTACCCGGGGAACTGCGCGGTAGCCTGTGTCGCCGGCAAAGTAGACGGATTTTCCGCCGGAGGAAACGGACCATGAAGCCCATAGGGTGCTGGCCTTATCAAAGGGTGTGCGTGCTGATGTGTGTTGGCAGGGGAGGCAGGAGATTCTTGCTGTCATGTTGTTACTGTCGGAGGATGGTGATTCCGGTTTGTTGTCGGTTGGCTGTTTCGATAGTGTGAGGTCGGCGTCTTCCCACCAGTCGAGCTGGACGGCGTTGGTGATGCCGCACTCTGTAAACCATTTCTTCAGGCCTTTGGGGACAAAGAACTGGACCGAGGGGTGATGTTTTTGGATTTCCAGGACACTAGGGTGAGAAAGATGGTCGTAATGGGAGTGGCTGATGACAACCTGTCATTATATTAGTATCAAGCAACAAATAAAACAGAGAAAATCACTTACGCAGTCAATAATCGGAATGTCAGAAATGTCACACGGCGTAGGAGTGAATCTCTTATGGCCGAACCAGGAAACCGGAGAGCAGCGGTCTTCAAACACAGGATCAAATAGAACGCGTATGCCACTGGGAAACTCGACGTAGTAACACGCATGTCCCAGCCATATCGCACGCATAGCCTGAGAGCCCGTTCTCGATGGGAGGAACTCGGGCTTGGTGACCGTGACAGTCGGAGGCGTGGTATCCGGCCTGTTGCTGTTTCCAGAAAGGAACTTGTGACTATTACACGTCAGCTTCTCAAAAGTGCCTTGTAAAGAGTGGAATGCACTCACTGCATCATCGCCTTGAATATTTCCGGGAAAGTAAAATCATGAGCGCTCTCCCACGGATTCACAAACCCCTTGGGTTCGCCTGTGCCGCCATCTCGCACCCAGTGGCTCTTTTCCTTGGCTGTCTCTGGCATTGCACCTAGCACAGCCGGCGCGCCGACAGTCACGGTGTAGCCTCCATTACCCCCGGAACTCATGGCTCTATATCGCGGTGTACGGACACGTGAGCGGTGGCTAGAGATGAGTGGCCGGAGGATGTTCCGCATAAGATAAAGGCTGAATCTCACAGAGGCAGAGCTATATATCTAGTAAGACTGACTTCGCTATGTGGAAAAAATCCTTGGATATTTTAGATGTCCAAGTTTATTGCCTAACTGTCGCGGTCATATACTGCCGATGTCTCGGAGCATAACGGCCCCTCCTTGGCGCGCGTAGCGTGATCTGCGTGTCAAAGCTTGTCTCAATCTTTTTTCCCCAAGTATTTATGGAGTAATCTTATAGATAAACTGTAAATTTTAATTTAATTTAATTTTGGCATTTCCATCGATTATAAGAAAGTTTATTCCAGTTTCAATGTTAACTTTATTTTCAATAATACCAGACCTACACATAGCACTTGAGGAAACATCCATAAACACAAACTTGATATATATCCGTAGTCAACTGAACTGATCTATCAAGGTTGACATTGAGACACTTGAACTTCCCTGAACTACTTTTTTTATGTCATTAAACCAGTCGACAGCGTTTCCTTTGTCTACAATCATAATATAAAGTACCAACTAGTTATGGAGTTAAGCGGAGGTAATGCGGTGGCTGGCACCGGTGGGGCCGAGCTATCCGTCCCGTCGTTCCTTCCCCTTTCGCTTGTACCTGGACAGAGTCAACTATCTCGAGCTTCAACACTTTCAGAGCTTGCAGTCCAGTGCGACAGAACACATCCAAAATGGCGGAATCGACGCCCCTGTTGGACAAGAAGAGGGAAACTCCCCTGCGTATGCCTCGTGCCTCCATTCTTTCTTTCCCCGGGCTGACAGCGGCAAAGCTACCTTTACCTTTGCTAAGGATACCCCGCACGGCAAACGCCCCCAAGCCATCGCCCATCGAGGCTACAAAGATACGCACCCGGAAAACACCATGGGCGCGTTCAAAGCAGCAGTTGATCTTGGCGTCGATGCTCTCGAGGTCGATCTCCACATGTCCAAGGACGGTGTGGTGGTTCTTTCCCATGTAGGAAAAAAGGGGCCCAACAAGGCTCAGTCAAACAAAGCTCATTCCAATATAGGACCCTACTCTCAAGCGCTGCTTTGGAAAGGATGACAAGATTGTCGACTGCAACTGGGAGTATCTCCAGACGCTGCGCACTTTGAAGAGCCCGCAGCCAATGCCAAGGCTGCACGATCTTTTGGAGTATTTAACCACGCCAGGTCTTGAAGACATTTGGATCTTGCTTGATATCAAGCTACTGCTGCCGAGTCTGACCGATGCTATGCTGGGAACCAAAACCGCCAAGAAGCTTGACGATTACGCCGAGGATCTTTTCCGGGCGATTGCAGCCACCTTGGCAGATGCCAAGCCGTCGTCACGTCCATGGAACGAACGTATATTGTTGGGATGCTGGGCAGTGAGTCTATATGCCTACCTACGGTTCTTCTCAACCCTAATCTTCGTTTACAGGCAAAATATCTCCCTCTGTGTACAAAATATCTTCCCGAGTATCCGATCACTCACATCGGATTCAGCGTGGATTATGCACGCCAGTTCCTCAAGGTTCCTCGCGTTGGTCTCAATTTGTTCCAAAAACTTATAGTCGGACCTCGTGGGTCATCGTTGATTCAAGAAGTGAAGCGACAAAAGGCTGAGCGCACGCTGCTCTTTTGGACCGTGAATGAAGAATACTGGATGAAATGGAGTATCCGGCAAGAAGTCGATGGCGTCATCACGGATGATCCTGAGAAATACCTAAAGGTTCGCAAAACTTATGACAAAGACGAGACGTTACGCCAGTCTTGGGCGTCCTGGAAGGGTATTCTTGGATGGCACTGGCACTTTGTAAAATACGGGTTCTCTTTCAGAGTCAAGCATGGTTTCTGGGTCAATGTGCAAAAGGTGAGGAAGCATTTAGAGGGCTGAATTATCGATGACCTTTGAAAATTGGCAAATTACACTATTCTTTCCTCAACAGTCATCAATAGTTGGCTCATAATACTGCGTATTTTGAGTGTAATCTTTAAAGCATCAAGCTCACGTGGAAAAACTTGTAGATCATTCTACAGACATCATTGCGAGATTTAATTTAGAAAAACTATCAAGCTATGCAGACAGATCATAAAAAGCTAACATCTATTATCTTACTTCATGGATTGCTCAATTATTATCAATATCACCACTGACCCTCGACGGCTCCTCCGGAGAGTTCACATACGAGTCTGGCCGGTTGTTCTCCTCGTTCGTCTTGGCCACGTTGTATTTTTTAAACGCTTCTTCGACCAACAAGCCGACCTCCTTTCTGTTCCGGCCAATAATGCCCACGCTCAACAGCGACTCGGTCTCTTCGATCCAATCCTGGATCTTGCGAAAGCCGATTTGATCCTTCTTGATGCGATCTGGCAAGCCCTGGCCACTAATGAGCGCGAGCATCCCCGCTATCACCGTGTTGAAAGCGCCTAGAAACGTGATTATTGTCGTGTGGTCACTAGCCAACGGACCCAGCGCGGTGAGCGCAGCTCCGACAATAATCTGACCAAAATGACAGAGTAAAGTGAATGTGCTCAGAAAGTAAAACTGTCGCGCCTTGGACTTTTTGGCCGAAATCACTGCGCGGTAGATTCCGACGGCCTTTTTGCGGCCTTCTTCCATCGTTCCCGGGTCAGTGGCTGCCAGGTGGTAGTTGATGCCAACGGCGCGCCGGAAGATGATTAACCGCTCGTCGTTATCTTCACGAGGCGGTAGGCCGGCTGGTGTAGGCCAGGATTGCTGCGGTGGCTTTTGCGATCCATTTGTGGGCTGCTGGTCATTCGAGGTTGGTTGCGATGGGGTGACATCGATCGGAGGGCCGACTGATTTTACTTGGTCATCTTGCGCCGGAGCAGGCGGCGGTGGTGATGCTGGCTGTTTCTTGGAGTTTGCTTTTTTGTCCGAGTTTTTATCGGACTTTGGCAGCAGAGGCGATGACTCTGTTGGGTCTTCCTGCTCCTCTTCCTCTTCCTCGTGATGATCTTCCGGCTTAGGCGGCATATTGAAAAAAGGTTACAGAACAGCAACAACAAAAATTTCTAGACGGGGAAAAAAGGGGATAAGTACAAAATGAATCAAATTCAAAAAACAAAGATACATCGGAGGACAAGCCTCAACTTAAATATACGCCCGATTAGCGTGAGGCCGGCTGACCCTGCAGCATGGCGCTCCCAACACTCGTGATTGGCGCCGATAAGGCATCACCTGGCTAGTTCATGCAGGCGCAAGTATCGTGCGCACTATTGGTGATACAAGGTTGCACGCTGGCAAGCGGTGAGCCAGTTGCTATTTATTTGAGTTCCGGGGCGCAGATCTACATACAATTCGCGCTCGGTAGTAGGAACTGGTGGTACTCTCCGTCGTGCCCTAATGCGGGTTGACTCGTGTAAGTTGTGATTTCGCGATTGACTTTTACGAAGCCCATTAATTAAATTAGTTTTTTGTAAATTACAGAAGCGTATAGTTGCCGCTATTGTCCATTCCCAGATCCTGTTGCTGCATCGCGTCCTGCACGAGAAACTGCTCCAGATCGAATTCCCTCAAACTGGGCATGTCGGAGATGAGATCCTCAAGCCACGAGAACTCGACCGAATCTGTCGCTGGTTGTTGGAAGTCCCCCACGCCAACAAACTGCATCGTCGAGTCGTCGGCGGTCGTCACAGCTGGCGCCGTCGAGTGCATTCCGAGAACGTTGCGTAGCGTCTTTGCGTCTTCTTCTTTGCGCCGTTGGTGCAGGAGAATAAAGAGATAGGCGGTGTTGTAGGCCTCGCGCATGACAGCACTGTTCCATGAATTTGTCACTTCTTGCAGCACGTTCATTGCATCTGGGAGCAAGGCGAGCGAAGCCCGACTATCAATGGCAAGCAGTAGACAGACCACCTGGAACGGCACGTTAGCGGAATGATGCCAGGGACTGTTGCTGGCAACCATATTCTCGGCCGCCCGCAGACCTTTCATGGCCAGTTCCAGGATACGCTCCATGCGCATGTTGATCATGTTGGACTTTTCAGCCCGCAGCCGCCGGAAAATGCAGAGCATGAGGTTGACCTGCGCCATAACGACGGGCGGTGCCTCGAGCACATCGTCTAGCACACGCTTCATGTCAGCCTCCAACTCCTCGACCGATCTAGACTTATTAGGGTGGAGAGGCTCTGTCAGAGGGATGAACCCCAGCAGCTGGGATGTGTAGTCCCCCGCTTTAGGGGAAACGGGTTTGGTGGTTGCTCCGGGGAGAGTGATTTTGGTCCGGCCAAGGTCGAACGAGGCCCAAATATTAAGATGCTGGGCCATGCCCCAGAGCCGCCGGCGGATATCAAGGTCGATCACCTCGGACAACCCGTCAAAGACCGTATGCGAGGGAGCTTCAAGATGAATGTTTGCGGATTCGGCAACGTGCATTAATGAGCAGCTAGCCAGCCAGGCGGCGTGAGGCAACGAGGTCATTCGTAGGTACGCAACGCGCAGCACCCATCCGGTGACTATATTGATAGACGGTGGTGTCACCAAGGAGCCTTGCTCAAGCAGCGTTTTTGCCGTCTCGACCAGGTCAGGTTCGTACACAGGAGGCACACGCTGAGAGAAATGCAGGCCGAGGGCTGCAACGCCGCACAGAACGCAGTCGTACGAGTCTGGCATTGCAGGAGTCTGCCATCTTGTGCCTAGACGCTCGAAGAAGACATCGCGGTCGATGAACCCGTATCCAATGGCCACTTTCTCAAAGAAGACCAATGCTAGACTCCGCATCTGGGCTTGGGGAAGTATCGTCGTCACTCGGCTTGCTGTGCCAGGCGCACATCCTGCCAGTCGCTCTCCAGCATTCCAAGCAAACAGATGCAGCTGCGGCGCATTATATGGATCGATCTTCAAGCCCAGCCGTCTCACAAACGCGGCGCCAGAGTTGGCCTCTAGCGACTGCATATGGGTCCGGGCATTGGCCGCAGATGATCCATAGGCTTTCTCTTTTGCAGTTTCTTGGCTATCCTGGTTGTCATTTCTGCCAGTGGGAGCACCAGTGGCGGTAGCAGCGCCAGCTAATGGAGCAGGCTCACTGCTGACAGGAGATCCTGCAAGTTGGGACTCTTGCTGCTGGGCTACACCGGGAACACTCTTGGCTTTCGACTTGAACGGCGCATAGTAGCACTCGTACTCGAATTCCACACAAGTATAGCACGGCTGTCGGCTGTCGCACTTGCGCTTACGCAGGCGACATGGCTCGCACGCGACCCTAGCACGACGTCGCTTGCGCGGGGTCGCTTCATTCGAATGTGACTGGTCCATTATTAGCTGCGTCGAGCTGTTTCTCTAATTGTTTCTTTCGATGCTACTTTGTCGGTGTGAGAAAAGTCGGGATTCTCGGTAACGGCGGGAAAGGCGGGGTCGTTCTGCTACTTATATAATAGGTGATAAAAGGCGGAAATGGCCCTCGGGATTACTTTTTACATATTTTTTGTCTAACTATGATTTGTGTTCAAATAACTATTTTCTATTACTGAAATGCTGCTTTCTTTTCATGGTTTGCATGTGTCTTCGGTTCACATGTATGCCAACTCTCGGCCAACACTCGTGAGAATTCGGTATCGACGGGAACAGCGGCATATGCGGATGGCTCGGTTCTTTGCTTCTCGGCTCAGAAAAAAAATGAGTCACAAAAAAACGACAACAGCTCGACCGAGAAAAGGATGGAGATAAATTGCTGATATTGCTTTCTCGAGAATTTGGGTGTGTTTCAAGAACCACTTAGTTCTTCCAACTATTTAAGCCCAGACTACCCGCTGCAATTGACCTCGGAATGTTTCAATCAAAGACCACCACGATGCAATCAGACGCAGAATCTCACCATGATAAGGACCAGGCCTTGGAGCCGACAAAATTGCCTACACCTCCAGATGGCGGGACCCGGGCCTGGCTTCACGTCTTCTTCTGCCATATGGTCTTCTTCAACACCTGGGGAGTCACTAATAGCTACGGTGTCTTCCAACAGTACTACACACAAACCCTAGGCCATCCACCCAGCGACATTGGATGGATCGGCGGTGTTCAGATGTTCCTGCTCTTCGGCATTGGCGTGTTTTCCGGACGAGCGAGCGACGCTGGGTATTTCCGCCATTGCTTCGTCGCCGGTGTCATTTTACAGGTTCTCGGAATGTGTCTGACTTCCTTGGGAACGCGATACTATCAGATTTTCCTGAGCCAAGCAGTCTGCGTCGGATTTGGCAATGGCCTTATCTTCACTCCGGGCCTGTCTGTCATGAGCTCGTATTTTCAGAAAAGACGCATTGTTGCTGTTGGGCTGTCGGCCGCTGGTGCAGCAACGGGTGGCATTGTATACCCGGCCACTGTGAACGCATTGCTCTATCACTCCTCTGTGGGGTACCCCTGGACGATGCGTATCTTGGGACTCATTATGCTCGTTACACATATCCCGTCAATTGTTGGCTATCGCCCATATCTTCCGCCTCGCTCCATCGGACCCCTCGTTGAATGGCAGGCGTTTCGCGAGAAGCCCTTTGTGTTTTTTGTGGCTGGCATGTTCTTCAACTTCTGGGGACTATACATGGCATTTTTCTACCTGGGAATTTTCGCCCGCGAAACAATCCATGTGACTGAGTCGCTGAATCTGCTCATCTTGCTGAATGGCGTTGGTGTCCTTGGTCGCACAGTCCCCAATTTCCTTGGCGAGCGGTACGTCGGGATCTTGAACATGACCATCATCGTCTCCATCATCTCGGCGACATGCGTATATTGCTGGGCCGCCATACACAATTCGACGGGTCTCTATGGTTGGGCTGTCATCTACGGAATCGCCGGTGGTGGTGCTCAGGCACTTTTTCCTGCTATGGCCACGCGCCAGACATCCGAACTCGACAAGGTCGGCACGAGGACGGGGATGGTTCTGAGTATCGTCAGCCTGGCCTGTCTGACCTCTCCGGCTATCCAGGGCGCGCTGATTGAGCGTGACGGAGGCAAGTATTTGGCCGCACAGCTGTTTTCGGCATCTTCGATCATCGTGGGTGCTGGGTTTTTAATGTTGAGTCGATGGAGCAGGGTGGGGATGGTGTTGAAAGTGAAGATTTGATCTATTTATCTTTTAGTACAACTATTTTATGACACTGACGACATAGATTTAGAAATAATGGAATGAACTGTTAGTCTTTTCTAGAGATTCCAAAATAGGAAAGGCGTGTATGCAGGTGCTAAATCGTACATGACCCACTTCTAACTTTCTATTGTCTTCATTGGATAATGGCTATAAACTCTATGCACGATGCGGCCCCACCCGCGGCTTAACTCCGATATGTCGTTGTGATTGGTTGCAGCCGGGATACTGACTGGAGATAGAATGGAATTAATGATTACATGCGCACAGCTTTTTACGTGAAGTACGCATTCTAACAAAAGACATATAAAGCCCCAATCTCTTATTTCTGGCAGTCCATATTTTATGAGCTTGAAATCAATAGAATAAGACCGACTTCAAAATGCCCTTCTCCGAGTCTGAGATTGTCGACCTAACTGGGAAGGTGGTCATCGTCACTGGTAAAGCATTTCAGCCTCTTCGAAGCCTATTTTTATACTAAGAAACTGTCTCTATAGGCGGAAACTCCGGCTTGGGTCTGCAAACCGTCAAAGTCCTCGCTTCCAAAAACGCACGTGTATATCTCGCCTGTCGCTCTGTTGAAAAGTTCAACCAGGCTATCACAGAAATCGAAGATGCTTGCAGCAGTTTTGTCGTGAAGAACATTTCTTTTCTGCAACTCGACCTCGCTAGTGCCGCAACTGCCAGCACGGCGGCTGCTGAATTCAACACGTGAATCCCTCAACCGTAAGAAACAGGATGACATGCTAACCAAAGTAGGAAAGAAGATAAACTACACATTCTGTACAACAACGCTGGAGTTATGGGCACCCCTAAAGGGAAGGTATCGGATGATGGATACGAATATGTGATTGCCACTTTTCTCTACCCTAAGACAACTCTCTGCTAACACCATTCTCCCCACCTAAGCAATTCGCTGTAAACACATTCGCCCTCTTCGTATTCACATATCATCTCTTACCCACCCTTCAATCAACCGCTACATCGTCATCTCCGGGGTCCGTTCGCATGATCAACACTGCCTCAAGCGGTGCAAAACAAGCTGGCCGTGCGGGGATCCCACTCGACTCTTCACCAACTGTTGGCGCTGAATACTCACCCTCGCAGTGCTATGGGCATTCAAAGATTGGTGTTGTTTTGCTAACCCGACAACTTGCTAAACGGTACCCAAGTATACTCAGCTTTGCGCCGCATCCGGGTCCGGTCCAGAGTAATTTGACGCGGGAGTTGGGCATCCCGGCCTGGGTGATGGCGATTCTCAACGTAGGGTTCCTTTTTTCTCTCTCTTTTTCTCTCCATTCTCTGAAATTAGCTAATATCAAACAGAGAATTGTATTTAAGCCTGTCGAGTATGGGGCCCTAACGCAGTTATTTGCCGGAACAAGCCCAACTCTTACTGCCAAAGAGAACGGAGCGTACTTAGTCCCTCTAGCGTATGTCTCTACATTGCTCTTTCAAATTTATGCTACACGCTAATGCAAAAACAGAAAGGTTGAGCCCAAGCTCCCCCATCAGCAATGTTACGACGATGTTTTTGGCGAGAAGCTTTGGGACTGGTGTATGACTGCCATGCGAAAATTGGAGGATAATACTAGATAAAGAGCAATAATAATCAAGTTTTCCCAGTAATAATAAACCCGTTGTGCATAAAGGTATTTCCCTTATATTTCAGATCCCTATCACTTGTGAATATTCGATAAAAAATGGTACAGACTCAATAACTTACAATTTACAAATCATTACCAAACTTCAAATGCTGCTTCCATGCTATCCCTTGGCTCTTCTCAGTTTGGTTTACTTAGGCTCGAGGCCATTTTCTTCCAATTGTGATTGAGCCTTTCTCAGTACTTCCAGTGTCAATTTCCGGTCCGGTGGGGAGAAAGCGGGAAAGGCTTCATAGCATTCCCTATCAACATAGTTTTCGGCGTACGAAAGCGGAGTCATGCCGTAGATGTCCTCCTGGTTCATAAGAAAATCCAGATACTCCCGAACCAGGTCCATTTTTTCTTCATTCACAAAACCGTGCATTGCTCCGTGGTGTAGTATGTTTCTATTGCGACTGTCTTGTGCGGTCATATCAACCCCAGAAGCTTTTAATATTCCAAGTATTTGACGGTTTGTTCCCTGCATAGAAGCATGGGCAGTATTTTCCCAGTTTAGATCTGCCCCTTGTTCTAAGAGAAGTTTGCATATGTCCACCCTTCTGTCGTGATTTCGAGGCACAGACTAACGTCGTGACTGGAGAAATATACTGAGCGGACAATGCCCATTTTTATCAATGAGATTAATATCTGCTCCATTGTTGAGAAATAGTTCTACCGTTTTGGTGAGACAAAGGCCTGACTCAAGAGGACTTTTGTCCTACTTTCCAAGCGTTTCTTCACATCTACATCGCGAGCCCTAATCTCCACTGAAGGGTTTTCCTTAAATATAAACATAGCGTCGGTGTTTTTTCGTGCACTGACTAGAACGCCCAGGGAATGATCTTGTTGCAAATCAAAAAGTTCGCTAAACAGTGTATGCTGTTCTTCCATGGGTATTCGGCATTCATCAAGTGCGTCAATCACGATGAAAACCGTTGAAAAGCTCGAAATTGCCGATTTCAAGATATTTATAGCTTCCTTGGTACTGAAATGAGTGCCTTTCGTCTTGTGTTGTCTACAAAGAGAGATTATTTCGGGTGTTGGCGGTTTCTTCAGCAACAGCTGCTTCAAGAAATTCGAAAGAATTCCCTCGGTAGTTATTGTTGTATCGCGGTAATGGCAATAGAAAAACGCAAGACCAATCATGTCATCATCTTTTGACTGGCGGCGTATTTCATCTATCACATTTGACATCAGAATAGTCTTGCCAGCTCCTTGGGCGCCATAACAGTGGAGTGTGCGAGCGAACACGTCGGTGTTTTCATCTTGTTTGAACCACGTCTGGAACTCGTCTGTTTCGAGGAACCACTTTCCTGTTCCTCCTTTCCGGAGTTTCGAAACATCCGCTTGTTTTGCCGCGCTGTTAATCGACGATAGCCAATTCACTATATCTTGTACCTCCCCTTCATCATGGTTCTTTTGTAACTTCTCGACTCCCTCTTTGGTCGTAGCCAGCGCAGCGCTTGTTTTGTGACTTTCGCATCTATTTCACTTTATAATTTCGACTTCTGATCAGGCCGGTGAAATTTTACCTATTCTCATAAATCAAGCACAATCTCAGCTCCGCGATTAGGTTATTGATTTTTTCCGCAAGTTGTGTTATTTTTTTCTCATTGAACGTCAGTCGTTGCCAAGCTCCTTTTGCTCTTCCCTTAAAGTCCTTTGGCTTATTCGTTATCTCTTGGTACTTTTCAATCTGTCGTGACACGTCTTTCAGTTGTTCCAGGCACCTTTGGAGGGAGCCATTAAGAGGGTTTTCGGATTCGTCGTTTAGTCTTGTGTGCAACTCTTGGTTCTGGATTTGCTGTAACACCATTGACAGACTTTCGGTTCTATTATTGTTTTAATATAGACCCACTAGTTAATCAATTGGGCTTCGTAACTCACCTCTCCGAAACGGCTTTGAATTGCCATGGAGCGTTTTGAAATTTTTCCTTGGATTGTTCGCAACATTGAGAACATCCAGAATGGTAGGTACGCCCGGGGTGGAATTCATTTTGTTTGATTCGACTTTTTTGGTACTGAGATTGATGGTTTGAAAATCTCGAGTGGAAATTGGGGGGATGTTAAGAAAAAGGGGGGTAGTTACACACAGTGAAACTTCAAGTGGGACAAGGCTCGGCTTTGGGCAGAGAGAGAAACAGATTGAATATGTTAGATTCGAGGCACTCGAATCTATTTAGATAAGTTTATTTTATTTTTATCAAAAAGAGTAGTACTCATGTTGACGGGCCACAAATATACACGGCACATAGACCAACCCTAGTTACGTACTATTTTTATTCAAAGTTGCACTTTGTGGGAGAAACTAGTATATGTATAAAAAATTGACGTATCTCTGAGTCAAAATTCCGTATGTAACTAGTTGTAACTCAATACTGAGATTAAACAGCATATATAGCCTGAGGAATTAGGGTATCAATTATGACCACATCCCAAAATGTATCAATTGATACTGTTTTTATATGTTACTCAGGCCAATCTACGTCACATGCAACCTGGAAGTGAACAGACAAAACAGTTTTTATCAGCGATCCCCCCGCAAATCCTGTATTTATCCGTACACAGTCCATTAAGTTAGTTTCCCAAACTATGAGGCCATTACCATTTCCACACGCCCTGACGTCTAAACGAGTAACCTATACTACCATGATATATAAAATCCTATTAATTCTTAATTTGATCATTCTTTCCTCTCTACATGTGCTACAAACATATATATTTCAAATAAACAGCTAATACAATATCTATTTCAACCTGCTATCATTATTTCATAAACAACGATAATATATAACCAACTCATCAAACCAACCACTGATCAAACATCATCCTAAAATCCACCGACTCCAACAAACTCTCATTCCCCATAAAATTCATAAAATTCTCATTCTCATCAAACACCGAATTGACAACCGGCGTTTCCATATTATTATTATTATTTGTCTTATTCGGCGGCTTATCATCCTGATCCACACTCAGCCTTGCTTCGAGAATCTCGTCGATCATGCTCGAAAACATTTTGGACGCGCGGCTGAATAAAACATAATTCCCGTTTCCGGGACGTTCCATCGATTCGATGTGGGAGATGAACACGCTTAGATTGCGAATGAGTTCGGCGCGAGAACCCGAGTATTCGAATTTTGCGCCGTAACGGGCTTCCGATTGGAGGGCTCTGGTCAGGACGCTGACGGCGGGAAAGCCGTACAATATAATCTATACAGAAAAGAATTTTTAGGAGATATTCATGTCATATGGGGAGGGAAAAACTTACAACCCATACCAAGTCCCTATGTATATGACGCATATGTTCGCGCTGTGTGCCCAGGAAAAGCACGGTAGAGAGAATTTCAGAGCTGACAGAAAGCAGCTCGATGTTCGGAGCTTGGTATTTCCCGACTAGAAGCTTTTGAATGATGAGATCGTTGTCCAGGTACGCGAGATATGCGGTGACGAGCATTAGGGACACCGCCACCGGGGCGTCATCGTTCCAGACATGAGGGACCATGCGGAGATGGGCAGGGTAGGATTCCCATTTATCCTTGCAACGGCGTGAGATGTCACTATTTTTTAAAACCTTTTAGCATGCTATAAAACTCTGGAAAATCGAATCAAGAGGACAAACTTTAATTGAGCCGCAGCCTCTGGGCTTGGGGTTCGGACAGCCGCCTCGAGAATTTCTTCCCGGAATGTAGCGGTGATATACCGTGCTCGTATCCAATCAGAAGTCTGATATACTGCCTTTAAACTCCAGCCATCTTGGTCAACGTTCTCGCATGCTTGGTCAAAGGCCGCGCTCGAGGCACCATATACATCGTCACTAATAGCCAAGGGGAGCCCACAATCTGAATGTCTAAAAGACAACCTTGGTGGCCGATCCAAAGAGGTCGCAATATTTTTATCTAATCGGTACGAAGAGGCAAAGAGGCGTTTTCGGGTCTCGATGATGAATCTCGGGAGGCCTGACGACGGCTTGACCTCTCTGTGGGCGCCAAGCGTAAAGATGTTCGTGGATAGGTCTCCCAGTCGGTGCCATTTAACTTCGCCTACATGAAAATTGGTTTAGAACTTTTATACCTTGATAACTTAACAAGAATACCCACTTGAATCACCATGGATCATGCTTGATAGCAGCATATTTTCATACAACAGCCAAACAAGCAGATCATTATTAGGGGTGAGCATTTTACACAATTGCAATGTTATATCGCTGGCCAGGAGCATCTTCTGGGCAAACTGTGCCCGACTGCGAGGCTCGTCATGGTTCAGGAATAAGCCGGACCCCAGTCCGAAATAGGTGCTTCGGCCGGCTAGAGAGAATATGATACCTAAGATTTCCAGACGGGTATTGTCGCCCGTATACAATTGATGAAAGTCACAGCCTTCTGTTGACGAAGGAATGTGGAATGATCTAGCAGTATTCTCAACAATCTTTGAAGCCAAGCGCTGGAGTTGGATGTCTGATCGTCTTTTTAGGAGATACTCATCGGCAAGTTTCCGAATCGGTTTGAAAGCATTGCCCACGAATGGACTGGGGATCATTGCGGCCTGGCTCATCTCATTAAGTTCCCGAGCCAATACCTCTAAAATTGAAAAATCTTCCAAAAGTGCAAGGACATTCAATACTTTCTTGAACCAGTACGGTGGTAAATGCCTCGAGCTTTCCACTCTAGCAGACGAGTCATCGCCCAGTTCACCGGCAGACTCGTTGACAGAGAGCAACTCTGCCACGACGCTGGTAGGACCGAGGTAGCCCATTCGCAATGAGAAAGATGTTTCCGGGCTTTGAAAAGGTTGCAGCTCGGCATCGCCAGATGGTGTTTCGGCAAACCGGGATGGCCCCGGACTGCCATCGGTCAGAGGGGACGGCAAGGGAGGCCTGGCACGAGTCAAAGGCGCCGGGTGGTAGAAGCATGTATTGGAAATTCGACGCTGTTTACAGCGAGTGCAGATAGGAAGCTTGTGGTCACAGCGAACCTTGTCTCGTCGACACGGCTCGCAGCTTGCGGGCTTGCCATTACGACGGCGCGAGCTCCTGCTGGTGGTCAGGCGGGGTCAGGATGTACAAATCAAGCGAAAGCCTACATAGTCGATGAAATATTGAATATATTTTGATCCACAAGGATATTTTAGCTGCTGGCTATTGGTCCCGGGATCTGCTCGTCCTCACGGCGTTCAATGCCGGCACTCTTCGGAATTCGAGGGGACACAGACAGCAGACCAGATTCTAGAAGGTCAGTGGCAAATGGAAAAAACTGGGCTATGTTTTTGCAAAGACAGAACAACAAATACTTGTTTGTGTGCACAAGACGTGTTATCTATTTTGCTTTCGGAGTTGGAACGCCGAAAATGTTAGTCGATATCCGACGTGCTCCGGCGTCAACTCCGTAGACTAAAAATTATAAATAGTCCCTATTTACTGTAATTGCCAGGTTTAAATGTTGCTGCCTCTAGATTATTGATCTCTGCATGTTTTTTTTATTCATATTATTATTATTTCAAATAAATGTCGACAGTAAGTCGGTGGAATCAGGTCACCTGACCGCGCTTCTCCTGAAGACTTGCGCACAAAAGAAATTTCCCCCTGGATAGCTTAAGTCTTCTACATAATTCAATAATAATATTCTTTCCTATTCGGAAGCTTTATGCAACCTCCGTTATCGACAATAAACAACTGTCGTATTTATTCTTACAATTCAGAACAAATTGTAAATTTACACAGAAAAAATTACAACAATATATTGGAAAAGTAATTTTAGAACTGTCTAATTGTGCAACATGCCGAACCCATGCAATGTTACAGCCTTATAACCCCTAGATATTAGTTGTCAGCCAAAGTGCAACTTGGTAATCAACAGAATGAAAAATGACCGCAGCGACCAGAACAGGAATAGCGCGGAAGAAAGGGGAAGTGGGCTGGCACAGCCACAAGAGAGCCACAGCCGAGGCAAGCCCGCCGCCCCACAGTGCGTGGAAGCAATAGAGTGTTATTCTTGTACTGGAGCACATAAGACAGCAAAGATCGACTGCAGTGCGCAGGGGCAGGGGCAGGCAAAATCTCAATCATGGCCTTTGCGCACCCATGGATGCATCCAGAGCCCGGATTCGACGCCTTGAGGTGGGCCAGCACAGCCGTGGCTCGCCGGATCGAATCATTGCATGTTGCGTTGCGGTGCGCTGTTGGGATCATGATTGAACAAAGTATTTTTAGCCCGTATTTTCCCCGGAAGCGCAGGAGACTGAAAAGTCGAGACCAGGCAAGGGGCGGTTCACGTGACTCGACCAGACAACAATCAGGGCTGGATCCTCGGTACCAGGTGGTACGTAACACTGGAACGGCGCAATAATCGGATCGTGCTCCCCTGGTGCCTTGTAACTTAGCCGCCCTTTGTCTGTTTTCATGTTTTCTTTTCTTCGAGTGTTGTCAACATATTGAATGATGATGATGCTTTCGATGTTCCTGGTGAAACACGCGGGCGTGTCTCAGCGGCCAACGCAAGCGGCCTTTCCTGTTTCGGGTTAGTGGGTGCTACGTAGCCCAATAGGGATGCCTTATTCTGGGATGACGTTGTAAGATAGACCCATAGGCCCACCGTGGCGCCCACAGCCGGCGCTGATTGGGCCGTGCCCCGTGGCCCCTGGGCCCAGATTCGCCTGTGCCAAGGTCCGCCCGATCGCTCTTTCCTTCTCTCGCGATTCTTCTTAATGTTTGGTCTGGTTGCTCGGTTCCAACCTTTTCATCACCACTCTCGCTCAACCACTTCCTTCTTTTTTCCTTTTCGTCCTTCTTTCCACCCGTTGATTTTTTCACTCTTTTGACTTTTCTTCGACACTCGTTAACAACCGACTTGGTATATTCACCATGCAGCTCACTCACGCACTCGCTTTGGCTCTGTCTTTATCGCCCGCCGCGGCCGTGACCAAGGGCTTCAACTACGGCTCAACCCACGGCGATGGCTCCTTCAAATCGCAACAGGACTTCTTGGATGAGTTCAAGACTGCCAAAGCCCTTGTTGGCGCCAAGGACTTCAACAGCGCCCGTCTGTACACCATGATCGTGAGTATTTCTCGCCTATTTTGATAGGTATCAAGACACTGACAGACTGGCTTCACAGCAAGGTGGTACTACCAACACTCCCATCACTGCCATTGACGCCGCTATCCAGGAAGAGACTACTCTTCTTCTCGGTCTCTGGGCATCTGGTGATACCTTTGACGACGAGATTGCTGCCCTGAAGTCTGCCATCACCACCTACGGAGACAAGTTCGCCAAACTGGTTGTCGGTATCTCTGTCGGCAGTGAGGATCTGTACCGTGACTCGCCCACTGGCATTGCCGCCAAGGCTGGCATTGGCAAGGGCCCGGACACCATTCTCGAATACATCAAGACCGTCCGCTCCACCGTCTCTGGAACTAGCTTGAAGGATGCCCCCATCGGCCACGTCGACACCTGGACTGCCTGGGCCAACACCACCAACCAGCCTGTCATTGATGCCTGCGACTGGCTCGGCATTGATGCCTACCCCTACTTCCAGAACACCGACGACAATGACGTCTCGAACGGCAAGTCTCTGCTCCAGGAAGCCATGAACAACGTCCAGAAGAACTCTGGTGACAAGCCCATCTGGATCACTGAGACCGGCTGGCCAGTCAGCGGTAAGACCGAGGGCAAGGGTGTTGCTTCGATTAAGAACGCCAAGACCTACTGGGACGACGTCGGCTGCAACTTCCTCTTCGACAAGGTCAACACCTGGTGGTACATTCTCCAGGATGCTGATGGCACCACCCCCAACCCCAGCTTCGGTCTCGTTGGTACCTCTTTGACCACCAAACCTTTGTACGACCTGACCTGCCCCACTGTCACCAGCACCACCACTTCTCCCCACACCTCGGCCACTTCCAAGGCTACCGGTACCTCCGGTGCTGGCACCACCACTGGCGGTGCGTCGACCTTCACCACCAGCCCCGGCACTGCAGGCGCCTCTGGCACCCCTGGTGCCTCTACCGGAACTCCTACTCCCGGGTCCAACACCCCTGGCGCTGAGACCACTCCTGGTGCCACTCCCACTCCTACCCCTGGCAGCTCTGGCACTCCTGGCACTGGCGGTGCTAGCGGCACTGCCTCTTCCACCAGCCCTGTCAACACCGGTGCTGCCAGCAGCGTTTCCACCTCGGCCGCCGGCATTGTTGCCGCTCTGTTTGCCTTTGTCGTTGCTTTCTAAGCTATCTAGCTATGTGACTCGATTCCGACTGGAATGTATGTGGACAAGGTGTTTTAATCGCAGGCTTTGTATTGAATCTTTTGGCTTTTTGTGTTTCTTTTAGATTATAATTCATAGACAAGCCATTATCTTTGTTGTTTTATAAGTCTTAAATTGTATTAAATCCACATTCTTTGTGCTATTCATATCAACTTGGCACGCCCTCTACGTATTATATGCGAATAAAACAATCTCATCCTGTACAGTAGTGATGAAACCATTGGGTGTAATGGCCATCTAGTTGTGAGCAAAGTTGTGTTTAGTCAATGAAGCTAGCTACATGTATTCACCTTAACGGTCACTCATACTGCACTTGAGTAAATTCCGAGTATGTACATGCGTGGCTAATATTTACAAGTATTGGTTTTTAAATACTGCATCAACTAATCGATCGCGCGGTCCAACGGTAAACTCTTCACCACATTACCGATTTTCACCTTGACGCTGCTAAAAACTATATCCAACGATTCCTCCAGCGGCGTCAAATCAATGCCCGAGATCCGGGTCTGGTCGTCTATACTCGGAGCTGTCAAAGACCAGGCCAGTGAAATATGAAACCGGTCTGAAAAATCTTTGTATGCACTACTACTACTACTACTATTGTTAAAAGTAGTAGTATAAAGACAAGGCTGGCCGAATAGAGTTAGCGTTTGGTTTGATATTTGAAGTAAAGTGTTGAGTTGATCATGCGGAGGTTTCTTGATCCGCATGACGAGGAACCATCGCGTCTTTTCGGCATTTGATACCCAGTCTAGACTTTCCGGGACAGCGTTGAATCTGGTTCTCAGTCATCAGATACTATTATTAGCGCTCTAAAGGAAAACTTTTTGGGAGGAAATACATACGCTTTGGCACTAGACTCTTGCACTGCACGCTCAAAAGCGTCGGCAAACGGCTGCTTCTGATCAGTTTCCAGCACGACCGGCCGCGAGAGGGAAATGTGCAGTGGCAGCTGGACGTCCAAGTCGCTACGTAGCAGACTATGGACCTTTTTTTTTTCAGTTCCGCATTTGGTCAAGATGTCATTTAAAATGTCTAGCTCGTTGCGCTGTGGATACCCTTTTGGATTACGGGGGTTAGTTCCCCGTCGGTAGGAAATCTTTGAGGGGCAACGCACATTCGAGGTAGAGATGGGTAGGCCAGTTTCCCTCAACATGCGGAATCACCCGTTTTCGACCGCCGTGCAGACTTGGATCATCTCGGACGCTTACGCGCGTGGTTGAGGCGTATAGGTCGTGGAATGCGGTGGGCAGCGGGGGAAGGAGGAGGGCGGGTTTTGCGGTGCTGTCACTTTGTCGCAGTTTCTTGCGCGGTGGAATGTCAAGGGTGGTATCGGTGGTAGTAGGGTCAGAGTCTGATTCAGAGTCTGAGTAGCTGACGAGGGCCATTGATGGTTGTGCATTAACCGAAGCCAGTTGCGGCGAGGTTGTCTTGTAGTTTTGTGGTGGGGAGGCTGGATCGGGGATAGCGGAATGCCAAGATATGGATTCACAATCCAGACTCAGTCCTTTGTACATACGGAGTTGTACTATCTATACCATTTTTAGAATTGATGTAATTCGTTAGTAGATACCGGCCCTTTGGGAAATGAGCTAAACTAGACATTACGATCAAACTGTCCATATTTAACAGCAATGAATGGTGGCATCGTGGTTTGGTCGAGAGATGCTACAATATCATGCTACTATCGCTAGAAAAAGGAAAACCCGATTAGCCGACATTCCCATCGATACATGTAGTATCCGTCGACTGGTATATACTACTTGTTAACTACAACTCATGCTGTATATATTATACAGTTGTATAAAAAAAAATAGTTCTGCCTGAGGCCAGTCTAGAACACCAGGCTTGGCAGAAGCGGGGCACATCAACACCCCCAGCCAATCACAACACATGTCACCGGCCGCTTGCGGAAGCCCTAGTCCCCAAATGGCGATAGGGCGGGGCACCGTGAGGTCATAGCGAAGATTCGGAGAGGGACGCATCAGGCATCCACGTCATGGGCGAGGGCAGTGCCGGAAGAAGAGTCCTCGTGACTTTTTTTTTCTTTACTTCCTCCGTGCCCGCAGTTTTGAAACCGATCAGGAATCCTACATATTCTACATACATACCACTGCTCCCGGGCTTCTATCGAGAAAACGAAAAAAAAAAAACGAATTTGTATAGTACTGAGCAATCATCCGATATGGACAGTCCGGCCACACGCGCGTACCCCGAGGACAAGAACCCCTTCCGCAATCGAATGAGCTCTCTCGGCTCGTCGCTTGAACATCACCGGTCCAACTCGTCGCCCGCATCGTCCATCGAGCAGAGCCGGAATGAGATTCGGGATACCTTGAGGCAGCAGCAAAACGTGCAGCGACGAAAGACGCAGGCGCATCGCCACGGCGGTGGTGGAAGTAGTCGGTATCGCAAGAACCGGGTCAATCCAGACATTATCGACCAGTTGGACAATGCCAGCATCCTGCAGTACCATCACGAAGGCCCGTATGATGCCGTGTATCCGGAACGCAATGTTTACAGCCAACGCAGTCCGCTCGAGGCAGTCAAGGATTCAAATGAAGAGGCGCTGAGGGCGACGCCCATGTACAAGATCATGGATAGCGTGTATCGACATCGTCCGCTGGACGGAGTGGCGTATTACCCGCCGGGCATGACAGACCCAGAGGGTCAGACGTATTCATATGCCGAAGGAGATAATATGATGAGTAAAACGCATGGGCTGTTTCCAAAACCATTTGGCGAGGTGAGTCTTTTTTTCGTTTCTTGATATTTGTGTCAGGGTTAACATTGCAGTAGAAATTCACGGATGAAGACTTTAAAAACGATCCCTTTTATCAGCAAGACAATCAGCATGCCCCACGACGAATGGGCAGCTTGCGCAAGGCACTGTCGACATTGAAAGGTCGTTCTCGCAAGAACACAGCTTGAGTTGAGAAACTAAAGTATAGATCAAGGTCACAATCAGGCCATTCACTTATCGTTGTATTATAGCTTGGGTTAGACTGGTTCTTATTAGACGGCGGGTCCTAGATATTGATTGACTAGCACCGATTATGACGCAACAAGTCAACTTTTTATTCGTAAGGAGTACCGGTGCGCTTCTGGGTTTTGGGTTCGGAGTAAATAACATGAATATTACTATCCGATCGGTTATTGCAATTTGATACTGACTGTAATAACAACATGGTAATATCTTTACTCTATTACATGTACGGAGTAATCTGCAGATCGACTGACTCGACATGAGACAAGCAACACGGATAATTTGTTGCGCGAAGGATGTTTCATTTCATCCTCTTCTCCACTGATCTACCCGCCACCTACAACGTCGCTAACGTGGTACGACTTTCTTTTCCTTTCCATCGCGATTGAGCGGCAAAATGAGAACGTTGCAATTGGCCGGATTGTGGGTTTCTGATTGATTAAGTCGGATTTTATCCCGAGTCGTGGGTTTTGACGATCTATACTACTGTGTGGTTTCCACTTTCTATATGTAGAAATTGGTCCGTCCTGTTTATACGTGAAATAAAATAGAGTAATGAAATTTATGTGTAATTTAAGCATGTATTTTTGACTGGGCAATAGATACGGCTAGGGGTTACGAGATCGAGACTTGTCTGTCGTGATTTCGTCGTTGGTTTCAATGTTACAGATGCATTTAGATTTTGTACTGGCTTCTAGATACTGTGTGACAGTATACTAAGGAAATACACAGTTTTATATACTTTGTATGGGTATCTGGTGCTGAGTTGTAAATTGTAACATATTTTGCGGCCACGTGTTTACTTGTGTAAATAGGGCATAGAGTGTTTTCGGTTTGGACTGGGAGTAAAGAACCTAAATAGATGTAGACATGTGAATGCATAATTTGAATAAATCTTAATGCAAATCGACAAACCTACCCATACCAGTTGGTCTAAACCGGGTTGAAGGCGAAAATGTGGCTGTTTGGAATGGCAGGTAATACGATATATATAGTGGTGCATGTAGCTTATACTGCTCAGCATTGAACATTTGAAAATTTGGCGATACATGTAAAATGGATGTAAAGTAATATTTGAAGAATTAAATATGTCTAGATGTCATATAGTAGTAGTAGATTTTAATTACCGTCTGGTGTAGCTTCCCCTTTGTTGCGACGCCATGTAGACTCCAACGGGTTAAATACATGAATCTTGCCTCTTTATATTTTCTTGAGTCCCTACAGTCTCCTTGATTATACCATATTTCCTAGGGATCCTGGTAGGCATTATTCTAGATGTCATCAATATATATATATATATATATATGCATATGTAAAACATTGAATATATGGGCATACAGATACATGTAAAAGTCATATAAACCTTATATAGGTAATCAATGCACATGTACAATATTGAATATAAGCAAGACATACTTTGATGTTATTTTTAGAGGTCTATTCTATCTATTCAATATTGATTAAAGTTAAAAACAACCGGCCAATTATTTTATATAGTATACAGCACGACACATAATCAATACATTTATATTCAAACATTAAAAGTCCCTTTAAATAAAGACAACGTCTTTAACTAACATTGCGAATACATCGCAAACTGATAACTAATATATCAACTATTTCAAAAAGCCCATCCCACGACGTGCTGACGTGCTCTGGCCCAGACTAATTATAGATCAGACTCGTCTCTTCTATTCAAGACATATTTGACGTACCCACTTCAGCCCTAGCAGATGGAGCTGGCACCACCAATCTTTATGACTGTTCTAGAAGAACAAGAAATTCAATACATCAATTGACACATTTGAGTATCCGTACTTTGCAAATAACATGCATAGCCATCTATTATTATTATTATACGTATATTCCTCTCAATCCTGCCATATCACCCCTGAATCGTAAACCCAACAAATAGACCAATCAGTCCAAGGTCGGTCCAAATGTCAGTTTTATTAGAATTGTTAGTAAAGTTTTTCTCTTATCTAGACCTCGCGTGACCTTTTGGCTTTCACATCAGGAAACAAAAAAAATCTATCCGCGCTGATACTGGGTGTCCAATCATGACGGCCCGAAAGGACTCGGACCCCAAAAAAAATTTCAATCTGGAAATTAATAAACGACTAATAAATTAATAATTATTATTACCAGCCAAGTTTTTACTTTTTACTTTTGTACTAACGGATACGAAAGGGAGCCGCACAAAACAATCTCATTCATGGCCATGCCAAAAAAAGCAAAACAATAAACCCCCCGGAATGTGTACGCGTCATCGTCTTAACTCCGCGAACGCCACATTTTTTTCACATGTTTCGTTTGTTCCCTCTTGTTTTTGGTCCCGTTGGGTTGGCGTTTTTAAGCTTTTGCGCCATGGCGCCACCGCGGGTCTAGTGTGACGGATGGGTTTCCCAGTTTGTGTGTTTTGGCCCCTGTACTCCGTATACGTATTGATAAATAATTGGCCTTTTCAAATAATAGTGGCCGGCCGAGGCTTGCCGGTTTAGGGGCTTTGGAACGCTGGTTCTAGTAGTACGGAGTATTATTATTATTATGTCGATGATCGACACAAATAATGGGACCAGAGGCTCGGATGTTCGGGTTTGGATGATTTTAACGAAAAAATATACGAACATAACGGAAAATCACTTTGAAATTTGAATCTTCTGCTCTATACGGAATACCCCGGTACTCCATACTACGCACAATAGAAAAAAACAAAAAAAAATAAAATATATATATGTAGGTCATTTTGATTCTACGGAGTACCAACAGGGGCTAATGATGGTTGACAGGCACATGCGGGGACAGTCTAGTTTAGACCAGCTGTCCTTTGAAAAAAGGACTACGTACTTGGAATATTCCATTGTTCCCGCGGCAAAATCAAAATTCCAAATCCGACTGCATATTCACACTGACTATTGGAATGCATTATTATTAGTTATTAAAAAAAAAAAAAAAACTCCGTAGTAAAATCGCCAAGAACAAACGGAGAAGGAAAAGGAAAAGGATCAACCGAGTGCCGGTCCGGCAAGTTCCAGAGATTTTTCGATGATCGTCGGTCTGTCGCGCCGAAAACGAACAGACCAAAAAGATCAGCAGTGTCGAGTGTAACTCGACGTAGTAGTACGGAGTACTTCTGAACTATTTGATATTCAAGGCACATTAGCCTGGTCTTCCTGGTTCCTACGGAGTACTTCCGAGAGATAAGAGTCGCCGTTTTCGTCGATATTTTTTTTTTTTTTGTATAGGTTGAATATACTGAATCACGATGTAGTAGTATCAACATACCTCGTATTATCATCATCATATACGACCGTAAAAAGAAACTAAAAGCAGACAAAATGACACATTTAGCTTTAAACCGAATAATAATAGTACTCGGTAAATGAATGACTCGTAAATTTGACTCGTAAATTTTTGAAGTCGAAACGAAACAAGATTAATGCCGAGCCCAAAGTACTTGGCAAGGCCGGAATCTAATTTCAATCAATCGCTAGATTCCTTGGCAACCTATAAGAGAAAGTCATGCTGACTTCCAAGACCTTGGCGAGAACAAATAAACGAATAGAAAAAGGCGATCACAAATAACTAGGCGGAATCGGTCAGCAAGCAGGGGATTTCCTTTTTGTTGACAGCAACTTAACACTTGGTTATTATTACAATATTAATAGCAATCTATAATTTCGATATTAATGCCATCAGCCGGATCGGGGTTGCTGCGACGAACCTGAGCTGTGCATGAAACGGTAATGTTACAGACGGAGAGAAAACATACAGGTATCATACCAATACGGGGCCTACAGTATGATCGGCCGTAGGCACGTGGAGATACAGTCGCAGATTGATGCTACGGCTTATCGATAAGAGCGAGCCGATCTGTTTTCGGTTAGCGCGCGGGAGGGAGACGTAAGAGGAACAGTTATGTGATGCTTCCCCATTATGACGTGCTGGCTGTCAGGGGCCGTTGATGAGGTTGCATTATTATAGACTGGACAGAGAGAGATTGAAAGAAGTGCGTTGATTAGACGTTAGATGTATAATATGTACAGACATTGAGAAAAAAAAAAGTATGCGTATGTATCTATCGCTTTCAAACAACGGAGCGCTGAAGTTGTGTTCCGCCAAAAAGATGTAAAAAAAGGATACAAAAAAGTAGTAGTAGTAGTAGTAGTAGTAGTAGTAGTGAGAAACGAATGTAACAGGCCGAATGCACTTGGGAGACCCAAAATTTACAGGAATCGAGCATGATAAAACGAAAAGAGAAAAATGTTGGAATGCGTAGAATTAATTGTACAATCCATGCAAGGTGTAGTAGACATTACCTCATTATGGCAACTAGATCAAGTTGTAGGCATCGGCCGGCTAGCCATGGGAATCAGCTCGGGGCCTTTTTCATCCTCTTCTTCGAAAAAGGTCTTTTCAATCTTCATCGTAATTTTGGCACAGAGCGGATCGACATAGTTGGTCCACAGGCTAGCACACGAGTACAGGAAAACCAACCAACAGGGGATGCCGATGGCAAATACCCATGGCCCGCGGTGTGGAAGCCATGGCGGCGGGATTACGTTGCCCTCGTCGTCAGTCGAAGAAACCCACGGCTGGCCCGTGATGCCGTACAGAATCCAGACCAACACGGTGCGCAACAAAGTGCCGTGAAGCAGGTAGACGGCAAAACTCTGCTTGCCCAGCCACAGGAGAACAGTGCTCGATAGAAACTCTTTGGACCAGTGCGTGAGGAAGATGGACATGATGAACAGGTCGATTCCGATGGCCGTCCAGCGCTTTGCCCAGTTTGTTCCTTCGGGGAACAAGTAGGGTGCGATTTGAGCCATGCGTTCAGACCATGGCGCCCACTCGGGGTGCTCGCCAGGATAGGAGCAGATGAAAAGACCCCCGGCGAGTAAGAGCCAGGCCACAATGCGGCGCGGCCATCGCCAGGTTGCACTCTGCATGAAGTCCTTGTAGCGCTGCTCGTAGGACAAATCACTCAAAATCATCCCGTACAGAGCCTGGATCTGGAAGGTTTCGCGGTCGAGTTGGTTGTCCTGGTGGAAGTACAACACAAGAAGGGAGCAGATAAACAAACGCCAGCGGTACTTGCACAGGGCAGTTGCGGCACAAACGATGAAGATCAGCATAGAGCATTTGAGCAGAGGTAGCAGCGCCCACTGGTGCTCATCGTAGACCATGTGAATCCTGAAGTCGGTGTTGGTCCAGGCGATCAAAAAGTTCTTGAAAAGACGAATGACTTCCTTGTAGAGGCTGTCCTCGAGGTCGGGCGAGGCAGCGCGGGTCCAGCCCGAATCGCAGCGGTTACCCACGGTGTAGGCGCCAAACTGAGCAAGCGTCCACGAAATGCACATGGCAAGAGTGGCGGGCAGCATCAGACGAGGTGGGCGACGAAAGGCACTTTTTGCAATGGTGACGAAGGCGCCATCGTGGTTGCCGGCGCGGGCTTGTTTCATCGGTTTCAACGCACACACGTATCCGGTCAGGAAAGCGAAGATGGTGACACCCAGACGGCCCTGCCACGGAATGCGAAGGACGATCTGCTGGAGCAAGCGTGGCGATGCTTCTTCGTTATCGCGGGGGGAGAAGAGATCGTAATCCCATGATCTGGCCAGATGGGTCATGACCACCATGATGGACGCAATACCTCGAAGGCCCTAAATCAAGTCAGTATTTTTTTCCTTCCTGTTCTCTCTCGTCTTGTTGACGTGACGTACATCGATCCATTTGACGGTTTTCCGGGGATCACCCTTTGCGTTGGGGTCACCACCGCTGCTCCATGGGAGAGCATTAGGAATGCTTTCCCACACGCGGGTGTAGAAATACTGATCCGACATGGATGCAGTCGCAACCGACAAATGAGGGACGGAAAGGAAAAGAAACCAAACAACGATTTAACGAGTGAATAAAGTAAGCGGCATGAATGTCGGATGCAAATCGGATGGTCGATGGACGGGTCGACGGGTGCTTAGGAGAGGTGGTGTGGAAGAGGGACGAGCAAAGTCGATCGGAGAAGGATAAAGAGAAAAGACAGGCCGCCTTATGGCTTTAAGAACGATAACGCAAGCCGCACTACCGGGGAAACAACAGAGCGAGGGGGAGTTAGGGGGGGAAAAAAGAGGGAGGACGGGTGTGTGGAGTCGGAGGCTGTCAAGCGCTCAGCAGTCAGGTGCAAGTGTTGCGCCTTGGCTCAGCTACTATCTTTGTCTGCGGGCCAGTGCCAAGAGCCCGCTGGACGCTATAGGAGCAGTGTCGAGTTAAGCGTTGCCTTGGCTGAGCCGGGAGGGCTTGGCACGACTGGGGAGGGCCGGAGACAGTGTATTTAATATTCAATACGGGGTTACTCCGTATAGTGCTTGTGTCCAGTCGGTACAAGGTACAAAACCGCGTTTGCAAGTGGGGAGCAGCATCTGATATCTGGTATCTGGTATCTGGTACGCGGTGGTATTTCGCTGGTAAGGCTTACCGTAATACACATACCGCAGGCTGGAACTGCAATTTGGCATTTGCTGCTTTGCAGGTTGGGGCAGAAAGGCGGCAGCAAATGAAACGGCGGCAGCCCCCGTGCCACTGGCCCGATCAGCTCCCTAGTGGGATCTTGGCGCGCTGCAGGACCCGCGTGCCAAGCCGCCAAGCCCGATGAAGCAGCCACGGCCCGCCAAGCGAGCTCCGCCAATCAGGGTGCCAAGCCGCCGGACTCTTCACACGGCAGGAGCGATGGGCAGCAGGCCCCACTCGGGCCGCCCCTGGCCAATGGCGCGCGGCCAGGGGGGGCTCCTGCCTCCTGAGCCGAAAGCGCTCGTACAAAAACCGCGGGCGGCGAGTGACGACGTACGCTGCCGGCCTTGCGCGCTTCCATTGGCCCGCCCACCCATGCCGCCCCACTCTGGCCTCGGGGCTGGTCGTCGCGAGCGTACGTAACGCCTCCTTGGCCACGCAGCATACCTTAATTCTTCTCCTGGCCACGATCGCCTTATATAATTTTTATCGCGGCTGCGGTGCACACTACCACTACTGCTGCTACTGCTGCTGCTACTACTGCCGCTGCTACTACTGGCTTTCTCGACTCCCGATCCCTCGTGTTGCTCTCCTCAACCCTCTTCGCGACGCCCTAGTCGAGCAGTCATGTCAGTGTAGTACACTGACCAGATCATCTTCAATCGTCCCACCTCCCAGCACCATTACCCCCCGAAATTTTCACGAGATGGCCTCCTTCCGCGATCACTATCACCGCTCGCGCATCTCGACGCTGCTCAAGTTTCTCGCTGCCGCCTGCGTCTTCCTCTACTTCTGTTCCGTCTATAGCTGGCTACCTGTTACTGGCAACAACAATAAAGGTGTGTGTGTGAGAGAGAGAACCACAGACACTTGCCCACCCCTTAAAAAAAACATCTGGCTAACCGCCGTGTGTCCCCTCCTGCAGGTTTTTATATTTCTCCAAACTATGTGCCCGAAAACCGAACTATAACCGCCGAAGACCGTGCAATTGTCGTCCCAAAGACGAGAGGAGAAAACATCGACTGGCTCCTGCCCTTCTGTCAAGACTAGTAACGTTATACGTGTCCACTTTCCGCCTATACATTTATTAATCTGCCTCTAGTGGATGCACACCTTTCGTTTACAGCATGGAGCCTGATACCGAAGAGGGCCTGCTGGTTCCCGCCACCACCCAGGGCCACGAGGCTGCTGCATACCTGACCTACATTACGCAATATTACGACTCCCTACCCCCCTACGTCATCTTCGTCCACGCCAACGATGATCAATGGCACAACGAGCTGTTTGGCCCCAAGACGAGTACCGCATTGCGCTTCCTCCGCTACGAATCGGTCGACGCCAACGGCTTTGTCAACTTGCGATGCACTGGCATTCCTGGCTGCCCCAACACCCTCGTCCCCATCCACCGGGAGCCTGTCGATGACGAGTACGCCTATGTCAACAATGCATTTTTCCAGCTGTACTCGCATCTGCTACAAGTGCCAATGGACCAGGTTCCCGAGAGGGTCGGCCACCTGTGTTGCGGTCAATTTGTCGTGACCCGAGAGCGCATCCAGGCCCGCCCGCGTGAAGCCTACGAACGTATCCTCAACTGGGCTGCCAACACCGACTTTACTGACAGCTACGGAATCGGTTGGACTATTGAGAAACTCTGGCACGTTCTGTTTGGAATGGAGCCTGTGAAGTACGTTCTTGTTTTTTTTTCTTCTTCTTCTGTCATAATGATACTAACATCTACTTGTAGCTGCCCCCGCCTCGAACAGTGCCGCTGTGACAACTACGGCTGGTGTGGTCCTCTGCCCTCGGGCGAGATCTTGACCCCCATCATGCCTTGAGAAAGATCGTCGTCTGCGACGACCAATTCGTTTTAATTTCTGGCCATATTCTCGTTATCTATACGACTCGCCAATGACGACTCGAAACACCATTATATAATTCTGTCGGGATTTCGTCATTTGACTGTGCTATACATTATTATACTCGGCGTAAAAAATTATAGCCGACTTCACGAACTAGCAAGAAGAAAGTGCATCGTGGTTTTTTTTCTCTTTCTTTTCTTCTCACCATATTACTTCTTCTTCTCACTTGCATTGGGCTGTCGACCCTAGCTAGGGCTTGTTTTTACTTTTGTTTTTGACATATTTCGAAGGATTTGTTTATTCACGAGCGTGCTTATCTGAACGAGCTGATACAAGATACCTCGTTGCATTGTGGTTCAACACTGTACATTTATTGTGTTTGCGTTTTCGTCTTGAGGTATTATTGTCGGTATCTTGTTTCTCTGCGACCTTGTTTGTGGAATGATGTGAATAGAGGTTATTAGGTACATAAACTATTATCTACAACATGAATTTATATATTGGGTTTTCTAACATGGAAATTGGCCCAGCAACTTTCAGCGGCAGCCTACTGTTTCCAAATCGTTCCCAATTGGGGAAAGATTGAAATTTCCTTTTTAGGAACATAAAAATGACACACAAGTACATAAGCCACGTGTGGTGAGATGTTGTTGGGCATGGATGCAAGGGTAATTTTGATGTCACCTGTGGATTGGTTCTGCATTAAGGTTTATACTAGTAACCGGAACAATAACTACTCTATTATCATTTTAAACATGGGTTTTTTTGTTTTCAAATTCTAATTCAGACTTAAAATGGTGGAGATAGTAGTACAGGTGGAAATAATCATGCCTCTTGGTTGGTGCCGGAGAAATCAGGCAAACAAAAGGTTGGCTGGCCCCACATCAGCTCTGGCTCAAACGAAATCCCGACGTTCATCCTTGATGAACACCACAAAACGCGCTCAGTTCTATGTCCTATTGGACCTGTAATCGCCATGGAGAGTATCCAGGTCCCGACAGTTACGGTGGTAAATTCTTCCTTTCTGGACATGTTTGCAAAAGTTTAGTGTTTGCTAATCCGCGGGTTTGTTTTTGTTGGCAGGAAGACCTCGTGAAATTCCAAACAGACCATTTCCAGCACCTCGAGTTTCCGTTCAACGCTGCTGAGAACGATGTCTACGATAGTTATCAAAGAGGAGAATACAGAGAAGAGGAAGAAGAGGACCTGGGGTATTACGAGGACGGCGTGAAGCGGACTCTGTCGGATGAGCAGGTCAAGATCTTTCGGCATAGTGAGATCCATTCACTTTTGCGAGAGAGGCAGCGGCTACGCGAGGAACAGGAAGAGGAGGAAGAAGAAGAAGAAGAAGAAGAAGAAGAAGAAGAAGAATATGAAGCAATGGATGTTCTTCCTGATAACTCGCTAGTCGACAACGATCAAAAGCTGCCCTTGACTGAGACAGATAATAAAAGAGCAAACGCTAACGACACCGAACCCGCCGCAAAAACCGTTGAGGCTGAGGCTGAGGCTAAGCCTGATCCTGTTGAAGAAGCTTATTCTGGACGCAAAATGGTTTCTTACTCGGATGACTGAAACAAGGTATGTGCGACACAATTTTATTTTCAATATAATTCTTTTTTCCTCCTCAACCTGATGAAATCCTTTTATCGTCATCCTTAGTCGGATGCTATACCGTCCAAACACCTCGCTGTTTCGGCAATGCGGTGTTGGATATGTGTATTGCTTTGACGACTTAGAATCTTCTCTCTGAACAATGTTGTTTTGTCGATTTGAATAATCAAACTGTTTAATTGCGATTTCACGTCCGCTGATCCGATATAGTGGCCTTAAGACACGTTCTCTTCTGGTCGGGCTCATGCAAGCGCTGCACTAGGAGTTGAACTGCGACCCGATACCTAAAAAATCATTATCATTTCGTACTGGGCGCTCTGGCTCTGGTTGCGATGGCTTAGAGTGCGGTCCGTCGCGGTCGTCGCGGTCATCGCCTCTATTATCATTTCACCGTGTCAGTCTGTGCAGTGTATCTCGTGGTGGTACATACCCAGTACTTCCACAAACCCCCATGACAGATTCCGGTTTCTGCTGCTGGTCCTCCGGCTTGGAAGGTTGACTATCGCTCGATATCACAATTGTCAGCAAGCATACACCTTGGTAGAAAGGAAAGGCCGACCTACCCATTCGCTGTGCTTTGCCCATTGGCAACGGGTGTTTCTCCAATCGACATTTTTTTTTTGAAGTATGGGAATAGTGATTTGGAATATGTTCACTGGTACTGGAGTTGAAAGATATTTTTCAAGAAACTTTTTCTTCAGGAGACTGCCCAAGCTTTATATACCCACAGGTTTGCCACTTTATGGTAGGCCGGGACGACCTGCATAGGAAGAAAATAGGCAGCAAACTGATTGGTGACACTTGCATAAGGAGAAACGTCTCTCAAGTGTCCAATAGGATCTTCACGCCACCTCTGAAGGTACATATGTAATGTCATATCAAAGGCGTGAAAAAAAGAGAAATAAAGACACTATCAAACTCAAATGAAGTATCCTGCAGGGAAACAAAGAGAGAGAAAAATAAAATGGAGAAGAAATCGTAAGCTGCATAAAGCAATCGATTGATATGGGGCCGCAGCTCCAAGGAAGGAAATTAGATATCCATTGATTGGGGCATGTCATGCGTACCGCTTATTTTGGTGTGTTTTTTTCTTTTGTTTTTTCAGTTAGTTTGTAATAGCTATAGGTTGTGCACGTCTATCCCTGAAAATTAAAAAAAAAAAAAAAAAAAAAAAAAAAAAAAACTTATATACTATTCAGGGCGCTTTAGGAGTGTCAGGTGGACCTATTGTTCCAGGGCGGATCCAATTAAATAAAGTTATGGGTAGCACTGCATCGAGACCATTGAGAGATGAAACGAACCCTAACTTTTTTTCTTCTTTGGATACCGTTGGTCGGATCTTCGATTTTCACTACTTGGTTTGTAGCTCTGTGAAAAATCACTCATGCGGCTCTTTCCAAAAAAAAATATTTTTTTTTGATCAATTTTTGTTGAGACGTATGACTCATGGAGAGGACCCTTTTGGTGGACTAGATGTGATATACTTGCAGAAATAGTACGGAATAGATCAAAGTTTTCGTGTATTCATGTGCTTCTTCGTTTTCGGCGAATCGCAGGGGTCCATAAGCCGACAGATGACAGTATTGTAGTGTATCGGAGCGTATCTGTCGCAGTCTGTCGCAATCAACTGCATGATTTCCTGGCCAATTAGGAAACCATACAGGGAAGGATGATGCGGCAGGAAGATAGACGGAGTAAATCCACCGGCGCTAGTGGCTATCATCTTCAAAAGCACCCTACTAACACAGGTCAACACATTTAAAAAAAGAATCCAAACACATAATAATGAGAATACGAACTGTCCGCGGGGCTTTCTCGGGAATGATACATCATATACCTCGACGGATGAGTCTATACCCCCGTCTGGAAAGATACAGTCCGGAGGATGGACACTCGGCATCTGGGCCATGCATTTGATCCCTCAGCAAGCAGCCACGTCGGATAGAACGCGAAGTATGCTATCTCCGCGATAATATCCGCTTGTGAGATCATCGATCGCGATTGCCAACCATTTCTCGCCTCCCCGGTCTCATGTCTGAACTAGTAGCATAACACGTAGATCATCATAGTCGTTACGTACTCATGTGATAGAACTCTAGAATTAACAACTCTATAGTCGAGGAATAGCGGTGAGGACGTAAATAGACACGTCCCTGAATCAGTACTGCAAAGGTTGTGACTGGCTCGGGATATTTTAAGCGTCCTTGCGCAATCGAGTTCGGCGGAACCGCATCCGGCCATTACACTGAGCAGGCAGTGACCGTGAGTAAAATTACCTTGTTCCATTCCCAAGTTTTAGCCTGTGCTGTGCCAATGGAAATGGGCGGTGTCCGGGTGGCAAGGCTGTGGCGGAGTTGCCAGCTTCATCGAGCAGGCTAGGCTGACGTCCCTTTACTCCTTTCCACTCTGCCATCGCACACTCGCTTTCAAAAGCCGTCGATATTACGACGCGGAATTTTGCTTCTTGTCTGTTATTGTTATTGCGAGTGTTTTTTTTTATCTCATTTTGCTGGTCGATCCCTGGCTGGAGCGTCCATACCATCCCTTGGATGACTTTCCGAGGAGGCAGCGTTTTGCCCCGACGTCTGTGACAACCCCGGAATCTCCGCTATGAGAGTCAAATCAGCTGGTTATTGAATCATGCCTTGCTCGCTACGTTTTCAAAACCCTCGATCGAACTTCCTGAGTGGGAGAACGTGCCTTTGGAGAAGCGCTTTAGCCATCGGCCGGCGTCGCGATGTCTTCTCTCAACGACCTCCATCGATGCTAGCCGTGCTACCCTCGTTTTCTCCATCGTTGAACGACAGTTTTCTTCGTCAAAGGTATTTGAAATACTGAAAGGGTACAAATACGAGCGACCGCTCGTTAAAAGATTGCCCTTCTATGAGGGACCGGCACTTGCGTTTGCGGCCAGACACTTCACACCCTTCGAAAGTCGGCATTTTTTTTTTTTTAAAAAAAAAAGAGAAGATCCCAGCGTCTATTCCGCATTCGCATTACGAGAAATGAGTTGGAACTCGACGTTTATGGGTGCCAAACACTGTGGGCGTGCAGGGTAAACACCAGGTGAGGTCGGAATAAAGGCTCGATCTTTCCTGTGTGGCAGCTTGTACTAGCCTCTGCGTGCGACATGCATGTCATGTCCCTGCCACATGCTTGGAGGAGCAATGACCACGGCATTTCAACCAGTGATACCCACAGGGCTTTCGACGTTTGACGCTTGTGGTTCATGGCTGCTGCGTCAGAGAGACGGGGCTGAATTGACTAGTCCAAACGCTGTCGTATAAAAGAGGCAAGCGAATAGGAGTTGGCTTTAACGCCTTTCGGGTGGATATCTATACTCCGCTGATTTTTCCTTGTTCTTACGAGTGATGCCCTTCTACTTTGCAGTTTTTTACATCGAATCCGGAGTGAACCTCTTTTTGAGACGTACACGAAGAATCGCATACTGTCTCACAGCCTTTTTCTATCCCCCTTATTAAAGGTTGAAAAGGTGTTATTGACTAGGAAGGGATAATGCTTGAAAAAGAAACGACGGAGCTACTAATCGCTCTAACTAGGCTAAACCTAGCCGTTAGCTGACGCGAGAAGGAAGGACAGGCTGGACAGCACGAAGTTGGAACTAGTCAGCGTCACTGGCTACTCGAAGATCGTCGGATTTCTGGTGCTGGCGCATGCGCATGTCCAATGCGTCATTCAAACAGGTTTCCTTCGTCGGATGCTGTAGTACAGAGCCTTGTTTCCAAAGGATGTGCGGCGCACACCCGACCACGCTGGTTACTGATTGAAAAATACTTTCTACCACTGGCCCTACATCTACCAATTCCGATCAAATACCCAAAAAAACCTTGCTGCACTTGGTGTTCGCCAGATCCGGAAGGGTGTCTCCCTGGCCAATTGCCGGTGGTCAGGCAGGCACCCAATTGGGGATGATGCAGCTAGCTATTAATAAGTAGCCAAGTCGGTACGACTTCCCCCGAATTCCCAAGGGTACGAGCAGTTCATCTATTTTGAATTACCTATTGAAGGACAAGTACTCGTATTTGCGACCTTCCAAACAAACGGGATTGCTATACCCGAAAGTATACATGCGTGTGGAGGCTGGAGGTACCATGATCATCGTGCGACCGTCGAAGCGAATGATTTAATATGCTGCATGTTTCGAAAACCGTCTTACTTTCCCGGCAGAGTTTCTGCCCATGTTCTGGTTGACGTATGTACTCCCGACTAGGGTTCGGCAACGGGCAACGGGCCGAAAGCTACCAAACATTCATATTCAAATGTTTTTCAATCTCCATTTACACTGCTCAAATGCTAAATTGTGAACATAATTTGACGAGAAATAATACGAAGAATAATCGTGTGAGAGATCGCCGATCCAATGAATGTGACATGTCCAGTTTCATATACACACCACCGGCTGGAGCTTCCGCATTGGGACTACTAAAGTCTCTAGATGCATAAATAATACATGCAGTATCTAGTTGTCTATATCGATTGGTGCCAACTGGCATTTCTGCCTACGACTTAAAAAATCAGGTGTATAAATTGGCCTGTTGGCGCCTGCTAATTTGACAATGTATGAAAATCAACTCAAGTATTCAGCGAGCGCATCGACGCGCACAGCACGATCCAGAATTTTCAGCTTTTGAGTTCCCGTTGTCCATCTTGCGAGAATTAAACCCAGCAATAATCTTACGCAAACTAGTCAATGTTCCAGTGAGAAATTCAGGGCCGGTACTTGCAGCAGCATTCGTATTGAATGCAATCGGCGAGGAGAAGTCCATCTTGAACAATTCGGAAGAATCAAATGGAAGATCAGGGGATATGAATGTCTGCGGATTACACAATGTAGAAAGGGTATCCGGCTCTGGACTGTCCTGCGAGAAGTATCCACCACCCGCAGAAAAATCCGACGGCGACCACGCCCTTTTCGACACGGGGCTGTGACAAACCAGATTCTCCGGCGTGTCCAAAGACGACGACGTCGATGTTGTCAAAACGCAGAGCACTTTTTCTAGGCGTTCGAGAATCGACCATACGTTCGGGTTTGATTGCCCGCCTTCGTCGACGGAGAGTAGAAAAGCCGAGCTGATGGCGCTGTGTAGATGAATCCATGAGCGCGAGCCATGCGGGATGATTTCGTGTAGCTCAATGAACGCCTCGATTGTGTCGATGAGACTGTCGATGCACTCATGGCATAGCCGCGGGGCTGTCGCAGTCACATCCCCGGCGACTGTGCTGGCGGTGTTTTGTTTAAGAGACCTCCGGCAGATTTCCGATATTAAGTAGGACGAACGTAGCTTGAGCGATAATCGTTCAATGTGATCTTTTAGCGTGAAGCAGTAGTCTTCGCTCTGTAGATACGGCTCAGCATCGGCTAGGATTTTGGCTAGTTTCGCTTTGTAGGCTGGTATAGTCTCGTCGTCAACGTTGCTTCCCAGCAGGATTTCATCGCGGAGGAGCTGTAGAATTAGAGAGATGACGGAGCACATTGTTTCAAAGTAACCTCGCATTCCGGGGCGCGAGCCCTTTGGACGTGGTATTTGAGGGTTAGGAGACAGGGTTTCAACGGGTCGGTCGTAGGAGAGCCCGAAATGGCTATCTTGCCAGGCCATCGACCACCTGCCTAGTTAGTTAAATCTTTTTATTCCGAAACAAGGATAGTCTCACCAGAGTTGTTGGCGTCTGTATGCTCCGGGGTCTTTGAACACAGCAGATTCTGCATGCAGACCTAGGGTTAAAGCCATACGCTGGGCAAGACCTGTCATTGTCAGTAGGATATTGAAATACATAGTATTTCGACTCACCAAACGCCACATAAGCAACCCCAGGATTCATTTCATACGAGAGAGTGTCTCCAATTATCAGCAGCGCCTGGACGCTTTCCATGGTCGGACGCGAAATAAAGTTACTATTCCGCAGACATTGGTATGCGCAAGAGACTAAACAAACAGTATTTTAATTCTTGTATACTCTCTCACAGGAAAAAAAAGATCTTACCATATACTTGGCACATTAACGTTCTTTCGCGCTTCGCAAAGTCGGATACTTGACAACCGGATGCAAGCACGGCAAATAGCATGCCCACGAATGCTATGTTGAACCCACATTGTGCCATCATGCTGGTGGACAGCGACCTGGTCTTGAGGAGAAGCTCAACATCTTGTTCAAAGCGGTCAAAGTCTGTTATTACAGGGTATAGTGTCATGCGAACGTCCCGATAGGACCGCAGCAACCTAGTAGATGGCATACGTGTCAGATCGACGGTTCAACTCCACGTTGACTAAAGTTTAGGAATCCCACCTTAAGCAAATACTGTCCTCCGGAAGCGCAGCACACACCGACTCGTTGCTATACGAGGCGATATCGGACGACCACAGATCCAAAAAGGGGTATGTTGCTGAATGATTCTCTAGCCCTAGCTGGGACAGCACGCTGTCTTCTCGAAAGATGGAGGCCCCGGGCCTCTCGAGTAGAAATGCCAGAACCGAGCCTGACCCACAGTGTACTGAGGATCCTCCGAGCACGTTGTGCATTCGTACTCCTCCCGCTCCTTCTTCTGTTATATTGCAGGTTCTTTTTGGGGAACTGTCTTCTTCCGAGGATGGGGAGGGTTCTTCCGAGGATGATATTTCCAGCCGTGATCGCAGCGCCTTTATACCCTGGCTCAACTCTGCTAGTCTGTTGTTGATCGTCCTCCATTCTCGCGTATCAACCAGGACGTTTCCCGACTGCGTGATAGTATTTGTTGTCGTTGTCGTTGTAGCACAACACTTTGTTTTATTCTCCAGGCCCTGACTTTGACTTCTTTCTCGACTCATCATCGGCGGTGGCGATTCTAGCGGATTCTTATCCTTTACCGGGTGATCAAAGGTGCATAGATGAGGGTATCCCCGCTTAACACACAGCGAGCAGGGCGAGTGTCGGTCGCATTTCACTTTTCGTCTGTAGCATGGATAGCAGGATTTGGGAGCGCGCGATTTCCGCTTCAGAGCAGCAGCAGCAGCAGCAACGTTGCGGATTGTAGGGTCGGGGGTCTTTGGCGCCATTGTTACACAAAGAAGAAGAAAAGAGAAAGAAAAAAAAAGACTATACAAGCTGTATGGTAATATCGTGTATAGAGAAATGGTTCTGTAGAAATGAGTCCTTTGTCGTCTTTGTCATGTTTGCTCGGTGGGGTCGATAGTGAACTGGCATTTAATATTTCGCTGACAACAATAATAATGTGAAACAACCAGCAAACTATTTTCTAACCAGCTTGTTTCGAAAAATGCAAAAAAGAACAGTCGATGCTGAATGGCCGGATATATTTCGCAGGCGTCGGCCAATGGCGCCGAGAAACGGCCGAGTGTCAGTCAATCCGGCGACTCTCGGGAATAGCTCGGTGGCTGCATATCTGGCTTATGCAAAGATTATATTAATTCTTATTTTGTGCCAATGATGTAAGCGGGGAAAAAGTGATTACTATCAAGTGGCAGACCCACTGCGCTGTGTTATCGATTAGTTCGATCGTATACCAGTCTTTAAATGGTTACAAGTTACAACGCCCTATCCAAGGCGGATTGTTGATATCCAACACAACCAACGCAATGCCATGCTCGATTCGTCATAAATTTAAAGCTGATGCGTCGACTATATACAAACACCACCTCAAAGCTTAATGTCACCATGTTCATGCAAAAGGATCGTCGTCCCAGGAGTCGCTCCGGGTGTACTCCAGCCTGTTGGCCAACAACGTGGCCAGTTCCTCGTCATATTTGGCACCTATAAAGGCCAGCATCATGTCGATGCCAGCACTAATTCCCGACGAGGTCCAGATGTTGCCGTCGTCGACCCAGCGCGCTTTCTTGATCCAGTTGACCTGCTCGCGCCATGCAATCACCTCGTCCCACGCGCGCTTGTTCGTGGTCGCGCGTCGCCCGTCCAGCACGCCCGCGCGAGCTGCAAGGCCGCCCCCCGTGCACACGGTGAGTAGATATCTGAGCGACGGGTAGATCTTCTGGATGAACTCGACGACGGGGCCGTAGACCTGCGGGGCACGAGTGCCGGCGCCACCAGGGACCAGCAAGACCTCGAGGTTTTCGGGAGGATTGTCAAATGTATGTGTCGGCACGATGCTCTGTCCACAATTCGAGCTGAGAGGGTTCCATTTGGCCTCTTGGCCGGGAAAGAGGGGCGCAGCGAAGGTGGACACGGGGTCTAGAGTGGCGGCGATGAAGGAGAACTCGACCTTTCGCGATCTCGACAGCATGTTGATTGCGTCGACAGGGCCGAAGACGTCGAGGGCCTGGAAGCCCGGAAACAAGGCGACAGCATAGTGGACGGGGGGTTCTGTGCGTGGGGAGTGTCAGCATGGTTTAAAACGTTATATGCGACATCCGAACACACCATGATTCGGCATCTTGATGTGCGGTCACTCCACCACTCACTCGCTCTCTCAAGGTAGAATCACAGTAGCGACAGGTTCTGGTAAAAACTGACAGAGTGAAAGAGAGGGCATTGTCGCTCTCCGCATCATCGCTAAGCGCTGTTGTAGTAAGCGTCAATCAGTGCCGATCCCGCTCTCGCCAATCACGGGCCGACTATTGCCCCACTCTTGATCTACGTGAATATACAATTACAGAGTATACTCATTACAGACACGGTGTACAAGAGTTTTCTTTATTAATTCAAAATTACAGTCGTACAGAGCTAGAGATAACTACCACATCTGGCAGAAATACAAATCCAGCCTTGTGTGCTGTATGTTTCAAATGTGTTATATATTCCATCCAGATGTCTTATCAATCAGTGACATCTCTGTCTGATATTAATTATATTTCAATGTTGAACCTTCAAATGTTTGTTTCAAATCCAAAATACCATTTTCAAATAAATATACTCGGTAACCCTGCATATATCCAAGTTCCATGTCGTCGTTCGTCACCGTGATATCAGAGGCAACATGTACCTTGCCTCAGCGCCATCAAAAGGAGGCACGACAACACCGGCTCAACACTACATACACTTTATACATACATACATGTATAAAGACGAATAGTAAAAAATGGCCGCAACTGCCTCTCGTCTCCCAAACCCAGGCCCAATCCACCCGGCCCGCGTCGAAAAAAGAGCCATCAAACCGAGCATCGCGCGGCCGGTCCGGATCGCCGTGCATGACCCCCGCGACCACGAAGCCCCTGCCATCTTGCACCAGCCCAAACGCTACACTGCCGAAGACGCAAAATCATCGGCCGTGATACTAGTCAGCGGTGCCGGAGGAGGCGTCAGTGGACCTGCAGGAATGTATCCTTCGCTCGCCGAAAAGCTGGCATTGCTGCTGTCACTCCCGTGTATCAGACTCGACTACCGCGAGCCTGCGCAGACGGAATACTGCTCGGCCGACATTGTTGCAGCAATGGACTACCTCGCGGTGGAATTCTCGTCTACGCGGTTTATTCTTGTTGGCTGGTCGTTTGGCGGAAGTCCCTGTTTCACAGTGGCTGCAACGGAGCCTGGTCGTGTGGCCGGCGTTGCGACTGTGGCGTCACAAACGGCGCGCACTGACGGGATAACCATGCTTAGCCCGAGGCCAATGCTGGTTATGCATGGTACGGGTGATACATGCTTGTCGCCCGATTGTTCACAAAGCCTGTACCGCTCGTATGGAGCTGGAGGGAAGCGGAAGCTAAAGTTGTTTGACGGGGATGACCATGGATTGAGCCGCAATGCGGTTGCTGCTGAGAAGACGATTTTTGACTTTGCCGCTGAGACTTTGGGGTTTATGGAGGAACTGCATGATCCTCAAACAAGAATACAGGCTGGGCAAGATTTGGCGGGGAGCAAGGGGGAGAGATTGAGAGAGATGGCCGCGGGACATGACCTGGAGGGGGAAACCTTGTAGAGTTTATTCTTACGTACATTTCGTGATGAAGTATATATGTATATTCCTTCGGGTTTTCAATGTTAAACTTGGCTCATGGGAGAATAACATTCGAACCCCTGCAGGGCACCAGCCAACGCTTATAAATTGATACTACGTGGGGCTAGCAACATATGACATTGATTACATATCCGAGCAGGTCATGCAACCTTTTCGGCTGCTGACTACTGGTACACTTGCACGAATAGAAAGACAGAAACTATCCAGGAACCATGTAACCAACGTGAGTCTACAGTAGTGTAGTACTGGTATATGAGGAAATAAGCAGCATACTTATAGTTCGACCGGGCCAATCAGGACTTGTGGAGTCGGCATTTGCCCAAGGGCGGCCCCACTTTACAGGGAAGGAGACACGTTGATTGGTCGCCACACTACAGGGCCTTTGCGATACGCCACCGAGGCCACCTTGCAATCTTGCTTCTTGATTCTTTTCTTTAAAGATTATTCCCAAGAGTCTTTCCTCTCCCACGGTCACCTGGCATCACCACAAGCACAATGCCATCTGCAGCGGGGACCTTTTATCTCGCCGTCTTTGCGCTGTTCCTTCCGGCTCATGCCGCGCTGGACGGCTCGAAGACATCGTCTCCGTACGCTCCGAATGTTTGCGCAGTAAGCAAATATCACTCCCCTGGTGTTGTTTATTTTAAAAAAAAAAAGCTAAACAGTTCTCTCCCAAAAAACAGTTCGAGCCCCAGGCCAGAGTGTCTGATACCTGTTCCTCCTATGCTACGCTCGATGCACTGAACGATGAAATTCACCCCATCCTGGACTCGATTACTCAAGACACCGATTTCTTCTCATATTACCGACTTAACCTGTTCAACAAAATCTGTCCCTTTTGGCAGGATGAGAGCAGTCTGTGTGGGAACATAGCCTGTGCAGTCAACACAATTGACTCGCAGGAGGACCTCCCACCGATCTGGCGTGTTGAAGAGTTGGGCAAACTGGAAGGGCCGCGTGCAGGGCACCCGGGCAAACGACAGCAGGAAGAGCGGCCCAAACAGAAGCCGTTGCAGGGGAGATTAGGAGACGATGTCGGAGAAAGTTGTGTTGTCGAATACGATGACGAGTGCGACGAGCGAGACTACTGTGTTCCGGAAGACGAAGGGTCTTCTGGCAAGGGAGACTATGTGAGCTTGGTGGACAACAGGGAAAGATTCACAGGTTATGCTGGTCTGGGAGCACATCAAGTTTGGGACTCGATTTATCGTGAGAATTGCTTTGTCAAGCCTCCAAACTACCCCTCCTCTCAGCTCTCGCCCCTGCACGGTCTGCAAGTTCAGGCTGCCAACGATTTCCGCAGCGTGATCCAAAGAGAGCAGCCCCAACCGGATGACGAATGTATCGAAAAGCGCGTGTTTCACCGAATCATCAGCGGCATGCACGCATCGATTTCGACCCATCTGTGCCGGGAATATCTTAACCAGACCACGAACGAATGGGGCCCGAATGTGCAGTGTTACAAGGACAGGCTTCACAACCACCCTGAACGCATTTCCAACCTCTACTTCAACTATGCGCTGGTCTCTCGCGCTGTGGCCAAGCTTCAGAAGCACCTGGAACACTACAAATTCTGTTCGTTCGACCCCGATCAGGACCAGGACACCAAGGACAAAGTTCTCGCGCTTACCGGGCAACTGCACAGTCGGCCGCAGATATTCGACGAGGCTGTCATGTTCCAGGACGAAAATTCCATCGAGCTAAAGGAAGATTTCCGCAACCGGTTCCGCAACGTCAGTCGTCTCATGGACTGCGTTGGGTGCGACAAGTGCCGTCTGTGGGGGAAGCTCCAGGTCAATGGCTATGGAACGGCGCTCAAGGTGCTATTTGAATACGACGAGACAAAGAACGGCGAGAACCCGCTTCTACGCCGTACAGAACTGGTCGCTTTGATCAATACCCTCGCGCGTATCTCGGATAGTCTTGCCGCCGTTCGCAGTTTCCGCCAGGCAGTGGAAGCAGGCCACGAAGAGATTACGCCTGTTTTGCCGTCTGAGAGCTTAGCGGATAGATCCGAAGCTGAAGCTGAAGCGGAATCTGCAGCAGAACCCTCTAAAGATGGTCCGCGATTCTATAGACACGCGGATTCCAACGTCTACATTGAGGATTATGAGCCGGTCTATGTATATGGAGACGGAAGCCGACCGTGGGAAGAACGCCATGAAGTCGAGACCCTTTCCGAGGCTTTTTGGCAAGAGTTGCGTGTTGTTTGGCGCACCTACGTCTGGGTCTTGAAGAGCTGGCTGGCTATCCCCAGCACTGTGTGAGTACCCCGTTTTCCAAACCCCCATTTTTTTTCTTGCACATTACTGACAGACATAGCTGGCATATCACGACACACGAATTAACCCGACTGTGGCATTTCTGGCTGGGATTGCCAGTGCCAATGCGGTCTTGGAGGATCCAGCTCCCCCAGACGCGGCATGAAGAGCTGTGATTTTGTTTCTTTGTTTCCCTGCATAGATTTCGAGGCGTTGGGGTCTGTATTTGTATTTGCATAGCGTGATTTACCTGTATAATATATTCGGGCGCCTGTGGTCTCGGTGGTTATTTCTTTGTGTAGATTTTGATACATTAGAGAATTCAGACATGTGATCGTGGTGCATGTGCCGTGTATTGTGCTGTAGGCGGTCTCGTAAGGTGAAATGTAGCCTTGTAGGATAGAGGTTAGTTATAATAGAATATTTATGCATTTTGCCTGAAATATTCAGAATATAGCGGCTCTATCGCGATCAATGCAGAGTAATAATGAGAGTATATTAGAGCGTAAAGATGTGTCAGCGGCTGTCGGCAACCCCGAACGAGATCCTCGGCATCTCACGTGGCTCCACCCCGCCAAGCTTCTCCTCGTCGGCAAAGTCGCTTCGTCCGTCATCGCCTCTCCTCCACTCCATCCTGTCAACGCATATTGCGCCAACACGCAAAGAATCATTGTCGCATTCCCTTCCTCGATAGCGACAGATAATCCGACAGTTGTCCATGGTCGCTCGCTGCTAGATAACTGGCAACTATGGCGTCCGTATCGCCTCCCAAACCCTGGGAGAGGGCGGTCGCTGGGTCGGCGACCGGTAAGATATACTCCTTCAAAACTGGTCGCATGTTAATACATTCCAACTGACTGAAATAATAATGTAGCCTCACCTGCTGTCGGGGCCTCCCCTGCGACTGCAATGACGACTGCCGCGCCTGCGACGTCCACAGCCCCTGCTGCCTCGGCTTCCACGACTTCTCCCTCGCTGCCATCACGACCTGACAGCTTGAACGCTGTTGTCAACCAGACAGCCTCGAACTACTCTCCATACGGCGCCAACAGAATCGGTGCTAGCCCTTATAGTTCGTATGGCGGATATGGCGGATATTCGTCGCCATATTCGCGATTGGGCTCCATGGGCTCCATGTATGGAGGAGGATACGGCGGGTATGGAGGCATGGGCGGCATGGGAGGCATGTATGGAGGTATGGGCGGAATGGGTGGCATGGGCGGCATGTACGGCGGGATGCCTGGCGACCCGAATGATCCAAATAGCTTGACAAATTCGTTCAGCCAGGGTACCGCTGCGACCTTTCAGATGATTGAGAGTATTGTTGGTGCTTTTGGAGGCTTTGCACAGATGCTTGAAAGTACATACATGGCCACGCACAGCTCTTTCTTTGGTAAGTTTTGATCCGTCTTCGACTATCACGACAAGCTCTGACTTGCATATAGCTATGGTGTCGGTTGCAGAACAATTCGGCAATCTACGAAACACGCTGGGCTCGGTCCTGGGAATATACACATTGATCCGATGGGTCAGAACATTAATCGCCAAAATTACGGGCCGTCCACCCCCCGCGGACGCCACATCTTTGACCCCCTCTGCCTTTTCCGCTTTCTTGAGCGGCCGATCTGCCCCGGCGACTCTTCCTGACGGCAGCCCAGCTCCTCCTCGCCCATCCAAGAAGCCCTTCTTTATGTTCGTCCTGGCTGTGTTTGGCCTGCCTTATTTAATGAGCAAGTTGATTCGCACCTTGGCGGCTCGGTCGCAAGAGGAGGAGGCTCGTCGACAGCAATTGATCGGACCAAACGGGGAGCCGCAGAACGCTCCTCTGGACCCGACCAAGCTCGATTTCTGCCGCGTACTATATGACTATACCCCTGATGCTCAGAACACATCAGGAATTGACCTGGCCGTGAAGAAGGGCGACATTGTTGCAGTTCTCGGCAAGTCCGACCCTATGGGCAACCCGTCTGAATGGTGGCGTTGCCGTGCTCGGGATGGCGGCGTTGGCTACCTGCCCAGTCCGTATCTCGAGACCATCCAGCGACGACCTGCCACAGCGGCCATCACAGCTGGAACAAGCCTAAGCAGCGCCCCCGGCAGCCGGACTGCCACCATGACCAACGCAGACGAAACCCAACGGTCTCAAAGCATGTCATCCGTCACAAAGGATAGCAAGCCTGTCATCAGTGGCAAGATGGGCGACATCAGCCCTGAAAGCTTCCAGAAGAGCGCCTTTAACTCGTGAATGAGTCCTTTTTGGTCACTTTTTTAATTTCTCCTTGTTTATTTGACTGTATAACGGGTTTATTTTGTGAGTTTTCGGTATTGGGTTTGAGCGTTCTTTTAGATTCTTTCTTCCTCTGTTAATTTGGGATTGTCATACCACGATATTCGTTTTAGTAACGTTCGGGAAAAGCAGTTAATTATATTATTCTGGTTTATCTCGGTTGTATCTCATTTAAATTTATGCATCTGCTATTGGTATTTTTGTGATTATCTGTCAACATCTAACCGTGATATGCTCATAAACTACCACCATGAAATTCAAATACACTCATCACTCGTTGTATAAAATTTGCTAAATCAACATGAAACGGCATCAAGGCCTGATTCTAATGCAGACAGACTCAGTTGGGCATCTCCAACACATACCGACCTGCAATTTTTCCTTGTTCTAGGCAAAACGTTAGCAAAAGCCTTGGAAAAATGGAAAGAGATCTACGAACCCATCAACTCGTACACCTTGCCCAACTCAGACAACGGCACCGTCTTAAAGGGTGACTTGATCAATCCCCGCGCGAAAAAGTCAATTGCCTCGTCTCCATCTTGCCGGTTGCCAACATAACTTCCCTTGATCGTGATCATGCGCACTACAGTGTTGAACACGGGGGCTTTGAGGAATGCATTCGCCGGTAAGCCGATAGCCACGATGGTGCCGCGTGAGCGCACGTAGTCTGCTGCTTGTTGGAAGGGGAGCTCGCTGACGGCGACGAGGATGACAGCGTGTGGGCCGAGGCCATCGGGAGTGGCCTTTTGGACGTCTTTGACGAGATCCTTGGATTTGGTGAAGTCGACGTATGCCTGGATATAGTTTGTTAGTTTTTTTTTGCCAAGTGGTGATGACGGTGGGTTGTGTATACCTCTGCTCCCAACGATTCACACATGGCCTTTTTCTCGTCCCCGCCGTCAATGGCAACAATGTGAAGGCCCATTGCTTTGGCATACTGCTGAGCAAGTGATCCCAATCCACCCCCGGCACCGACAATGGCCACCGTCTCTCCCGGACGCGCCCCAGACTCCTTCAGCCCTTTGTAGACGGTCACACCGGCACAGAGCACCGGCGCAATAGCGTCCAGGGCTACATGTTTGGGAATCTTAGAGACATGTGCCGCCTTGGCGATAGAGTACTGTTGAAAAGTGCCATCGACGGTGTATCCGGAAAGCAAAGCCTTTGCGCATAGCGGCTCGTCGGACTTGCGACAAAACTCGCAGGATAGACAGGACCCATTCAGCCATTTCACACCGGCATGGTCGCCGATTTCAATGCCAGTGGCCAGACTGCCCTTGGCCACCACGATGCCGGCGCCTTCGTGGCCACCGACCAGAGGCAATTTGCGTTCGAGCGGCCAGTCGCCCTTGACCGCGTGCAGATCTGTGTGGCAGACACCAGAGTATTTGATGTTTACGAGAACTTCATCCGGGCCAGGCTCGGGGACGGGGATTTGTTTGTAGGTGACTCCTTCTCCGTGGCGTTCCAGCACCTGCGCCCATTGTGTCTTTGGAATGGCCATTTTGTCGCAGGTAATTCGATATTATTGAGAAGAGTTTTATAGATGAATTGTAATGTATATCGTATAATTGAATTTTATTCTCGAGTCAACCGGGGTAACTTGGTCCCTTTTATAGAATCCAGAGATCCCTTACTCCGGAAACAGCAACAAAAGCCATTATTTCCTAATCGGGTAATTTCGCCACTAACAATGATCCACAGCTGCGAACTCAAAAAGCTCACTGACACCCCCCCGCACTCGGGTGACCGGAGATACTGCGAACGAAATCCAATGATATCCTTTTGTACTTTCTGGATCTGTCATTTTTCAGGTTTTAGCTAGAAACCTCGATTCGAACAGGGCGAATCAGGATTAATGCGGGGGAAAGGGACTGGTGGTTCGACACGAGGCCCACCTAGTTAGGGGGCCTAGCAGTGGGCTTTGAAGCTGTACTATTCAAAAGCTAGCTTCTAGGCTATAGATGAGATTTGCTGATTGATTGCATCGTGTGTTGTTTTTTTTTTTTTTTTTTTAATCATTGCTGGGGCCGAGTCAGCGGACCAACGGAGCGTGATTTCGGATGTATGGCATGTTGTTTGTAGGACGAAGGGGTTTGTCCCCCGCACGGGGGGATCGGATTGTGTTGTGATGTGGTTAAATGGTGTTTATTATTATTTATAAAGATAAGACTGAATATTAATGTTGAACTTGGATCTGGGCAAACTTATAAATACATGTAATATATACACGCATTAACTTCCTATCACTTGGGCTCTCTCATGCGTAACACAGCTAAGCGGATTGAGCTAATTACTATGTTACACGAAAATCTTGAAATTGTTTTAAATGCCCGACCGTTGCGCCGGAAAATATCAGCTTGTCGCAATTCAAAACTGAACTGGGTGCGATGATAATTGCTATTGCGTCGTGATTGCACCATGCCCAGCGTCCGCTTTGGGTAAAGCGAAAAACCGTTATCGCTCGGTGCAACGCTAGCGAGCAAACCAACACCCCGGAGACGTTCGAATTTTCTTTCTCTTTTTTTCTTCTTCGGGTTTGTTTTGGAGGGTTTGGTTTGGGGTTTTTTTCAGTATGGAGGATAGATTCTGTTTCTTCTGTCATTTATCTTCAAAGCGTGTATCGTTATTTCCCGATACGTATAACGAATTGGATATTTTCTGTTTTCGAAACCGTTAAAAAAAGACGTCCAGACGCTTTTAAAAAATTTTCTTCTTTCACTCCGAATCACCGGGAATACTCAACCAGATGGGTATTTCCAATGACAACAATGACGACAGTCATAGTCATGCCGCAGCTGCGAATAACCAAGATGCAACAGCATCATCACCAGAGTCACAGGTTGTGCCAGAGGTATCAGCTAAGGGCATAGATGGTAAACCCACTGCTGGAATAATGAGTCGGATATGGTATATCATCACCTGGGTCCCGCCAGCATGTCGGTACGACCCCGAAAATCCGCCCAAACTGACACTGGCGTTGAATATCTTGTTCGGAATCGCGTGCACGTTTACCGTATGTGATTTCTGCTTCTTACGAACATCCTGGACATGTCTAACCAATTCCTGATTATACACAGGTCGCGAATCTTTACTACTCTCACCCGCTCCTGAACATCATGGCCATCTCATTCGATATCACCCAGGAGCGAGCTAGTACAATACCTACTGTGGCCCAGGCTGGGTACGCTGCAGGCCTGCTGTTTCTCTGCCCCATGGGCGACATTGTTAAGCGTCGGCCGTTTGTGCTGCTCTTGATGGCATTTACAGCCACGATATCATTGGGCCTCTGCCTGACTAAGAGCTTTGAAGCCTTTGTTGCACTGAACTGCATTATGAGTGTGACAACAGTGACTCCGGTTAGTTTTTTTGATTTTGGTGAAAATATGAAGGTGATATTGACATGCATTATTAGCAAATCATGCTTCCCCTAGTCAGCCAGCTCGCAGCCCCTAATCGCCGAGCTACAGCAATTGCCATAGTGGTCTCTGGTCTGCTGCTCGGAATCCTCATAGCCCGCCTGCTGTCTGGAATCATCGCCAACTACTCGTCCTGGCGCAACGTGTACTGGATGTCATTTGCCCTGCAATACGTCATTCTCGTACTCCTTTGGTTCTGCATGCCCGACTATCCGCAAACGAACAAGGGCATGAACTATTTCCGCATGCTCTTTAGCATTCTAGAGCTCATCGTGAAGCATCCCCAGCTGGTTCAGTCTTGCCTGATTGGCTTCTTTGTCTCGTCGACTTTTACTTCCTTTTGGACCACCCTTACGTTTCTGTTATCGGGAGACCCATATAATTATTCCACCGTGGTCATTGGCCTCTTCGCGCTCGCCGGCATTGTTCCCATGCTCTCCGGCCCCTTTTTCGCAAACAGATTCACCGATAAATTCCACACCCATGTCTCTGTCCTCGTCGGGCAGATCTTTTGTCTCATTGGCATTGCAATTGGTACATATACAGGCAAAATCACCGTTGCGGGGCCTATTATACAAGCCATTATTTTTGATTTTGGTCAGCAGATTTCGCAGGTCGCCAACCGCACGGCCATTTACGGGGTTGAACCGAAGGCCGCAAGTCGTGTGAATACAGCGTACATGGTGTCTGTCTTTTGCGGCCAGCTCATGGGCACGGCTGCAGGGAATGATTTGTATGCTAGAGGAGGATGGATCTTGTCGGGTAGTGCGAATATAGGGTTCATAGGCGCTGGGATGGTTATTTTGCTTTTCAGAGGACCGAAGGAGACGCGGTGGTTGGGCTGGCGAGGAGGCATCGATCTGAGAAACAAACACGATGAGGATGGTGATGATTCTGCTCAACCGCAGCGTCAGAATGAATCACGCGGCGCTGTTCAGGCTGAAAGAACAGACAGTTCGCCGTCGGAAAACACTGTATCGCCCCAGCAAGGTGATTTCGAGAAAGGAGATGCCGAGAAAGGAGATGTTCAACAATCTGCCACAGCCGGCCGCGTATCGGAGTAGGATATCGACAATGTCGTCAAGCATGAGCCAGATGCCAAGGGGGAGGAAGACTTGACGACAAAAGCATACCGAGTGAAGAGAAGTGACGAGAAATGTTCAATATAGCATGTGAGCGATTTGAGCGCGGTGAAATAATTCATGAGGGATGTGGCATGATAGATTTCTGTGTGACTATTGGAGATAGATACTAAAATATTGAAACAAAAATATAAGGTCCATTGAAACCATACTAATTGGACATACTGTCGGTTTATTGCAGCCTGATTTCTTCGGTCAGGTTCATCCGTTAGCTCATTCTCACCGGATCTCTTTCGTGGCTTGAGTATTTGGTTACTAGGCTTCGCTGATAAGATACTAACTATTAAATTTAATATTTTTCGTTGCGTTGTCTTTCGGAAATCGAGCGATTTGTGCCAACTACAAAAATGCCGGTCTCTATCCGCTAAATCACTGGCTGCATACTCAGCCACTCAGCCGCTGAGCCCCCTCCACCTATCTTGTCGGGAATAATTTCAATTCCAAGGAATCCCAGAATTGTTTGTTCACCAACTATACCCCTTCACGTAGATACTAGTCATGGAGGAGAGGGCTGGATTTGCAGTGATATGGAAGCAGGCAAAGGATCAATACCGGACAGCGACAAATGAGGACCTGGACGACCCCTCGTTGGCTCACCCCGCTACGGCTGATGATCTCCTCTCGTCGCTAGACAAACAAAATAGCGATTTCAAAGCCTTTCGGGAGAAGAGATCGCAGATTTTCAGCACCGTCGCTGCTGTCTGCCGACCCATCGAGGCTTTCGCAGAATTGGCTGGCGAGGCCTTGTGCGCGTTTTTTCCAGCCAAAGCATGCTTTGGCGCGGTAAAGTATCTGATAGGAGCCGCGAAGGGGGTGTCGGCATCATACGGTGCAATTCTAGATCTTTTTGAGACCCTCAAGGTGAGGAATACAAATGACGAAGTTGCGACCTGTAGTGCACAACCCAACTAACCGAAGTGCACCACATAAATTAGGACTTTCTTGGCCGGCTCAAGATATATAGTCGAGAAAGCCTCGAACCAGAGCTTCAATCAAAAGTAGCTGAAATCCTGGCCATCTTGCTTCAGGTGTTCGGCCAGTCAGCGAAAGTCATCAAACGCGGCTCTCTAGGACGCGTACTGCATTTCACCAAGAATGCTTTACGAGGACAAGATGAAACGCTACAGGATCTTCTGGACAAGCTCGACAGGCTGTGTCAAGGCGAGCACCGGCTGGTTGCCGCCGAGACGTTGATAGAGGTGAAGAAAACAGGGCACACGCTTAGAAATATGGGTCGGGCAGCGGAAGAAACAAAGACCATTGTCGAGGATACCCATATTCAGATGGACCAGGTTAGCTCTGGCCTTCGGGACTTACGCGATGAGTTCCGCCAGGGGATGCAAGATGTGGTTGATACGAAAGCACAACGGAGCGTCGACCGCATAAAAAGTATTTTACAGCCGTCTGTCTACCCACGAGATATGTATCGGCGGATTGCCAAGCTGCGTGTTCCAGGTACTGGGGACTGGATTCGCAATGAACGACTATTCCAGAAGTGGATGGGGGAGTGCGACAAGCCGGTGCTATGGGTATCTGGAAGCCCAGGGAATGGCAAGACTTTCATCGCGCAGAACATCATCTCATTCCTGCAGGAGCAACCTCTCAATTCTCCATCTCCTATTTCTGTCGGCTATTTCTTTTTTAGAGATAGCGACCCAAAGACAAGAAGTTTCCATCTTGCGTTGAGGGACATGGCATTCCAAATATATCAGAACGACCCTCTGTATAGAAGGTATATTGATTCCAACTTTCACTCACCTACCGAAATCGAGACCATTCAGAGCACGTGGCAGACTCTGTTTGAGGACTATTACTTCGACACTAGTCAGCGAAGAGATCATATTGCATTATTGGTCTTTGATGGCATTGATGAGGCATTCAAAGATGATCGCCAAACATTCTTGGAATTGTTGTCGGACGCCGAGAACGGTAGGTCTTCTTTTCGTCCTTCATATCAAGTCCACCCGATAGCTAATGAGACACCTAACAGCTTCCCATCCATTCAGCATAAGGATTCTTCTAGTTGGTCGGCCAGAAATATTGGGCGAGATTGCCGACGCTTTGGAAGAAAATGTGCCAACCATTCACGTGGACTCATCGAAGAATTCAACGGATATCGCGACTTACGTGCAAAACCGAATCCATAAGTCGCGTGTGCTGAGCCGGGTTCCAAAGCTACAACGACTAGAAATAGAGACGACGCTAATAGAGAAGTCCCAGGGCATGTTTCTCTGGGCTGATCTGATGCTCAGGGAGCTGAATACAAAAACCCGAACTAGTAGCATCCTAGAAAGTCTGAATAAAGCACCTAAAGGGCTGGATAGGATGTTGCAACACGTCCTGGAGACATTTAGTGACATGCTGTCTGAAGAGCAAGCGGCTGATCTCAATACCATGCTTATGTGGGTGACGTGCGCAGGCAGACCCCTAACTCTGCGCGAGCTTAATGATATATTGGCACAAGAATCGGAATATGGTGATAGTATTCTTGATCTAGAAACCACTTTGCGTACTCAATTTGCTTCATTGTTCCTTCTCAATCGAGAGGACGAATTAACCACCGCAGATCTGCAAAGTAAGGGAATGTTCTCGGACCAGAACGAGTCAGACAGCGATGGAATGTCGGTGCGGGAGCATGAGCAGAATTTCAGTTCAAATTCGTTTACAACTACGGTCGTCTTCTGCCACGCATCGATTGGCGACTACTTGCGCAATCCAAGTCATTCGAAGGTATGTGCAGGTGACAGTCCCATTAGGGTTGGTGTCGACATCGTCCAGGCGCGAGCGGCTACGTTGAAACTGTGTCTGGAATCGATAGTTCGCTATTATGTGCTCGAACCCTATTATGTGACGTCTGGACTATATTCATATACAGTGCGCCATTGGACCAATCACTTGAAACAAGTTGTTAATGACCTACCCAGCGTTGATGCGCAGGATAAAGGAGAAGCCGGCATTTTACTTTGCCAAATATTTGGGCACGTTGGTTTGGGAATGTTCGAGGGGAATATTTGGCCCATTATCAAAGTCATTAGTCGCGAAAACATGGAACTCATCGCTACATTCTTTGCTGATAAAGAGTGTATCGATAAGATCGAAAATGAAGATATGCGGGTATGGATAAAGAAATGCTTAAGAACACCTGCCCAAGTCTTTGTGCCCCTGGCCCGTGAAGCGGCTAGAGTGTGGCTTGTGGAACATCAAGATAACATTCTTCCTTACGAATGTATGAAGGCAATTTTGAATGTGGTTACCCTGTTGCAGGGTGGGAATACCGACAACAAGCCTGAATCTCCATCCGTTGAAACAGTGCTTGCAACGGCTAGATGGGCGCAACTAGAAGAAGACGCATGCTGGTGTGAACGAGTTGGGTTTTGTCTTCAGCTTTTACAGCATTATGACGCCGCTATTGAATATATGGAGTCCGCGTTAAAGCTGCAATCAACTCGGTGGACTGCCAAAAAGAGTCTCGCAGAACTTTATGGGATCCAGGGAAGGCTGGACGATGCAATCCGGCTACTTAAGGAGTGCGAGTCACGGCACGAGGAGCAGAAGTTGGAAAACAAGGACCGCGATCTGACCGATCCTGAAAGTGTCCTTTATATGGACTTAGCTAGTGTTCGCTACAGCCTAGGGATAAGCTACGCCCGACAAGAAGACTGCGAAAATGCCCTTCACTGGCTCTCCCGAGTTTGCTTGGATGTTGACCGCCAGAGCAGCTATTACATTTTCAGAGCCCTTCCGGCGGCTCTCCGGATCCTGATTTCATTGCCCGAGCCAAACTATAAGGGGATAATGCAGCTAATCAAGACCCTGGACGAAAGGCTCTTTTACGGCACTTCGCTTCTCTACCATTGTTTTAGCGATAACTTGGACAACGCACACTTTTCCTCAACACTTGCAGTTGTAGCCAAGGAAACCGGTGAGTTGCGGTGGCTGGAGAGTAAATATAAGGGGTCGATGGCCTGTTTTAAAATGACCGATATTACAGTCATGTGTCTTGAAGAATCCTTGGCATACCTGTACTACAAGTTTTTGAATGAGGAAGATAAGGCTCTTCTCATTTGGAATAGGCTCATGACCAAGCGCAGAACCCCCTTGGCGGTTCAGTACGACCGTTTTGTCGCGTGTAAGAATCGTGTCTGCTCGGAGAATTCATTTCGTCTGTTCTCCAAAGCTTTAAATACAAATGAAGAATTACAGCCTGCCGTCATACAAGAACTTGAGGAAATTTGCATGGATGCTATGCCTACGCTGTCAGGCACTGATGCTCTTTTGGGGAATCTCTCGGCCATGTATATGGGAGTCTGGCACCGAATTCATGGCCGAGAAACGCATGCGAAGGATTACTTCAAGCCCTATATTAAGCAGGCACTGCAGGTGATCTCTGATGTCTATCCCTATCATGACATGCCTGTCTATATCTCTCTGGGAAGGGTACTTGCTATGGCTGGCGATAATGACGACGCTATAGCAGCTCTACAATTTGCCCATACCAAATTGCCGACTCGAGATGATACTTCGACATCTGAAGGACACCACATAGTGTCTCCGTGGCTTGTATATGCCGAGGATGACGTACTGTGGCACTGTGATATCTGCCTTAGAGCATGGGGAAACTTGATTTATTCCAACGTCTGCTGCTATTGCGGCGCGACACTCTGTCAGGCATGCCTTGATAACATGAAAAAGAAGTCTATTCCTACCCACGCATGTGACCTTAGCCATCAATGGTTAAATATCCCTGCACCAACTTCTCTTCCTGGAGAAAATGAGATTATACGTGGGGGGGAGGTGCTTTCTACTGTCGAATTCATATCTCAGCTGGAACGAGCCTGGACATGAAAAAAAAAAATGCCTTTCTCTGGAATTAGTATCTGTTTCCTGTTGCAAAACTGTAGTACGATGAACCAACAATAAAAATGGAGTTTTGGACGTTGCTTAGAACGAGTCAAAAACCAGGGGTTTACCCCGAGCGGGAGGAATCGTTATCAATTTAGTATTTTAGGGTTTGTGACAATTAGAATAAGGCACGGGGGCCGGCGCTAGGAGCCGGAGAAACAAAGCGATACATTGTAGAGCGAGAAATGCTTGGTGATTGGAGTCCATTAGTTGGAAATTGTTATGGGCTATGTGCAGCATCGTCTTGAACAGTTTGATAGGCGTTGACTCACCCAGATAACCGCCTGCAAGCGGTCAAGTGAAGTCCACCAATCTTTGCAGCTTAAAGGTTGTCCAGTGGATTTCTTGAAAATAGTAGATCTCGAGCAAATAACTTAGAAAACCACGAAATTATTTATCTAGACAGTCTTATCAGGGCTGGCGGTACCGAGACTTACAGCACTTGTTTGCTGTGCACGTATCCGATCATTTCGAGCTGAAAAAAATTCTGATGAGATTTTGGGCATACCAGTGTATCAGATGTAGAGCGAAGATCTTTTCATTTACTGTGTACCCTGAATCAATTTCGTCACATAGAGTAAGGTTAGTTTGCTGGTCTGCGAACGGTGGGCACTGGTCAGCACTGTAACAATTGGATCGAGGTAACTAACTACTTTAGTTGGATGAATAATGATAGTTGATGTGTTGTATAATTCTTATACCCGCCAGGAACTAGAGGTAATGGTCATGCCACTTGGTCAAAGCTAACTGGGGCTCAGCTGGTAGGTCTGACGCAATGGTATGCATTATGTATCACTATCACTGCATTGACATGGCGTGGCTGGCTGCGCATCCCCACGATGCGGCGCCTAATTTGTCACTCGGCTTTCCAGGCCGTCAGAGACCTGCATCCCTGCAGATTAAGACTTTTTTTTGGATCATCATCAACCATGATCGGGAATTCTGTTTGTTTCACGGTAATACTGGATACACTTTTCTTTTCTTTTCTTTTGCGGTACGGTACGGTATTACATGTACTTCACTAGTAAGTAAGTAATCAAGCGGTGAAGATCACTAGGCTAATAAGAGAAGCATATTTATCTACCGCTAACAGACAGGTGCAGACAACCACAGAAAGAAGAAAATATTGATTCCTTACCTTCGACATATGTAAGATAGAAAGTTTCGCTGTATGTTACCGTATACTACTCTGTTCACCGACTCGAGCATTCTCCTAATCTAGGCGGGAACAACAAATTGCAAGTCCTGTCAATTTACCTTTGCTCGTATGAATCCCCAGACCGAACATCTCCCGGAGTTATGTAGCGTTGTCTCGTAATGAGTTAACTTGTTAAAAAAACTAAGAACCAACGTTTGAATCACTTCATGGTCACTGAAGGCATTCTGTAGTTCCCTTGGAATAGGCAGAATGTCGCCTGCACCCGTATTGCATAGATAGATCATTTATTAGTATGACATTGAGAAAGATGTAGACATAGGTGGCTGTACAATGACATCATGGGGGAAAGGTGCATTCGTCGTCACCGCAAAATACATGTAGAAGCGCTACCAAAGGATGTACAAGAACAGGCCCGCCAGACGTGTAAGTAAAATTATATGGAACTGCTGTATTTGGGGAGCAATACTTAAGTCATTGACTAGCCAGTTTGTTCAGCACAGCCATAGTCTTGTACATAGCTCAGGTAAAATATATCCCAGCTGTGGCCAGACGTCCCCAATTGTCATTGAACAAACTGTCTTGACCACAAAAATGTACGAAAGCATCATTCCCTTCCCAGCGGAATCAGCAAGCACAGTCGACAAGTACTGCTGCTCCCATTCCACAAGCCTCCCGCCGCTCTTCGCCGAACACGCAGCATGGACCGTCGACAAGTTCCAGACCTCGTATATGATGTGCTGTCAGCTCCAGGCACAAATGTGCGTCTTTTTCGCAAGCGACCGCCGCGCTAGGCGGGTGCTAGAGATCGGGACATTTACGGGATACAGTGCGTTGGCGTGGAAGGAGGGGATGAAGGCCCTAGGCGGGGAGGTATGGACGTGTGAGGCAGGTCCACGAGCGATTGCAGCAAGCAAAGAAGCGTTTGCGAAATATGATCCTGAAGGAAAGATTCATCTGATAGAGGGACCTGCTTTACAGACGTATGTGGGCCGTTCAATCTAAAAGAATGATGAAAAGAATAAAGTTAATGAGTATTGTGTAGGTTACAAGAGATCGCTCATCCGCCATTTGATATCATCTATATCGACGCTCGGAAGTCCGAGTACATCGGATACGTGGAGACCATTCTTGAAAGAAAGCTTCTGGCGGAGAATGGGATAATCCTTGCGGATGATAGTAAGAATTGCCTTCATGTAATTACTGTGTTCAAGCCAGGAAGTTAATGGATATGGTAGCGATCCATCTCGGGCTGGTAGCCGACAGATCTCCTACAAATCCGCATTCGGCGCGGGAGGACATCGAATATAGCCTCCAGCACGCTGATAATGTCCATGAGTTCAATGAATGGGCTGTCAAGGTATATATTTTCTCAACTATATCGACACGATATCCAAGAATCGGTGCTAATTGCGTTCTAGCATCCTCGACTGGACGTCCTCCTGCTTCCCATATTTAACGGAGTGACGTTTATTAAAACGAAGTCACAATATTAATGATTCGCCTAAAATTGAAAAAGAAAGAAAGAAAAAAAAACTAGAAAACCTTTCATTATAGGCTAGTTGAATCAACGATGACCTTGGCCAGCAAGGAATATACCAGTATATTACAGTCTAAAAATCCTCCAATGCCGTCAAAAACCCCTGTCCATCCTCGCCCGAACCCATAACCGTAGACGCAGCCTCCGATCCAAAAGGCAAAGCCAACGACATCAGATCATTCCCAGTCCCCTCAACCCTCACATCTAGATAGGTATTAACCACCTCACTACCTGAATAACCACCCGCATCAAAAAAGAAACACCGACATAGCTCAACAAACTCCTGAAATAGGCCCTGTATCGCCGCAATCGGCGGACTCAATGGGCCCATCTGTGCCAGGCAGCGTGAGACGGTGGTCAGGATAGCAAAGTCGCCACTGTGGGAGGTCGCGACCGCGTTGCAGAAGAGCGCGATGTATGCTGTTATGGGGTAGTATAAAAGGGTCCTATTATTCATTTATGATTAGACAAACAGGTAGTGGCAACTAGATAATGGATGGAAGGACGAACCAGTGCAAATAAGCGACTGTCTTCTGTCTATCGCTAGACGCGCAGAGCGAGATGAGCGCCTGGAGCCCCCGGCGGGCGGAATCGAGGTATGTGTCTACGGTCATTGCGGGCTGGGCCTGGCTAAGAGCAAGCTGGCGCAGGTGCAGGAGGTTAGTGAGGATGCAGTGGTAGGCGAACTCAAGGGAGGCGATTTCGCTGGCGGAGTCGAGGCCTGTCCATTTCGGGGAGGGGGTTTTGATCTATACATGGTAAGTTTTTTTCTGTGTATAGGTCTCTGGTTATGGAGGTGGTAAATACTTGGTTGATATCATGCCGGATAGCCTCCATTTTCTGCAAAAAGAGGGTTCCAACCCCATGGACAGGCTGGAAGGCATTCTCCCTAGCTGCTTTGGGGGGATCGTTCAAGAAAGGTATCATTGCATCTTGGACTTTGGCGAGTTCTAGGTTAACAAGGATGAGCTCGGAGGCGGTGATATTCGGTGTCGACGGACTGATAAGGATGTTCGGGCCAATATTCAGAATCCGAGGCCCGCCGAATTTCCACGCATAGTTCCTATCGAGCTTGTAGCACCACATGAAGCAGTAGTACTCGGCTTCGGTGACGGCTTTGAGATCAAAACTACCCGGATAAAGGCCGATGTCGATGCAGACGCGGCATGCGGTCTTCGCTAGCTCGCGGCAGGTATTGGTATCGCCTGATCCTTGGTGTAGAAAGATGCCGCATAGCAGGGCTTGTAGTAGGGGCAGGGAGGGTTTTGTGAGTAGGGGAATCTTTTTTAGTGTTGCTTTTGCCGTCTCCCGATAGAGTAGGGCGTTATGGTGGAGGTTCTGGGATAGTTCGTCGTCGTCCTGGCTGGTGGCGAGTGTTGCGTTGAGGAACTTGAATGCGAGGGAGTTGACGCAGACAGTGTACAGCGTTGAATCAAGGGGCGTCGCGGTGTTGGATATAAGAGATAGCCCCATGTGTTTGAGATCGTCTTTGCTAACGTGTCTGAAGTAGTCTGAGATGAACGAGCCGAACTTGTCGCTGCCGATGTCTGCCCGGCACAGTAAGCATAGACATTCATCAATGAACAGGGTGGGTGGATCCTACCATTCAACATCCAATACAAAAGCTCCAACGAGGGGATATGACTCTGACCGTCCTCTACCTCCATCTCAGCGCGCTGCTCCATACTACTAAGAACCCGGCCAGCCGTGGATAACGCAGATTCCAACACCTGCCGTCTAGTCCTAGTAAGATCCTGCGAAGGATCAAGCTGCCACCTATGAACCATCTGGTCCTCTGTCAGCGGAACAATGGATATCCAGCTATAGGCCATGTTCATGTTCATATCCATGTCAAGATGATTCAAAAGCATGAACCGCTGGTCATAACCTAGCATGTCCACTAGGAACCCGTTATCCTCAACGCCAAGTTCCAACCCAGATTGCGGTTCCAATTCAGGCTGCTTTGGAAGGGCACCAAAATACGAAACGTCCGTGGCTCGAGATTGGGCCTGAGCGTGAGACTGTTCCTGTTCAATGGGGCGAGGGTTAGGGTCATGCCGGTGGGCGACCCTAACAGGACCGAGAGCGAGAGCATGAGGATGATCATCACCACGGGCCGTAGCCCTTCGTTGCCTTGGGCTTTGGCTCTGGCTTTGGAGATCTCTCTTCGGAAGCCGTCTCATGTCCCGGGTCCGCGTGCAGGTGGAGTTCTGGTCGAGGCAGTTTCCACAGGGGTCATTTCTGTCGCATCGCACCTGGTTTCGCTCATTAGTAGGGAGAAAGAAAGAAAGGAAGGATTAAGATACCTTTCGAGAATGGCACGAGTCGCACTGGAGTTGAGTTAGAGTACTATGCATTAACTTTAACTTGTACCTATAAAAGGGGACTGCATACCACGCGCCGCCCTGACATGACGAATTCAGTCAGCCCTAAGGATCGCCGGTAACGGATAAGACTAGAGTCGGAATAGCCCGGAACGATTGCTTTCTTCGCAGGGTGTGTGCCTCGGGGTATGGAATGCGCATATAGGGCACTTGGTAAATTCCAACAAGAGAAGAAAGCAGCAGAAGAAGAAATTATTAACATCAAAACCATTCACTACGAAGATCCGATCAGAGAAGAGACAAAAAAAAAGTCAAGTCGGTGCCAAGTCCGCCAGTAAAAAACTGCGCCATGATCCGGGTGTTTTCCGGCCAATGAAATCTTTGCAGCTGTTATACTCCGCTATTTGTGGTCCTATTTTGGTAAATTGTCTTAGGCTTCAGCCACAAACTGTTGAAACCGAGAGTCCCGGACTACACGATGTAACCAACTCTTGGCTGACTTTAGCTGAAGTTTGTATTATCTTCTGCCGGGTAGGGCTTCGTCTTTGAAGCAGCCAGAATATCCTTTGTGCATATTCACCCGGATCTAAGAACACGGTATTAAAACAGAATACAGAGAAAAGAAAGAGAAAAGTCTAGAAACAAGGAAAGACAAAGATGACCACTAAAGTGAATAGATAACCCTAGGAATGAGTAGGAATCACCGCCGCTTAAAACAAGAAAACACTCCCGTCTTCCCCAGGAACCACAGCGCCCCCATGAAGCGGAAAATGGACAAGGTTGAAGTCGCCCATAATAGGCACTTGAAGTACCAAGCCGTGCGGTCTGTGGATGTAGTCTGGCAAACAATATTATTAGCTTAGTCTGCAATACCATATAAGCAACGCGTGGTAATGGGTTAGGCATACAGTCAAACACAAAGTCCTCACACCAGCATTATTAATCAGCAGCGCAAGCAGCGAATTACTCAACGCCCAGCAGAGCACCAAGTTTGTGCGGAACGTCTTATACGAGTCGTCCAGGCTAACCGTCTTATCGGGTTCTGGCTCCTTGTACTCGGCGAGCGCTCGACGGACCGTATGTTCGAACTCAATATCGATATCAGCCTGTGGCTTATCAAGTTCCTCGACAAATGTGCTCTTTGCACCGTCAGCGAGCTTCGTTTGGGCGGAAGGTAGTGACGCTGCGGCGTTGTCGGAGCCCTTGGTGCCCCAGGAGACGTCGTGCCAGTTGCAGAAGGCGTAGACGTTGAGGACGTTGATTGTGGAAGGCATGCCGAGAAAGTAGGCCCATGAGGAGGTGATGAGGTGCCACGGGTCCAAGTAGAGGACACTGCCGATTAGGTAGGTGCCGTAGGTGGAGACGAGAGCGATAAGGACGAGGCCGGTGGTCGAGGTAAAGAAGGAGGCGACGAAGCCGCCGGCGCCGTCGTCGAAGTTGAGGTCTATATTACCACCGGTAAAGGCCTGGGCGACGAGGTAGAAGGAGAGGATGAGGATATACATCTGTACGAGCGCGAAGTAGAGGAAGGAGAGGATGTAGGGGACTTGCGCTCTGGTTGTTGTTGTTAATATGATATGAGCCGTAGGGAGAGAACCCACTTACCCCTTTGGTCTATTTCCGAGGGCGAGGAAGAATTGGTGCATGAGAAACACTAGGTAAAGGACTTTAATGACGTTGTTGACGATGGGCGTGGCGTCGTTACCAAACGGCCAGCCTTTATTCTTGTTCGTTGCGCTCGGTGTTCCGACAATGTCCATGATGACCGAGGTGGTGAGCCAGTACGATGCTGCTCAATTAGTATTCAAAGGCAATAACTTGTAAGGGGAAGAAGCATACCCAGAGAAAACCAGGTCATGATGAGCTGACAGACGTTATAGATCAACTGCACATGCAAAAAGAACAACCGGACCAAACTATGGCCACTTCCGTAGATACGCGCAAAGTGCATGACCGAGTACAAACTCGCAGCAAACGACCCATTGAGCCATCGCCGTCTCTGACTGAGGAACTCCGGTGGTGCTGTCTTGTCAGTACCTTTCACAAAAATACATATTAGGGGTGCATACCTTCTGGAACGTCAGTCTCGCCCTTCGATGTTTTAACGTAAGTCAATGTCCACTTCTGGCCCGCCTTTGCGACAAGTTCAAAGCACAAAATGCGGTCCTCAGCCAGGAACATATTCTTCTTGAAGATATTCATACCCTCGATCCCCTTCTTCCCTAATCTCTTCGACAGTGTATGGTCACCGTGAAAGTATTGCTCTAACGGCCGACCCATGATGGCCCGGTAGCGGTATGCAGAAAAGGCACCAGGTAAGACACTCACATAGCCAAAGCTACTCTCGAGCGGTTTATCAAGAATATTTGAGATCTTGTACTCAAAATTCTGAGCAGCGACGAGTGGATTCACGAGCTTTTCCCAGCGTGGACCAAGTAGGGCATGAATTTCGCCGCAAGCCCCGCCGAGGTTCTTGTTATTATAGAATGCTTCCCAGAGAGCGAGGAGGGATTTATGGCCTGGTTTCGTACCCGCGTCGATCAGGATACATACCTCTGGGTTCAGGATACGTCCAAAGGCATTGAACAGCCAACGGTGGGAGTTGATTTTCTTGCTGTTTTTCTGCTTCAGGCAGAATATCATCTGGACCGGCGGGAGGTTCAAAGGGTCGCCGCTTTGAGGGCGGACCAACTGCAACGAGGGCGTGATCGATAATTGCGTGGTGTATTCAAACTATGCCCAAAATTAGATGCATTACGGTCAGGCTTGGTAAGGGTCAAACTAACAATATGCGCTTCAGTTTCTTTCCCGTCAACATCGTGCTTCATAATCCCATCCTGGTATATCCCCACCGTGGCCAGCAGATCGAGAGTCTCTTTATCACATGGATCCATCCCGTCAAAGACTAGACAGACCACGATCTTCTGCCACGCGGGGCCTCCTTTGTTCCAGAACTGTGTTCTCTTTAAGTTGACAATGTCGCGGACATTTTGCATGACGCCGTGGAGAGTCCGGGCTGTGAGGATCCTGTCTTCGTTGTAGTATGTGATGGCGATTAGGAGCTCGGTGTACCGATTGTACATGGACGCACGGAGGTTGTAGCCATTGCGTAGCGTGAAGTCGTCGGGGTCGCAGGTGGCCGCCGTATCTAAATAAACAGTAATATCAGCACCGTTTCTGATGTGGGTTGCATAACATACATCTCAGATGGGTGAATTCATTAGGACTCTCTCCCGAATCTCGATACTGCGGCTCAACGGAGTTGATGATCGCGCTTGGGACTGCGTGGTCAACGCTCAAGACGGCCCCCTTTGCCAGTTTAATTCTGCGAGTTGGATAGCGGCGCAGGCCTTCAGCCTGGCGGCGGTGCCAGGAAGAGGCGCTGTTGGAGTTGGGCTGGATGGGCGGTTCCTGGGGATCTTGTTGATGGAATCCAGATTGCCAGGACGAGCTGGACGCGGTGGGGAGAGCATCATGCGATGGTGGAGGATAGAAAACAGGGTCACCGCTGTTGTGATACGTGGGCTAAAGGAAATATCAGTCGACGGTCGGGGTTGAGACAGGAGGGTATCAGACGCTAACAGAATTGGGTTCTTGTACATAGTCGTCCAGGTGCTCGTAGGAGTGCAGAGGATAGAATTCACTGTGTCGTCGATCCATTGCGCTGGTGGTGGTGGTGAAGATGGTGAAGATGGTGATGGTGATGGTGAGAGGGGAGAGAGGGAGCGGATGGCGAAAACGGCGAGATGGCCCTGCTGGTAGGGACAAAGGAATCCATGCGGATCCAACAACAGATGAGACACAGGGTCAGACATTTTCAAACAAACCAGGCAGAAACACATAAAGATTGACCGTGAATCACCGCTTATTATTATTATTATCCTTGGGTATTATTCTTGGGGATTAGGGTTAACGTGACCCTCCTGTGCCCCACTGCTATGCCGACCCAATAGTCAGTCACCAGCGCCCAATGTCAAGAATCATCAATCCACCATCAATTCATCATTATCGCTACGCCGAACCAGACATCTACTCCAAAGTGGCAAACTGAAATGGCCGGCGCTCGTGGTTCAAGACACTACGTCGCTACAAATACGCGAAGATGCACGCACCTGCCTGGATAAGAAGAGAGGTACTCCGCTGTTCTTCCATGCTGCCTTAAATGAAGCGCTTTTTTAGATTATCGCCCTGCATGGATATCCGAATCCATATTTGCAGCTCGAATGCAGACTCCCTCTCCGGCCATGTCGTGCTCGCCTGCGAGACTCAAGTGGACATAACCACCGTTGCAATAAAGCTGTCAGGGTCGGCGATATCGAGGGTGCACTCCAGGCGACTTTCCGAGTCACATCAGGTATGTATGCCTCGCCTCTTTTTTCTGTTCTCAGGTATATGTCTAATGCTGAGGCAGCTTTTTGGAACAAGTGAACAGCTGTTCCCTCCTAGAAAATGCGCGAGCGCCTTCACCTCTAGAAGCGTAACTCTACCTCCAGGAGAACGTGTATTTTCATTCTCAATTCAGGTGAGTTTCTGTCACGTTGCCTTAATTCACTAATTAACCTAGATTAGTTCCCAAACTCGCACCATCTCATGCGGAAATTGCCGCCGTCCACAGGAGACCAATCATCCCCGGAGGAGATCAAATATGTCCTCGAAGCGACAGTCCAACAGGACGGGCTCATTCGCAGAACTCGTAAAGCTGTAAGTATCGCGTATGCTGTAGCCCTTTTTCTATATCACCTTTAACTCCAGAATAGACCCGAGATGTAAAATTCCACCCTATATCTACCATCACGCTTCCACCTGGAGGCCAGCAGGTCCAGGCCAAAACGAAGAGGATTACCTACAACGCAAAAGGCTCCTCCTGCGAGGTCAGTGCAAAGTTACTCAACGGGCCCTTCCTCCTCCTAGGCCAGCCGATTCCACTCGCCGTGGAAGCCACAAACACAAACCAGTCTAGCAACGACATATCCCTGCTCGACTTCCAGTCCATGCTCTTCGAAACAACCGAGGTCCGAGCCCAAGGGGCTGCAGAATCTGTCACCCGGCCTTGGATGGTGCAGACGATTGCCAATCTGCAGCAGCCGTTTGTGCCAGAGTTTAGAAATGACGAAACGGTATGCGTCGTGAATAACAATTTATGGAGTCGGCATAAAGTCCCACTATTCCTGACTCCGGCATTCGAGACGTGTAATATAAGTCGCAAGTACAAGCTGGAGATACGGCTTGGAATTGGATTTGCGGGGAATAATGTTAGTTCTCGCCTACTATTTATCGACGTAACGCTAACTTCTTTTGCAGGTAAGGATAGTCGAGTTCCAGTTTCCGGTTTACATTGTCCCCCCCAGGCTGTCTGCAGGATCTTCTACGATTGAGATGGAGAGGCAAGTCCCGGAGTACTGTGAGAAGGAAGTACTTGGGAAGCTAGAGTTGGAAGGTTTATAAGGTTATAATGTTGCTACGAATTCTATTTTTTTTAAAAGCAGGCTAATCGTGTCTTCTTAACCTGACTCTACCCATCTATAATAAACAAATTAATAAACCGGCTTATTAACGAATGAATAAATTGGTAGAAGGAGAAGGCCGAGGAAGTAAATAATTAGAGATTAGTTTCATAAACTGCGAGAAACGGGTACTTCAAATGCCGGCTATTTTTAGCTGGTATAGCTAACCCAGTACGTAAGTAACCTCACATAAGATTTTATTCGGCAGTTGATATATAAATTTATACTATTAGCCTTAGCCGTGAATCGATCCCTAATTAGACCTTACTAGGCTCTCTTACTCGATCCGTCCATTCTGACACCCCCAAGAGCGATTCCGGCTACTCCACACTACTAATAATAAAAGAATAAGATATAGCAACTATAGTGACGTTAATTTCTATTAGTCTAGGCTATAAACTGTAACTAGTTAGATAATAATAATTAACAGATATTGTAGTAGCTAATTTAAAGATTATAATAGAATCCCAGCTAGTATTTCTAATTTGTATATTAGGCGAGAATCTACTCTTTGGACGTGTAGGAAGAGAGGGGTACAGTAAACTTTGATATTTCCCAAGGACATAGACGTAGCAACGAAGTTAAATATCGAGATCCTCACAGTACCTAATTCTCTACTTGATGCTACTCATGTTACAGAAATCCCTCAAAACAGGAATATTAACTCATTTATTAGGAATATCTCCACTTTATTATTTCAGTCATACTTTGAATCATTTCATAAAAATATACAGATGCTCATTTCGTAGTTTTGTCGGGTCAATCATTATCTTCAAGTCCCCAGAGAGAACATGTTTGCATATTGCGTGAGTTGAATCCACTACTCTCGCTACTTTTGCTTTCACGAAAAATCCTTCTTTTGGACAAGCAAAGGCAAGGTCTCGCGCCATTCGAACCTTTTCCACCGGTGTTTCGTATAGCGATAAGTCAAGCTGCCGTGCAATAGCAGCGAGTGTGAGATACATCTCAGCATAAGCAAGACTAAATACGGTCAGTTTGAAGAGGGTGGACAGAAGGAAAATGGAAGCTTTAAAAAAAAATTTGAGTATATGGAAAACGTATTTGATTCCTAAACATGCTCTATTCCCCTTACCAAAGACAACAAGATAACGATTGAGATGCTCTCCCTTCTGTGCCGCCTCGATCCACCTGTTCGGCTCAAAGGATTCCGGGTCAGGAAATATAGACGGATCTATGCTGACGAAAATAGTTGATCTGACTGATAGGCGTCTGTGTATGAAAGCTTTTAGTTCTTCCTCTATGTTTATGGTTGATATGCACATAGACTAACCCCTGGTGGAATTTCGTGGCTCTTCTATACCGTAGGATGTATCGGCGAGACCCGGGGAGATCGTATTACCAGTCCGTATGATAGTCGGAGGCTCTCATTGACAACTACTCTCTATGTTTAAATACTATCATATCAGTGAGTCTATTACGTTGCAAGCAACTGGACGCTACTTGAGAAGAAAATACCAAATAGGGCAGCCGCTCTAGCTGTGCCCAGGAGACTTTGCTAGATGGAAGGGGTATCACTTCAATAAGTTCTTTCCGTAATATCCCCATCAAAGAAGGTTTATTTGGTAAATGGAATGTTCTTACTGCCAATGCCCTGGCTGTTGTATCGGTTCCTCCAATACATTTGCAAGCGACATAAGGACTTGTCCTCTGGGGAAAAATGAGCGAGAAACGTAAAGACAGTCAAATACTGCGGCTCTCAAGGTTCTTCTAAGGAGGACTAGGAATGATTTATTTTAAATACACCATTCTAAGGGATTATTAGGTTTTTACAGAAGGTTTTCCTAGTAATAGAATAATCATTTGAGGATGTTTAGTATTAGAAAGTCTCCCACACATTTAAGGACTTAGAAGAGAAGATTAGGGTCGCAAAAAATATACCTTTCTATTATTATATAAAATAGGGATATGAGTAGAGAGGGCAAGCTTTAAGATCAATTCGCTGGGATCTCTGGTGATCCAATGGTGCATGTGGGCACGGGTAAGGTACTTCTCATCTGAGATTATTTGAACAAATGTAGTCCTAAGAAGGCCATTCATGTGTAAGAAATTGGGCCTCTAGTGAGGTTAACTGGTATCAGTCACAGACTAGGGCTGCATATGGACAAAAATCTTGAATACGTACGATTAGTCTCCACTACTCTCTGACGTGTCGCATTTCGCCCACGATCAAGACCTGCCATCACAAAAATATGTATATAGGTATCTTTACATGCCTAAGTAATATGTACCAAAAATTAGATCTTGGTATTTTTCGTGGGTGGACTACCCGGTGAAACATGATGGACTCGTATAACCTCAACGACAATCTGATCTTGCGTGCAAATAATTTGGTCAAGCGCTTGTTGCATCAGTGTCACCCGCAGTATGGATTGAGCAACGTAATGAGCAGTGTGTGGGATACTGCCTGGGTATCGATGCTGCGGTCAAAAGATGGAAAGGCATGGGTGTTTCCGGAATGCTTCGATTTCCTCCTTGAGTCTCAAATGACCGATGGAGGATGGGGTAATCCATATTCCGACGTTGAACAGATCTCCTGTACCATGGCTGCTACCTGGGCTATGAAGAAGCATTTCAATACCACAGGCGGGTATTGAAATGCGCAGCGGGAAGAGATCAGCAGTCGCTGCAACCATGCAATTCGATTATTGAGAACCGTCTGCCATTATGGAGTATCAACGATGTAGATGATACTTTGTTTGTGGGCATTGAGCTGTGGCTTCCTGTTCTTTTGCAACAACTGAAGGAAGTGGGAGTGATTTTCAATGTTCTAGGAGTTGACCGTATCAATCTAATGCGCGAAAAGAAGCTGTCTAAGATCCCAGCTAAAGCTTTATACGGCAAATCCAAACTGGCCTCGGCCTATTAGCTGGAGGGTTTTATTGGACTCGTCGACTTCGATCAGATCCATCACCAGAAGACGGTGGGCTCAATATGCGCCTCACCCGTCTCGACCGCAGTATATCTGATGTATTCCACCTCCTGGGACGAGGAGGCCGAGGCATACCTACGGTATGTCGTCGATCTCTGCATTAAACAAGAGAAACGCAGTCTGCCGCATATCTTCCCAGCAACGACCTTTGAAACTATCTGGGTTATCTAGATATTGTTCAAGTCCGGATTCTCCACAAGTGATTTTGGCCCTGACCTGCGGGGTGAAATCGTCAAAATGCTTCAAGAGCTGCTGAAGAGCATGATGGGATCACTGGATGGTGTACGCTCTTATCTACTATCTTATCTTTCGTTTTGTTTGGCGCTTCGCCGATGAGGAGAGAAGCGAGGAAATTTTTGAACATATCGAGTTACTCACAGGACTCACAGCAAAAGGACTCCTTCCAGATCCCGATGACACAGCTAATATATATTATCAGTCCTCCACACCTAGGTTCTCTGTGTTTGCTAGATGGTCTATTAAAGATTTTTAATGGGAAGGACCATTTCTTCACATACCCCCAAGAACGCAACCCTAGTATGAGTGTTAATGGGAATGTCCTCATGTGCTTGCTACATCTATACCCCACGGGTGGAGACTATAGTTCAGCCATTGAGAAATGTGTCCAGTATCTCTGCCACCGTTGGTATGGGACGGATGGTCTGTTGGACGACAAACGGGTGAGTGAGCCTGACAGCCTCTATAATCAAATAGGAATATAACTCACACCCATAATACAATGATAGAATATGTCGCCATTCTATATTATGATGGTGATTTCCCACACCTTTCCCCAGTACCTCATCATGTTGGATGGAGGGCATGTCAAACCTTTACCTCATGATCTTCTACATAGCTGGTTGCCCGCCGTCTTGATGCAGGCGATGATGCGAACCCTTCTCACGCAGTGTTCAGACGGCTCCTGGAGTTCTCAACAATCCAAGGGAGAGACGGCCTATGCTATTCTTACCCTCCAGAGTGTCCTTTCACTTCCATTCACTCAGCAATGCCGGGCGTTGTGCATAGACACCGTTCAACGAGGCCGGGACTTCCTTCTCTCTGGGCCAGATGTACCATTTAGTAATATGGTGTGGATTGCGAAAATGACCTACCATATGCCCATGCTTACCGAGGCCTATATACTGAGTGCACTCAATGATCCGGTCCGTGATGAATTTAGTGGTACCGTTCGAGGCTTATTTGATCTCCCACGAGAGACCATGACCAAGTAAGCTAGCGTTTATTCTCGGTTGCCTTCGAGTCCGTTCCACCCTGGATACTCGAGGCATCGGCCGTGGGAGCTCATTTTCTCTCGATGTGGATCAATATTGCAATATTGACTCTCTTGAATTTGCGGAATTCAACAGCCAAGGTGAGCTTGCCATAGGAAAGATCAGCTTCGGCGGATCATTCGTCATGTACGTGCCATGGCCGATAATTGCTGGAAGGAATTACAGGAGGTAGCTGGTTCTTGGTCGCGAAAGGTGATGGCTGCTCTGCAGTATCAGCACTCACTACTTGATACCACTTTGTGGTTTTTCGAACTGTGCGATACGTACAAATCTTATACAGGTCCAGCCTCAAAAGTGTGATGCTAATCTGATGCTGATCCTAGGCAACGAACGACAAATGGATATCGAGACTATGCGAAATATTGACTCTCTTGGTCAAAAGTCCGTACTAGGCACTGGCTACCTCATAAATATTGCCACACTCATAGTGGGGCTCAGTAATCGTGACAAGATATTCTTAACATTTGGGACAGGCGTTCTCGACAGTATCACCCAGTTTTCGGTTATGATATACCATATTGATTCCTACAGCGAGAGAGACATGTCATCAAAGGGACAGGTCATTTATTCCCAATATGAAAGAATCATTTTTGAGGCCTTTAATAAAATCAGCGTTGAATATCCTCGGATCATTCCATCTGACAAACAAGACGATTCACTATTGAGAGATCCATCTCCTCTCGATAGAAACTCCATAGCCACGGCCACCACATTCATTAATTCCTGGCCATTGGAAAACCCCCGCGTTCAACGCGCTAGTCAATACGACCGTACTACTCTCCTTATCGAAATTCAAAATATGTGGCTTAACAACATGTTCCAAGCGCACTATAGCACCGCCTTCCACGCCCGTTTCCAGGCATCTGCTGATCAGTTTGCAGCGGCGGGTTATCGATTTCACCGGTGGGCCCACAGAACAGGAGGCGATAGCGTCTTATCTACTGTCATGGTTGTCTTCCACTTCTGCCTGATCAGCCCTGGTGGAGGAGAGGATGCCTTCCCTACCGCCATAGAAAAGTACCTCTTTCAACACTGGGCGCACCACATGCAAGTGGAAGTTAGATTACGAAATGACTATCCGATAGCATATATACTACTTGAGCAATTGAAGATCTATTCCTCTATCCCGAAGGTCAAATATCGCTTGAATTATGAGATTTCTCAATACTCTTAACAGTAAGCCTTGCAGCGAGGTCTCTACTGTAGTGAAGTAATAGGCGCTAAACAAATGGGACAAAATTATACGACTTACTGTAAATTTTTATATTTTTTATATTATGTATTATGTTTAATTATGTTCGTAGTATTACTTTCTTTAATACATATATTTCTCAGTGTATGCTTTTTGTGGTGTATCTTTTGGGCTGTGTTACTAGTGGTGGTGCTATTTTTTCTTATGCTCTGCTAGTTAGGGAATAACTCTGTATAGTGGTGATAATATGGAAACTAGCTATAACAAGTCAATAAAATCTATCTATCTATAAGACCGCTTTTGCACCATGGCTTTCTTTTGAATAATAACTACTTTACTATGACATTTACTATCTTTGTGGGATATTACGGCTATTAGCTCATAGAGAGAGAATAGGATTGATAGTATAAGCTCTATCTATCCATGAATCATGATCGAAGAACATTGGAAATGAACGAAAGTGACCAAATGATGTCCACCAGTAAGGCTTCCTCCATTGGTGGCTGAGGTGGATATAAAGGAATCGTTGAAATCCCCTGTTTTATATTCCACTTAGATCCACTTTAGGATTTTCTTTTACATAGGAAGAACATAATTCCTAGCCACAGTTATCCTAAAAAGAATTTAACATAAGTGAGCACCAACTATCAGAAAGGGGTCATCGTACGGAGCAGCAGAGGTGGGCTGAGCCGATCTGGCCACAATCATTCGGCTCCCTACAACTCAGGGTTAGAATATAAAACTCAATCTGATAAACCATGCAATGACGCAGCGACTACTTACGCAGAAGGGCAGGCATTGGCGAGAGGAACGCCCTATAAATTTATGTTTGTTAGTGGAAGCTGATCACATCTTTCATGCCATCTATTTTCGCCATACAGTGCAGTAATTCTATCGATAGTGAGTTAATATGCAATATATTTCGCATATATACTTATAGACACTTACCTCCCGTTTCTCCCCAACACGAGTAGGGGTGGCAAAGGCCACGGCAGCAAGGGCAACGAGGACGACGAATAGACGCATGGTGGTGTAAATTGAGATAAACTGGTTGTTGGTGTTGATACTGAGAAACAGGATGGTTGAGAAAGGATAATCAACGAAAAAAAGCTTCTGATTTATACATCTCCCGCCCTTGAATTCCCCATATTTCTTGAGACCAATTATTGAGGGATCATCAGCAAGAAGCCAATTAGCAAAGTGCTCTTGTGGGTTATTGGTCGTCAAGAGCGTGGTATGACAGCATATGAGGAGAGTTAAACCTCGGAAGTGCCTTCATCTGGTTATCCATTCGAAAGCTGAAAACCAAGATAGGGTGCTCAATATCGCGCAAGATCATCTGTCCATTCACATCCAGCCAACAAATAAGCTTCACAAAAATGTGGTATACCTGGCAAGCATCATAGCTAAAATCTACCTAGTGACGATGACATCATAACTATAGCAGCTAATCCTAGGAGTGGATTGGAATATTATTCCTAGCCAACGCATCTGCCCCGACTCCTCTATAAGCTAATAAGGTGTGAGCTGAGGATGACCGTACATGAGAAATGGAGCATGTACTTCACACCTATTCCACCTATTTATTCACCCTATACCAAATATAGAAGTTGATTCGCTAGACAGACTACCCAATTCTGACTTTATAGCGTATGTTAGTCACATAATCAACAGTGAAAACAACATTGATATGTTGATCGGTTCTAAATAACCTTCACGTGCTATTACCTTATTTATATTTGGGATTTTCACTAGTGAGTGACGGGTCTCATATAATCTCACAATATAACAAAGAGTGATGCAAATCCCCTTATTCTAACAATACTATTTTAAAACCCAGGGTTTATTGACGGATACTGACGGATACCGTTGAAGCCGAGGCGGAAGCCAAGGCGGAACTCGGGCTTAGTTACTGGCGAGTTTAGTGCTTACACTGCAGATCCTGATCCACTGGCTGAGAACTACTGCTTATTTAATTATGCTGAATTAAGTAACGCATTCGGAGCTACACACCTATCCATTCTTTCTAATACAGAACACACATGAATACACATTGGATCTGAATCAGTGGAGGGGTCAGCTTGAATTATGTACCAATAGTCAGACCCCACGTTTCATTCCTTTGCAGCTGCCTGTTGTACTTTGTACTGGATTGGAGATGTCTCATAGAAGTTGGTTGTGAATATTAAGCTTATGTGAATTAGCTCAAATACATGGGGTATTATTGGGTAATTAAATTCACACTTATGACAATTCTCTATTTTCGTATCAATTCATGAGTTAGACAGGTCAACTATAAATATCGTATACTTTCCATCCAGGTTTATTCCTTTAAAAATCACAATATCGAAATATCTCCAAAACATTAATTCTACTTTCAACTTAGTGAAATTCATTTTCATCACCATCACCATGAAGTTCCTCATTCTTGTCTCAGTTTTTGCTGCTATTGCTTACGCGCAGGTATGTGGGCTCGAAAAGAACATTGAAAGAGTCATTAAACACTAACTAGTATTAAGGACTGCATTGTATGATATATCATCCCAGTGGGTTGAGAACAATCTAATAATTCAATAGACCATTCAATACCCAGATAACGTTTGTCCGGCCGAGTACGTGTTCTGTCATGACATTGCTGTCTGGTCACCATGCTAACTTGACACATAGCCACCCTGCTGCCTGCAATGGATCTGGCAGCATTACTCTTTGCTGTGTTAGTTCTTTTATTAAATATGCCTAGCCTTTCAATATATCATACACTAACGTGCCTGCGAAACAGACAAGCTGTTAAGGGTCTTAGCCTAAGAGCACCCTAGACTACATAGCGACGTCTATTTGACTTTTCTACTCAAGCTTCTTAGCAATATCGAAAATATTAAGTCCAGGATTAGGGCGAACAGATCCTACATTTTCCTTTTGATTTTGAGCTTTCTCGGGATTGGTTCAATCGGAGTGGATCAAAAGACTCGAAAGGGATCTCCTGTGGAGTTCTTTCCACGCGTTGTAAAGATTACGGGTCTCTTTTCTTGCTATGCCGCTGAATAAATTATGAAGCCATTTAAATACTATCAATCATTTTTATTGGCTTGTTGGGTTTAATTGGGGTCCAATATTCCAGTAATACGTTACTATAGACAGAGTAATATGCTATATACCCATAGAGATCCCCCTTGCAAACTACATGTTATTCCTTGCCAAGATCTCGAAGGACCACAGTAAACTTCTACGTATTACTATTTATTACACCTTATATAACCTTTTTAAAAATAAAAAAAAAAGATCTTAGTTGTACTTTTTGCCATGCCCGCTGACAATAGAATTGTGTGTAACTATTGGAGATACCAAAGTAATGAAAAAAGCATAAGGTCCATTGAAACTATGCAATGCTGCTGTCTATCACATAATAAGTACAAGAATTGAATCAATATCCCCCTGAAAGTCACTGCTATTCTCGACGAAATGCTCGAGTCCGAATTCTACAATAATTTCGTAATCTGTCATATCAAATACTGACCGGTTCTGTGCCTTGAGCCAATCGAGGCGCAAATGTCATTTTCCCGAGGACTGCAAATGACGAAGCCCCGCTGGCAGCAGGAATGTTATTGGCAAGATTTCGCTTCGTCGCAAACGCAAGCGTCGCAAACTTGATAGCTTCTTTGTATGCAGCAGGAAGGCCAAACTCGTCGCTGATACACATCTTTAGTTTATGGGCAGCCATTCGCTCGCTCAAGAAATGCATCAAGGTATTGTTCCGCGTACCGCCACCGCTAGCGACCACCTTGGTGACTGTAGTCTTGGGGAGGATGAAGTCGACCAGAGCTCGCTCAATCGAGGTGGCAGTAAACATGGAGAAGGTGGCGAGGAGATCCTCTGTAGACGACGAAGAGTATCGTTCTAGAATGTCATCGGCATACTTGGAGCCAAAGTCGAGTCTCCAGGCGGAGCGAGGGGGCTTGCGCGTGAAGAATTCGTGCGACTGGAGTTCCTCCAGCAGCGGTTTTATAACGGTACCCCTGGCAGCCAGCTCGCCGTGTTTGTCATAAGTGCGTCCAGTGCGGACCTTGATGACATGGTCTAACATGACGTTTCCGGGACCAGTATCAAACGCCATCATCTTGTTCCGGTCGATATCGGCCAGTTGTAGGTTTGCAATACCACCAATATTGAGCGTCACTGTCGGGCCGTCGTTACGGAAGGACACAAAGTCGAGATACTGCATAAGCGGAGCACCGGAACCACACAGCGCGTGGTCAACAGGTCGATATTGTGTGACAGTGGTGATGTTAGTTAGGGCAGCCACAACACCGGACTCGACGATGAAGGAGCCGCAAGGGTAGCCACCCTTTGTCCAGAGATCCACCAGGCTCTTGCTACCACTGGCAGCGTAATCTGCAATCTTTTGGCGGTCGGGAGGCTCTTGGTAAACAGTCTGGCCGTCATACCCTAGTACATCGATATCCTCGGCTTTGAGACCGGCTTTGGTGAGTAGTGCATTAGTGGCCTCCGCATATACCGCACCGGCAGCGTAGTTGACGCGAGTCATCTCAAACAGGCTCAGATCATTCTCGAATGCCTTCATGATCAGCGGCTGCAGCTTGTTGGGCCAGTCGACGGTGAGCGCATCGACAAACTTAGGTCGGCTGGGATGGCCGTCTGCGGCAATGTCGATGGAACACAACACAGCATCCACGCCGTCGAACGACGAACCGCTGTTGAGACCGACTATATATGGCATATTTTTGCTTGATGCTTGTTCAAAAAAGAAAAGAATAAATATGTCTTGTGGTAGAAGAATAGAAAAAAAGAGACGACGACGACCAAACCAGACTTATACCATTCGGCCAACCGCCGACTTCCCCTCACGAGACCCCTCAGTCGCAGCAAAATCTTCTCCCCGTGTCCTATCACAGGAACAAATCCAATGACAACTAAATACTTGGAAATAACGGCTCCCCACTACGCGCATGACTTGTGTGATGTATGCCATAGTACGGGGAAGCTCCATCGGGGAACCCTCCGTTGGAGGCCGCTGACCCGCTTTCCCTGGAAGAAGCTACTTGGGCCTTTCCTAAAATGGTAATGTCTTGTCTGGGGCAAAAGTGGAACTTTTCCACATAGCTACAACCAGCGAGATTAGGACAGTACTACTTTTTATTCAAATTCCTATGGTAGCCGGATGAGTCGTCGTAATCAAATCAAAACTGGCATATATAGATGTCAGTATGGTCCTCGACTTCACTAGATTGCGTCTTGATAGATGAGATTCGGCTTTCAGTTTGTTTCTCCCTGCATTTCTTGACTTGACCGTTATTTTACTGCTCTTACTCTTTTCAATTTCCTTTGCCACCATGAAGCTTAATGTGAGGGACAACCGATGGGCTATCTTCTGCTGTGCCATCTCGGCCATTGGAGCCTTCTGCTATGGCTATGATCAAACTTACTACACGGGAACCCAGAGCATGCAGACGTTCAAAGATGCCTATGACAATTACGATCCTTTGACAGGGACCTATTACCTGACCACCAGCTTCACCTCGCTCACTACATCGATCATCTACGTGGGTGAATTAGTCGGCGCTCTGATTATGAACTAAAAGTGATTTCGAATACAAGGGTTTATTTCCTTCAAGAACTGAGATCTTATTGCAAGTCTAAAGTCCGGGGTTGTAGAATTAGTTTTGTACAAATAGGCGCCTTGACACGCATATTGCAGTAATTAAGAGTAACGGTAGCTGGATCTAGCACGATGCCACGGTCCCGGGGGTGGAAACCCGGAAATTGTGGCGAATATTCACCAGAATCTCCAACGTTCTTGCATATCCCAATGAACTTGACTTTACCCAGGACAAAACTCGTTCAGCCATGTCTAGAATTTCGTCAATAGCGGAAATATCGCGAAAAGCCAAGGAAAACGACGTTGCGTTTTGAACCGACAGCAACACTGCATAGGAGCCCACTAGAAGTTGAATATCACTCCACGTAGCATACCCGTTCTTAGGACGGGATAGGTCGTCTCTCGAAACAACATGCCCATCAAGAGGTGAGAAAGGTGTATGCGGGCCAATGCCATTGGTTGATTGATTAAATTGTTGCGCCAAAGTCATGATGATGACCTTGGAGCTTTCGATACAATCTCGACAGAGAGCAAAAACCCACGGCTCTAGCTGTCGGTCAGTCTCCAAGGCCGATCCTGGCGAAGGAGTCACTGAATTTTCAAGATCGTGGTAGAGCACAAAATAGAGGACAGGGCGCGTGAGAATCGAAATACATGCATGATATCGGAGAGATAGCTCCTTCTTAAACCCGGACACGCGTTAGCCGATGGAAGTATTCCAGAAAGAGATAATTCAAACTCACCATTCGTATGGAGATAAATGGAGACAGTATATAAAAACTGCGTGCGTCTCGAACGAACTGTAAATCCAGGGGCAAGAACCGATACCAAGTCTCAATATCCATAGATACTTCAGCAATAAATGGGATGACCTCACGAGGCTGACAGTATGCTTGACCGGTTATGAACATGTGACCCAGAATTAGGTTGAGAGACGATCGAAGCCACATGTTGGCTGCTAGATAATCAAAGGTCGATATTTGGCCATCCATTGCTAGAGCCGGTGAATCGACACCTCCATCACTGGCTAGGGGAAGGGGGATTCGGAGAGAAGGGGAACCGTCTATTTCAGATAAAACATCACTAGAACCGGCAAGTAAAGTCAGTAAAAATAATGTTAGCGAGAAGGTATGAGTTCACCTTTGCAATAAGTAGAAAATCTGACTGAAAATCAATACCGAAGTTTCGAGCGACCTGATGTATTGTTTAGCCACATTGTAAATTGAATAAATGATCTAGTCTAGAAAGGTCTAAGAACAAAACTGACCTTGAATTATGATGAGCCGACAGCCGATTTATAGCAGCGTCGACGATTTGAAGAATGCCAAGGGCGTGAGAAGGCATGGCATATGTGTATAAGAAGATATGGGCAACAACTAGCAAATAAGGGATTACAACCTCGTCTGCTTCCATCTGAACTCGCCACAATTGTTGAAGTGCCAATGTAAAGCAGATATTTTGCATGTCGGCGTCCTCATCTAGCAGCCATCCTAGCCCTATTGTATAGATCAGGAGATCTTCCAAGGCAAGCTTTCCACACTGAGGGCCTCCGGAAGCATTATTTTGACCATACGCAGATAGCAAGTTTAGCATAGAAGAGATATGCTCGTTGGAGAAGAATATGTTACTTTCAAGGAGCACAGAAAACCCAATGGGGATATGAGAAGTGATGTCGTTCCAGCAATGTAGGCAGTCTTTTGCAAGCGACCAGGGCAAAACTAACTGAGAAGTATCAAGCGATAGGTTCTTCGTAAATTGCTTGTCTTGATCTTCGGCATTTTTCAAGAATTGAAGGATATTCACATTAGGAATCGTCAAATGAACACACAGACGAGACCAGTACTGGAGAACCTTGTGGCCAGCACCGTGATGAAACTCGGGAATCCTTTTGAAGGATGTAGAGGCTGCTGGCGGAACACTTTGTGGCTGGACAAGGGTATCAACCGGTCGTGACTCTTCTGACCTGGGCAAATGTTCTTCCAACGTGTCTATGCGGCCCTCTATCGCAGCAAAGCGCGAGAGCAATGCAGCATCACTAAGGGTGTCAGCCTGCAGGTCGCGACAGGAAATGTATAGAAATACCTCTCAATATTTGCCACGACTGTGCGGTAATTACAGGAAGCTCCAGTTTCGACGCAGTGAGTACATTCAGGGCGGCGACCATCACATCGCGACTTGCGCCTCCGGCAGACATCACAAGCAAGCTGGGTTTTGATCCTTCCCGGCCGGGAAGGTTGCGGACTGTGAGACTCTTCTGGCATGGCGACTCATTGCCAGCGCTAGAGAAAACGCCTGGCAGCTTTCACACTATTGGTGTTTCCATCGCAGTTCTTGGGGTGAAAAGTGTCAAATCATGGGGAAGGTGGAGAGGCAGAAGAGCCGGGTCAACAATGCTTGTATGACTAGGCCCAGTCCGGTAAGAGTATCTACTTCACTGGCCATTATTGGCTAGTTATATGTTAAGTTGCGACAGCATGATTGGCCTCGTATTTGGAAACCTTATTTGGTGGGACAGAAGCCCACACCGTACTAAATTTGGAGGACATACGTTAGAGAAAGAGTTCCTGCGGTCTGTTCATTCTCAACGTCATAACCACAGGATTACCAGATTAAATATCAGATGAAGTAAACTGGTTATCCAAAATAAGTATGAAAATATGTATGTATTAATGTATTCGGTAGACGTTTATTTTGTATTATTCTATTTCTATTTTTCTCTAAATTTGTCTATACCGTCAACTTAGCGGCCAACAATTTCTTCAATTGTTCAGTGTCTTCTGCAAAACGTCTCATGGCATCTGCTGACTTTTCCACTGCACAAGCATCACTGTTAAACGCCCAACGAAAAGCATTCTCGTCGTTAATATAGGAAGCCGGGGTAATCTCGGCGTCTTGGGCTAGGCACATGATTATTAGCATAATCTTTTATGCGCGATGACAAAACTCACCAGTCGTTGCTGTGACTTGTGGGATGACTTTACTGTGATCATGCTCCAATTTTTCCAAGATAGACGGGGCGATGGTTAGCAAATCAACACCAGCCAAAGCTTTGACTTGCTCAACATTCCTGAAACTCGCACCCATGACTTGCGTGCGGTGCTTGTATTTACGGAGATAATTCTGCATTTCTCTAGCCCTAGACACACCCATATCATCCGTAGGTGGTGATGGCTGTGAGCGGAACCAGTCGCCAATACGACCAACGTATGGTGCAATGCACGTTACACCTGCTTCAGCTGCTGTTATAGCTTGAACAATGCCAAAGACAATAGTGACCAAAACACTAACGCCGTGTTCGTGCTCAAGGATCCGACCGGCCTGGATACCTTCCCATGTAGCACTTATTTTGATTCGCACTGCTTCTTTAGGTACTCCCTGCAATTTGTACAGCGCAATTATGCGAAGGGCGGCATTGACAGTCTCCTGGGTGTTGAATGAATGTCGTACGTCCACTTCTGTTGAGACTCGGCCGGTTAAATGGCAGATCTCAGCGCCGAACAGTACTGCCAAATACTCAACTGCGCCCTCAAGTTGAACGTCCATGGCGTCTCCCTTGGCAGCTAGGCTATTTGCATGTTCAATTGATCTTTCTACGAGGCTTGAATATTCCGACTGTTGGGCAGCAAGGTATAACAACGACGGGTTGGTAGTGCCTTCGGATGGCTTGAACCGGGCGATGGACTACGGAAATGTCAGTTTGCGTTCTTATGTGACCATGCTCCTTGAAACTGGAGACTCACACTATAATCAGCTGTATCAGCGATGATTGTCGTTCCGGCAGCTTCCATGCCACGGAGGGCGTTGGGAGGGTTTGATGCCATAGCTGGTGTATTGTGAAGGTTTAGGAGTTAGGTGGGATCAATTGAAGAGGTTTTCTTTTTTTCGAAATTCCTAAACTGCAATTCTGTAAAAAAAATATACTTCTCCACCCAATGACTCGCAGCAACTGCGGGGAATGCAGTAATTAGCTTGTTACATATGGAGAGTCCGGAGGGTCCCGACGGAGCGTTCCCCGACAGAGCGGGGCAAGTTTGTTTCCGCCATCGGCTCAATTGAAATTAGAGATGAATGAGTAATTCTTATTGCTATAAAGGTATTCTGAGACTCTTACTAATACGTTGACAACTAAAGATGCCATCTTCCAGTGTATATGGCTATCTATGTCCATATCAGGGATCGAAGAAAATGTATTTTCAATATTCGCCCTAATTAATGGTCTGACTGAATTGATAAAATAACCAAATGACAAGTTGACAATTTTAATAGTATTATCTCCTTTTTCGTTAAATTCCAACTTATATTTATTGCTTTAAGGTAGATAGGAAAACCAACCAGTTCAAGAAAAGTAATGATCCTTTATCATGGTAGCGATAGCAGCGATGACTATGAGTGCTATAAATAGGTATTTTCGAATAGAAACTGCATAATCAATCTAGAGAAATAGCCTCCCCCTCATTTGGTTCTTCTCCCTTGAGTGAAAACTCTCGTCCTTCTTCTTTGGGCATCCCTGGTAGGGAATAATAGAGCATCGGCCCATTACCCGATGACATGACCCAGCCATTCTCTTTCAGGCCTATTTTCTCAAGTAGCTTTCGGCTTGCCATGTTCTTGTCGGAAACGAGTCCACATATCTCATTAATTCCAAATTCATCTTTCCAATATCGTATTATCCTCGTAGCGGCCTCAGTTCCGTAACCTTTGCCTCGGTATTCGGGCAGAAAAGCAAAACCGATATCGAGGGGAAAGTTGAATGTTCGTCGTGAAAGATTGACTTCGCCGATCCTTTCACCTTTCAGGCGTACGACATATACGGAAGCGTCTTTGGACCTTTCACCATGAATTTCACTCGGTCGGGGCGAGGTATTAATGAGGAGTTTTCGAATAGATGACGGGGTATAACGGTCCACCTCGGGGCCCATGGCGGAGTTGAATAAAACAGCGAAAAAGTCGATATCTTTACTCTGGATTAGAGTGTACGTCAGGTTCGTCGAATGCAACACTGGTGCGAAGAGAGATTTGGGAGTGAGCTCTGCCATAGTGTTAGATCCTTAATTTTGGTGGCTTAGAAATGGCAAGAACCCCGGGTCTTTATTTATCGCCTAGAGTTTGACCTTTATTATCGCTTTTAGTGGGAATAAGATCAGTAGGCGGGGTTTTGGTGCGGCTGGATTTCGCCTGTCGCGGATTTAGACGCTAAACTAAAGCGAAAATATACGGTAAGTTGGGTATACAAAAGAAACCAATAAATACCCACCAAAGGGACTCTTTTCCGTACGGTGGATAACAAGTTGTCAGACAAGTTGTGGAGCAAGCGTTTGAAATATACAGATTTGACTATTTTTGGTCAAGATCCCCTAACCACATATTTGGTTTGGTTGTAAATCTAACAAGTCAAAAACTCATGGTCAGTTCGGGCTTGACCAGTGGGATTCTCCAGTTCTTTGTTCTGTAGCCTAGGATTGAAAAGGCCCTTCCGACTCCGCTCCTGAATAAGAAACAGTCCGTTAAGCGAATCCTAGAGGGGTCTAAGCGTGATCCACACATAAGTTAGAATTAGATAAAAGGTATTATTTGAATATTGTCCAAGTTGACAAAAACCAGCTTACGATTTAGGAGTTGTCCGAGTCTATACATACATAGTTAATCTGACGGCGGAGTGATAACGTACCCTCGCCAACGCCGCCTCTAACCACCGGAACGGTGTCAACCTGTGTTTTTTAGGAGTTATTACTCGGTATGTAGTTTCCATCTCTCTTTTCTCGTTTGGAGTGTAGTTTTCAGCGGTCTGCTTTCTTCAACGACTTCAGATTGTCTCTATATATCCCTAAGCCCGATATCTCGGAACCCCCATGTCAAACACATGTGCATAATTGGCCTCGTATACTATTGAAAAGTTGACAAATGATTTGCATTGTTTGCTAATTACACTGGCTTATCAAAAACATGTTTGATCATTGCTAATGGAACGACTGTTAAGCTCCAGCATGTGATAATACATTAACTAGAGAAGTCTCAATCATGAATACATGTAGAATTACAACTTCCCAGCTCTCTTTCCAGTCCAAGTGGCAATCGCATCCATCAAAGGCGGGCTTAGAGCATCATATGTCTCCAACCCGACACTGCGAAACTTGGCTCGCACCTCATCCATACCCTCCGGTTGGAAGCCCTGTTCGATAATACTCGAGACAAACGCCGCAAATTGTGGCTCCTGCCATCCCTTTGGTGTGTCGGACAACTCCACATGGACAAAATCAAGTCCTTTGAAAGGGTGGTCATTTTCGATACGTCCATACAAGTGAACACCGCACTGAGAGCAGGCGTTGCGCTGGATGGCGGCTGACGAGTCGACGACGTGCAGCTTATCGGCATTTGCGGTAACTTTGACTTTGTCGATGGGGATGACGCCGACGACTGAGAAAAGTGCACCGGCAGGCTTCCAACATTTTGAGCAGCCGCATGCGTGGTTGTGCAGTACGTCAGAACCGAGAGTTACTTCGACCTTGTTACTGAGACAGTGACAGTATAATTTTCCCCCGGGGAAGTCGGCCTGGCCTTTGGTCAGACCGTTGTCGATGAGAGGGTGGAGCGACGGTGCCATTTTATTTCTTATTTCGACTTTTATTGGTGGAACAGGAAGAAAAGATTAAGTAGGATAGCGAAGGTGTGATAATTGAGGACCCTGGGGGACATTCAGTCTGTTTAAATACTCGAATTATTATTCCCAAGATCATTAATATCTCAGGTCTTACGCCGACGGCTGGGTTAGGGCTACCGGGTTGTCGGCTTGCTTTTTGCCCAAATCGGGAAAACATGACGGACACAACCCCACGGGCTCCGACGAGGTTTACATCATCGACCAGCCGATTCCTAGAATCAATCTAATAATGAATACCAAAAATGAAAAGTGACATGAGGTCCGTAGAGTTCGGACTTCGCGTGGGGGCCTAGACCGGAGCGGCTGGCAAAGGAGCTTTACTACAGCTGAAAAGACTTCTGTTCCTGTTGTATTCAAATATACATCCCCACTAGCTCCGTAAATTGCGTTATAATGCAATATTAATTGACGGGCCCGAGCTTTCCACGGCGCCACTCTTGATGTGCTCCTGTTCACGACCGAGCTCCGCGTGGGGAGCTTGAACGGCCCGTGAGGGGCACTTGGGATCCCATCGCCACCTAGCACATTATGTGATGGTAATAGTAATAATAGTAACGCAATCCAAGAAATAGAACGTTGCTATTTGCGTTTCGTTTTATCAATTAGTTACATCATTCATTGGAACTCGATGCCCCACTGTTGAATATAAGATCAATCCTCCTCTCGCGATCCCACACTCGCTCTCCATCACTCCTCCGCTTAAAATACAAGACGCGATGCATAGGAATGAATTCTTCGTCTGTTTGTTCAGTCTTCCAACGGTCGATGGGAACCTCCTTTTCGCCCACGAATCGATCGACATATCCAACTAGGTAGTCGCCCGAGTTAAGGCTAGGATCCCATCGAAGACGGCTCAGAACTTCGTCTGCGGGACGAAGTTTTGGGCCTGTGCTCACTTGAGCAGCCCCAACATTGTGCAAGGGCCGGAGAGGTAAGCTTGGTTGGTCAAATGATTCGGCGTGATCTCCAGCAGGGCTTTCTGTAGGATCATGGTTGAAATCATCATCAAAGTCATCGTCTTGGAAAACCATCGTGTTACTCCAAGTCAATTCATCAAGGCACAGGTCTTTAAGTTCTGACTGCTTCACCAGGGACGCATCAACCCACGAGGAGGAAGAGTCAAAGTAGTTCTCATCGCTTCGAATTTGTCCCGCAAAGTTATTGAGAAGGGTCAAGAGGGAGATATGCGCAGAACGACGATCCGATTCACTCATAGGCGTAACAATATCGGTATCTCCTTTTGTTAGACCGATCAAAAAACAGCCTTGGTATTCTCCCTGGTCTTCAATATCATCCGCGTCGATCTTGGTGAATCGAGCAGGCCAGATACGTGCATGGATATCAGGGAATTTTCGATTAATATCTGTCCATGTCAGCAAAATTCAATTTCGAAACCATGGTGAGGTGGTTATTACGACATACCAACAAGAAGGGAAACACATCGGAACTCCAGCCATCCGATTAACATCCGCCCCTTTGTAGTTGCCCCTCCCCAAAACTGAACATCCACCTTGACGTAATTTGAGTAGGCTCTGAGGAAATCAGAAGCACCTGCCTTGCGCGACCCAGTGCCCGCAATGTCAACCCATGTAACTCCCTGTTTGGAAAGCAAATCATTGGCCCTTTTGAACTCCTGCTCGAGTGTCCTGACAGAGGGGACTGTTGCTGTGTGTGCCACATTAACTTTGGGTGGATGAATGCTGAGAATCACCAAAGGCTCCCTAGATGACCGATGATATTTTGGTTTGCCACTGTAATATGTAGGATCGTAGACCATATCCTTCTTCCAGTAAAAGGATGCATAATGTTTGAAGAAAGTACAAACGATATCCGAGGCAGAGACGCCACCTGGGAACGAGAGCTTGCAAACTCGCGAGAGAAGTAAGGTGATATGGATCCCACCGAGATATCCAAGCTTCGATGAATAGATACCGCGATTCTTTGCCCATGTTTTAATAAACCGATATGCTAGGCGGAAAGCAGATAGATCAGGAATTGTTCGTTGTAGATAATCGAGGTCTCGGATAGAGTTGAGCTTGAGTAAAGACTGTATCGGCAGGTCGAAGACGGAATCTTCAGACTGCATATCTAGTGCACGCGGCCAGCTAAACGAAATTTCTTTAGTATAATATTTCCAATGAAAATTACTTGGGAGGGTTCTTACCTTTCTGCAACGCTCGTAGCTGCACAGTATTGTAGATCTAGTCGAACACGTCCAGCTTCCAATTCCAGCATTGTACCAGACGCTGCCTTGACCTTCCTAAGCATATGAATCTCTTGCCACTCAGGGCGACGAAGCTTTTGAGTTATGAGTGCAAAAAAGGTCCTAGGACTAATCGTGCCAATAACTAGAATATCAATATCTGACGAGGTGTCCCATACACCCAAACGATACGAGCCGACTGGAACAACAGCAAAGCAGATGTTCAACCGGGTTTCAACCGCTGCGTTTGTATCTTTTTGCTGAACCATACGCTTGATTAACTCGAACATCATCTGGCGGTGTGAAATCTCATCCTCAGTTGGGAACATCTCATGGTCATCGAGGAGAGCCTTTAACTGAGTGCCAGTACCAAGACTTTGAGGCGTCCGTTCGACATTGAAAATGAGTTCCTGAACTTCTGTTTCAGAAGTCGACTCCAAGTACATTTCTGCTCGAATACCCCAGTGGTCGCTACCCAAATATTCTGCTGCATCCGCAACTGGTAATCCAAATAGATTGAAATTAGTCACCTTAAATATGTCACCCTTTACAAATATTCGATCGTATCTCTGCGGCCGGCTGTGGTAGCTTCTTCCAGAAATATCTGCCGCAAGAGTATTCTCGGCCGGGTCGTACGTGGCACCCTCTTCGCCTTCATGCAAAGTAACAAACTCGTCGCTACGTTGCGAGGACGTAGTTCCAGTAACTCGGTTGGCGAAGTAACAGTCAACTAGGCCTGACTCAGAAAATAGAACTTCAAGAGACGACAAAATGGAGGCTCCATGTGCAGTAATTGCATTCCGTTTCAATGCCGCATCAATTGTGTATGAAGAAGTAGTGATATTGAAATCGCCTGCAATAATCCAGTGATGATCGCGGTAATGAGATTTGAGATGTCGAATGATAGTCTTCACTTGAGAGTGTTTTGCGGCAATGGAACCGTCCGTAAGACCACAAGTTAGGTGTACACCGGTCACTATCAGTGGAAGGAATTGGTTTCCTCGAAAAGATCCAATGTCTTCCAGCTGCAGTACCACAGAGCCCTTGTGTCGTTTTTCAAAGGGTAGCCACCCCCATTGGAATCGCCAACGACTCAAAACCACAACATTGCGTAGGCTAGGTAGAGGACCGATCTCCGGTTGCTCTGGAGGCCCATGGGTCGAAAAAGGGTATTGGGCATGAATTTCGTCATTCCTCAAGAGATAGGATAGAAAGTCATCTGCGACCTCTTGTAGAACCAGTATATCTGCAGTGCTAGAGTCGGCCAGCAGGTTTTTCACAAGAATAGGATAGCGCTCAGTTGGTGGCGGGTGCATAGAGTCGATCAAAACATTGTACGATGCCACACTAATAGACGACGTTGTGAGTTTTGGTTGATATGGTACAGCAGGCAGCTCGAGAGCCTTCCAGGCGCCTTTTGTATCGCTGGTTTCAGCTGGCTCAAAGTAGTATGTGACTCCTTTCTGGACCCCTTTTGCTGAGTCTTGTGGTTCTTTTGACAGGGGTATAATATCGGAGATTGCTACTTTGTAGTCATCTGAGATTTTTATAGTTCCCCAAACCCTCATCTGACCCATTGTCGTGCTAGACACCACGGAGCGATCCCGAATTAAAACAGTTAGTTCTGATACCTGCCAGTCGACCGGGGGAAGTAGGCTTGTCTTTGAAACAAGGTAATCTCGCACTGAATCATCATTGGCGTCGCTTTGGCCGATAGTCAAATGTGGTTGGAAAGGAGCGTGCGCTTGCTTGAGCGCAAGCAGAATTTGTTTCTGGATACTCTGCAATGTTTTACAGCCATCGCCACTGTCCGTGACATAGATTGTGTTACGTTTGTGCGCAAAGAAGTCTGCCTTGTCCAATCGTACGGAAAACTCTTCAGTGCTGTTCTCAACCAGTGTGTTGCGGACCACGTCAACCGCGTGAGGTAAGCTCTCTGGAGCTACAAACGGGTATATGAGGTTGATGTGGGGCGGCCATTTCTCGTACGCCTTGTCATACAGCGCCCGCAGCCGGTTGACATCGTGGGTGAGCGGTGTCGGGGGAATAATGCAAAGTGCTGTGTCGTAAGAATTCAGAGACGGTGACCGCGATTCTTTAGATGTCGGCGCCATAGCTATGCTTTTTGTTTCTCGTAGCACCAATATGTAATGAATGAGGGAAGGAGGAAAGAATAACAAAATAATGCAACTACACGCTTGACAGCAATGGGTATCTCAATACTGAAACAGGAGCAGAAACACTGGTAAAATCAAATGTAATGAATTATATTGCTAGATACCTTGGTGCTTTCAGCCTATATTTAAGCTGTATGCGACAAATCGAGAATCGGAGAGACAACACGAGCATTGAAGCATTCACGAAGGCGCAGCAGCGAGAAGTGTGGATGGGTCAGGATGAGTCGACGTGAGTATGGGGGCCGCCGGCCAATCGCAGCTGATCAGCGATCGCCCCGCAGTGGGCTATAGTCTTTTGTTGTACCTTGACTTAGAAAAGATGGATTGGCGTTGGTTTTCGTGGAGCAAAAAGCGATCTAATGCTGGAGTTGCATTGTGACTGGATCGATGAAGACGGAAGGAGGCTGAAGCGAGCCCCGCCAACAACAGCGATGGCTATGACTCATCGGCACGTGCCGAGTCGTAGTCGTCTTTCATCTCCCGAATAATACTGCCATTCTCAAGTCAATTGCTCATGATAGCCATAATAAATGTGTTGAGAAGGCATTGGCACGTCCCGTACCATTGAATACCAAACCAAGTGTATACTCGTCGGCTTCCGCAATCACCATGAATGCCGACAATGAACTCCACGAGCTGTCACCATCCGTAAACGAACGCGCTGAAGGGTGGCAATCGCCTCAGGAAATCGAAGTACCTGGTTTGCCGCCCGCAGATCACGGTAGAGACGCGTGGATGGCCCTTGTGGCATGTGTTATTGTTCAGCTCCCAATCTGGGGTAATCAGGCAGCATCTGCTCGCGATGGCTAGACACTTTGTCCTAACGGCAACAGGATTCTCTCTTGCGTGGGGAATTTTCCAAGAATACCTCGCAGACGCCGATATTCGTGGGGATAAAGGCAGCATTGCAGTAATTGGGACGACATCAAGCGTATACAGTCGCCATTCCTTTTATCTCAATGACCTTGTATTAACTGATAACAGGGCATCTTGTATATGCTCTCACCGATCACGTTCGCCCTTCTAGCCAAGTATCCACGTATGCGAGGATATTGCGGCTGGGCTGGCGTTTTGATTTCCGTTATCGGATATACTGCAGCGTCCTTTGCTACTGAAGTGTGGCAGTTGGTTGCCTCATTGGGAGTATTGTCAGCCCTTGGAAATGGCTTGTTATTTACGCCCACAACACTCTATCTAAACGAGTGGTTTATCCAGAGAAAGGGACTGTCTCTTGGAACCATGTGGGCAGGGAAGAGCGTGTCAGGTGTTATTCTGCCATTCATGGCCCAAGCAACTTTAAATCGGTTCGGAATGAGTAATACGCTTCGTGCATGGGCTGTTCTGACCGTATGCTTCCCAAAAACCGCATGAACATTGCAGTGATACTTATACTATGATATCAGGCCGTGATTACTATTCCACTTCTCCGGTTCATCCGCCCTCGGCTTCCATTGCCTCCATCGCACACACCTCGTCGCCTAGACATGGGCTTTCTGCGCCTCAGTAGCTTTTGGATCCTCGAGCTAAGCAATATCATCCAAGGGCTCGGATACTTCCTTCCTTCCGCCTATCTATCATCATTCGCTACAAACATTGGCCTTTCAAGTACTCTAGGAACATTTTTGCTTTCCTTATTCAATGGCACATCCATCTTTGGCGGTATTGTCATAGGCGTACTATGCGATAGATTCGATGTCTCCAACATGATCCTTCTATCAAGTGTCATGTCTGCCACGTCCGTGCTCTTATTTTGGGGCCTTTGTCCGAACGATGGCAGCACCAGTCACCACCAAGAAGTTGTCGTCATCGCCCTTCTCTCACTGTTTTCCCTCACCTATGGCTTTTTTGCCGGCGGTTTTAGTTCAACCTGGTCGGGGATGCTGCGCGAGTTGCAGCGGCAGAGCCCCGCGATGGATACTGGACTAATTTTTGGTCTGCTTGCTGGTGGTCGTGGAATCGGGAATATTATTAGCGGGCCTGTCAGCGGGTTGTTGATACAGGGGAAAGCTGGAAGTTCACTCTCCGGAGACGGGTATTCAACAGAGTATGGACCGTTGATTTTGTTTACGGGTATAACGGCTGCATTGGCAGGGTACAATGGTGCATGGAAAATGATGAAAAGGCTAGTTTGTTAAGAAGCTTGATGGTGCTTCTTTTGGTCAATAGGTCCAACCATTTGAGCGAAAGTTTTGCCAATTCTATATTTCAACCATGTGTGATGCAATATTGACGACTACGGCTATCAGTGATGATTATTTAGAGATAGACATGAGACAAATGTGAATGAAATTCTATCGAAAAACCCTGTATAGCCCTGTACACCCAGCGCCAAAAGGTAGAAACATGCTGATAGTCAAAAGGATATCATGTTACAACGCCAGTGTATCCCAATGTATAAAAGTCGAAACGCTCAAAGTGGGAATCCTTATTCACAACGCGTACGCTACTTCTTAGGGCTCTGAGCTGCTGCGCCATCCTGCTGGGTTGCGGTGCCGGCCGAGCTGCTAGCTGCTATGCTCGCCACATTGCTAGCATGCGCCAAGAGAAATTTGCAGCAGGTAAGGGTGTACTTGCAGGCGCGAGTCCATTGCTCGTCGTTTTGGTTGAAGCCGAGTTTGATACTAGCGTCTCCAATTTTGTCCCGCTTGATTTCGTAAGGTAATTTTAAGCCCCCGGTGCTGACCCCTGGCTGGCCTCGGCGAGACGGTGCCGGTATGGGAGTTTGCTCAACGTAGTCGCCCAGCTGTTTGAGACACTCGAGGAAAGATACCATGGCTGCATCAAAGCGGCGATGAACCCAGGGTAAGTTCAGCGGCATATCGCCGGACGAGAACAGATCCAGAGAGGTCACCTTCGGAGCCGAGCGCGTTCTCTCCGTGCCAGGAGCTCCTGGACGCTGCTGGCTGGATGATTCCGCCGGCGATGTTGGTTGGGCTTCAAATTTCTCTATCTTTGAATTAGATCCCATGGGTTTGAGGCGGTAGCCACTGAACTGGAAGCCCAGTTTATCGGCGATCGTAGCTAGTAGTAGACACGTCTGGCCCCAGGCAGCATTTATCTCTGCCCAGTCCACCGATGGATTCGTCAGCCGGCCCAGGCGTAGTCCATTTATCGTCCCAAAAAACCCATCATGTCCAATGCAGAAAGCGTCATTATAAACGTTTGTTCGTTGGAGTCGCTCAAGCTGTCTAGAGTCATGGTCATATCGCATGTTTAGAGCGTCACGTTCATCCTGAAACTCCGCCAATGTCAGAGCAAATGCATTCCGGTTTCGCCAGAAATTTTCTTCTTCCAAGTCCAGTTCTCGCGATTCTTCCTCTAGTGCAGCGATTTCTCGATCAATGTCGGCCCTTTCCTTTTCCAATGCCAAAAGTTCCTTGTATGCCGCATCCTCCTCCTCCTGAGACTCTTTGAGTGCTTTATTAGCTGCCTCGACGTCCTCTTCCGAAGGCACAGATGAGTTCAAGGTCTTCAAAAAAGATATGTATGCATCCCTCTCTTTCGTCGCAGTTGTCAACTTCTTTTGTAGGCCCTCGACTAGCAGATCCGTGCATTCGGTACAAATAGGATGATCGATATCCGAGCGCGCAGATATTATTTCAAACAACCGATTCGCTTTTTCGGCTTCGTCTGAGAATGACTGGTCTGTCGAATCTTGTGTGGGCGACTTTGGTGTTCCATTGCCGTTTCCGTTACCGGCAGAACTGTATACATCGCGGCTTTCCGGTCCACCGGACAGCTGTGGAGGAGCCAGTTGAGACTCGGTCAGCATCACGAATGACATGCCCCCACTGCTTTCTCCTCGGGCGAGCTTGGGATGTGGTGGCGGAACAGATCGTCGGTATGCAGGCGTGCCCGACTGCCGCGAGGATCGATCGTAGAGCTCGCGGCGCTCAGCAGGATAGGGGTGGCGGGGAGACGGGGCATGGTTTGGATGATCTGGAAGTGTTTTCCCTGTAGAGCCTTTATAGATATTTAGCACGAGTATACAAACGCAAAGTGAAGACAAGAGGACATACCGACAAGCAGATCAAAGGCAGCGGGGTTGAGCGACTCCAGGGAGCCGTCAAGCTTCAGGGGTGTCCGACACTTTTGGCAATGCATGGTGTCAGTGTGAGTAGCGTCTTCTTATCGCACGGCCATTCTGAAGACTCCGAGAGATCTTCGCGATGATATTCATGCACGTATAGCACAACAGATGCAGATGAAAGCAAAGCAGCTCATCCACGTCATTGTCCACAGCTGTTAGTGATAACGTGCGCTAACTTCAATACGGACTAGCCTCGGTCGGACATCCGCTGCGGTGCGCGTGCAGCAACCACGCGCCTCGTTACAGTCATGAAACAGTTCCTGGCGAACTGCCGCACATTTGATTTGTACAGCTGTTCTCAGATCTCGTGACTTGTTGGCCTAGGATTTTCAAGGCTATTCATCCTCGGCGATCTACAATCAGGTCAATTTAACCGTCGCATCCTGGCCACAGCGCGTTGATATCAAGACATGGCTCACCTTTGAGCTCTGCGCTGCATCGACTATCCTACAGCTTCAAAAATGGAACCACCCAACAAAAGAAGGCGTCTATCTCCTTCACACCAGCCTCGCAATGATTTTCAAGACGATACCGAATTGCAAATCGCTCGCGCACGGAATGACAAAAAGCTAAAGTCTCTCTTTGAAGGCATCTTCGAAAAGTACGGGAAGGATTTCAGCGATGTCGGTGATGAGATCGACCTCCGAACTGGCGAAATAGTGGTGAATAAAGGGCATGTGTCCCTCATGGAACATGAAGACGACACTGGAGAGGTATTGGAAACGTCACAAAAAAACAACTCCCCATCGAATGCCCACGAGTTACACGAGCCCAACCTTGCTGATGACAGCGACGACGAACTCGCGCCCGATGGCAAGCTTGTCCTTCAATCGCTAATAGCAGGTGATATGGACAATGATATCGAATCGTTTGACATGGAAAAGGGCAAAAATGACACAGTCTCTCCGCGCGGCAACCGTCCACGTACTGATCCAGACGACGAAATTGTGGAGGACAAAATTGAATTAGCAGGCTTGAAATATCCCCAGGCGTACAACAATACACCAAAAGCAACCGACCCCATTTGGCAAGCTCCTGAAATTTCTGCCAAGTTCTGGACACCGCCTAAAATGCAAACACCACCTAAGAAGGAATTGAACATTCCGGATACGCGTCCATCTTCGCCTCCAACGGCAGGGTCAATATGGGCAGTTCGCACGCCGGGAAGACCTCGGGGCGCAAGTTCGAAAAAACCAACAAGCACAAAGAAAGCAACCCCATCACTACCATCAAAACGCCGGCGCAAGAAGCCCGTTGTGCTTGATTGGACCTTTGCAAATATGAAGAGTGACGATAGTGACTCTGATGATCCGTTGCAAGAGGAAGCGCCGTCATCAACTACTCAATCCATTAAAATCCGTGGCCGCAGTAGCGTGGCTATCACACCAACGCCAATCAAAACGGTAGCTCGGAATGCCATCAGTGCCAAGTCGAATAACACGACACGCAAAAAGCCGGTTTCGAAGATCGAGTATGGGAGACTGAGAGAGGTTGTTTCTTTACCTAGAACACCCGAAGTAGCCTCTAGCCCACAAAGGCTAGGAACCACTCCAGTGCATACATCTGATAAGGAGATGAGTTCGCCTACGAAAATGAGACCAGTGGAGTTCATTCTCACGCCAGACGAGGTCAAATTGATTGTACAGATGAAGTCTAGATCTATGGAGTATACTTGGGATGACATTGTTGAGCATCTTCCTGGTAGGACTGTGGATGATCTTCAAGACTGGGAGGAGTCCCATCCGGACCTGCTGGACAAAACTCCCACCACATCCGGTAGTTGGTCGCGGGAGGACTTGTCAAAACTAGACCAGTTCGTGAGCCAATCGGGTATCTGGTGGAAAGACATCCAAGCAGCATTGCCTACCCGGTCCAGGGGAGAACTAGAGTCTCAAATGATCAAGATGTGGATGGAAAAGGAACTCCTTCGGGAGGATTCCACTGATCAACTCGAACCAAATGAACAAAACCAGAGTTCGCCTGGGATATCAGCAGATACCCCTACCCCCCAAAACCCCCAGCAGTCTCATCCTCTATATTCTGATGATGACCCTTCATTGCGAACTGGTACTGCGATGACGAATCAAGACCCAGAAGATCCCCTAGAAGAGGACTCTGAGGACGATTGGCCCGAGATATCAGCAATAGAGGTGGAATCCCGGCCAGCTGAGAAATCCGGTGGCTCTCGACGAGGCTCCCCTCGGAAAGGTTCAGCATCGCCCCGTAAATTCTTTTAGTTTTTGCAGGAGCGACTTTCTTGAATTCTACCATATATACCCTTGTCGTAATCCACTTTTTAAGTCCATAATGGAAGTTCATGTGCTATCCGTTGCATTGAGGACATCTTCCAGTTTCGTATCAACTGTTCCGCCCACGTTTCCAGCTTGAGCCCAGAATTTGGACAAATGTCTTGTCCCGGAATCCGTCAGGACAGTCACAATGCGGTGCCCAGGACCTAGTTTTAGGGCAGTCTTCACCGCAGCGAAGCCTTTTTATTTATTGTTAGCTTTGAACAAGACTTGACAATGGAAGCACAAACTCACAGTTTACTGCACTACTACTTCCGATAAATATCCCGTCTTTTTCCACAAGCCACCGCGCCATGGCTAAGGCCTGCACATCCGTGACTCGTACCGCGTCGTCAATCAGTTCCCTCCCAACCTCGAAATTGGCAGTTACTCGATTAATCCCAATGCCCTCGACAATGGAATCGACCTGTGGTCGCCGACGTGTGCCTTCGCGTTCTTTGACATCAAACATGACCCCATAGCGGACTTTGTTATACAGCCCGCTTCCTTGCGGGTCAGCAAGGACAATGGAGATATTCGGAAGTCTCGGTTTGAGAAAACGTGCAACACCAGATATGGTTCCGCCAGTTCCTGCGCCTGAAATAAACGCGTCCAGTTTTCCGCCGCATTGGGCGTATATCTCAGGGCCGGTGCCGTTGTGATGTGCCGCGAAATTAGCAATGTTTTCGAATTGGTCGGTGAATAGCCCTCGGCCTGTCATGGCACCTGCTTCTGATGTAGGGTTTGTACTTGTCAATTGACTAGGGTCAGCAACGGATCCTTTGTCCGGTGACTCTATGTTGGAGTTCGTCCGAGCTTGAGCGAGAGCTCGTGCTCTATTAACAAAATTGCCTGGTTCAACAATCGGTGCTGGGGGTACGCGGTCCACCACTGCTCCGAGTTTAAGAAGTAGGTCAGATTTTTCCATGGCTTGATCAGACGGCATGCAACTAGAGCGGGTCAGCATGCGCACTTGTATCGAGTACTGTAGCACTTACATATGTGCAAGATAGCCGCGAGCACGAGCAAGTGTGGCCAGTGAAATACCAGTGGATCCAGACGTGCCTTCGTAAATTACATCTCCAGAATAAGGCCTCAAAGAGCCGTCTTCTTCGGCCTAGTAGATGCATTAGATATTTCGCTCCTTTCAACAATGAAAATCCAAAGCTCACTGTTTCAATCATGCTCAACGCCACACGATCCTTGGGACTGCCGCCTGCTCCATTAAGGTACTGCGTATCTGTCAGATGACGAGTCGTATGCACACGGTAATATTTGAAGCCCTCTCACCTCGGCCTTTGCGAGGATCTCACAACCAGTTTCGTCGGACAGTGATTTTATTCGGAAAAGCGGGGTGTTGCCGATACACCCTTCTACTCCTTCAACAATAGCAGGAGGCCCTGATCGGACCGAGTTCATAAGATCTTCATCATGGGAGGAAAGGTTCGACTGTCTTGTCTGATTTGTGGGCGCGGTCCCAAATTGCTGGCGGTGGAGTTCTTTTAATGCAATTGTCACCAAGATTCCAGCGACAAATGCACCTCCGATAAAAACTCGATTATGCTCGCTCATTTTGAAAAATCCCAGATTTCCACAGCTATGAATGCACGAGTGGGAAAGAAGACATGGAACATTTCTCTCCGTGTTTCAGGGATCACGTGCTTGAAATTCTCCCGCAGCCAATCACCGTCGTGGGTACATGTAGTCCTTCAATGTTATTTTGATCACCATTAATAGAAACCTCTCAATGAAGATAGTACATTTATACTCGATAAGTAATATGATTACAAATAAAACCGTAGTTCATATTATTTAAGGCTTTTTTTGTTTTTCCTTTTTGTGAATACACACCTTATGAATATATATATTTTTGTCTACTGGTCTATACTTATATCGGAACCATCATTCTATAAATTATTTTTCAAAGGCGAGGGCAAGGCAGTTATAGATATACCACATTGAATACATACATGTATGTACTAGGCAGTTAAATCTGTGCCGGGTTGTAATATTTTCAAAATACATAATAATGAATGCACAATGTAACAAAACCGGCCCATACTCCAAATTGTTATGCATGATATCAGTCCACGCTAATGCAAGTTGACTCATCAGTTCGTGACGTACTTTTGTAACTAGCCAATAAAAATTTGATAATTTATTACTATTATGCTAGTGTGTGCAGCAGCTCAAACTTGGATGGGTGATTTGTCTGGATCACTGCATCGCGCTGTTTTAGTATGCATGATTGACGAGTAATCTTCCACCGTAGTGTAGGCTTGAGACGCCCCGTCGAGCCGACGTTTCCTAGCGACGAATGTATCTTTATGTAATCGATTTATCTTTGACATTATCTTCAGTCTGCAGCCACCTGCAGATACGAACATCATCCGACCTTGAATCTTTTCACACTTGGTGCAAAAATGGCTATCTTATTGGATTCATGGAAGTTACTAACTGTTGCAACATTGGCCTACTTTTTCTATATCGCATGTTTAGTGGCTTACAGGATCTTCTTTCATCCCCTTGCTAAATTCCCTGGGCCCAGATACGCGGCGCTAAGCCGGTGGCACGAGTGCTACTTTGATGTATATCAACAAGGGAAATTCATTTTTTGGATTGAAGAGCAGCACAAAAATTATGGTCAGTGTTTTTCCATCAAGATTGAAGATTTGGGAAAACACACAGATGGATGTACATGGCTTACCTATTTCAGGCCCTATCGTACGCATCGCTCCCGATGAAGTACATATTCTCGACACCCAGTTCTGGGAAACGCTATTCACCAAAGCCGGTCGCGTTGACAAGTACAACTGGATGTCGAATCGCTTCGGCAACGATACATCAGTCCTGACCACAGCAGCTCACGATCTCCATCGCGTGAGGCGCAATGCATTAAACCCGTATTTCTCGCGCCAGCGCATTCTCGGTCTGCAGGACACCATCCGCCAGAAGCTTTCCGTCTTTGTCAACCAGATTCAAAAAAATGCCAATGTCGGGGCACCGATAACAATTAGTCGCGGGTATATGGCGTTTAGCGAAGATGTTATCATGCATTATTGTTTTGGGTATGATTACGATTCGTTGAAAAAATCTGCTTGGACGCCTGTTTTGCATGACGCTTTTGCAGCTGTGTGTATTGCGGGAAACATGGCATTGCAATTTCCTACAATTCCAAAGGTGATGAATGCATTGCCACAGGCATGGGTGGAGAAACTGGATCCATTGTATGCTCTGATTTTTCGGATGCAGAATGTAATTCTCTCGCCGTCTTTGCAAATAGGATTCTAACGAGAGCAGGATTTTGGTCGACAAATTCGCCAGATGAAAGCTGCCCTGCCTCCTGCAAAAAGTGACAGGGGCGTAGACAACACCAATCCAACAGTAATCGCCGAATTACTGCAGAGTGACCTCTCTAACGAGCAAAAGGCCGACCGCAGACTTCAAGATGAAGTCCAACTAATTGTCGGCGCCGGTCTTTCTACCACTGGATGGACTTTGAGCGTGGGTACATACTACCTACTAAGCAATCCTCGAATCCTCGCCTGTCTTTGCAAGGAATTGGACGATGCCATACCAACCTCCATCACTGCAAACACGGCCGACCTAATTTCCAACCTCGAATGGACAGAGCTGGAAAGGCTACCTTACCTAACCGCAGTCATCAAGGAAGCAGTCAGATTATCATACTCCACGACATCGAGAAACGTACGATTATTGCCCAAGCCAGTTCAGTTTAAAGAATGGATAGTCCCTGCGCGGACACCAATCTCAATGACTGTCCCTTTCTTAAATCATGATGAGGATATATTCCCACAGTCGAGGTCTTTTATCCCTGAGCGGTGGCTAGACGCACCACAGACTAAAAATGGATCGAGCCTGGACAAATATTTCGTGGGCTTTGGCAAGGGCACAAGGTCGTGTTTGGGTTCAAAGTAAGTTGGTTCTGTTTTTAGTCTGCTATGACACAAGGGATAGATAATCTAACCAAGCTGCGCAGTCTCGCCTGGTGTGAGTTGTATTTGGGTTTTGCATCCTTGTTCCGCTTGTTCGACTTTGAGTTGTACGAGACAGACAAAACAGATGTTGAGATTGCGCATGATTTCTTCCTACCGTTTGCAAAGCTCAACTCAAAAGGCATCAGGGTATTTGTCAAAGAGAGGCAATGATATAAAATATAAGAATGTTATGCCCGCTACTGAACTGTTGCTATAAAGGCCGAATGAACTTGGTGCATTATTCTTACACTGCAAAGAAAATATCTAGGAAAAAGGAAGTGCAAAAAAATTGCGCTGCCGCGTAGGCCAGGAGGCACCCTTTCTTCTCACAGTATCCGCCCTGGCTCCCTCGATTTAAAGAACTTTTGCAGTTCTATATTGCACCTTATTGGTGGAGCTCCATATACGCGCTGGTCAGCAACCATGCGCTATTTGTATTTTAGGATGTATTTCAACATCTGACCTGGTCAAGAATTTAAAGAGTATTAAGATCTGTCAGAAACAGTTCTTCGCCGCAATGGGACAGCTTTCGCCAGTCCCAAGGCGTCAACCATTTAAAGTCAGGGTGGTTGGAATCGAACCCATAGCGTTTCCCGTTAAGGACCCAACTGCTAGGTCTAACTCCGCCACTAGGCCAAAGCAAGCGCTTATTAAGCGAGGCTAAAATAGTGGTGCATATCCACAGTGGGGGCCAATTTCTACCCAATGAAATAAATTGTATACAGTTGTCCGGGATCCGCACTCTTTCTTGAAGAGAAAATCAACACCAAAAGGCTAGAGATGTGATGGTTCGGAAGAAAACTTCGGATTGTAGAAAGTCGACGACCTGTCTATAAATTTGAGCCATTGAGCGTTGACTTGGCTTGGTTGATGGGTCAGTAAAAAGGGATGCATTCCCCGCTCTGTCAACACCGAGTATACTCGGGGTTTTCTAAACAAGAACAGCATCAGTTGTAAACCTAGTTCATCCGATAATAAGTATTGCCCGGAAAGGTTCGCAGGACGCTCGATTAGGAGCATCCAGGCTTTCAATGTCGTGCATTAGAGGTTGATGTCACACGTCGATAGTATCTAATGGAGCCGAAATGGTGGTTAAAATTTGGATTCTTTTTGCGCACAAGCTCATGGAGATTGTAAAGGGCGGTTCAAAATATAAATGGCGGGAATAGTAATTCGGAATAGAGTCTATCCATACTTTTGGCGAAATATTCAATAAACCGAGACATCAATTGTTGAAAGTAGAAAAAATTTGCAACACGAGGAATATGTGGTTTTTTAAAAATGGTCGTTTGTGGGTAGACAGTCGACAGTTGCGGGAGCTTGGACCAGGCTTGGCGCCGGCCAAAATATTGAGACGCCTCGAGCGCAACTCTCCACGCAACCAACCTCGTCCCCCCATCCTCACCAAGGCTATTCGTTGCTTCGCCATGGATTCTCCCGTCGTGACGCATATTTTCAGGCAGCTGTTCCGGCATCCAGCCTGTCAGTCCACGCGATCGACATCGCTCCGGAGACTCAATGCCACGGGGCATGATCGCTCGCTATTGCAACAACACCAACAACGGCGATCGTTTCTGACCAAGAAAGGAAGCTATTTGAAGAGCACCAGTACAAATGACGGTACAATGTGGACGAAGCGGGGAGATTATCCTCGAGACATCGACCAGCAACTGCGAACGTTTCCCCTGGTGACGGCGAAGGATTTGCGCAATCGTCGCGAACGACCGACACGGGTGAAAATGCTGACAAGAGAGTTCATCGAGGGTCAGTATTTGAATAATCACATCAATTTTCATTTTGCCTGCTAATCCCCTGTAGACAGTTTATATAACCCCCATTATGGATACTTTTCCAAGCACGCGACCATCTTCCATCCCGGCGAGCCATTCGATTTCAATCGCATCGAAGACGGGCCTAGCTTCCACCAGCTGCTAGGAGATCGATACACCGAATTCGAAGACAAGCTCGACGAGACTAACCCCGATATTGCGCGGCAATTGTGGCATACCCCGACGGAGTTGTTTCGCCCATACTACGGCGAAGCCATTGCCCGGTATCTCGTCACGAATTATAAACTGACTCTCTACCCTTACCACGACCTGACCATTTACGAAATGGGAGCAGGAAATGGTACCCTGATGTTGAATATTCTCGACTTCATCCGTGACACCGACCCGGAGGTATACCAGCGAACCAAATTCAGAATCATCGAAATTTCCTCATCGCTGGCGAATCTACAGCTGAAGAACCTGCAAGACTCGCTCAACAAAGGTGGCCATACAGGGCACGTCGAGATTGTGAACAAATCCATCTTTGACTGGAACGAATATGTCCACTCGCCATGCTTTTTCCTCGCATTAGAAGTTTTCGACAACTTTGCTCACGATGCGATTCGGTATGACTATGAGACGGAGATGCCACAACAGGGAGGAGTCGTGATCGACACCGATGGCGAGTTTTTCGAGTACTACAATACAACCCTCGACCCTCTCGCAGCACGCTTCCTTCGGACTCGACAGAGTGCTGCCCGTCGACCGTTTCCGATGCCATTGCCATCGAAGCTGAATCGTAGCGTTCGTAGTTCGCTGCCGTTTGGAAGACGCGACTTCACAGAGCCAGAATATATCCCCACTCGGCTGCTGCAATTCTTCGACATCTTGCGCGACTACTTCCCCGCCCATCGCCTGCTGACTAGCGACTTTAGCAGTCTACCTGATGCAGTCCCGGGATTCAACGCGCCTGTCGTGCAGACACGGTATCAGCGCCGTACTGTGCCCGTGTCGACTCCATTTGTAAGTGTTTCCCTTTGTTGATTGGGTAGCCGTATGCTAACTGAACCAAAACAGGTACACCAAGGCTACTTCGATATCTTCTTCCCCACTGACTTTGACGTGATTGAAGATGTCTACCGCGCCGTCACCGGCAAATTAACATTTGTGTCAAGCCATCAAGACTTTATGGAACGATGGGCTTATATCGAGGATACGGAGACTCAGAGCGGCGAAAATCCGTTGCTGACTTGGTACAAGAACGCAAAGGTTCTGGCCACCGTTTGAACATTGTCAATGTATACATAAGCAAATGATCAATAAATGTTAGGAAATATCTAGTGACGGTTGATTGTATTCAATGTTTGGATTACCATGCAAAACTCCTTGCCGAAAGAAGAAGAAAAAAGATTGTCTCTGCCCACCCAAATGTAATAACGATGCTTCTTCTCCAACTTAAAGACAGTAATTATTTAAAGGCTATGCTCATCGCTTAGATCACAGCAAAAAAAGAAAAGATGAACGCAAAGCATTGAAAGATGAATATGCGGGTGAAGGAAGAAAATCCGAGTATGTATCACCGATATGCACAAGAAAAAAAAAAGCCATCATTATAGAACAACGGCAATACCACCAATCAGACCTGCTACAACCACTAAAAGACCATAAAACTGGCCGATTTCAACAAATAGCGGACGCGAAGCGCCTCCGGTGTTGCCATCAGATGAACCTGTTGCAGCAGCCCCAGCAGCACTTCCCCAACCGGTGTAAACCACATTGCCAGCATTGCCGGTGGAAGAAGTGGTGGCAGTGGCAGCGGCAGTGCTTGTGGTGTTGTAGCGAGTCGGATCCTGGGCACCGCAAGGGTGGTCCTGGACGCAGGCTGCTTGGCAGGTCGAGTTGCCGTTGCAGTTGGTCTGGCACTGAGAGTTGTAGGCGGTGCAGATAAAGTATGGTATCGTCTGGGAATATTCGGAAGAATTGGGCGACTGGCCGTTACCACAGATGCAGGAGAAGTCGAGGGTTGACTTTTGGGATCGTCAATTAGAAATTGGTATATCTATTTGGGAGAATGGCGATAGGAGAACTTACAGAGTCACATTTGTTTTGTTCTGTCGAGCCGCTTTTGGGTAGCTGCATACAGATGAGAGGGCAGGATGTCTGTTGCTGCTGACACCATTGGTCTGTACGAGGGGTTCCATTAGTATCGAAGCATTTCCTTTTAGAGGTTTTGACTAGAAACCTACCACGCGTGGCCAGGGGGATAGAGCTGGGATCGATGGTTTGGGTAGTGGCCAGGCTGGTGATGGCGACCAAGACGAAGAGTATGTGTGACAGCATTTTGGCCGGTGTGTCGCTCCGTTAATAAAACGAAGATGAGTTTTTGAAATTCTGAGATCAACGAGTCAATCAGTGCCCTTATGAGAGGTGCAAGAGCACGAGGAGAGAAGTGAGAATGCCGATCGGCAGGGAACGTTTTCTCTCAAGGGGGTGTTTACCTCCGTTGTTGACCAGGAATGCTTGCCGGGCAAGGGATAACGCCACGGCACCAAGGTTCTAGACCAAGGGACAAAGAAGATATGATGTATTAATTAAAAGTTGTTAGTGATCAAAGCAAAAAGCGAAGGTGTACTCTGTAGAGAGGGGGAGAGAGAGAGTGTGTGTGTGTGAGAGAGAGAGAGAGAGAGAGTGAAAAAGCGGGACGAAGTCAACATGGAAAAGGAGGAGAAGATAAAAGAAGCGGAGCAAAGCTGTCAGATTTTCTGTCGAGCAGCGCCGCCTGGACGGGTTGCATCGGCAAGCGGCATAAAAAAAGGGAAAGAAACTAGACGGGGTTATTGTTTACTACTTCCGACTCCTTTTTTTGTTGCGATTAGATTAGCCCTATCTTGGCTATCGTTGCTGTTATCCAGCGCTCCAAAAAGATAGCACAGCGAAACAGGAATAGCCACCACCATGAGATAAAAAAAATGTCTCACAGATGCATCACGTAGTAACATCGGCAGCTATTTCGCTGCGTGAAGGGGTTCTGGGTGAGACAAACATATCAATATCTCCGCATTCTAAAGCGGTCTAAGAACGCCCTAAACGGCCTAGATAAAGACCTAAAATGCCCCTAATCGTGTGTTCCACCACGACCGGCCGCGTGACCATGCCACCGGCGGTGTTTTTTGGCGGCTCTGGGGACTGAAATACTCTTCATTGTTGTGTTTAAGAAGTCTTTTGGAACAAGCATGTATGCTTTTTGTCGTCTTTATGGTGTTGTCGGTGTTTGAGGCTTGGGAGGAATTCACAGCGCTAACCGGGACAAGTTAGCGGGTTATGATGCACTATGCACCCCAGTCCCTATTAAGCCAGGCATGCATGGACATAAACTTTTATACATAATCTTAAAGAATTAATCTAGCCGAGTTGTTCTAGTACAATCCATCGATAGAGAAGGCCGTGTATTACTTACCAACACATTTGATGGCCTTAACAAATACACAAGAATGTCTAAATGTTAACAATAATTCATGATCTCAATAGTACTCCGTACTAAGTGCTAAATCAAATAAGCTCGCCTGGAGCGTGCTGGCCAATGAGAGGGCACGACAATTTTGTTCAAGATAAACTAGATATTGATGAATGAACAAAGCGTAACGGGTTTGAAGGCAATATTATTTTGTTGAATTATTCACACCCTGAAAAAACCTTCTATATAAGCAGGGCTCAACCGTATCCTTGATTCGTGCCCTGTTGAGTTTGTACAGTATGACGTTTCCATAAAAGCATCAACGATGTCAACTTTTAAAAACAAATAAAATGGAGAGAAAATCTTTTACAGTGCGCCGGCACTATTTAAATCCAGTAGTGTTGAGATTTGTCTGACTCCTGGGTACATGTACAATATAGTATGATGTAGAACTTTCCTGAGAGGAGGAGGAAGAAGAGGAGAAATTCCTTCCTTTGTTCTATCTTATTCTAGAAATATCTGCGGTGGCTTTTGCGTAGCTTCTAGGGGATTAAGAGGGAAATGGTTACACGCCCTAGAGTGCTATGAAGCCCATCTCCACCCCCAAGGTGTCTACCATGACTCTTGATAAAACAAGAACATTGAATACACAGAGCTTTAAACTTAAAACACCTACGCCATGTATACCTACCTCTATTATGTTTGTGGTAAACAATGCTCTATTGCAAGTAATGAAAATATTTTTTTCCAATATGTAACGCTTTGGTTGTCAAACGCCACCCAATCACCAGGCCGCTAGGGCTGTCAACGCGTGCTATCGTTTTACCAATGTTTCTTAGATCAGGCGCCATATCCTGACCACGGCATCATCGGGTATAGCAAAGCTATTATGTATTTACAATTTCTAAAGCAACGAGCGGAACTAATGCATGTCGAGTTAAGCTGTGCTGTAGGGATGTCAATGGCAAGCAATACTAGATATACCTCGAAAACTTGATTACTTTGGCGTATTTACTGTAGAAGACTCCAGATCAAGTAATGGAATATTGCCTTTTCTCAGTGGGGGTGATTGTGAGGGCCATTTGCATCCCGGTAGTCCTAGTCATGCCCTGGGTTTATGCGCCTCAATGGGGATATGATAGACAATGGGTACATGACGAACTCTACATTCATGGAAGGATACGAAATTCCCCTTCTGTACCTAATAGTAGCGCATCTTACATCAGCACCGCTTAGTGGCAAGGCAGCAGATGCTGGCGACATGTCCAAAGTGCCAAACAGAATTCCATTTATCAATGAGCCAGGTATTCCACTGGCAATATTGATTCAATTATGTAAATGTGTGTAATCGTTCATCACTAGAAAATATCTATATAGAAAAGAATAACATCATTTGAAACTAAGTTGATTCTCCACATTTAAGGAATAATCAATGTTATATATATATCTTGTCTATTGAAATAGGGGATCAATCAATCTGGAATTTTAATCGACGTATACTTCACCAGACATGTCATTTTCCAGATGTCGATTGCGGATGCATGTCGGAGCTAAACAGTTCGAGTTAGCGGCCGAGACTAGTGCCGACCTTGTCTTGACCTGTCACAATCAACTCGCCGCTTCAGCGCGCATTGACGCCCATGCGAACGGCCCGCTTTGCCTGCCCTTGATCAACTCGTGCTGTGTTCATCTGGCCAGTTAGGCACATTTCAACATCCGTCGAATCCGGCATTTTTTTCTAATGGATGGAGCATGCAATCGATGAGGAGAGGGGTTCGACCGATCCCTCCGCCGTCCAGCTGGCTTCCGGCGCGGAATCGGTGCCAACCCCGATCAACCACAAGAACAGCACCCAACGCCTCGATACCTTGATCGCGGAGTCTTTTTCCAGCGGTGTCAGTGTGTCCAACATTACTATTCCTCCCCTTCCTCCTCCTCCTGCTCAATCGGCTGTCGAGCCGCGGACAAAGCCCGAACGACCCGTGTCTGGTGTCGTGCCTCCCTACTGGCGACATCAGCGAAATTTCTCACGCGCATCTCTGGCCTCTGCAGACACCGCGCGAAGCTCGAAGCCTGCCATCACTCTCGAAGACCATACCACGGACCCGGATTCGGCGACAACGCGCGGGCTATGGGCGAAAAGTGTCACGATTGACGAGCATGTCGTTGTGTCTGGTCGGACCGGGGTGGGTGCGTATGTTGTCTGGCTGTGCAATGTGCAGACATTAGACGTGAGTTTGGTTTTATATTTATAACACGTATATATAAAAATCGTGGAGGATTGATTCTGACAGCCGAATGTTTTTTTCCAGGGAGGCCCGATGATGATCCGCATGCGATATTCTCAATTCGACGAGCTGCGCGAACTTCTGGTCCAAGCCTTTCCCCATGCAAGACACGCCCTGCCCCCCTTGCCTCCGAAAAGCGCACTATTCAAGTTCCGTCCCAAGTTTCTCGAAACCAGACGTATCGGACTACAATACTTTCTCAATTGTGTGCTGCTCAATCCTGAGTTTTCGGGGTCGCCCGTGCTGAAAGATTTTTTGTTTTCGCACATCAACTGACCGTCGATTTGTTACGTCAAAAGAATTCAATTTATGTGTCATATCAACGCCATGTGCTCACTATTAATTTTCAACATTTATTAGATGAATTGATTACATGCATGCTATTAGTGTACAGTTCCAGTCTCCGACGCTTTTTTTTGAAGCAAAACAACTCCGAATAGCGCCGCTGCTGAAAAGAAGATTCTATAAATAAACAACAAACACGATAAAGAAGAATGCAAGAATAAGAGAGAAAGGACAGAAACACCGACAGCTCCATTAGAATACATAGACCAATATCTAAGCCTCTGCCGTGATTGTCGTTGTCACCGCGGGATCGGCGGCGGCGGCGGGAATACCCATATCCTCTGAGCCTCGCGGACTGGGTGTTGCCGAGCTTGATTTCCAAAACTTATGTTTGAGATCAGAGAAAATAACCTTCCGAACCGAAATATTCGCCATATGCGCCATGGCTGCCATATCCTTTGGCCCCGGGGTCCCCGACGGGAAAATCAGATAGAGACCAGACCCTTGGTTTTCGTCCGGGCGAAACTTGTCGTGGTACGCCTTCTTTCCGGTAATGGGGAGACGGGGAAAGGTGTGGCGGTAGATTTTGCGGGTGATGCTTTCGATGGGCTTGGACAAGCCGGTGATCTCGCCCAGTTCATCACACGGTTCAAAGCCAAATGATAAGTAGTCGAGGCCCGCTTCATTTAGCAGAGACATGGCCGAGAATATGAGCAGATCGGATATACCCTTGGCGGCGTGGGGCGTGGCGATGCACGGGTCGATGTGATAGCCTTGGTTTGCACCAATTTTACGCAAGGCGGCGAACCCGTTAGCAACCCCGTCTGGACCGCGTGTGTAAATGTATGTCATTAGCTGTGGGAGCGAAAAGGGATCATAGACCGTGATGAAGGCTTGTGTTTCACCCGACGTGTTTCGTTCTTCGCGCCAGGCGTCGTAGATGCCGACGAGTTCGCGCTGCAGGACAGGATCTTCGCCTTGAGATGGAATGTACACGCCAAGAGTGACGCCGCCCTTTGTAGGATTCAATAATTGTTTACTCTGGGTGACGATTCGCTTGCCGGTTTGTTCGCGGAGGACCGGGTTCGTGAGTGGATTGAGAACTCGTTCGGTGCCGAATTGAATGGTCGCCCATTTCTTTTGCCGAGCATAGGCGGTAAAGGTGTCACTGGCGCCCATGAAAGATAGTCCCCAGCCAAAACTCTTTCTGTACTTTTTGAACTCGGCCAAGACGGCAGAGTAAAGCTGCGGTTGACAGAGAGGGTCACCGGCCACGATGGCAATGTCGTTGCGGACTTTGAAATAGAGGGCTGCAGTATGAGCTTTGTTGATGAAGAAACTATAACTCTTGTCTAGAATCCCCATGTGTGACACACGACCGTACTGGACAAACAATTTCTCCAGAGCTTTCATTGCCGCAAAGTCCTCCAAGGTGAAAATTAGCCCAGTCGTGCGGTATTTCTTGTCCATGATGCGATTTATTTCCGTATCGGCCGATGTCGTCGATGTGGTTGACCCGGATGAGCCATCGGAATCATGGGAGAGGTTGGAATGACTGGTTGATACGCGGGGAACAGGCTTACGCTTGACAGAAAAAGCTGGCTGCAGTAGGTGTTGGTCGTTGACGAGGGTCGATGCGTTGCTACTCATATCACACATTGTGGTAGCCCCGGCAGTAGCGACATCATCTGTCTTGGCCATGAAGCGTAGCCGACTGATCAAATCCAAGCCGTCGCCAGCGACTCCTTTGCTTGGACTCTGCAGCTGCTGTGCCATGGACTTGCCAATTTCCTGGAACAGACTTGTGGGATTTTTGACTGCTGTCGGTGCTGCTGCTGATGGGTCATTTTTTCGTTGTTCTTTCTTCTCCTTTTTTTCGGCCAGTTTGCGCTCTTTCTTGGCCTTCTTTTTGGCTGCCTTTTCATCCTCGACAGGCAGCTTCTCGCCGACTGACAGGTTTTGGTTCTCTGAAGGAGGCGACATTGTGTGGGTTGACTGCACGAGGAAGTGAGAAGAGCTTTGGGGAGGATTTTCTCCTTTAAAAAGGAAACTGCGTGTGACTACGGGGGCTGAGATGGGAGTCCGAGTCAAGGATGCTTGGTCACAGATCGTGTAACCTGTGTCAATTCTGAGTCATTGCACGCGCAGCGAGGTGGTGACTGAGCAAGAAATGGTTGAAGGTGGCCGACTGACTAGACCAAAGTGACGTGGATGAAGTTGAGATTGGCAAACGGCCTGATGCTGATACTTTATATCTGCAATCAGGCGGCGCTCGTTACTCGGTCGCCCAGGCAGTGAAAATAGCACGGGACAAATGAGAGGTTGTGATGACATTCGAAATGGCCGGTTGCGTTGGCATCGCCTTGAGCGTCGCTGATCTCCAGGCAGCGAAGTTTCCAGCGACCATCCGAACAGCAGGAGATTGACACCATCTGGCGCTGATTCGCCATCCACTGCGGCTGTTGGTCGCCGCCTCCCTGTTTGGGCCTAGTTCCATTGTGCACCCATAAATAGCCTGCGTGCTGGATTTTTATTGGCTGTGCCGTCTATGACAGGGGGCGGTCGCTGCCAAGCCCCTCTGTTATTGGACGTCTATGTGGGGCATTACAAAGCTTGGCCTGTGGATCATTTGTCTTTCACTTTATATATAGAAAATCGATGTCAATTTATATATATTTATTTTGGTTCTCTACGGTCTTTCTATTGGATCAGTTGTTCTGTGATGGGCTCGCTACGACACATATTGTGTTTCGTCAATGACAGGGTCTGTTCCTATTAGTTCTCACCACTCTCGTGTCACCTTTCGAGTCACGTTCGCTATGGCTGAGAACAATCGAGGAAAGCAGCAAGAACACTTATTGTGGAGGTTACGAAAATAGATCAAAAGTATTTACAGAGGAGACCCTCGAGAGTAACCTCAAGAGCCTGATATTTTTGCTTTACCTGAATGCGTTATTCGCGAAGTCTTTGAGCTCGTCTCACCAGTTGATTTAGTCTGCTTCTTCCTTAGCTGCAAACTCCTTTTTGAACTTCTAAATTCAACTTATGAAGAATTCGCATTTCCACGCCTTCTTCACCTCAAAGTACCTCACTTGTGTCTAGCTTTGCTAGAAGTGCCGAGCAACAAATTTCTGATTAGACTCGAAAATTCTCGTTGGGCATTCTGCAAGTTACATTCTTCAAGTTACGGGCACGAGGAAATTTCCCCCCACCGTCATTTAGTGCGGGAACTGGGACAAAATCTTTGTTTCTTTGTTCCGGCATAGTTGATTTGTGTCCTTGTCTATCATTGACCGGCTGCGATCGAGAACACCCTGTGAACTTACTGAAACGATCTGCTGGGATCACAAAGAAAAAATCTATCAAAGGCCGCTGAGGTATGTTCCAGATAACGGCTGCCCCAGACTTGAGGGGATACCTCTTCCATGAGTGTCAGGTTGCCAAAGATAACCATGTTCGAGTTGATCTTTAAATGAACCTATTCATAAAGGATGTCCAGGACTTATTTATGAGAGCCCGGTATATGCAGCCTCGGATGAGCGCTTTGTAAACGACGAGTCCTCAAAATGCATATATAATCGATCTAGAAAAGCGGTGCCAGGGTACCGAAATTTTCGTATATCCTCATCGGGACCTTTTTAATTTTATAGGACTCGGACGTGTAATCAACCGCCGTTCTCACTGTAGAACCGCAATATAGACACTTCCTGGTTCTCCTCAAACCGATCGCATCCTTACGGATATCACTCGACCATTAGGAAAATTACGATGGCCAGAAGACGCTAAATGGGAACGTCTATGCCGGATGCTTGAATACGAAGACTACTTGAAATTTTGGTAAGTCGGAAAAGAAATAAAAAAAGGCATACTGATTAATCATTTTACTTTAGGCATCGGTCTAGGAAATCACGGGATAAGTTTCATGTTTCCGAACGAAAAGAGTCAGATAAGTTAAATCACGCAATGACATGTCTCTACTCAGACTTATATAGCTATTCGAAGAACATCTAGGACTCTAGATTTATTATAGCACTCCGGTGAGACAGTTAGATAGGTGTTGAATATGAAGCCATCTTCGCTTCTCCCATTAGCTGTAGCCTGTGCCATACCGGCTTAACGTGCTTCCAATGTAGATCTCTTTTACCAACCGGACTAAAAAGGACATGTCCATTAGGCAATATTAGTCTTCCTAGCCTGTTAAAGTTTAGTAATGTTACTTTTATACTGTGCGGTAAATGGATATATGATCGGGCTAAAATTGCATGAAAGAGAGACTATAGCAGAGGTGTGGTCAATAATGGAAGACGTAAGTGGGGCGACAGCCATAGCCTTAGTTGCCCAAATACGCTGTGTCGATCATCTCGTAACTTTTCTGCCCCAAGGAATATCGATTAATCCTTGTACAGTTGAAACAACCAATCTCAAAGTTTCCCGCATGCGCACCTGATTAGAATGCTGAATTATCGCGTTCTAGCCACTCATTTGAGGGCCGCTTTTATTTTGAGTTGCAGCGCTAAAATGATGTTTACGCAGCTTTTACTCCACAACTCGGTAGTACGGGGAACCCCCGGCAGTTGGGCATTTATTCACCCTTTAGATATTCGTGCTCTCAATATGGATACGAAGGCAACTGTGTTGTCATTATGCAACAATATTTCTAGTCAAAATTTTTGCTCTCTTTTGAAGACCCAAGGTAGCGTTATTACTGAAAAAACCGCACCTAGTTGCGGGTTTACCACTGCTGAAATTGAATTCTTGGCGGTGATGTTGGCGCTACATAATCGAGAGTACGTTACTCCTACGTGTGGCTTAGCCTTTCAAGTTGTTTTCGGACACCCCGGAAACCAGCAAATAGTATTGAAGTGTTGCCCGCCGCCGGCTTTATCTGAATCATGTCACCGGCATATAATACCGGGATACTAAGATTGATCGCCCCCCTTCAAGACTATAAATTGGCGATTGTCATTCTCATCACATCGAGTCTTTCTCTGAGCCATCCTATACTCAACTGTAAAAAGGTACGTAGCTAACGGTGATCCTAACTACTTCAATGGCTTGAAGATCGCAAACCCCTCGCCGTACCAGTGGATTTTTAGTCACAGCACGACATTATGAACAGTCAAAATAACAATTTCTAGTTTCCTATTCTATCCAAAATGAGATACCTCGCTGTGTTTGCCTCTATCCTTGCCGTCGCCGCTGCCGACGATTTTGGGAGTTGGAGTCTCTACTGCGGTTCTTCTGTAAGATACTTCATTTATTTTTCAAGCCACAAAAGAGTTCATGACGAGGGTGCGACTAACAATTTTCACTTTTTCTGCAGTGCTCCGGCGGTACCCTGATTGGCACAGGTGATCTCGACAGCAACGTGATCAGCTCTTGCACCGACCTTGGCGCCACTTACGACTATTGCCACCTTGAAGTCGTTCAATACACGAATATGTACCGTGCTGTTCTTTCCTCAGACGGCACCTGTGGCGACAGCTCCAACCCTGTCATTAGTGCTGGCGGTTGCACAAGTGCTGGCAGCTGGTCAAACTACCAGATCTACTACTATGCCTAAGCAATTTCTATCGATAGTTCCATGCACTAGTGTCATATGATATGGTGTTGACTTCTGGGGGGTGGTATTGCATGATATAAATGTTGCAATTTTTGGGGAATACCTGTCGATGTGTACTATGTCGATTATGTCAGACTTTAGTTGCAAATATTATGATGGTTATGAAAAGTTTCGTTCAAGTTAAGACAAACAATTTTATCAAGATCATAAAGTGATCTGAGACGCTTATTTCAGTAAACAAATTTTTATTCGCGTAGGCAACGGGTTTATATTGGTTAATTTCGTAACTAAACCTAAGATCTATTCGGCGTGCTGTTCCGAACCCACATATTCTCAGTAGAGATCACCACATGCCAGAAAACAGGCTTCGAAAATAAAATGTTAATTAACTTCCTATCAATTATAAAATCTAGTATTTTGTAGCTTTTGATGGCACTTGGAATTAGGTATTTCATAGGGATGCTTCACGCGTGCGAAACCGGCTTTCGTAGCCAATGAATGACCACGTGGGTTCTTGAAAAATATTGAAGTTTTGATCAGCGACAGTAGGTTTGAGGAAGCAAACGTTACCCCCCTTATTTGCGATACTAGACCCAAGATCATTTTGGACCTATATTGGAGGAGTATCTTGGCCGGGATACATTCGAACTGGAAACAACTCTGTACTGTAGTAAGACCCAAGCCATTTCATTCTTTTTTGTTTTTCTTATTGTCTCAACATAAACAGGAATGACGCTATTCTCTGTCGTGTATATTAAATTGAACAAAGGGAACAATTTTCTCTAATGTGAAACAGCTTGAAACGATTGAAAAGGGTATACATACTTTCCTATTACAAAACTAGCTAAGTCAATTGTAGCCCCGCTTTTATCAAAGAAAAGACGCGTTCGTTTCCTAAGAATATCCTTATTTCATGGCATCAGAATCAATGGTAATAAATATTGTGATAAAACAAATGAAGAATGCTCTGTATATTTATTCTGTCACCTCTATTTTGCTTTTTAAGGCTCGATTAACTATCACTAAGCATGTTGACACAGATAAAAGCTCTGCAAACTATATACACTATTATTACATAAATCGTACTCACAAAGTTCGCCAAAGAAGGAAGAGAAGGGGAAATGGAACGACTGCAGGACTACCATCCCCGGTACTTTACCTGTGCTTGAAACTTGAGCCTAAGCCACCCACAAGGTTCAAGAATCTCCTTTAGAACGGGCTTCCACCAATCTTCATGTCCATCAGATATCACCATTGCTGATGCGTATTCGACATATTTTGGGAAGAATCCACTATTTTCCCAATCTACAATACCCGTGAGTTTGCATTGATCCATATCCACCATGATATTGCGGGCCGCAAGGTCACCATGTGTCAATACAAAGTTTCCCTGGCCAGATGGCGATCCACGCATTTTTGGAAGGAGACGCTTCCATAAAGAGCGACAAAATGAGGATCTTACTCGCTCAAGGCACCAGTTATCGAACTCCTCCTCCGAGTCCCACGGGCCCATGGATTCAAACCCCAGACCAAGCCGTTCGTAAAAGTTAGACGTCTTGCGATGACCGATACTTCCAATGTACGGCTGAGTGCAAGCTTGAAAAAGCTGCATTTGCTCCTTGAGTTGTTGTTTAATGGAATTTTGTTGCTTCTTGCTCATTTTGTGCCACACTTTATCAAGAGAGGTTCCCTGCACAAGATCGGTAACGATGACAATGTGGTGCTTCCCAACTTTATAGCAGCCGCGGTAGTGAGGGACTTGAAGATTCGGCTGTTCAGAAACATGCTTTATCATACGAGATTCTCGTTTTATAGCCTTTTCAATCGCACGAGGCTTAATCTTGACGGCAACTATATCTCCGGAAGTTGTTTTTGATTCGATGACTCGATTTCCAAAATAGTTGTACAGTTCACGGCCATGGAACGGGTTTTCTACTTCTTCCGCCTTTTCTTCTGTGGTCCTATCTTCCTCAACCCTCTCTTCTTTTCTTTCTTCGGTCGACATGCTGTATAGATAAGTGGTTGGGATGGGGCGAATATGGTGAACTACGAACTGCGATCAGCATGTTGGAAGGAAGAGACATCTACTAAGGGGACAAAGGCTTGGCGAGTTGGAGGCCTGGGCGGCGAGTGAAGCGGTCCCGCGTTATGCCTGTTTCGTATTACTATCGCCCAGGAATCGCTAATAGTATCAGAGCCACGATTTCTGAAAAAAAAAAAATTGGGGGACATATGTAACTTTGACTAAAACATGGCCGTTTGATACCTGTTTTGATTGTTGTATTTGTAAAAATTTGCGAGCGAAATAAAAATAGGATCTATAGTTATAATCCCTAGCTACTTTATGCCGGCGACCCAGCCACTAAAGTGTATTGCAGGTTCATTTTGATGCACAACGATACTAGTATATACCGGTTAAAAAGCCTGAAACTACGTAATAGTCGGATATCCCGGGCAATGCTTTTGCGTTTCACCCTCAAGTCAATTTACGAATTCCAGTTATGGGGGGCCTTCGTCAGCCACTAAGTACTTTATAAGCAACAGTGCATCTCGTTTATAATAATATTTTTGACATAAAAAGTGCCCTTTTTATCCACCAAGAACAGTTAGAGAATAGTGAACTGGGAGAATGTCGTTTGTGACCCAGAAGCCCAAGTTCGGGATGTGGAGGAGGGTGGCTCGGAAAACCCGACGACGAATATCAGCAATAAGATGGGGCTAATAGTATATCCAAATGGACAAGCGGATGTGAAAGGGCGGGGTTAGCACTGCACGAACAGATTGTTTTGTTCTTTTACTGGGAGCTTCCTCGCTTCTCGATTCCACGTATGCTGAGTGCACCTTTGTGTTGCTGATTGAGAAAATATTGTATGTATAAGCAGAAAATTTGCATAAAAGCAAAAATGGGATTTAACCGGTGCACAGCTGGTGATCCAAAGGTAGGAAAGATTTTACATCCAAAGGAATATATGGGCTGACGCAATTTCGTCCAGACCTGGCCAGCTTACATACGACACCTAGCTCTTTTCAATGTTTCAATCATGGTGTTTCTGGCCAACATGTACGTCGCTGGTCTTGCGACAGGATTTAGCGAGCTAGGTATGGAATTCAGAGTCGATTCCAGCCAGTTGGGGAAAACTATAGCGTATCCTGTGCTAGCTCAAGGCGTCGGAAACCTCTTATGGACCCCAACGTCGATATGCTTGGGAAAGCGTCCGACAATAATCGCCGCTTTGCTTCTTTTTCTAGCTGGCACAGTTTGGAGCATCAAAGCCACCAGTTTTAATAGCCTTCTTGCTTCTCGAGTGATTGGTGGGTTTGCCGGCGGCTGTATTGACTCTCTAGGGCCTGCCATTGTTTCCGGTAAGCTAGATATTCGCGGTATGAGAGTTAGTGATTAACTAATAATATCTCGCTTTAGATCTATACATGGAGCGCTATTTTGCAACTGCCATGGCCGTCTTTTCTTTTTTTCTATCTGGGGGCTCTCAGTTCGGACCCATGATCGCCGGCTTTCTGATCGAAGCTCGAGGTTGGAGATGGTTTTTCATTCTGTGCTCTATCCTCATCTCCGCGAACTTGGTATTGGTTTTATTCTTTTTCCCCGAGACAAACTATCGCCGTATTTTTTTTGATGAAGGGACTGCCAGCGAGGTCGACAAACAGGCTTCTCAAATGATCGAGTTTCAAGAAGAATATACAAGAAGCGACTCGAGCCCAACAAGTTCTAGCCTCACGCCACAATACGCTGGTTCATACTGGAAAGACCTTGTGGAATTCAGAAATAGAGGAGTTGATAAAAATGGTCTTCATGGTTGGCCGCGACAATTTTCACTCCCGTTTCGCTTTATCTTGGTCCCTCAGATTCTCTTTGCGACAATCTCATATGGCATATTCCTTGCGGGGTCAGTACTCTATTATGATATATTATTCTTGGAACATATCTGACAAATCTCAGTACGGTAATGGTGTCGACAATCTCACCTCAGCTTTTGGCTCCTCCTCCGTACCTCTTCACGTCATCAGCAATTGGCCTTTTCACTCTATCATCCTTCATAGGTATAGTTGTTGCATATCCCATTGCCGGGCCCTTGACCGATTATCTTTCGCGAATTTTGGGAAGGAAATATCATCCAGAAACTCATGTCCCTGAGGATCGTTTACCTGCTTTACTTGTAGCGTTCATTATTGCACCCCTAGGACTCCTCGTATATGCCTATGTTATCTCCAACCAAGGAAGTATTTATGCTGCGGCAACAGGTTACGCCATGCAAATCTCTGGACTGGTACTAGTTCCATCTACAGTCTTATCTGTTGTTGTTGATGGATGGCCAGAGACTGGCTCAGAAGCATTGGTGCTTATCAATGCAGGTAAGAATGCCATTGCAGCTGGCGTAACACTCGGTTCGGCGGACTGGTTGGCCGGCGAGGGGCTTGTCAAGATGTGTTGGGAAATGACTGCTATTCAGTGGGTTATTCTATCACTAGGGGTCATAGTTTATTTCTTGGGCCCATGGGCAAGAAAGAAAACATTGTGGCTGCTGTAGGTTGGGCAGTCTGCCTTGATCTTCAATGTTGTTGAATTTTATAGTTATCAATATGATGCTCCTAAGAATAAATATTTTGGTTTAAAAAAACAATATCATATATCGACACGTTAGAGATTCACATGCTAGTATCACAATAGGGTACCTATTTTTGTAGGCTTCTCTTCACCACCAGTAAATTGGCCATCTAGCTCACCTTCAAGTCTTTCTTCTGATGTTATCAAGGGAATGGTAGCATTGTGGGACTTCTCCAGTATAGGATCAAGTAATTTCTTAATCGAGCCTGTACCTAGAAATTTCACAAAAAACTGTATTATAAATAGCAATAGTGCTTCTTTTGTGGCTTGGATGTAATTGATGTTGTTAGATGTCGAGCTATGTGGTGTCTTGGTCCTTAGATTGTCCGGTGATACATTGGCAACCATTTCATTTTTATTTGTGCCATTGTTGACATCGCAAGTCTCTCTATGGTCTGTACCGGAGTAAAAGTGAACGGCTTGCTTCAACTCTTCCAAGTAAATGTCCGCTTCGGAATTCAGTTTGCAATCCGATATTATTTTCACTGGCTGGACTGTTTCTTTTACCGAAAATTTCTGCTGCTTGATCAGGTTTTCGTCGTTCAAAATACCACCGTGATAAGCTGAAGTCGTATCAACGCCTTCGGTGGGGCCTGTCGCCAAATCCTGGAAAGTAACAGGGAGAGCGCCCGGCATTTGGACTGGTATAATCTTATTATTTTCAAGTTCAATTGCACTTGGCAGGCTATGTGCTATAGAACTAAGAGAAATTTCCCTCCATCTGGCGTGCCATGGTTGGACTACTGTGACGGCAGTTCCCTGTTCCTTCCTGTTTGGGGGGGAAGACGTGCATAAGATTTCTCAAGCGATCACGGGTACGCTGAAGCTTCCCATCAATTTCTACACTGATGAGAAATGGATCGTTTCCATGTTGAAAGGTAAAGGCCGTGTGTATCACGTTGCTGTGCCATGGTTGTTGATCCAGCTCATTCTCGGTGAGCTCCCATTTGACCGTGCGATAGGCTACCTCTGTCCTATAATTGGATTGTCCAGGTAGAAGTTGACCGGTGAATGACCAAAACTCTGAGTGACTGAAATACCTTTCTTTGTTGACGCCGAGCCCGCCAATTCCATTGCCTAAAACGGCCACATTAGGGGTAATACGGCATGTCTGCTTGTTGGGATGCCGCGGAGATTTTTTGGGCCGTAGTAATCTATAATGTAGAGGTTATTGTTCCTGTTGACCGTTCTGCCACCGTATTGCAACGTAACAAGAATCGTGGCGCTCTTTAGTCGAAATTCCTGGGGCTGATCGAAACCAAGATCCATGTAAAGGATGCCAGCAGGGTTTTTATCTTCGCCCAACACACCCCATTGTGATTTGGATAGTCGAAAACGACAATGTACTTTGTCCTTTCCGATCTCATGGTAACACAGACTTGCACTGGACAGATGGTCTAGCTCCTCGTATCGCCCACTATAGCGTCGCGAATACGTTGGCGACGATATGAGGAAATCCTCCCTGGTGGTAGCTGCCATTGGTTTTCTGCTTAATTAATGTTGGAAGGGTTGTGCGATAGAATTTCTGCTAGCTTGAACTGCTAATGAGTTTAGTCTCCAGTGGGCAAAGGGCTTAAAAGCCCATCATATGAGGCCACGTCAGATCGTCACACAGCCATACCATCAAGCCTGAGGGTACTGGAGTAGACGTGGTTTACCAGGTTTTGGATTTCCCCTTACCCAGGTACACATTTCCTATCAACCCTTGACTACAACCACCAAGGCTTGCTCTAGGCATCTACGATATTTTCAATATATATTAAATTCAATATTTCGACAACTTGGAGAGTTCTTTTGCTAGTCCTAGGCATGCCTCGCGTTGTCACAATTCCTAATGGCGATGCGAGCAGCACCTGCCCGTCCCCATGGTTAGGTGACAATTGGGATGGAGAGTACAATACCAACCAGCAACTTCAAAATACTCATGCTTGTTATATACCTCCGGCTCCGACCCCACCCCTACGCGATGGTTCCCCTATAAGTTTGGTGGAACGTTCAAGAAGATCTAGTATCTCTGAGTATTCGTCGTCAAAAGATGGTCTAAGAATACAGGATTTTGAAGCCGTTTTAGCGCCGTCAAAAACAAAAGATGTCACTGTACACGTGGAATTGAGCATTGCCGAGGATTTAGATGGTCTCCTCGAAACTTTCTGTCGCCTGAAGAGACTTGGACATTTTCTCGCTGCGGAGCAATACTTCAAAGAAAACCTTCAACCTCATTTGGAAGTACCTCCAGTAATGATTGAATATGCAGATATGCTACTTGAGCAAGGAAATTACAATGCTATAAACCAACTCAATCTAGGGGATGGGTCTTTCCAGTTTCCTGACGAGCCTGGGTACACGCAACATGGGATTGATTACAAACTCCTTCAAACTATTGCATCTATTCATTACCATGGCATTTTCAAGTGGGAATAATCATACTTCGACGAATGGGAAATTCATATACATGAGCTAATATCAATGCCGATTTCTCTGTCATCACTACAGGTACTTCAAATCCCCAGTACAGTAATCTTAAATACTAAAATATTCAATAGATACGGCGCATTCGATACATCCTAGAGATACGTTCAGACATGAAACTTCACTCCTCTTTTATAAAGAAATATCCAGCGTGGATAAAGTCCCTATCCAATGTGTATGAGCGCCTACGAAATGAAGGAAGGGTTTGGGATGTTCATAATCTCCTAATAGCAGCTGCAAATATGGACACAAGTCACAACCGATGGATAGACAACGAGGTCCTGAGCATAGATGGGCTTTCAAAGTTCTTATAATATTGGACACTGGGAGCTTACGATGAATCAACCTATCTCGCTCTCCTCGACGTTTTTTCTGTTCTGAGTATCGCTTGCATGCCTACGAATATTTACCCACCAAACGAAGAAAATATCGTTACAGCAAAGCGTTATCTGCTGCGTGCAAGGGACTTAGCTACATGCATCTAAAAGAATTCCCTTAGCCTTATCAAGTCACGCCCTTATATCTGATGGATCCTTGCCGAAGAAAGCTTTACACGGATGAGTAATAGTACCTCCTCAGGAGACCTAAAAAGCCATTTAGCCAATTTCCCAGGAATTGTCATATGGGTTTCCACTCTTCCAATATACATTCCACTGAAGAGAGAGAATCCAGGGTGGCCAAGTTCAAGCGACAAGCCTTTCAATATTAACCTTCTTACAACTGTTCTAAAGGTCTCCCAAGAGCTTCAAGACCTCCTAATGGAGGCGCTTTGTCGGAAGGAAGTGATATATCGCTCTCCAGAACCATGGTGTCTATTTAACCAGCTCCTTTCATTGCAAAAATATGAGCAACATGATTTGCAAGGGTTCCAAACCACTTGTATATCCAAGTTTCTTCTCGTTAAGGACGAAAAATCATGTCGAGATCTATTAAAAGAACTAGCCTCGACACAATCACATTTTGGACGGGCTACTCAGTCGCCTCTACTTGACTGGTGTACAACAATCATATAACAAGCCCTTGCAATCTTGTGGTTTTCTTCCTACCCAGGATGGTTTGATTCAAATGCCCTTCATAGGGTCGCAGATCATCTCCCTCGATGGGTATTGGATCCGCTGTTAGAAGTTTTCCATGATGGGATATTTCACACCAGCAAAATAAGAAACTTTGCTACAGAAGAGAGCATTCAACAGATGGGAGAAGCTATTAATTTCAACATGTCACAGAGGAGATTAAGCCTAACGGCAGAGCCACAGGACGGAGAACACTTTCCCTTACGTAGTGAACGTCGCAAAGGTTGAAATCCCCCAACTTGCTGAGATATTAAATAGTATCTACATCTTCTGGTTCAGGTTCCGATAAGGGGCCTAATAAAATACCTAGTCAACAATATTCAATTAAAGAAACTTACAGTCGACAGCAAAACCATTTGATTTGTGAAATACAGCAACGACTAGGTTTTCATTGACCTAATTTGATATACTGCAGATATAAGCAAGCATATGAGTCCACTTTCTTTCAGGTATTTCTAATTCTCCCCTAGAATATTTTATGACTAAAACTAGCCAGTAGTCTGCATTTCACATGGGATAGAAATGTCCCTCAAGCCGCCTACCCATCACTGGACATGGCGGGTATTCGGCTTTGATTTCATATAAGCTTAGGTGAATTATGTGGGTGTGTTAAAGAAGTTAAAAAAAAATCTTTTCTTTTTCTAAAATGATAATCACGCCTATTGAGGATTGAATATGAGGTTAACTAAATTCAAAACGTAAACAAAACCAAACATAAGCCGGATAGCTGATAACTAGTTCACAGTTGCAAAAAACATATTTATGAGCGTTAAAGCCTCAAAATGATCTCCCCCTCTCCTATCGGTCGCTCAAATCCTTGAATATACATTTCCAGAGTTTCTTCAGTAACATCATACGCGGCATCTGCATCGTTTTTTCTCGCCCCGATTTCTCTCTGATGGTTTCTCTCCCTGACCCTCCTTCTGATTTCATCAAATTCCACATCCATATATACAAGAATCCATCTTCCACCACCCTGTTCAATCAAGTTTTTCCATTCGTCGCGGGTTTCCTTGAAGGCGAATGAGAAATCGAGGAGCACATAGGGAGGTAGGTCACCATCTCTTTGCACAGATGAGCGAAGCATATTCTCAAGTTGCTGGCGCAACGAAGACTCGGCTTCGATCTGGTAAGGCTCGTATTTCTCGTCTGGATAGTCAATTTTGTAGAGGCCATGATGGGCGTGTATGTACGCGTCAATGGATAGACGCGTCAACGTGGGGTGGTTTCTAACTAAGGTATGGGAGAAAGTTGATTTGCCAGATCCTATATCCAGAAATTAATATTCATTGTAGACAACAGTTTTTACGTGTCAAAGGATATGGGAAGATATTCTTACCTGCTAACCCGCAAGTCATGATTACCACCGGCCGCGGATCATCATGGTTGTCAAAAATGAGCGATTCTACTTGTTTGATGCTTGTAACGACGGGTGAGGATGACATCTTCACTATGGCTTTCCTGGTGCTCTTTGTAAGTAAAGCAAATTAAAGGTGATGAGACGAACAAACGAAAAATGAAAATGGCACTCACTTGTACCTGATCCGACAGATCTCCCAGTAATGACTCATAGCATGCCAAACCCAAGCTAGCCCCACCATGTAACAACGAACCTCGTATTTATTTTGACTATACCTCACTGATATCACGTTATTTCTTCTTTATTAAAAAAGCAGAGAAAATTGATTGGTCTTGCATTCTGGTCATTCATTCCCTTATTGATCCCCTACTAATTGCCATTGGTCTCGCCCTTTCAATAGAATGGTTTCAAAGATTACAGGCATATTTACTTTCCGCCCAAGCATATATGTAAGTCCTGCATTCAGTGGTAGTTGATACCACCGTATCTCCTATCGGTAGTTTAATTATCATATGGCTGAGTGAAAATGTCTTTATAATATGTTGTAATAGATACTTCGACTAGGAGATAGGATTCATTTTTATTTACATGCGAAAGAATCACAACATTTTAAGCATTAACGGCTGCTATAAATGATCCCTATGGGCCGGGTCCTTTGTCATAGAACTCTACATGACGTGCTAGAACATAATTTATAACACAAAGAAAGTCTCCCACCCAATCAGGCATCCTGCTGCTGGATTTCGATCAAATTGCCGTCCGGATCAGCAATCAACAAAAACATCTCAATTCCAATAAGTCCCTGCGCTTTCAAAAGAGCCTTCTTTGCTTCGATATGCGCACCCGCATACTTTCCAAGACCGTAAGCATTAGGAATAACTCCAGTAAGCTCAGAAAGGGGCACATTGACTTTCTTCAAAATCGAAACCCCTTTGCTTTCAAAGTACTCCTGAGCTTTGAGCACATCTGGGACAATGAGACCAACATGGCCAAATGTATTACTTCTCTTAGTAGAAGCAAGTAGATGGTCATCCGAGACGTTGAATTGCTGGAGCTCAACTAAACCATACAGATTGTTTTTCTCTGCCATCATATCGGCACCGCTTTGAAATCCAGTCCCGTTGCGGCCACCCTGGGCATAGCCCATGTAGGTGACAGTGTACTCTGGTGTAATGTATGCGTCGAAGAGGGTTCTCATTCCAAGTACATTGACGTAGAAGTCTTTCATCTCAGATAGATGAGTTGTAACGAGGCCAATATGGTTGAATGCGTACCCGACTGTTGCTGGGGGTGCTGGGCCATCTGTGCCAATGACGAAGGGGTTGCTAGGGTCTGTTGAGTTTCCTTGAGAGGGGTTGCAAGCAATTGACAATTGGATTGACAAAAATGTCAAGCAGAAGCGGAGGAATTTAGTCGGATTCATAGTAGCGTTTAGTTGTCGCAGTTGAATGTTCACGATACATGTAAATATGAATTAAAGGGCTTATAAATTGTTGTCTCTGGAGTCTGTAAGAAGGGTTGAGATGTCGCTCTATTTAAATATATTTAGTTGGGCATAGTCAACGAGTCAAGGTTATAGATGAAATACTATATATGTAAACATGGCCCCAAAACTGGCATAAACCAAAGCATGTTTCGACATTCACGAATCAGTGACGCACGTCGGTTAGGTACCGGCTAGCCTTGCTCGGCAGCATTATGCGCGCAAGGAGTCCAGCTTGAAGTTAAATTGCCCAAATTGGACAACATCCCGACGTGTTTTCCCACCGCTCCGGTCTTGGCAATAATGTTGGCACTTGCTGTCCCAAAATAGATGCTGACCCGACTTGATATAACATTTTTTAGAGTCTAGATATCCTATTAATTGGGATATCTCTACTATGTATTAACTACGGAATTGGCCAACGGAAATTTGAAAAAAAAAAAAATTGCGTCATGACAGAAGCTAAGTGTCAGCTGAACTCTACGTTAAAATATCAGGATAGCCTTGCCAACAACTGGTGGCTCATATTGAGCTGTTATTTCTGGTCCATTGGGTTTCGTAGAAGCCGTGTCCGAACTGGAAAAAAACAATAAAGATAAAAATTAGAAACAAATACTTTTCCTAGTCCTTCATATGCCCACCCGCCTCCGAGTAAACTATTTTCATTTACTGCGGTCTGTGTCAGAGAGATCTCTATGAGCACGGTCCCGGTACCCATCGACCTTTCAGCCAAAGTGGTTTTGCGTGATGACCTTCTACTTCTCCGGCTGTGGCTTTGGGGTTATAACTGGCTGAAGGCATCATGGAAGTGAGCGGCTTAAGACTGACCGTAGGATCGTGTAATAGGAAATCGAGCCGTAACCTGATATTCCATAACGTGATGCAGATCAGCAGGATTAAGGCAGAGGGATTTCATTTGAGTCGAATATCGTAATGAATGAAAGTAATGTTAATTTTCCACCTCTGTTAGAGTTAACCATAGGATGTCATCTATTTGTAATAGCTTAGAGTGGTTGGCCGAGCTCATTTAATTTTTCGAATGTATTCTTGAGCAGTCTGAGACGTAAATTCGGGGTCTTTCATTTTCAATAGCTTTTTGTCGCGTTTTCGACGTTCCGACTTAAATGACATCCGGCCGGTAGCCACGAGAGACAAGTCGAAGGTTGCATTAACCAATGCCAGTTTTGCCTCCTGCGTTACGGATGGAAGGGACAAGTTAGCTCTTGTTGCTTGAATCGCAGGTTCTATTTATTTAATTTAGGGCTAGAATGACTGGTGGTCTGGTCTTATACGATATAGAGGTAATGTCTCTCCAGGTACTAGAGGTATTCCTTAAACGCTGTTGGGATATTAGTAATATTTTGGATATATCCATACCACTAGCCCTTGCGTGAGTCCTAGTCTATTTCCAGCAGAATATTTGCAGGAAATACTACCGATACTACCTAAATCTTCGAAGATCAAACACTCATACAATGGTTCTTAATCTCGGCACTAATCCAACCTCAGTATTAAGTCCGGATTGCAAACCATTAAAACCATTATTATGGACTATAGGAAAACACCTTTCTGTATTCAAATGATTTTCAATCAAGGCGAATCTTCACAATATAGCGGATTATTGAACCAAGACACAGGACGAGATCTATTCCGTATTTGTGATCCGTAGTTGTGAAGTTATGGAATTCCGTCTGAGTGGTGACCGTGCGATCGCGATCAATAACAGGAAGCACCAAGATTTAGTCGCTGGACATCTTTAAAATATACCCTGCAAACTCGGGACATCGTTACATTTGCTGCAGAAAAGGCCCTTGTTGATTTATTTCATCTACTTGTTGAAAAAGGAGGTGAATATCGAATCACAGACCCCATTGGAATGGACTGGTAAAACAGAATGACATAAAAAAAAAGAGAGAGGACATACAGTGATTATGATTTTTTTTATCAGGCGCCACTTCCATCGTCACCCCCTAGACCAAAGTTTGTGGATGAACAATGGTTCCGCTTTCAAACAGCATCCATGGAAAAATCCATAGAATCAAGAGAGTTTAAATGCGTCTTCCATAGCTGAGAGAGCTCTATCCATGATAGCCGACTCCTTTTAAGTTGGGGTATTCGTCAGTGTTTACGAAAAAACATATTATATCGATGTTCCCACTGATCTTCCGCTCACAAATTTTATGAGAGTCACGAGTATACCCAGTAGCAATAACTCACATAGGCTATCTAAAATCGTGGAATTGTGACCTATTTAATAAGTATTAAATTGATTTATATAATATAAACTGTTTAATGTAGATTTTTACGTACAGGCGCACGTACGGCTGAAGAACTTACGGGGAGGCTAGCCTGCACGCGCCAGTTTTTAAGTCGTCAAAAAACTGCAGCGAGACCTAGAATCTGGTTAGTAAGATCTCACAAAGAACACTTTGAAGGCTGACAAGGTATTGAGGAAATTCGCAAAAAAAAGAACAACTGTCATTCAAATAATATTGATACATTAACCCCATGCCTTTACTGGCTTTAGTGAGACACTCGTTCCTGCTCCGTTATGCACACAGCTATAGGAAGAATTTCGAGCATTTTAAAATGTAGCCGAATAGATAAGGCTGATTGATAAATCCAATGTTGTCCACTCGCATCGTCGGCTATAAATATCCATGTAGGTTGCAGTGGGGGCCGAGACCATCAAGATGTGGCGCAATGTCATTATGCCAAGTACGTACTGACTGAGGCAACTTACGTGTGATGCCTAACTAGAACAAGCTTATTAATATTTTAGATTTTTTCTTATAGCTGTATGATTGGGTCCCAGAAAGTTTTGGGGAAAAGCTTGATCTTATGCAAATAATCCCTCGGTGGAGAGGTTAAACTATAGGAATAGATACCTTTCTGTCAATGGTCCCTTATATTATGACTAAAATTCTCCGTCGTCACTGTTGCCGTGTTAGCTTACATCAGGGCGAATCATATTTCGTGAATGACATCCCGATTAGGAAAATGGTGAAGTTTGAAAAATTAAAGGTCGTGGTATGCTTACCGAACGTTTTGGAGGAGAAATTTTCCACCTCGGTGCCTGCCGGAGGCTGAAGCTTACGTGGATGGGTTCTCAAATTGGGCTTCATAACGTAAAATTTCATCACATAAGTGAAGTTCATGGCATCAAATAGCTGTGGTTGTTTGTAGACCTCAGCTGATGTATAATATCCATAAGCACCATCACTAATGGTACAAGTTTGCTCCGTATTTGGTCTTTGGTGAGTAAGTGATTAAGTGGTGAAAGACCTTTAGGGTTACATGAACTACTCGGTGGCTTGCGATTCTGGCGCCTTTTTCTCAGACATTTCACGTATCTTAGGACTATAAATAAAAGAGACATCGCGCCTGTTATCTAGCAAGATTTTTCAATACCATTCAGATATCAAGTAATCAACAAAGAACTCATAACAATGCTTACTCAGATTGTTGCTCTGCAGGCAATAATTGCCGCTTCTGCCCTGGCAGCTCCAAGCGTTAGTCTAGTGTGTTCATTTGGGTTATAGCTGCTTACCCTGAGATAGAAAGAGATTCAAAAGGGTGCTCCTCATGTGCTTGTCTCCGACCCTTCTAGCCAGCAAGTGACCTCATCTGATGCCTTTTCGTCTGGTGCCGGCAACAATGATAACGCCAATATCTATGACGGAACAGGAGATGTTGGTACTGATCAGTATAGTAAGACAAAAGAATGGTGGAGGTTGTTCACTGACGCATTTGACTAATTATTTAATTCAGATTGCTACTACGGAGGCTGGGGTAGCTTTCCTGCAAAATCTCAATGGATAGAATTCGACGCGATGTGGAACAATTCAAAGAGCGCCATGTCCACGTCTTGCTCTGATCTTGGCATTGGATCATGCTCAGATGGTGCAGGTGCATTTGGCGATGGTGACAGCGACGAGCAAATCGGCCTAATCTGGAATGCTATCCAACAGGTTGCGGAGTCCTCGTTGGTGGACCATCGCTTCATCCTTGCCACTATCTTACAGGAGGTAACTCTGGTTCTTTACCAAAAGTTTTGAGATATATTGTTCTTACTCATATTATAGTCATCTGGCTGTGTTAATGTGTGCGGTTCTACCAACCCAGATCCGTCGCAACCGGATAACCCTGGCCTCATGCAATCGGATGGTGGTTCTACGTTCGTCGGTAACTCTGCTAGTACGTCGGATCAACAGCAGAGCATCATCCAAATGATCATAGACGGTGCCCAGGGGACATCTGACGGCGACGGTCTTGTCCAATGTATCAATCAATATGGAAATATCTATGAAGTAAGACTATATCGATTGTTGAAAATTACCGTTGAAAATAACATTGACAATCTTAGGCTGCGCGATGCTACAACTCGGGCTCCGTGGACAGCTCTGATCTCAACGACGGCGAAGGAGCTACAAATTCATACGTCAATGATATTGCAAATCGGATGACTGGATGGCTGTATGCTGATAATGGCTTCGATAGCTGTTAAGTCTGTCGTTGAGTGGAGCGTATGTTAAACATATAGAGGATTTCTGTGACTTCTAAAATTGATATGGAATGGCATCCACAAAGGGGGATATGATGGTTTTACGATATCGTCGATGTTACAGCTAAGCAAGACATAATCAAATTTTATTGCTCATTGAACTAGACGTAAAACGATTGTGATTCTGGGCATCTTCTATTCAACTATCTCATGTTAAATATGTATAAACATGGAAAGGCCGACTTCATAACTTCCACACAATGATACCATTTTTATAATTATTTTAACTATTTACCATTAACTAGCTAATTACTCCAGTTCAATGGTCGTGTAAAATAAAAGTTTTAGGTACTTCACCCACGTCCTTGCGGTTTTTGCTAGAAGTTGGAATAACATTTCAGATACTTTTTCTAGAAGACGTTATTAATAAAGTTACAAATTTCTAGACAACAGAAGTGAAATTTATTCCATCCAGTCTATGTATGATGTTTTGACCTATTCCAGCTTGACATGACCTTCCTCCGGAAACCCGAGAACAATGCCGACGCTCCACTACTGACGAACATATTTTGTGTGAGATCCTTGAATAACAATAGTGCTCTTTCCGTTCACTTCCTTTGACATCGTAACCGTCGTAAATGCAAGGGTTTTCCCAACCTTGCCCGTCCGCCCTTCAATGTCCACGATGTCTCCCTCCTTGGCTGTGGAGAGGTAGGAGACGGACAGATCCGTACTGACACCGGTGCTAGTGGCGCCATGGGAGACAATGGCCATACCGGCAGCCCAGTCGACTACGCAAGCGGACAAGGTGCCATGTACAGTACCCTTGGAGTTGCTGTGGAGGCTGCTGATAGGAAGCCTTGCTTTTATGAGGCCTGGCTCGGCGTGATAAAGCTCGACATTTTCCAGGAGAAGCGCGTAGATTGGGCTATTCTTGCGCTGCCGATCCCATACTTCATTGACGTGTGCGAGGACCGAGGCCATCGTGGTGTATCTGAAGACAGTCTAAACAAATGTTTTGATCTAACTATCAGGTTTAAACGAGGAAGAAAATGCCGCTGTCGCTCAATATAGTTTAGCGGCAGCGGGGGTCGGCGCAATGGTGAGCGCAATACAAACGAAGTTGAAAGCAGAACGACAATAAGAGAGTTGGATATGAAGAATACTAATAATGAAATGGAGATTAAAATACGTACATGCTGTTTACTGCTGCAGGGGCAAGCGATTCGGGCAACAGCTCCAAGTATGTTTAGAAATTGACCTGTTAACTATAGTTGTGTATGGCTAAAATGTTGTTGTCTCTTCTACTCTCTATTTAATTTTTCCGAACCATTATTATTATTGGCTGCCTTGTAGTATAAGATCACCAGAAAATAAACATGCCTTTTTCATCTGTACTCCCAAGTAGGTTAGTCAGGATCGGCAATCGTCCGAAGGAGCTTCAGCCTTCCCGAAGTCAAACCAACTTTCAAAAGGAGACTATTATAGTATTAGTCTGATGTTGGCCTAATGATGTCACGGGCGATTTTCCTCTCGAATTTTTTTCGAAAATCACTATCTTCGACTACAAACGTTATTGATCGTTTCCACGGTTGCCGCGCTTCTCCACTTTGCAATTGCCTAATTACTCAAATTGTTCCCACCACTTGCTATCAGCGTGTGTTGTCAAATTTGTCTATATTGGCCGCAAAATGCTCTCCTATAGCCTTCTATCAGCTAGTCGATTCCTGCCTCTTCTGCTGCTATCAGAACAATTGATTGTCCCCACAGTTTGGGCTCTTCCAAGCCAAGCACAGGTAATCAGCCAGAAGAGCTTCAATGTCTTGAGCGTGACAAAGCCGCCCACGGAGGTTAACGGGACTAACGTATGTTGTTGCCATGCGCTCTCACGTCAATCATGTGTAACTTAGCCTTACCTTGTATTCTAGGTGTTTGTTCCTCCTAATTCGACACTGGAAAGTCTGCTTGAGCGACCATTCCACGTGTACGATGACGAGTTTTTGGGCATTCTGGGTGAAAAACCACACTTGACACGAATTGCGCATTCTTCAAAAGATCCCCTGTTTCATGAAGCAGTTGTATGGTAAGCACTTCCTTTACATGGCCTTATGTTATCAGCACAATTTCCATTGACCTTTTTTCCAGGTACAAAGAAAGCAATGAAGTCTTTTTTGTCCAGAATGCCGGATCTCCCGATGCTGGCACAGGTCTCAATAAATCGTCTATTATCGAAAAAGTCGATCTTGCAGAGGTAGTTGCTGTGACTAACATGACAAATGCTGTGGGCCACGTCAAGGTTCAAACAGTTCCATCATCACCCATGGTGATCAACCCCAACGGTTAGTTCGGTGTTGCAAGAAACACGAAGAGAAAAATATGTTCAAATGCTAATACGAGGTTCTAGGAGGCACAAACTTTCGAGGAAATATCATCTACGGTGGTGAAGGGCAAGGTGACAATATAGGACCTGCCCTATGGGTCATGAACCCAAAAGCGCCGTACAACACAACCAGTTGGTACACTTCTATATTATTCTGGGATTAAATTCTTACAAAAATCTTAGTTCTACTCAACAATTACTTCGGCCGCCAATTCAACTCCTTGAATGACATAGCTGTGCATCCCAAAAACAAAGATGTATATTTTATTGATGTAACATACGCCTACCTTCAGGACTTCCGTCCCTCGCCTGGTTTGCCGAATGAGGTATATCGATTCAATCCGGACACAGGTGCCGTGACGATTGCTGCAGATGGATTTATACGTCCAAATGGTAAGACATGCGTTTGTCTATGGTTTACTTAACCTTGACGGATATAAAAATAGCAGTCTAGCTAACATGAAGATAGGCCTGACTTTCTCACCGGACGGTAAATATGCATACGTAACTGATACGGGTTCTGCTAAAGCGTTTTACGGCAACGATTACACCAAGCCTGCCTCTATGTAAGTCTGCATCATTGTTCAGTCTCATGGAAACCACGCGACTAATTATGCGTAGTTACCGATTCGACGTTATGGAGGATGGCACACTCGAGAACCGCAAAACATTTGCCTATGTTAGTCCTGGTATTCCCGATGGTAAGTCATTCTCTTTTGGTTTATACCATGTCGTTACGCCTCATGGAATTCCACGTCATATTGAAGCTCTAGCTTAATCGTTACTAATGCTAACGACGCTGAAAGGGATCAACTGCGACACACAGGGCAATGTGTACGCCGGCTGCGGTGACGGTATACAAGTTTGGAATCCATCAGGTAAACTGATCGGCAAAATTTTCCTCGGAACGACATCAGCAGGTTTCAACTTTGTTGGAAATGGCGGTATAGTTATTACCGCGGAGACGGACTTGTATTATGCGAATGTGGCAGCACAGGGAGCTTATGTTGAGAGCGAGATGTAATGGAATCGCCCATACTGTGATTTAGAGCCAAGGCTACATAAGTACATGTTCAGTTTGGCGTTGCGAGAGCCATCTTGGGCTTGCATGTTGTAAAAGTATTTATTTTCCGCCACCACAAAACAAGGATTCTATAGCAAGGAATTTCTTCGTATGTATAATTATTTATCCTACAGATCATGTCTCTAGTGCTTTAGGTTGATATCAGAACTTGAAAACCTGGTCCTTTCTATACCCCAACTCGCCCAGGATTCCGCTTTCACCCCTTCCCTTACCCGTTAAGGCGTCCTCCATTGCAGGAGGTCCGCAGAGGAATACTTTCGTATCATTGCCTGATGTCGATGGCAAAAGCTCTTTCAGCAGCTCCTTTGTAACACGGCCATTTCGAAACTCGTTCGAAGTATTTTCAATAGAGTTACTGCTGACCGTATAAACAACCTTGAACCGGTCAGGGAACTGTTTCTGATATGATTCAAACTCGTCGCGGAGTAGTATGTCGTTTTCGGTATTGACGCCAAAAACCAATGTCATCTTGGTGCGATCGGTCGGGTTGTTGAGGATGCCTTGGATGAGTTGATATAGCGGAGTAATGCCGGCTCCACCAGCGATTAATGTGATGTGCTCATAGCGATTGGGCTCCCAGGTGTATGCCTTGATGGGGAATGCGAAAAATAGCGAGTCGCCTGTCTGTAGAGAGTGGAGATGTGTGCTGGCTTTTCCTTCAGGGTATTTCTTGACTAGCAAGTCGACGAAGCCGGGATTATCTGCGACTATTAACATCTCCTCCTTAGGGCCTCTCATACGAGGGTGTATGACATACCGAGATTGCTAACTGGTGTATATGGTCTGAGAACAGGTGTGATGCTTCCCTTTGGCCAAGATGCCGTCAAAACCGATGCTATCGAGAACTTAGCATTAACGTATTAACAGCTATACAATTTACCAACACTTACAGACATATGTCAACCCGGTCTCATCATCGGGGCGGGGAAATGAGAAGCGCAGTCTTTTTGTGTTGTGATTGACATCCTCTGCATTCTGCAACTTCAAACTCCCAGTCAGACCTCCCCCAAAAGCCTTTTTTGAGGGTTGGAAAGATGAGTATGCAGCGTAGAGACCGCCTGCAGCGACTACGCCGACGATTACGGTCGGGATGCCGGCTTGCTTGATAGTCATGCGAGCTGGGAGCGCCATGGCTGTGTACATGTACTTGAAAAATATTTTGAATTTAATTTTCTAACCAATAATTGTAGGGGGGTCATCTTTTAAATATACACCAACAACTCGGTCGTTGTAACCCGCGAGGCCGTGATGCCTGAGGCAGCAAAGCGACGGCGCTCGGCCGCCCAAGTCGCCGACGCTCGTATAATGAATGACCCACCTATCAATCAATATTTGAAAATAATTCTGCATGCGGAAAATGTGCAGGCATTGTTCTCAATAAGTCATGTTGGCAAAGCCCTTTTTAGGGCATTCATTACTATATTCCACACATGGGCATTATACAGGGTAAATTATTAAAAATAAAAATAAAAACATCGCAAAGAAGAGCGCTGAAGTGTCATAAGAAGCATCAGATAGTCCATATCACCGACGCCCCACCGGTGCTGGCACTCGCTCCTCCGGTATCCCTCGTCCACGGATATCTACCGCATGGCCCTGCGGTTGCGAGTCCTTTCTAGTGAGCGTTTTGACAAGGCCGGTGATAAAGCTAGGTTTCCTGCTTGATTCTTCGTCACGAATTTCAGCAGAATTGGTCGCAACCGATGAAGTCTCATCGTTCTGTGTGGTTCGACGACTTGGATTCCTTGTGTTATCGGGACTGCCACTCGGTTTGTCATCGGATATATTTAAAGCCTTGAATTTTTCTTCGTCAAGCTTATCCTTGACATCTTTCTTCTTTTGTTTGAACTTCATGTACCCCTCGATGCCTACAAGGACCGCGTACGACCGACTAATCGACACGCGGGACATGTCGACCCCCTGTTGTTGTAGAGCATGGACAAAGGAACGGAAATTGGCTGCTGGAGGGCGGTAGTGTCCACTGAGTGGTGAAAGACTCCGAAGTTGGCCGTTTTTGATTTTGATCAGTCCTGCCGCTGAGATACGTGCACCGCGCAGAAACGACGAATGTTGAAAGGCGCCCGACTCCTTGATGCCGATGTATATCCGGTAGGAAGTGTCTATATCTAGATTAGCTACTTGTATGCTGGTTTGTCAGGAAACTCTTTACCAGCCACCTAAAACAATCATGTCAACACTGCATTGGTAAAACATAGAGATTATCACATACGAATATCCATTTATCCTTCTTCTTGAGTGACTTTTCCATCAATTGATTAAAAATCACGGCCGGGCTAACATATTGAACTTTTTTGATACCCTTTGCATTTTCGAAATCCGGGTTCACATAGCGTCTCACCTCCTCGTCTGAGTCCTCTTCGTCGCTACCGCTGAGATTGTCACTATCGCTACTAGATTCAGTGAATATCTCGTCACCTTCGGCAGTATGTTCTCGAAATGTTGGCGTCCTCTCGTTGATTGGGACCACCCCCTTTATACTGTCCTTGTATTGTTCACTGTCCGTCCATACTCGCTCATCATTCTTGGCCCACCGAAAGCGTCCGTTTTTGTCGACCAAAACCAAATAATTTTGTCTTTCTTCTCGCGTAAGATACCGAACCTGCTCCCGCTCTAAACGATCTCGAGGCACCCGTTCAATTTCAACGTCCTTTCCATCGCCATAGTCTAGCCAATAAAAGAAATTTTGCTTTGATGGACCATTTTTCCACACGTTGTGATATGCACGTAGGTTGCTTCCATACCGGTGCTTAGTATCGACCATTTCCAAAAAGTATTGCAAATCCATCATCTTTGCTGTCTTTTCGACGTCTCCCGTTGACTGCCGTTGTGTCCTGGACAGAAATTTCTGCGAGCTCTTTATCGTTGTCGTCTGTTGACTAGACAACTTGGCCTTGGAGACTTGCGCTTCGGAAGATGAAGAGGCAACAGTCTCGGCAACCTTGTCTTGCGCATTGTCATCTCCACCTGCTCGCAATGCAACCTTGCCGGCGAATTTCCATTTCTTGCGCACATCGGGGGAGAGAGAAGATGAACTCTGATGACGCGTTTGTTCGCCCTCTTCGACTTGGTTTGCGAATAGATCTGTCTCGTGATTTTGGTGCTCGTCATCACCCTCCTGGCCAGTAGGATACTGCCCCTGCATTGCTTGGTGCCATTGTGCGTCTTTGACAGCCTCTAGCCAGCGCGTCGATGAGTTTAAAGACCATCCTTTGAGTTCTCGGCGCGTTCGATACCCACGGTAGTACCTCTATCATTTCAGAATAGATCGGTCGTTAAAATCCACCTTCTTTGCACATGTGTAAGTATCGAAAAATGGAAGACCTACTTGGATCACTTGCGCGGCTTGCTCTTCACCATCTCTGTGCACATTGACTTCCTGTTCCTGTCGCAGCGCTGCATTCAGCGTGTTTTGTTTTGGTGGTGAGGTGACGTCACGCGGAGACTCCATGGCGGTCTTCTCTTGCCAAGCGTTGCCACGATTTAGGCCAGAGCGACTTGAATGCAGTCTTAGCAGGTTGATAGTGAACAGATGGATAAATATTTCTCTTCGACATTCAGCAAAAAAAAAAATTTTGGGTTGATTCTCAAAATTAACGACAAAACTCGCTGCCTCTGAAGGGGGACAGCGATGACGCACTGGGCGGGGTGGCTCGTGCCGCTCTATCACGTGGATTTCTGCGACCTAATTTACTATTTTCGACATTCAAAAGGAGATTAACAGATACAGTGGAATCTGTATCAACAGATAGTAGTTAGATAAGGAGGTAGTCGGGAATTACTAAACGTTGTATTAATCATATCGTCCATTCATCACATGTCGAATGCAAGCCAGCATCAATGAACGAGTGGACACTAAAAGTACTACTAACTAATAAATATACACAAATTCATCGTTCTGGCGATCCGTCAAATCCAAAAAGGCCTGCTGGCCAAACCTCTCATGCAGTTCTCCCTCGGACGCAGCGACAGTGTGCTCTGCCATGCCAGTCTCGACGATTGCATCGGCATTATCTTCTTCGAAATCATGATAGTGGTCTTGCATCGAGTGATCGACCATCTTGGCTGGTTTTCCATTCTTGACACGCTTGCGCTCTTGTAGCTTATTGAGGAATATTAAATTCGCCCACTGGAGCAGAATGATTGCGACCAGAGCGACGAAAATGCCAAGACAGCCTCGAAGACCAGGGTGATAGGCCGGCGAGTCCTTTTTATTGAAAAGGAGCGGTCCGACAATGTTTCCCGCGGAACTAGCGGCGGTATATGCACTCATTACGAAGGACTTTTTCGTTGTGCCGGCAGTGTTACCGACGATCCAGCTCACGATCAGCGGGTTGCCCCCAAACAGGAATGCGAGCAGATAGTAGCCGACAAGTAAAGCTGCCGTGTGACCGGAGCGTGGAACGGCATACAGAACAGCAAGACCCGCAACTACAGGGATCATGGTAACTGCGAGGATAGCACCCTTGATATGCGCCTTTTGAGCAAGGTATGAGGCTAGAATGATGACCAATAGTTGCATCGCACCAAAGGGCATGTTCAGCAGACTGGTCGTGTATGCGTCAAATCCGAGGCCGGAAAGAATCAGGGGACCAAAGGTGTTGGTGACACTGGCGCCGACGTTGAGCAGCATGCTCATGCCAATCCACAGCCAGGTTTTGGGCTCGATAATGGCTTCAATGACGTGCTTGATTTTAAAGTCTCTTGAACCAGTACCAGTCTGGTTAGCACGTAGTCGTTCGACGGCCATGGGTTTTTCTTCCTCGGTCAGGAACCGGGCAGATGGAATGTCGTTGTCGAGTTTCCAGTAGACGAATGGTACGGATGCGATTGTGAGACATCCGACGAAGAGGAATATACTTTTTTGACAAGGTTAGCGTTCAACATTCGAGTTCCAGAAACGGTGGTGAGGGGAAGTACATTTGCCAAGGCTTAAGGACATCCGACTTGATATGCGCCAATCCATCACTGAGGCCCGCGGCAACAATTGTTGCCAGCCCGTTGGTGCCGTACCACATAGCAACTCTGACCGGCTGCTCAGCTCTCCTGTACCACTGCGAGGTAATGACACTAAACAACGGCAAACAACCAGCCTCAAACAAACCCAAAAAGAACCGAGCGGCCATCAATGTTTCAAAGCTATGACAGGCAGCCATACATGCCTGCGCAATACCCCATCCAAGACAGAGCGCGGGCATGAGAATGCGATGCGGCACACGCACGATCAAATACGACGAAAACGGCTGCCAGGCCAATTGAGCAATAGGCGCGATGGAACCCACCAGCGAATACTGGTTGCCCGTGAGCCCTGTGTCAGTCTGCAGGCCAAAAGTGGCGCCATAGCCAAGCACGGATTTGTCCAGGATCTGGAGGAAATAAACCCAAATGAGGATGATGAGGATGGTCTTGTCAGTCTTTCGTCGGATACGTTTCGAGTCTGCTTCGGTCAGGACAGGGCGCTGTCCGCTGGTGACCAGGTCGGCGGCGAGGTCTGCGTGTTTGGAGGATTCGCCAAGTTTGTGATTTGGTGACTCGACATGGAAAGCATCCACTTTGCCATTGTCAAGGTCTGCCATGTTGACTAGTCGAACTAGCTAGTCTTTTGATATTGTGTGTGAGTAAAATATTCGTCTTCCACCCGCAAGAGGTGGGATGATGAGAAAAGAAAGAAAACATCCATCAAATGCCGCTCGCCGGGGGGGAGCTATATAGCAAACGCTCGGAGAATGTCCGTGTTCCCCGCAACATTGAAGTCCCCCCACACAAACGCCAAAAGTTAACAAAAAGGATTTCGTAGAGAGCTTGTCGGCAATTATCGAGCGAATGTAATTGGTTATTTGCCACGCCGGCATCCCCAATGCGGAATAACCGTGATATTTCCCCACAAAATGAACCCCCACGTTCCCCGTGTTCTCTGAGGTTTTTTTTACTGCGCACGCGGAGAGACTCCGCTAGTTTTGGGTTAGGCGTTATTCCACCCTTCTTGCAGCCAGTAGGGCGACTGTTTCAATAGCCGATGTTCAACGGCCGATTTGATTGCATAATCTCAGGTAGGTTGTCGTCATTGCTTTTCAAAACGATAAGGCTAAAAAGTTACGAGATAGGAACCTAATAAGGTTTTTGCCTTGCTAAGGGAAAGAAAATATCTTAAAAGTATTGCGGTGTAAGGGATGTATTACAAACCCTTATAAAACTTTTGAAAGCATACTTACAGTGTAGCTCTTCAAGGTCATGAGGCAATAATGGAAATGAAATTCGAGATTTCATAGTGAGTTCCCGATTCAATTAGTATGCCACCAAAGGTTTTTGGTGTCCGAAAGCAAGTCGGGTGGTTTCTTTAGCGGGACAACATCGGTAGCAATTATACGCCTCAGGCTTCCGAATTTAAGCGCCCGGCACGCGGCTGTTCAGGTCTCCAAAATGAGTGTTTGAAGACGTTATTGCCATATATCTTATCTCTAAAGCTAACTCCTAAATGTGGCAACTGTGACCACGGTTTCATTCTCGTTATTTCCATGGGTTAGGAATTGACTGGTTGTGACAACTAGTTACATTCAAATCTAACTAATTAACAGGTTATATAACTCATTACATCAAATAGATCAATGAAAAAGAAAAAAAGAAAAATGGATGGAAGAAAAAGTAGAAGAGCAAAACGTATTAAACTAGTATGAGGCTAAATAGAATAATTTTGAGAAGGTAAACGTGAAATAAAAGAAGAGGCGAGCCAAGGATCAAGAAAAGAACCATCAAAAGAATAGTTTACTTCTTCTTGCCGAAACCAAGAGATTCGGTGATATTGCCCAGGCCCAAGCCCTCGAGGAGCTTGTCAACACCAAGGCCACCAAGCAAGCCACGCACAAGTCCGCCCAAGCCAAGTCCATCAAGCAGACGACTGACAAGACCCAAAACCCCACTGAGCAGCAAGCCAACCGCGGCGATGATCTGGAACAAGGGCTCGCTGAGAAGCGACCACAGAGGGTTCAGCTTCTTCTTCGCGTGTGGCATGTCCTGGATACGCTTTCGGCCGTTGTCGATCGTCTTGACGACGGTCTGAGTAAGTTCCTTCAGCAGGTCTGCTAGACGGTACTCCTCAGGAGTGGCTTCATGAGTTGCGGCGCGCGCCTTGGCGGTAGCAGCAATACGTCCATCGGGGTCGAGGGCGCGGATGGATCCGTTGCATTCTTGTAGAATGCGGCCTCCTTCTTCGAGCAGGGGCTTGACGTCTTGAACAAGCTTCTCCTCGTCAAGCTCCTCTTTGGGTGTACGTTCGGCTTTTTCAATGTGCTAGAATATGTCAGTATGGTCATTGAAATGTAAAATAAGGCCGTGACATACATCTGTGATCTGCTTGCAGATGGGCTCCATTTTACCAAGAGTATCCTGTAAAATACCAGACATCCTCTCCGCAAGCTTCTTGTCCTCTTCAGCCTGCTTTTGTTTCTCTAATTCTTCGGGGGAAACCTCAGGCTCCTGAGGCTCTTCCTCGGGCATGTTTTCGAGAAGAGTGGCTTCCCCAATCTTGTTGCCGTCGTTGTCGACAACATATCCGTTGTCGTTGATGGTCTTCCCAATGAGGTTCTTCAGGTTTCCTTCGGTAACCTGTCCAATTAGATCTCCATTCTCGTCACGAACCTCGCCCTGCTTGTTGACCTTTCGGCCAGCCATTGGGTTAACATCTCGCTTCTTTTCTTCGGGCTTCCAGCGTTCGGCTTTGCCAATGGTGTTCCCAGACTTATCAAGAATGTCACCATCTTCGTCAACAGCACGGCCCTGAAGGCGCTTGGCGTCTCCTTCAACAAGACGCCCGATGATCTTATCGGCCCCGCTGACAACAACACCATCTCTGCCAACTTTGGCATCGTCGTAACCGAAAAAGATTCCTTCAGGCCGCTCCTGCTCGGAGCCAGGGATGAGCTCTGCGTGGCCAATGACTTTGCCACCGTCACTCCAGATCTGTCCCTTTCCACCGACCTTGCGGCCGGACATCTTCTTGGGATCGCCGCCGACAATGCGGCCAAACACAACGCCATGCTCATCGACCACGTTGCCGGCCTTGTTGACTGTCTTTCCTTCCAGAGAAGATAGATCATCTTCCTCCACTTCCTCAACTTCCTCCTCGGGGGGTTCATATGGCTCGGCGCGACCCTTTACATTTCCGTATTTGTCGACAATATCACCGTCTTCGTCGACAGCACGGCCACGGAGCTTTTTGGCGTCGCCTTCGACAATTTTGCCAACAATATTGCTGTCTTCGTCTTCAACGAGACCTTCCTTGTTGACAACAAGGCCTTCGAGTCCGCCAAAGATTCCCTCTGGCTTAGTTTCGCGTTCGTCTTGAGGGATGAGCTCAACACGTCCGACAACTTTGCCAGCATCGTTCCAGATCTGACCATCTGAATCGATCTTGCGGCCAGATATTTCTTTCAAGTTGCCCTCGACAACGCGGGCGATCGGAATACCATCAGGTCCGATAACATTACCGGCCTTGTTTGGTGTCAAGCCCGACAGGCTAGAAAGATCCTCCTTTTCAGGCTCTGCGGCACCAGGCTGCTCGTAACGCTCCGCCCGACCGATAGCGTTGCCGCGTTTATCTAGAATATCGCCGTCCTCATCGACGGCCCGGCCAACGAGCTTTTCGGCGTCTCCTTCGACCAGCTGGCCAACAATATTTTCGTTCTCGTCTTCAACCCAGCCGTCTTGCACGACTACAAGTCCTTCAAGACCAGAAAATTCACCCTCTGCCTCGTTCTCTTCGACAGGAAGGGTTTGGGCTTTTCCAATGACATTACCACGGTTATCCCAAAACTGTCCGTTGGCGTCCAGTGTAGCACCAAACTTGGATAGTTTCTTGGGATCACCTTCGACGAGTTCGCCGATGGGCATTCCTTGGTCGTTGACAATCTTGCCGAATTTGTTCACCTTGAGGTCTTCGAGGGTGGAGAGAGGAGGAAGCTCGGGAGCGGCGTCCTCCACATCGGCATTTTCGACAGCATCCACAAGGCCAACGCGACCAAGGATATTGCCATCATCATCAAGCACGAGACCATTCTCGTTCACAGTCTTGCCGATAATTTCCTCGAGGTTGCCGCTCTCTAGCTTGCCAAGCAGGTTGCCATCAGAATCAAGCACGTTTCCGTCTTCTCGGACCTCTAGTCCGTCAAGGGATGACAAACCAGGGATGTCTGGAACATCCTCCGCGGTGTCTTTGATTTCTTCCACGGCGCCATCTAGGGTCTTGGGACTGTCGACAGCCTGGCTGGCTTCTGCGGCTTCGTCCTGCAGATACTGCAAGGCAGCATCAGCTGCCTCGCCATCCACAACCTCAACCTTTCCAAGCACATTACCAGCCTTGTCAAGAATCTCGCCATTTTCGTTTGGCTTCTTTCCAGCAAGATCCTTGGCGTCGTAGCCTTCGGCAATCTGACCAATAACCTCACCCTCCTCATCGAGAATCTTGCCTTTCTTGCTAATCTTTTTCCCTTTCAGAATTTCGACTTTGGGAGTGATATTCTTAGTTGTCTCGGCAATTTGATCTTTGACGTCGCCAACCTGTCCTGTAACCTTTTGGATGGCTTCTTCGGGCGAAAGTACCTCAACACGGCCGATCAAATCGCCATCTTCGTCGACGATTTCTCCTTCGTTGTTGATTGTCTGGCCCACAAGGTCTTCAGGGTCGCCTTCAACCACTTTGCCAATTATGTTTCCGGATTTGTCTTTGACTTCGCCGCCGTCAGAGACAGGTAGACCGTCAAGGTCAGCGAGTTGAGGTAGGTCATTCTTGACATTTTCAACCTTGTTTTGGACGTCACCCGCTGCATTGGTAGCACCTTCCTGAACATTTTCGGCCTGCTTTTGCACAGTCTGGAGAGCTTCTTCAGGGGAGACAACTTCGACGCGACCAATGAGGTCGCCCTCTTCATCAACAATCTCTCCAGAGTCGTTCAGTGTCTGACCGACGAGATCTTCAGCATCGCCTTCTACGATGCGGCCCACGATATTTCCGGTCTTGTCCTTGACCTCGCCTCCATCAAATACGGGAAGACCGTCGAGGTCCTGCAGAGTCGGGAGTTGACTCTTGACCTGATCAAAGGCTTCGGTGGTTTTCTTTTGAGCGTCCTTCAACAGGTCAACACGACCGATAAAATCGCCGTCTTCATCCAGGATTTCGCCATCGTCACCGATCGTCTGGCCAACAAGGTCTTCCGGGTCTCCTTCGACGACCTCGGCGAGGGGAGTGCCGGATTTGTCGAACACTTTACCGCCATCGCCAACTTGGAAGCCTTTTACGGCGGAGAGGTCCAGAGGGATATTGTTGGTGACACTCTTGAGGGCACCGCCGGCAGCTCCTCGAAGACCACGAGCAAAGTCAGTCAGGCCGCCGGCACGTGTGAAGAAACCACCGGTACCAGAGCCAGACGCTTCAGCCTTAGCATCAGGTTGATTGCGTTGCGCTGTGGGCAGACTGGAGGTAGGAAGAGGGTTTACATCAGTCTCTTCTTCTTCTTCCTCTTCCTCCTCCTCTTCACCCTGCTCGTTGTCGTCTTCGGCAGGTTCGTCGTCAACTTCGTTAACTTCTAGCTTAATACCAGTGTCCTTTTCCTCCTCAAACTGCTCTTCCTCATGTTCAGACTCAGGCTCCGGCTCTCGCTTTTCTAGACGTTTGCTCGGCTCTCCTGTCGACGCACATGTAGGTAGATCGGGGCTTGTTGCCTTCTCGGCGGCCGGGGTGACGGTATCGTCGACCTTGCGCTTCAGCTTGCGAGGAGTTTTGGGCTTGGGACTCCCCTTTTGGAGCTGTTGTGTCGGTTTCGGAGAGTCTTTGGCGGAGCCTTTGGTAGAAGCGGAAGGGCTCTTGTTCTTAGTGGGGGTGGAGGGGAGGTTGGATGTAACTTGAGAGGCCATTCTGAGTGATTGTATTAAATGGTGGGGAAGTTATGATATGTCTTCGTAAAGTGAGATGGTAATATATGTAGGTCCTTTTTGGTAAACGATTTCCAGGATCGGAGTAATAAAGCAAGTGTTGAATAAAGTGATTAATGAAATAAAGTGTTATGCAACTAGTTTTTGAATTGATTCGTCAATCGTCAAATGTGTTCAGGAGAATTGTAATCGAGAGAGAACGAAGATATCCATCAGGTTTAAAAGGCTGAGATAATTGGATACGTCATCGTTGACTGGCGGCTGCATACCTGGCACGTATGATGAAAGAGTCGTCTGATGAGACACCATCCAAGCCACACCCAGATTGATAGAGCAGAATTGACGTTATCACGGCTGGGAGCCGAGTGGGGATCCCCAGCAGCGCAGGATTTGACGTGTGGAGCATGACTTGGAAAATTGCAATGTCTGAACGATGGACCAAGGGTGATTGGCCGAGCTAGTATGCATTGCAGGACATATTCGAGGGCTAGGGCAAAGCTTATAGTGTGGATGCCTGTCAACGAATCTGAAAATAAGCCCTCTAGATCATGGTTGCGTCAAGCAGTAGATTCGTCTTCACTGTGGGCGAAATAAACACCGCTACTTTCCTTTTGGGAAAGGTTTTCTCAGCCATTCCTCAGGCTGGCCGGTATGGAAAGACACATCGGCCTAGTCACTGGACAGAGATGGAGAAAAACCGTTGCGTGGCGCATGTCATAGCGCCGATGGATCAGCGATGAAGTCATGGTCCAGAAAGACGCGAGAAGCAAGTTGTGGAGGAGTAAAAAGTACCCCTGTGCGCTGATATCATCGCGGTGGAGCCCTGCCAGATCCAAGCCGGGGCATGACGTGCTGTTTTTTCTCCGAGCAGCCGCCCTACTGGCTGCGGTGGGGCACAGTCTGCGGGCCGTGCGATACTACGTACATACTATATAGTATATTGTATACTATATATATTTAGGATGATTGTCTCGATATCCCACAGTTCTAGATTATAGACAAATATCAGCGCCTGGAAGGGGGCTTGACGTAAGCGGCCGCCCACTGGCCAACCGCGTGCATTCCTGCTGCTGCAGATCTTTGGCGTTGGCTTCCCCATATCGTTGTCGCAGACTCTCAAACTGTTACTGCGGCCTTTGCTTGTTGTTTGGAGAGGACGGTCTAGGCCTGGCTGGGCTGTATCAATTAGACTCGTTGAATGTGAATGTATGCGATCCAAGGCGGTAGGTAATTGTTACTGTGTTTCGCAGATTCTACTGGCTACAGGGGTAGAAACATATTTCCAAGGATATTGCATTCGAACAATACTTTTCAGTAGATCGGGGTGGCGATGTACATAGCTTGTCATAACGTCTCAGAGACAAAATCCAGATTGCGATCACTCATCGAGCCAATCAACCAATTCCCCGATCCACGTGTGCTGTGGACCTAGCCTTTATAGGACTAGATCGGCTAATAAGCAACCCTATTCGCTGGTACCGACAGGGATTATTGATTGACGCTCTTTGATTGGCCAGTGGCGTTTTATTCTTCATATACAGTTGAATATCTTGTCTCCAAGGGAGAAGAACTAAGTAATCTTAAAGGTACATATAACTCTCTCTTCTAACACTAAGCAGCTCCCTAACTGACAGCATGGATCTATTTGGTGCTGCTCTTCTTCCCTTTTGGAACATCTTGGCTCTTGCCTGTTTCGCCAATTGTCTGGTTCTTTATACCATGACAAAGCTCTGCCGTAGTATTGTCACTCCTAAGTCCAAGTTCATCTCCTGATATGCCGCGCATTTCAGCCTCCAACGCCAAATTTTCCTTGTGCTTGGCAAATAATCGTTCCATCTTCCTCATGCTCTCCTCTAGCAACATCACTTTAAGCATACAGTCGAATTGCTCCTGCTCTCGTTTCGTCATCTGGCTTTTTTTGTCACTAGAAGCATCTTCTTGTGCAGTTCTGTCGCTGTTTCCAGACATGGTTGATCGTCTGTGCCTAGAGAGAAACAACTATACGAGTTAGCATCCTCAATTCGAGTACAAGAAAATAGCAGCACTTTGGTTTGTTTTTGTAGTGGTCAGGCTGTTTTCTTCAAGGATATCAATTGATGCGAGGTCCCGAAACAAACAATTAATTTCAGGAGTTAGCCTCTTTTCTATCGAATCTACCCATTCTTTGTTGCGGCGTTTTGGCACACTCTTGATTTAACACCACAAGGGAACAGAGACAATATTCTTTAATTTGAACTAATGGGACTCTTTGAAAGTGCATCTGGCTACAATAACATGCTTTCACTTTCTAGTTTAAAACATCTCCCTTTGGTAGGATGCCATTAATAACAGTCCATCAAGCTTCATAGTAGTAAGTATGGACTAAAATACACCATATGTAATAACAACAACAACAACTGAGTATTTGCATTATTGTCAGAGCAACTGTGGCCACATCGATTGATATTTTCCTAAAAGAAACAACATTTTAATAAGAAAGAGAAATCAGCATCCTAGCAGTCTTTGGGGTGTATGGCACATGACCACGGCACGTGGGCAGCGGCTGTGTACATTCCACCTTCCTTCGGGATAGTAGTTAGAACCGTCCATTTTCAACACCCGGTCAGGAATACAGTCAGTCACATGGTGCGGTATCTCGCTCGATCCGTTTAGCAGATAGACAGCTGTAAAGCAAGTCATCCATCAGCAAGGTCAGCTTCGGAGGCCTACTCGGAAAAACAACAATATCCAAGCCGACGCGTCAGCCCCGACGCGAGTCCACGGCAAGCGATGCAACAACACCATGCTAGCGAACTCGATTCATTCTAGCATGCATACAGCCTCGGCACTTGGCGAACCTAGACTAAATTGCATGCGAGAGTATGCATCTGCCGGACATCTCGAGAACACGTCCTCTCCAATCACCACACTGCCACACATCATAAACGAACGTTGCTGTAACCTCAGAGAAAGCTGCAAGTAGCTTAAAGTGCCAGGGCGGCTGAGCGGCTGAGGCGGCCAATCGGTCACTTCTCAATTCTGGCCGCGTGAGGTTACAGATTAAAGGCACCGTGCATGAGATAGTATTAGGCCGCTCAATCATGACAGTCAGCATTCATCAACTCTCCGACTATGAACTGGATGCTTTTCGGGGCGGAGGAATCCTGGGGTCGTCGTTCCCGATCGGTATCAGCCGGATCGACAGATCAGCACACAACCTCAACACATATTAACTACAGAGACAGTTTCTTCAAAGCAACAGAATACTCATTGTACCAGCTATACTGCCTATTTAATGCTCTCTTCTATTAGGGGCGAGGCGCCCTGCTGCACGCCTGTCGACTCGGCGCTTGTGGCGTTTGTGGCGGCGCCGCCATGTAACGCACCGAGCGAAGACAGAACAGTGTATGCGAACCACCAAGCTAGAAAGAGAATTGGCTCAATTAGAATTCTGCGCTAATCAATCTTAAATGGCTTAAAAGGGCTTAAATGTAGTCACTCCCATGTATGTCCTCCGGGGCTAGCCCACAATTGAGCAAGCAATCGTTCATTAGCCAATAGGCAACACTCAACTAAGCCATTGACCAGTCAATCACATTTCTAATTTTCTGCGCTTTTATATGCAGGAACAGTCCAGTCAGGGCATCCAGGTCCTCCCTAGCACGATACCACCCTGGGTTGGAATATTGCTAGTTTCCCCGCAGACTCGTGGCTGTTTTGAGCCTTGGAATACACTGGCAGTCTCGAAGATGAGTGGCCTCTGGTCCCAATCGGTCAATCACCATGTTGAACGTGACGAATAACCCCACCACCCAGCGGTGATATTATAGTTTAATACGACATTATGGTCAGAAAGTCTGCTTGGCTATCTTGCCATCGGATTAGCGTGCCTCCGTCGCGGTGTGATTATCAATGGGCTTCTGTGGCTGATAGATCCGAAGAGGGGTATATAAACAGACCGAGTGTACTCAATTCTCTCCTTCAACCAGTGCAGGCACTTCAATCATTTTTATTGACCAACACTCCTTACCACTCAACATGCACGGCCTGGCTAAATGGACATGGGCGCTTGCCGCCACCATGATCGGACAGACCTTGGCTGGTCCGATCGCCTCTAAACATGGACCGATTCGTGTCCACCCCGGTGGTCCCCGCGATATTGTCGTTACCAAGGAGGATACGCTCAATGGTACTTTTATTGGAGGTACTGCGAAGGTGGACGGTTTGTTGCAGTCTGCCTCTGCTGCCGGGACTGGCCAACTTCCCCTAGCTATTGTCAACAACATGGCTGGATCTGCCGACGGTCAAATCAACTGCTATGTCACAGGCCAGGACACCAGTGGCAATGTTGTTCTGCTTGCCTCGGACGGAACTTGGTACTATCCTCCCGGCACAACATCTGGCGTGCCCGTGGTTATCGATGCCGATCTCGCCCTACCTCTCGGTGCTGAGGGTTCCACTACCACCATCACCCTTCCCGACTATATCGTTTCTGGTCGTGTATACATCGCCGACGGCACTCTGCAATTTTTCGTCGTGACCAACGGTGCCGGTGGCGCCGCTCTCGTCCAACCTTCCCCCGTCAACCCGTCCGATCCCAACGCCGCCGTTAACTGGGGCTTTGTCGAGCTGACCAACACTGCAGACGGTGGTTTGTACGCCAACATTAGCTACGTCGACTTTGTCGGTATAATTTTGGGTATGTCCCTCCTCGGCACTGATGGCAGCACCCAAACCGCCCTTGGTCTCGGTGCCGACGCAGTCGCGCAGATCTGCGCCGCCCTTGTCTCTCAGACTGCCTCGGACGGATACCCCTGGAGCAGCCTTTGCATGACTGACAGCAGCGGCAACTACCTCCGTGCGCTTGCTCCCTACGACTTCATTGCGGATAACAACGGGGATGCCTTCTCGGACTACTTCACCGACTACATCAACAACGTTTGGTCGACCTTCAGCAGCAGCCCTCTAACTGTCGACACCCAGACCGATGCTGGAGAGGTCACTTGCACCACTGGTGGCAGTGACACCCTGACCTGCGGCAACGACAACCGCGGATACGCTCAGCCATCGGCAGGCGACATCTTTGGCTGCAACACTGGTCCCTTTGCGCTTCAGTCTGGTGACAACGCCGTCCACTACGCCGTTGTTCCTCGCCTGTGCGCCGCTTTCAACCGCGGTACCTTTTTGCTCTCCGGCGGAGATGTCCAGCCCGGCCTGCCCGCCACTGACTACTACACCACCGCGCCGTCCAACTACTACAGCAAGTTTGTGCACGATAACGAAGTTGATGGCAAGGGATATGCTTTCTCGTACGACGATGTTAACCCGGCTGGTGAGAACGAGTCTGGTACCGTTTCGTCTCCTATTGCCCAGACATTGACCATTACCGTCGGTGCTCCCTCTTCTTAAAAGCCTAACCAGTCTTCCATTCTTTGTAAATAGTTGAGTGTTGTGTGGACAAGCGAGTTTTATATGAATATCGATATGATTTTAGCTACGGAATACTAGAATCGAGTCATAATATGTGTACATGGAGATTGTAAAAGACGTCGGGCATAAGCATAGCCTCTATCACTTGCTCCGTCATTAGATATTAGGTATAATAACGTCAACTGGTATATCCATCAATCATTCAGAGAATGGTACATGTAAACGTACATCAAATAATGTAATTTTTATATTAACACAATAAATATGTAGCTCAAATAGTACATCTACACCCTGTGGTCTGCCTAATAATAGGTAAATTGCAATGTCATAACTCTACCAGAACGTCAACTGGTAATATCAATTGATCGTTTCAACCCTACACATGTCAATTTGATTTAAGACTCAATGTAATATACCAACTCAAACCATTCTTTTATCAGTATCGCTCCATTACGGTAGAACGTTGTTGGATAATAAGGACCGACCAAATAGCCGAAGGCTTTTTAGTTAGCAGCTAACATACTGAGAACTATTAAAATATATACGAAACCGAAAAAGAAGCCGACACTCACAGTTCTTATTAATAATGAGTCTCTATTTTTTTCCCCTCATATCAAACTTTTACAGGTAAGGATGTAGTTGACTATCACTATTTCCAATACTAAATACTAAATTTATCAAACTTGGAAAGTTTTTGAAAAGAGAAGTTTCTCAATATTATTCGTTGGCTTATTTGATAAGGCTTCTATTTCGGTGTGGTTTTAGACATGGACACGTTCTCTAGTCCATCGAGGTCATGACTATGTACTAGAGAACTCTGCTAGATTTTATTCTATTTCATTTCGTGACACAAAAGAGCGAACCTGTAACATATTCTACATCGGCAAGCCCCTGAACAATCAAGCTAGGAACATGGGATATACTGTTACTCTTCTCTTTTGCGTGCTTTTAGATGTGGAAGAGAATAATCAGCGATCATTATCAGTTAAATTAACAATATTATTGTTCATGTATTCAGTAGATATGAAGGTCTCGCTTGCGCCACATCGCTATTCCGTACGAGTACTCTCAATATCATATTAATATTGACACATTGAGCTTGTAGATCCATGCAACAGGTTACCGTAGATACGAGTCTTCGAGAACTTGATCGACTATAAAATATAATCAACTCTCTTCATGCGCATCGTGGTCAGTAATCACTACAAGTGCGCAGTCATGGCTATACTTCGGCATACATGTCCTCTTCGTACGTCTAAAAGCGATCGATATTTGACACGACATCAGTTTGCAAGTTTAATATTACTCCTACCTTTATTACTGTCATTTCCACACAAGACAATATGAATAATAATAGGGGGGGGGATTAAAACTAATAAAATCTCTCGTCATCTTCAGCCACGGAATCCATCCATCGTTTACTCAAAACAGACCCATGTCCTTTTTTTTCGTACGTTTCGGATGTGACAACGCTGACTCAAAAAATTCGGGCACTTACTACTTCCGACGCAAGTCACGTCGTATTATTGTTCCGTTGTTGTTGTTCTTCCTTTTCTTTTTCTTTCTTCTTTAGGAATAATTTTTTTTTAAATCACGCGGGAAGCAGCCCGAACACCGAGTTGTTGCCACCTAGTAAGATGTGTTGGCGCCGCCGTCTCGCGAGTCGCAATTGGGGGCGAACGGCGAATTTTCATAGTGTCCCGGACGGCTCGACGGTGGTTTCGTCGCCAGGATTTTTTCTGGATTTTTCCTTAGGGTGGAGAAAGGGGGAATGGACGAGACCATGGTTGATTTTCTGTGCGATTCTTGTTCTGCGTCAACTTGATCATCCCTGGGAAGAATCGATTATTATTTGCGGGCGTAGAATAAAAATTGTGGGTTAGTGGAAGGGTCTCGAGACCTGCGACAAAAATAGATGTGGGGTGTGGGGCTGTGTGATATCATCTAGCATGATCTCAGGGGCTCAGCACGGGCAATCTGTCATGGTCATCATACGAGTCACAAGTCTACTTGCATTTACACCGGGTTTGAGGTCTAGATCTCTAGGTTGAAACTACAATATTTACGGCAGTGAATAAAAGATTTTTTTGTTTGGCCTTTTTGGCATTGAATATTTCATTTGAAGAAAGAAAGACATAATGTAACATTGATAGAAGCATACCATATGCCAATAGACATCCAGATGCCTATAGATCGTAGTATATTCTGCGTGGCCCATCTAATCATGCCCCTGATCAGGTGTGGCTAAGCACACCTAGCGAGGTCGACATGCTGTACAATTTCCGACGGAAGGGGTTGACCTTTTTAAGCCTGGGCGGCGAAACCGAGCTGGTTCTTCTCGGCATCAAAGACAACGTACTGGCTCTTGAGGAAGACGTCACCGAAGATGTTGATGCCAATGTCACCAGCGGACTGGAGACCACCGAAGCAAGAGCTGCCCTGCTTGGCGTAGTTGATGTACTTTCCGGGGACGGTGGCGGTGTACGAGCCAATGGCGACCTTCAGGTCGGGGAGAGTGGCAGAGCAGTCGAAGACCCAGCCGCCCTCGGACTGAGAGTTCTTGGCACCGTCGACCTGCTTGTAGTAGGCGGAGACAGTGCTGTCGTCCAAAAGGAGCAGAGTGGTACCGGTGTCGGCAATACCGGAGACAGAGGCACCAGCGGCCTCAACCTTGGAGTCACCGACAGAGATAGAGTCGGCGGTGAAGCTCCAGAAGCCCTGGCTGTTGTCGACATCAGTGTAGGCCAACTTGCCAGTGTACTTGGAGGAGTCAATGTATCCAAAGTCGTACGAGCCGGGAGCGTTGTGCTTCAGGACGGCAGCGAAGACGGGGGAGGCCAAGCTGTCCATGACGTTGGCGTAGAAGGTCTTCTGGGACTGGGGCTTGACAGTGTTGATCGAGCTGAAAGCAAGACCAAGGAGACCGTCGCTGTCGGTGTCGCTAGCGAAGGAGCTGCTCACGGTGGTGGCAGCCTCAACAGCCTGGGAGGTGGCAGTGACGTTGCCGACGGTGACGGAGTCAGTGTAGACAACACCGCTGGCAGAGCTGCCATCACCGTAGGAGATCTCCCAAGAAGCACCACTGAGCTTCTTGCCGGTGCTGGGGTCGTAGTTGTTGTGGCCAGAACCAGCACCCTTGGTGTCGGGGGTGTAGACCCAGCTATCCAATAGGTTAGCGAGACTGAAACATGTATAAAAGGTTATATGAATTTAAACTCACAGATCGGCGGAACCGGTGTCGAAGTCAAGGTTGACGGTGGACTTGCCAATCTTGACAGGGGTGATGTATTGCTCGTCACCGCTGACAGGCTTGTTGGTGGCAGATCCAGACTCACCACCAGTGGCAGCCGTGAGAACGTGGGCGGGGACGGAGCCACCGTACTTCTGGAGAGCACGAGCGTAGGCAGCAGGACCGTTAGGCTGGGAGGACTTCTTGACAGCGACCTGGTTAAGGCTGAACTTGGAAGTTCTGGTAGGGTTGTAGGGAGCGGCCTGGGCGGCGGCGGACAGGGCCAGGGCCGAGACAACAGTCTTTCCGTTAACCATTTTGAATGCGGTACAAGAGTCCTTTTTTTTTTGAATGAAAGGAAGAGAGTGAGTGAATTGATGGATGAAGAAAAGAAGACTGAGAGGACGGTGAAGGAGGTTCCTTATATCCTTTTTCTGTTACTCCGCAGGATCGGGGCAAGCGCCTTATCGGAAGATAATCTAGTCGCAAATCCGTTTGAGGATTGTGCCATCTGCGCATCTTGGTTATCAAAATCTCCTCAATCGGGGTCGATCTCCCTTGGCAGGGAAATGCAATACCACATCACTCGGTGGTGGTCCACTGAACAACGGGCAGGCCGATAGAGGAAGGTAGATCTTGGTGAGGGACCCAATGGGGTGGTGTCGCAGAGGATTCAGCAACATCAAGGAGAGGGGAGCCAATTGCAATGAGCTCGGCCAAGGAGCAGATACCACGTATAGTTAGAAGCGAGCGAACCGCAGGATATTTCCCAGGAGGCTCCCCACAGGCGTTGTCATGATTGGTGTGGACAAGCCGACTTGGTTGATGCTTAAATTGCGCCTCCTGATCGTCGATTGGGTCGGGGCTGCATGTAGCTGCACTCGCCGCTGGAGCCTGGTCGCCAGGACAGTGGATGACACAGCCATGGGCAACAACAGGAGCCACTGTCGTTGTGAACAGCAGCACGGAGAACCACGGAGTAGCCGTAATCGGCATCGGCTTTCACCCACGATCGGCAGCTTATGCATAACTATACCTGAACGGGCAGGTTGCAGTTGCACGAGTCGCGCGGCTTTGCAGCCAATAGAGCCACGATGTTCATGGCCAACAGATGATGATCTACAGGAGACCTGCCAATCCTTGAGGCTGATACCAAGCATTCCCCTGGCGATGGACTCACTAAGCAGCATTAGCGGCTCCCGCTTTCTTAAGCAGAAGGGGTCAAAACCCAGTGTCTCAAAAGGACAGCGAGCATGTGGCCGCCACTCTAGATTTAGCCGGTCCTTAATTTTGTTCTCACTCGCATGTCACATAATAATAGAACATGATTAGACGCTCGAGATCACAGCAATTATATTCTGTATGTATGGTGAATGTCTTGGCCGGTCACATCGTATTCGGCATTTGCGATTCGATGTTCTCGTGTTTCGCATAAACCGGTTTCTTGCCCCCTCTTGCCTTAGCCCTGACCCAGCTTTGGAGAGGAGTTCTTTGGCAACAGCGACACTAAACGCGCGATGGAAGGATGCATCTCATCTTACTACTACAACCCTATGCAGAACGGAATGAAACACCAGTAAATAATCGGCATTCGGTTCGTACGTACAGAAAACCAGACCGCTATCGGTTGGAAAGCCCGTCTCGAATTGCCAATCCTACCCACTGTGAGTTGGGGCGTGGTGGGCCTCACCTTATCAGGCGCACCATATTGGGGAATAAATAGAAGCACAGAGCCGCACAAGGTATGATCGCGCGAAACGGGTCCTCTCGATTTGGCAAGGAGTGCCCCTCGCAACGCCTATGATAGGAAGGCTCGGCATCGTCGTTGGGCCTAGTCCGACCCTGGCGGAAGCGTTTTCCTATTCTTGGGATCCGATCGCTCTCGAAGCCGGCCCAAGCCTGTCCATCTCGTATTTAGTCAGGCACCGCTTCACCACGGCGCACTGGGATTGGCGGACATGCGCTGCTGCAACTTCGCTCGTCTGCTAGTTGGCTGCGGGGTGGTCCCAGTACCATCCGATCGAGCCGCTTCACGTTGTACTGCACGTCGTTTACCCACATCCTGTCAAAACGCCACCCATATCATCGTCTGCAGCCCAGCCCTCTTTAGCACCAGGATCGTGAGATTGAGAATGATGTAGCGAGTACAGAGTACTCCAGCGTCCAGAGATCATGATAACACATGATAACAATCATAACATAATGGTAGAGAAGGATGAAAAAGACTGGCATTAGTCCGCACTGACCAGTGGGCCAAGGAAAGCACAGCTGCTATTCCATCCTACTCGAAGCGGAGCCCGAACAGTACGCCGTGCTCGTGATAGGCGATAGCATCAATCGACGTCCCGTAGTTTGTAATTTTGGCTGTTGCATCAACAATTCTATGTGAATATGACGGAATGATCTCCATGCCCGATGGAGTAGGTGCTTCGTCCAGGTGAGGTATTTTGAAACATATACTCTGCACCGCTTTACTGACCTTCCAAATCCAACCCCGTCCGCCGTAAGTCACGTCAACTGCTCGACATAGTCTGCAACTCTACATAACCTTCCAGTTTCGGGGGGGATCCACGGTGTTGTTAATGACCTCATGACAACGAGAACAACTTGCCAAGGCATCCATCGCTTGCCAAGTGATAATACTCCGGAAGACCTTCAGCACGCTACGGATGTCGCTATCTGTCAATCCGCATTCATGCAAGCCTCAACGATTATTCCCGAGGCTCTCCCCTTAGGCCGCGGATCTAGCTTTAGAGCGGTCAAGCAAGCGCCAGGACGCCATGGGGGCCAATGTAATTGTTGCATTTGCCCTTAGGTACGGAGGACACCGGACAGCAGATCAGAAAGGAAAGGGCTCTCAATGATTCCCTCCAATTGTGTGACACTCGCCAATAGCTTTGATTACTGATGTTCTGCCTGTATTTGTCATTTGATCCTTTGGAGCTATGACCTTTATCGTTTCCAAGTTGCACTTTTCTAGCGATATGCATGCTCGCAGGACACCGATGCGAGGCAATAATCCTCAATCCTTTCTGTGAGGACAATAATATTACCTGCTATCATACTCACTCCTCTTGGGATGTTTTCATGCAGTCAGTCCCACCTTCGTTGAGTCTTGGATGTGACTACGGCGGATACTGCACATCTTTTCGATGGAGAAACCGAGCGATCACTGCCACCTCAACGTCTGGGTGAGCAGCGCAGACGCAAACGTGACCATGGCACGAACTTGGCAATTCCATGAGTGTGTATCTGTTTGCCATGCAGGCTGCAGCTGAATCTTCAAGCTCAAGGAGACCGCACTGTTGATTGTTAGGTTTCCAGTCCTTGGTCGTACTCAACAGTTAGAGGTGACTCAGCTCAAGAGCTCAAAAATGAGATATATCTAACCAGAGGTTCACGGTCAATTCGTACCTACAGCTGGCAACTTCATCTCGAGATGGCTTCCAAGCAAAGACACAATGTTGGTGGTGTTCAAGGTACTTTAGCTGGTGATGGACTGAAGAGTTGGTGAGGGTTTGGCGAGGCCAACTGCTGGTGCCGCTGAGGAAGGTGCACCCAGTTTGACGAAGGCAGGCGGGGCCCCGTCGCCTGTGTTTTTGTTTACCTCTCGTGTCGACCTCGTCCTCTCCTCTTCTACCTCTCCTTCTCTGTGCGCACGAACCCCGCTCAACGCATTCGTCCACAACCTTCGCCTGCGCACGTCACACATCTTGTGAATACCATGATGCCAGGACCTATCGGAGTCGATATGGCTGATGACAGCAGCTCAAAAACGGTCAACATGCGCGAGTACGGCTCACTCTCTTCATAAACGCAACCTCCAAGCTAACCAAATGGACATAGTCTGGAATCTAAGGGGATGACCTCCGTCTATCTCGACGGAAAATTTTTCTGGCAGTTGCCAAAAGCTCTCCTCTTGCAGCGTGTGCCTGCTGTAATCCTCAAGGGCCACTCCGACGGTGACGCGACATCAACCGACATTCCATCAGTTTGGGAAATCACTGGCTGTACCCGCGATGCTTTTCGTGTTTTTAACGATTGGCTGTACAGTCCAACTGGCAGCTTGAAGGCTCCTTCACCGAATGTGCCAATAAAAACATACTTTGATGCAATCAAGTTTGCCTCCGACCACGGCATCCCAATTTTCCTACAGTGTCTTATCAACATCGTGATGGCAGCACTCAAGGATCCGCAGAACGAGACCTTGGGCCAAGATCTCCAAAATGTCATGGGATCAAAATCATCTGGAGGTGCCATCATCAGTGGAAATCTTGCTGTTATGCTGCAGCACAGCATGCTAGATCCTGCCACATTCAAAATGATTGTCAAAGCACCCGAAATGGCTCGAGATGTACTGGTTTGGTTAGAGTTGTTCCGGCAGTGCGATGTTGGGAAGCTTGACCAGGCGAACAAGCTCAAGTGGACCAGCGACAATCTCTCCATGTGGGTTGAGATTCAACAGTGAATGTTTCACCTCAGGTTTTCGTTGGTACGTGTGAAACATCTGCTTTTGCGAAACTCACTAACACTGATACAGCAAACATGGCGACATGGGCGACTTTTGACATCTGTCACAATGGAAAATTGATACATGGCGTTTATTTTGAAGGTTGGAGATTTCGAGTGTTATGGGGTTCAAAAATGGGAATGCATAGGCATAGGCTAAGCTTAGGTAGTCAATTCACACCTATTTGAGGTTTTAAATTATTATATCGCATAATTCTTAGTAAAAATGCCCGTCGGCGGGGGCTGCTTGATGTTATTTTATTGACTTGACAGCCTCCACAATGCTTCAGAGGCGTTGACCATGTACTTTGATCTGTTACCAATGAAGAGGTGCACCCGACGTGTCGTCTATCAATATGTTCTCTTGGATGATAATTTTTTGTATGGTTATCAATACATGTACTTGAAGAATTAAAACCTGCGAGGTTGTTGACACCTGGATTCTACATACATACACAGCTAATCATCAGTCAGTCCTCGAGAGCGAGGCTCAGTCTCAAGACAAAAATTCCGTGAATAAGAACTACATGAAACAAAATAGTTAACAGTACCATATATTGATCTGGTTAAGCCTTTGTAATACATCACTTATCGAATTTTTTGCAATGTTGTTGATTTTGAGCTAAATACAATGCTAGACGAAGATATATATATCAACGCTAAGATGTGACCTTCAATCGGCAAAATTTGATATGGCGCATTTTTCTTCCAGAAAAGCCCTGAAATGTTTGAAAACAGCGGCTCGACAAATATTTTATTGCTAATAACCAACAGAATGGATTTGCTTCATGCTTGCGACTGCACATTGATGTGGTGTTTGGTCCATGTCCTGGATGTTGATGGCCTGAGGCCAACAAATGGCACGCGTCGCACCTGAGACGCCCCCATGTTTTTATTCTGCTTGCACCGTTTGCCCTGCTCAAAATATTTGCAGTCCCTGGCGAAAAAAGAGTCAATTACCTCAATGTTCAGTCGTTAAACCCTATCTACTTGTGTCTGCGTCCCGCTCGGTGATATTATTGAGCATTTATTACACCATTAGCAATTGACTATCATCAAGGCACGCGCCCTCTACTCTGGAGCTCTTTTCGGCGTTTATGTCATGAATTCGCCTTTATTTACATGTATCCACGGAACCCATCTAGTCCTCATATGCCAACCCGGGGGTATTCGTCTGCTTGCTCATATTCTTCGAAGAACATAAACCCAGTGAAAGACCTCGGGCACCATCGCAGACGCAGATGCCGTCTGGCCAGAGGGAGCTTTGAGAGGCGTACGCGAGATGATCGACCAATAAGCCGACAGATGTGTGAAACCGTCAAACCGCGTGTTTGAGTATGAAAGGGCCAGCCAGATCGCTCCTTTTTCCGTTATGGATGCAAGATGCAACGCGAGCAACTCAACCGGGGCTAGTGTAAGTTGTTCTTGTTGTGCCTGATCGAGAATCTCTTGAACAACTGGGCTGACGGATGGCAAAGTAGAGTCTATTGCGTCTCGACTCGTAGAAGAATGGAATGTTCGCGAGACTGATGTCGCAATGGCGTCGCAGGTGCTTTTGTCCAAAACCACATCAACCGGCGCGAATGGTAGTGACACAGAGGACGAGACCTGGTCCCAGGAGCACAGGTCAGCTTGGACCCAGTGCATCACATCGGCAGGCTCGTTTTTTTGTTCTTCTAGTTTACGTCCGAGTCGGACAGCTTCGGACGAAAAATCCACGTTCTGCGCATTGTATCTTGAGAGTCAGTGGTCGAATCATACTTTCCGGGGTGACTGATTATTTTAGGGGGTTACTGAATTTCGCTGATATATGCTTGATTAGGGCGTTAGAGGTACGCATACAACAATACTATCACCTCTCCAGCCGTGCTGAACAAATGCATCGCACAATTTGCTGCCCAGGGCCGAGATGCCGGGTCCTAGATGCAATACTCTCCGTCTCACCCTTTTGGATTCTCCTGGTAAGCCCTGCGACTGTTCAAGATGGGAAATAGCCGCGTCAAGCAGCGCATCGCCCGGATTCAGCCATTCGCCCACATCTTGACCGGTCACGAACTTTTTGTCCCAGAATTCAGCGTCGTCGTAGTCTGGGGCGCCTTTTATTTTCACCTTTGCCGGGTATTGTGTCTCGTTGTGCGAACTTGCCATGCTGCAGCAGGGCGATTGCAGTGCTGATAGAAAAAAAAAAGGGAAAAAAATTGGAGTCGCGTAGCGACATCTCGACAACTAAATACGCACTAGTCCGTTTTGGGAAAGAGAGTATATTGCAGTACAGTGTCTACGAAAAGTATCAACATGTGAGCTTTATTCACTTTTAAGCGAGCTTGGAGTCCTTTTTAAGAGGAAATTCCAGGCTCTGAAGACGTAATTGCGGCCAGCGCTTCCACCGACTCAGTCAATACATCATATGCAAAGTTCCATTGATGAAACTCCGTCCGATTTTCTGTGACTTGTTAGCATCAAATGTTGGAATATCTTGAACATAGGAAAGAGGAATTATTGTTTTCTTGCAAATAAACATGCATACTTACTAGGAATTGGTCCCTTGACATATAGTTGAGCCTCTTTTTGTATCCGCTCAGACTGGTCCTGGCCGGCGTTCGAGAATACCTGCATCGCAGCAGCTCTTTCCCGACGAATGTTTTGGACAAGCTCGAGGCGAATTGGAATATCTTCGCGGCGTCTTATGTTAGATAGACAAACGCCTAGAGCGCCGGCATCTTCTATGGCTTGATTACCGGCTTGGCCTTGATCTATTCAAACCAACATGGGTTGCTTGTTAGTTATGACTTGTGAGACAGCTCATCTGAAACAAGTTTACTGAGGAAGAGTACGAACGTGGAAGCATTGGATGTGCAGCATCTCCTACTATGATAACTTTTCCCTTGGTCCATTTACTGATAGGCGCTCGGGAGAACAGTTTCCACAGTTTTAGGTCTTCGGCGTTCCTATGTTGCTCAGCTATGTGAAGTCACGAACAAAAGTCGTTGCTCGGTTGAATCAATACTTACCGACAAACCTCAACTATCGCAGGGTGAAACTCAGAGAACGTATCCAGCAAGTCTTGAATGCTTCCGCCCGCTTGCCAGTCTACATTAAATCGCATGTTAGAAACATGTTAGAAAGGTTTTCCACGTGTTGTACCTTTTCTCATCTCACATTCTTCTTCCTCTCCATCTACCTTTAAAGGATGCAGACCAGCAAAGTTCTGTACCTCTCCACTAAAGATATAGTGAGGAAGTATCTCTTCTATAACATGGGAGTAACTTACTTTCTGCAAGGATAATAGACAATCCTTCGATCTGACACGGCGGCAATATGACTAGTCACTTTTTCATCTTGAAACAATGGCTTGGTGATCGAATTCTTCAGGAGCTTCTCAGTTGGTATCAAAAATCGAAAGGCACCTTCTCTGACCGCGCTCGCGGGGATTTCGGCGCCTAGCACACATTGAGCGACCACAGACTGAAGGTATTAGTTCTGGCTGGACCTTTTTTTGGGATGGGATATCATTTGCACAAACATGAACCCCATCTGCGCCCACAATAACGTCCTTGCGGACTGTGCTCCCGTCTTCGAATTTCAACACCCCGTTCTCGCAATCGACGTCCACCACTGGTTTAGCAAGATGCAATTTCGCCCCTGGAAACCCGTCTGATCCATTCAAAGCAAGACTTTTGAGTTCATTGTGCAAGTCGACCCGGTGTGAGAAGTACCAGGGTGCGTGGAATTTGCGCTCATAGTCCTCGTAGGTTAGGCTGTGTGTTGTTTCCAAGGTGTGGCCGTTGACCTGTAGTCCCTGTTTTCTCGTTAAACGGCACGCCAGTTGGACTACAAATACTGAACATACTTCTTGCACTTTTAAGAATCTGGCTCTCACAACGTCGAAATCTAATGCGCGCAGTACATGCACAGCGTTTGGCCCTACGTTGATGGCCGCTCCAATCTCGTTAGCAAAACTGGATCGTTCGTAAACCTATGTATAGAATATTTAAGCGGAAGATAGACCAGGTTTCATAGATTGAAGACGCAAACTCACATCAACATGGTGGCCTAAACGACTGAGCGTAGCTGCTGCTGTGAGACCTGCGATGCCGGCACCAACGATCCCAATGTCGAAGACTACGCCTGAACAGTTGTCGAATTTATAGAACTTGGAATCCTCTCTGTGAGTCATTTTGCTTTTAATTCGGCTTATTTATGGAAAAAGACTAACTGTCCGTTGAGAAAGATCCAGCTGCGAGGATTCTTGGAAATTAAATACAGTCAGACGTTTATTAAATCATGGAAACCTGGTTACACGGGGCTTTATTCCGAACTGAACTAAGTTACTTTTTTTTTGCGAATATTGCCGACTACAGTTACGAACACGCTTTACTGCAACAAAGTGGCTCTGGCTATCGATCTGTAACTGGGAGTACTAGACCCGAAAATTATTGATTTAGAACCCGGTCCATCCTGTGAAAAATGAATCTGGGATTTTAATTGGCAGTGACTTTCGACTGTGCTACAGGCAGGTGTTGGCGATGCAGATGCTGTGTAACCCCTTCAATCTTCACTGGCTGACCTGGAGCGGGGTTGACTTCTCAGACTGTTGATCACAGATTGCCACCAATTCCCTGTCATCGAATGAGAACGCCCTAAATTTTACTAAGTGGTCTACGGAATTCGAGCTGGTCAACTAAAGTGAGCTAACTAGAAGAGGGTGGTCACTAAAACGGTTTCTAGAAAGGTTGGATGGGACAAAATCGGAACCTGTGGTTAGTTGCAGATACTGATTCTAGATCGTAATCGCCTCACCGTGAAGAGCGATAGCAAAGAAGCTATTTCTGATGGGCTGAACAATCATTAGGGTTTACAGCTTACGTTCACCCCGCCTCAGCCCCCAGGAACCCCGCGCAACGTGCAGTTCACCATGTCATATCCGAATCTCGCAGTTTCAATCTTCTTTTCTCCCTTTTTAGTTTCTCCGACACTGATATATTGAAGCTCGGATATCTCGGCAAGCAAACGGCTGTTCTACTTGACGTGATAGCTCCACTTTATATAAGACGTAGCTCAAGTAAACGGGCAAATAGTCACTTATCGACGATATGGGGGCCAAGATTGAGGTCCCTGCTGGGTCTCCATTTACCATTCACAACATCCCATTTGGTGTCATCTCGACCCAAGACAATCCCAATCCTCGCTGTGCCACTGCCATTGGTGACTATGCCATCGACCTGGCTCTCTACGCTCAGCATGGATTTCTCAGTGATTCCGTGGGACCATCTGCCGTGGAGGTCCTCTCTAAGGTGAGATGTTGAAGCTTTGAGCCAAAGGTCGAGTTCCTCTAACTAGTTTGAAGCCATCTCTCAATGTGTTTTCGACTTTCGACTACTCAGTACGAAAAGTCGTCCGCGATGGCCTGATTGCCAATATTACGGATGGAAAAATCCCAGAAGACAGCCTTGTTAGATTGGATACAGTGACTATGCATCTGCCCTTTGAAATTGGCGGCTTCTCCGATTTTTACTGCTCTATGGAGCACGTTCAAAACGTAAAACAAGCCTTACCCTTGGCAATAAATCAATACACTGACGAATATAACAGTGCACTCCCTTGTCAAAGGAGGCTTCGATACCAATTAACTGGTATTATGCTCCTTCTGTATACAATGGGCGCGTGTCCAGTATTGTTCCCTCGCCTCAGCCAATCAGACGACCACGCGGTGTGTCTTTCAACCCTACTAACGGTAAACCGAGTTATGGACCATCTCTGGGATTGGACTATGAGTTGGAGATGGGCTATTTTGTCTCAAAGCCAGTAAAACATGGATCAGAGCTGGATATCAAAAATGCGGATCAGCATATATTTGGCTTTGTTTTGCTCAACGATTGGTCTTCTAGAGATCTCCAACTTTTTGAAATGCCGCCGCTGGGACCCTTCAATGGAAAGGGTTGGTTATGAATGAGTCCCTATATACTTGTGGACTTCTTATTAACACGCATACAGGATTCGGCACATCGGTTTCCCCATGGGTGGTGACCATGGACGCGCTTCAACCGCATCGATGCGAACCAAAGACCAAGCAAGATCCTCCACCATTTGACCACCTCAAGTGGCCTACAGAGCAGGACGCAACATTCGACATTAAGCTCGAGGTTGAGTTGATCCGTAAGCTTTACCCACAATGACTAAATTCTTATACGTACCAATTTATTGACGTTTGATGGTAAATACAGGAGAAGGAAAAAGCCACTCGCTTGCAACTAGCAACTTGAAATACCTTTACTGGACACCATTCCAGCAAATCACACACCATGCATCGGCCATGTGTGGCCTTAACACAGGTGATTTGCTTGGTACTGGAACAGTCTCAGGCAGTGTAAGATGATTACTTCTCCAAAGGAATATTAGAGATAGCTGACCCCGTTCTCTTCCCTATAGGGTGTCGACGGCAATGGTAAGAAAGCAGAACTCGGCTGCTTATTGGAAGCCACCCAGGCAGGAACCAAGGATTTGGAACTAGTCGATGGCACTAGAATTAAATGGTTGAACGACGGAGACGAGGTCATACTGAAAGCCTGGTGTGGCGACAAGAAAGGAGAGGGTGTGTGGTTTGGGTTTGGTGAATGCCGGGGCAAGATTCTTCCTGCTCTTCAATAGGGTTGTTCAGAACCACCACACTAAGATATCAAAAGTCTGTTGAGTAGCCAAATACCAGACCTGACGGCCGTAGACTTATCAATTATATTCTTCTTCGTTTTTACAGGTAAACCTATACCTGTCTTTGATACTATGAAGTCAGTCGTGAAATCTGGGTCCATGGGCTGCATTGATCGTGTTTTCTCACTCAGGCAATCGGAAATGGACTAGAAAGAAAGAAAGAAATCAGACATTGAAACTACTCTCTGCGTGGAGCGGAAAATAACTGCTACTTTCCAAACTTGGCCACCACACTTCAGGCGCACTCGAACATCTGGAGTCGACAAGCTTTCTGCATCTATATCGGAAAACCAGATCTCATCCCCCTATTTTCCCCGCTTGGCAATATTAATGGCTAAGAAGAGCTATAGATGGCCAAGACATTCCTCATGAACGTGAGCATCAGCAGTTGAATCCTCGGCGCCGGAAACGGATGGGACCTCCAAGCGATGTAACAATAGCTTTTAAGCACCTCGTGACAAGATATCATAGATCAACTAATGCCCGGAAGGTAGGCAGCTACGACGAAGATCGCTACAAATAGGTAGATAATATGGTCAAGCACCCAGACTTGATCTAAACATATTAAACCGGCAGAAGTTTAGAACCGAAGTCACTTCAAGCCAGCTAGAATGTTGGTTTCTCACCTCCTTTTTGCCCTCTGCCTGGCCCTTTTTGCACAGGGAGATTCCTCCAAAGACCATGATGATCGCATAAAGACAGCGTTGGCCATGGATACGTCCTCGACAGGGGCCAGCACCACATCCGATGGCCGCGTCTTCCTAATTCTCCCACATGTCGACGGCACAACTGGCCCGAAGATTGTCGAGGTTGTCGGCAGCAAGCACACACTCGTACCATACCCCAATGTCCAGTGGAATTGGTGGAATGCCAGTACTGACAGCGCCGCGGACGCGGGAACTAAATACGTATCGACGAACGCACAACGCGTGGGCCCAGACGGCAATCTCTGGGTGGTTGATAGCGGCCTTCCTGGCCAGTTCCTTAACTCGTCCAAACTGGTCTCGTTCAACCTAACCACCAACGAAGTAGAACGCATATATTACCTAGGCGATGTGGTCACCAAGGACGGCTTGCTCAATGACGTGCGTTTCAATGGCAAGTTCGCCTACTTGACCGAATACGCCATCGGTTCTATTATTGTGCTGGACTTGGAGACAGGGGATGCACGTATGGTACTCCGAGGAGACACATCGACAGTCGCTGTGATTCCTGATTCAGCCGACGGTCAGTTCCTGATCTCTTCCACAACTGGCCAGCCCCAGTACATCCATGCAGATCATCTCGAGGTGTCCCCCGACGGTAGGTATTTCTACTATCAACCAGGTAGCGGTTATATGTGGCGTCTCGAGACCAAGTATCTCAACGAAGCTCTGCACAACAAGACAACAGCGGACTTATTACCAACCTACACTAAGCCCTTCTCCCTTACGCCCGCTACCGGTGGCACCGCTATCGATGCTCAAGGCAACATCTATTACAGCGACATCGATCGCCACGAGATCCGCTACATCGCACCCAACAGAACGACAAGTCTACTGGTACGCGATTCAAGACTGGAATGGGTGGATGCAATGTGGGTGGATAACCACCAGCGCTTGTGGATGTGCGCTTCACAGCTGAACCGTGGCGATCTTTTCGTTCAACCAAACAATCAATCAAGCACTATTACAAAACCCGTTTATATCTACACTATTGACATCGGCCACAACCCATCTCCTATTGACCATGCTTGAGCCTGTAGTAATATGTCGAGGGCCCTGGTAGAAAGTCTGAAGAAGTGTGTATCGGGAGAAGAGTACACCTAGATAGATCTTATTAATCTGTGTTGATAGAGCTAATACGATCAAAATTATCTCAAGTATACCTCAAATTATATTTTAGATAAATTTAAACTAGATATAAGTGCACGCTACTATGAAAACGCACGCACTCCTCTATTAAATGATTGGTGGTGGATTTGAATTAATCAATTTTAAAGCTACCTTTGCCGTCAACTAGTATATTGACTTAATCATTCTGTATAAAAAAATTCCGGTACACCGTCCATAAAATAACCGTGACAAAGACCCATATTATTCTTTCAAAATAGCCATTCCCCCCATTAAACCGCGTTTCGTAACGCATTTCCCAAAATTCCCCAAAAGCCCTTTCGCCGATTATGAAGTACCAGCCCAGGATTTCCAAGCCTGGTCAATATCGGCTATATCCATGAGAACACCGAATGCCCGCGGAGGGCTGTCAACTGAAGGCGGCGTTTCCGAGGTTTCCGGACTGTGGTAATAATGTGCAAGGCTCTTATTCGCACTTCGGGCTTGACCTGTACATTGCAATTTCATAGATTCCGTCCGGCTGTCGAAACGTTTCACCCGGCGTTCCGGGACTGATGCAGGGCTCGATGGGAGTAAGAAATTTAAAAGGTCGCGTTCTTGTTTAGTGACGCGCAGGTTGTTCAGCACTGGATCGAATTCAGAGTCCGCCGAGAAAGACATGCTTGTGTCTTTCTGTTTGATGCGAGTTTCTTTGGTCGCGACAGACATGTTCTCTTCAACTATTGGGGCGTTTGAGGCGGCAATTGGCTGGCGCGTATATTTCTTCAATCGTCATGAGAAGTACTGCAAAATATTTTCTAGGATTTAAGAAAGAAAAAAACAACATCGAAGGATTTACTTTCGAATTAAAAGTTTGCGGGGTCAAAACGCTGACAAAAACATGGCAGGATCCGGATATTGATTGATATCTTCCACCGGGACTGGGGTGTTGATCTCACGTCAAGCCAACTAGCCCCAACTAGCTCTCACTCCAGACCGACGGTCTTCCCCGGAGAGAATTACCCCCGGAACTGAATGTTTACCCCTGGATAGATTTTAAGTCGGTGTACAGGTATCTACTACATTGATCTTTCGAGGTAGTGTTAAGAAAATTTCGTTTCCTCGGTATTTCTTTTGTGAAAGAATGTCTTCCATCAATTGACTGTGGTATACGGGCCTTGGAGCTGCACAACTGCACAACGACCATAAATCAGACACCTTCCCTAGAAGGGCATAGCTCAGGTCTTTCGACGAATGTGATTTGTTCGGTACGGTGTTGCATAAATTGTTCCGGTGGGAAGTTAAAAAAATTTAGTAAAGCGGCCGCGTTTTAGTCCCAAACCGGAAATATTCGCTCGCTGCTTTTCTTCAAGTACCTTGAGGGAGCAAACCCTAACTGCTATTCTCAAAATGTTCAAAAAGTAAACAAAGCAAGGACCTTGATGGGCACTTTGTCTGACGCCACTCTGGAGTCAATTTCGGAAACCGGCCAATCAAAATACACTAATTTGTCAAGCTCGTCGAATGATGTGATACTAAGACCTGAATCGTAGGTTATATGGCTTCAGAATGAGAGAGAGACTTGGTACCTTGGTGGTTTAATTAGGGCTAGAGATGGTGAGGATGCAGATATTTGTGCGTTTTTCTATTTTTATTTTGTCCTGTTCTTTTTTTCTTTTTCGCTGTTTTTCAGAGGCAGATAGATCACGTTTATCCACCATATCACTTGATAAAAACATCTGACAAACATCATGGGAGCTTCTACACAAGCAGAAAAGGCTAAAAATGTCAAGACCCTCCCGGTAACCCTCTTGTCGGGGTTTTTGGTATAATGTCCCATCTGTCCAAAGGGAACAATGCACTAATAAATCACTGGAAACAGGGCAGCGGGAAAACAACCCTTCTCGAGCACATTCTCAAATCCACTGATCATGGCTTAAAAATCGCCGTCATCGTGAACGACATGGCTTCGTTTGTTTACCCTTCCCGGCATGTCATACTGAATACAAGATTTAACCCCTTATGATTTCAGACTAAACATCGATGCTGCCCTGATCACCAATCACAAAGTCTCACAGACGCAGGAAAAGCTAATCCAGCTTCAAAATGGTTGCATCTGCTGCACTCTGCGCGGAGACTTACTCTCTGAATTGGCACGTCTTGCCCAATCGGACGGTGCAGTTGACTACGTTATCATTGAGAGCACGGGTATTAGTGAACCAATGCAGGTTGCTGAGACGTTTACGGCGGAGTTTAGCTCTGCTATGATGGATATCGATGTTGCGGAACTAGATGCTAATGGACAGGAAGAGCGAAGAATTTTGATGGAGGTGTAAGTCTTCACTTTCTTTTTCCTTTATAGAATAACGTGGCTGACACAATTTTCATCGAATTGTAGAGCAGAACTAGGTGGCCTCCACAAACTTGCTACACTTGACACAACCGTCACTGTTATCGACGCATTCAATCTCTTCTCCAACTTCCACACCCCGGAATTCCTCTCGGACCGATACGGCTCCGACGAAATCGTGCCAGAGGACGAACGGACGATTTCCGACCTGATGGTCGACCAGATCGAGTTCGCTGACGTATTGATTATCAACAAAATTGACACTGTCGACAAGGACGTGCAGCGGAAGATTCGAGACCTTATCAACCTGCTCAACCCGGACGCGAAAGTAATCGAAACCAGTTACAGCAAGGTTGACGTCAAGGAAATTGTTCAAACGGGCAGATTCAATTTCATCAAGGCGGCATCTGGAGCAGGCTGGTTGAGAAGCTTGCATGAAATGACCATGTTGGATACGGCAGATGGGAAGAAGAGAATGGCGCCGAAGCCAGAGACTTTGGAGTGAGTTTTAAATACATTGATGTCCTATCAAAATCATATACTGACGAGGAAAAGGTACGGAATCAACAACTTTGTCTACACCGCCCGACGCCCCTTTCATTCTCGAAGGCTATTTGCTCTCTTACAAGATAAATTCATTCTTCTGCAAAACCGAGAAACCGAAGAGAACGAGGATGACGAAGACGACGACGAGACCATGGAAGACGATGAAGAGGAGGAAGAAGACACAGAAGACAACAAATCCGAACTAGCAGAATTCACCCAACTTGAACCGCCCACCATTCTCGCCAACAAAAAGGCCCATCCCGCCTTTGGACCTGTTCTCCGCTCCAAAGGATTCTTCTGGCTCGCAACCCGCGGTATGCAATTCGGCGAATGGAGCCAAGCCGGTGGCATACTCACCATTAGTTGCGGCGGTGTCTGGTTCAGCGAACTCCCACGCGAAATGTGGCCTGAAGATCACGATGTCGTCGAGTCAATCGAGCGTGATTTCGTTGGAGAATGGGGCGATCGCAGACAGGAAATTGTGTTTATTGGTGAAGGAATCGATTGCGACAAGATCTCAAAAGCGCTGGACGAATGTCTACTATCTAACAAGGAGATGAAGCAGTGGGAAAGAGTCATGAGGAACCCAAAATTGTCTTCGACAGAAAAGGAAGATGCATTGAATGAGTTGTGGGAGGATGGATGGGAGGAGTGGCCGGATGTTGATATTGTTGATGTCGATGAAGACGAGATGGATGTCGATACTAGCAGTGCTGCTGTTGGAAAAGGTCAAAAGCATCGCATGAGCGAGCATATTGGAAATGGGCATAAACACCATGGCCATTCTCATACCAACGCCCATGTTACGTCTCCGATGGTCAAAGTGTGAAAAGCAACAAGGTCAAAATCATGTTAATGCGGTGTTTCTCATTCTAGGCTAAAAAAAATAAAATAAAATGTTAATTAATTCTTCGGCTGTTCGCTTGTGGCCTGCACCTGGCCATCGCCATGGCTAGCCGTATGGTGAATGGTATCTTCGGTTCTCGTGGGTTGTTCATCAAACATCTGGTCACGTCTCTCTTGTCTCTTCTCTCTGCGGTGATACCACCAAATAACGTAAATCATTACCAGTTGCAACGCACTGACACCACACAAGATACTATAGCCCATTGTAAACTTGGGGGCGTATTTAGAAGTATCCAATATGACGACTGCAGAAAATTATTAGCATTAACTTGTAACCATAGCATTGTACAAGACTGTAAGAAGAAGAAACACGAACCAGGAACCCAGGCAACAAACGCTTGTCCAAACGTTTGAGAGACGCCAATAACAATGGCTCTTTCTTCTGGATCTTTAGCACATATTTCATTGGCCCATGCCTTTTGAAGTTAGCAAAATAAATCAAATTCTAACCTTTTGGAGGAGACTAACGAATAGAATAGGCCAGAAACCCCAACTTGCGCCATTAAGCAGATACCCAACTAGCGTCGCGGCGAATCCCGGGCCAATAGCTACCAGGATCATACCGACTAGGTTGATTATACCGGGAATAAGAAGAGTCCCCCATCTGTTCCCGTCAAACGCGTCGGATATCCAGCTATATGCAAGCGTTGTGACGAGACCAACCGCCTGCCCTGCCGTCGGAATGAGATTGACTTGATAAACGGAAAAGCGGTTGAGAGCTTTCAGCCAGACAGCAAAGTAGTTGAGTGGCTGTGTAGCAACGCATTGGAAAATTAGGGCGGCCGTGAATGCGTATAGCGGCCAATGAGTCAGGACGCGCTTGATCTTAGCCCATGACAACAGCACGGGTGGTCGGCGACCATATGCTTCCATTCGTTTGACTGCGAAACTGACCTGACTGGGTGATAGCCAGCGAGCTTTGCAGATGTATGGATTGTCTGGAACAGCAATATAGCCATAGATACTAAACGGGAGCGAAATGACTCCGCAGAAAATGAAGAGCCAACGCCAGCCGGCAAGCCCCAGGTGTCCATCCATGCCGTTGTAGATACCTGCTTGGAGGTAGCCACTGAACATGCTAGCAGCATAGCATGCGGAGTAGAAGATTGCGATCCGCTTGGAAAGTTCTTCATAGTTGTTTAGCAAACAAAAATAGGACATGAAACAAAAGAGGAAGAAGCGTACCACGAGGAGTATACCAACTACCCATAATAGTCAAAACACCGACAGCAAATGGACTTTCCAAGAAGCCGAGAACAATGCGCAGAGCAAATACATCTCGGACATTCCGGGCGCCAGCGAAGCAGAATGTGACGATTGACCAGAGCAATTCACATGTTGGCAGCCAAATTGATGGGCGGACTAAAAATTTCGGAAGCTGGTCAACAAAAAGAAAACACCACATATTATGGACATACGTGGGAGACGAACCTCGTGTCAAGATGAGCTGTGACGGGACTTGGCCGATGATATAGCCAATGATGAAAAACGTCGAGAGCAGATTATAGTCAGCTCCGGAAAAGTTCAAGTCTTCCTTCATGCCAGAAACATATGCATTTGCTAGTCAAGTTTAGTATCTAGTTTATACATTGACGGCGGGGATTGTGGTACTTACTGACATTCGCCGAGTCCAAGAGTCGTACAAAGTATCCGATTGTAGCCCAGCTCCTGTCAAAATAATGGCATTAATATAATTAGATATCATACAAAACGACAAATGGTGACATTATAATATGCCAAAAACAAGCAAAAGAACTTACATGATAAAAATATCGAGTCTTCGCACGAGAGCTCTCTCCTCTTGGGTCCGATCCCCGCCATCCCAGATGACATTTTCGATTCGCTGCCATCGGGTCAGCGGCTGTTTCGCTGTTTCGAGATCAGCATCAGCTACGATGGGAGGGCCGCTCATGATGCCGGGTTGCAGATGGCACGAGAATCAAGCACCTAAAGCCTGAAGGTTGAGAAGTAAGAAAAGAAGAGAATAAACGGAGCCATGCAGTCATTACGTGATTCCTCAACATCGGTGAATTCTAAAGTAAAAATTTCAAGGATTAACACGCTTTCAGGCTAGCCTTGTATTGGGTGATACATTGACAGCATAAATTACGATTTTGGGACAAGTTGCAAGGAAAAGCCCTCATTCATAAAAAACAGTCTTGTAATATGTTACCACTAAGGGTGAACGCTTTAGGTCTAGTGGTAAGATCTTGATAAGATAAAACTCCCCAAGCTCCGAGCTTCGGCTTCCCTCGGCAACTATAACGATCTTCGTATACCAAATTTTAATAGTTAAACGCTCATATTGTGATGCAGAGGCTACATCAATGCTATTTAAAAGGCAATCCCAAACACCAATAATGCATGACAGCTTCAAATGTTGAAACTGCTACCCAAAGCCCAACCAGCGGGATAACAAAATAGCATACATGAAATGGAATCGCTCTTCCCAGTAATCCATATAATTTTTTTAGAAACCATAAAAAGGGAAAATTTCACTCAAAAACGACCCTTTGGTGACAGAACCAGGCCCGGAGAACCCTCCATACGAGCTCGCAACATGGCCTCCTGCCACTCACGCTCCAATCTCTGCGCGAGTTCAGGGCACTCATCTTGGTCAGCATCTAGTGTTCCTGAATCTTCTGTAGCATGAACAGACAAACCAAAAGAAGACTCCACAGGACTCTCACAGCCACGCATCCCGATGAAACGACCAATCCGACGACGCTTTGTCGCAATGTCAGTCGTGTCTTCGGACTCGGTGCCAATCCAGGCAGTGATTATTTTGGGGTACTCAAAGCTCTCGGGCATCGGAGGCCAGACTTGATGGTAGTGGCAAGCAATATCATCAAGTTGCTGATTCGTGAGCAAATGGAATGCGAGGATGGATTGAGGAGCGTCGGGATGTGCCTCGCCGCTGGTCACCGAGACTAGCACGGCAAGTTTCTTCGAAAAGTGCTCTATCGTCGGCTTAAATTGAGGACTGACGCCTTTTCCCCGGTGGATTTGTTGTGCGAGTTCTGCGAGTTCTGCGAGGCTCTCAAGCCCTTCAGGCAGTGGTGTGTCATTAGTGTGGAATAGACTAGTGAATGAGTCTCGGCGTTCATTGTTCTTTTGAGAGAAAAGCCTTTCGCGGTTGTCAGACATTGTTTTTTTTTTCTCGAAATTTTCGGAAGTATTAATCTTTCCAAAATATATGTAGAGGGTAAAAGTATATATCGCAGCAGTTTGTTTTGAAGTTGTCAATTATGTAGCTGTAATTATGTCAGATTCGTATAAGAGTTCAAATATTCGTAATAAAACTTCCGACCCAGCAGATTAATCAAAAGAGAGTATGTATATGTATATATATTAAGATAAATGTAAGAGAGTGTGGAACTGTTGAAGGCGATGACTCCAACCAAACCAAGTTCAGATGCTTGGGCTTAAGTAGTCATAAGTCGTTACAGTCATGCTAGTCCCGCTCAAAGGCTGGAACAAACTAAGGAGAACAGTCATTGTCATCTGATGTTTCGGAAATGAGATAAAACAATGAGCAAAGAAATTTGTATGTGAAGCCATTGTATGTTTGAAACACACAATCTACATTCATTCCGAATCAAGGGAAAAACGGATTTTAAATAATGACCATCAAAAGAACCGAAATAGCAAGAAAGGAAGTACATAAATAGCATAAAAGAGTGTACTGTGGACCCCAATAAGTACACTTACAACTCACAAAAGCGTTGTATCGCACTTTATTGTCTTGTTGTCTTCGGAACAACGCAATAGTATCGTCTTTGGTGATCTATCTCAAAGGCACAGTTGTAACTTTCTTCCCGGCTGTATCTGTCGATAGCGGGCCAAAAATAGCCTCGTGATGGGTCGTAGACAGTTGAGGTAACCCAGCGTATTTGTTTATCCAGTTAATAACAGCATAGTGCCACACCAAAGAGTTCTCGGGCTGCAGCACCCAGTGATTCTCATCCGGGAATGTCAAAAACCCACTGTCGATACCCTTCATCTGCAAGACATTGAAGGCGGCTAATCCTTCTGCCATGGTCAGCCGATAATCCAGCTCGTTATGTATGATCAGGTGTGGCGTTTCCCAGTTCGCTGTGAACCGAGAGGGGTCCCATTTTTGCCACTCATCAGGGACTTTCCACAACGGGCCCTTGAGGTCAGCGAGGGGAAAGTACTGTTCTTCACTGGCGAGCTGGGAAACCATGCTAAAGACACCATCGTGAGTGACGAGAGCCTTGAATTTGCGACCGAGAGGATGGCCTTGGATCCAGTTCATCATGTAACCTCCGTACGATGCTCCCAAACCGACGGCCCGATCGGTATCAACGTATTTCAAATTCTTCTTGATGTAATCAAATCCCCTCTCCAGGTCGAGATATGGTAGTCCTCCCCAGTTTCCTTGGATCGCATCGGTAAACTCCTGGCCATACCCGGTGCTGCCGGTAGGGTTTGGCGTCACGACGACGTAACCCTGTTCAGCAAACACGGCAGGATTCCAACGAGTGCTCCATTGATCGTTCCACGCAGCCTCAGGCCCTCCATGCACCAGGAACGCAAGGGGATATTTCTCGTCTGGGTTGAAGTTTGACGGCTTCACAACAAAGGCGTGGATGGGTTGTGAGTTTTCTCCCTTGTACCAGATTTCATCTACTTGAGAACGCGACAGGCCAAGCGAAGAACCGCCACGACTGATCGAAGAGACAACTTTCGCTTCCTCCGCCCTCTCAGGGTCAATTATTGTGTACACACTCGGCTCCACCAAGTTGCTGCTGGTGACAAGAAGAAGTTTAGAGTCTGCCGCTAGAGGAGCAACTCCCGTGACAGACCCGGTACTGGCCAGCTTTTTCAGATCGTCCGGCTTCGCATTCAGAATGTTGTCAATGGGGAGTTGGTACAACACTACTCTGCCATTCTCCTCCACTGTGACTAGTAGCGACTTGTTGTCTTGCGCCCATGTGATCGAGCTCGGACTCAGATTCCAGTCTCCCTTTCCATCCTTGGATTCAAACACCTCCAAAAGCTGACCACTCCAAGGGTTGGGTACAAAGATGATACGATTCTTGTCGGCTTCGTGGCCGTCCTTCTTCTGGACCAAGAATGAAATCGCACTGCCATCTTTCGACAGTACCGGCGAGGACATGGCTCCCTCGAGTCCTTTCATTTGACAGATCTTGGCCTCTCGCGTACTCAGATCGGTCCATGACGGCATCGGGCAGTAATAACAGACACATGCCGTGTGCGTGGCTGGGTTGACCTCTGGATCCTTGGCAATGAAAACGACAGCATTTGGGCTGACATCAAAGCCATCCGTGCCACCAAACGGTGGGATGGGTGCTTCGACACCGTCGAGTCCCGAGACAGCGAGCAGGTTCGTCAAGCCCGAAGAGGCGTATTTCTTAACCTTGTCAGATGCTGTCGATGCCGGACTTTGCAGCAATCCGTACCACAGAGAGTTTCGCTGCTGCTCAACATACGAATCCCAGTGGCGAACCCAAATCGAAGAGTAGTACTTGCCGCTGCTCAGAGGCTTCTTTGCATCTTTCGGGTTGTACAGCGTGCCGTCAGGGTTGGCTTTGCCCGAGACAACAAAGCCAGTCTTTCCCGGCTCAATCGTGGTCAGCTTCAAGTCAGAAACCGGTCCTGGCACGGTTCCCGCAGTGTAGGAGCGTCCAGGGTCGCGCGCATCTCCAATGATAAAGCTGGTATTTCCATTGTCTTTCTCCTTTAACCAAATAAGAAAGTCTCCGTCGTCCAGCCATTGAGGGTTACTAGCACCAGCATCGCTGGTGACGACTGAACTATTGCCAGACTCGAGGTCGACAACGCGAATCTCGTTTGTTTTGCTATGCGTGGAGAAGGAATAGGTCGTCTGGGTGTACACGGCCAACGTACCAGACGAGTTAGGAACGGCAGGGGATCGTCGTGGCGCAGAAAGCAACACCCTTTGATAATAATCAGTCACTGGCAAAGTCCTGAGTCGCGCATTTCGTGGGAGACTTACTCGGGGGTGAACTTGGCCGCTCTGATAGTCATGGCGGCGATTCTTCGATGTTCTTGGCAAGTGGAGAGACACGATCTAACTCTCGCGGTGGCAATTCAGGCCTGGATATTGCCGTCTGGGTACTGTGTAATGCTTATTTGGCGTGATAATATGGTTTAATTTAGGAGCACTCTCACTCATCTCACAGTGGAAGATGAGGGGAATGCGACATGTCGGCGCGGGGCTCTGTAGCTGTGGAGACGCCCGTAACAAGTGATAGGGCAGGTCTCGGTGGGTCGTGTGCCTTGCGGTTAAGGCCGGACCAGGGGCTGTTGCGAATCTATTCTTGGCAATGGAATTTCCATAAGCAAAGAAAAAAGATATTTGGAACATAATTAGGTATTTTGATTTATCCGACCTGTATCACGCAATAGAAAACATCCAAAACAACTCAATATAAAAAAAATCACTCAAATGGTACAAACATAATTTTCTTTGTCATCAGCTAAACGTCATGCTCACTCTTCCTCTTCCTCCTCACTTTCGTCTTCGTCCATTCCCTCCGCTGCGGTGACGGTAAATGTCGGGTCCTGATCGACGCCAACATAGCTGTCACTCATCAGGTAGAGTGTCAACTCGTGCTCGCCAGGCGTCGGTACAATATACTCCAGCCGCGTCTGCAACTGACGGCCAAAGGTGACTCGCTTGATGGCGAGAAGGCTCCTTGTCTTCTCTTCTCCAACCACCAGCCACCAGTTCTCCATCTTCTTGGCAGGATAAAATGGCGCATGAACCGTTGTGTCAGGATCTTCGTCCTCAACATCACGCTCAATCTTGATCTTGAGATATGCCGGATCACCTGCAGTTATACCCTCGGGGTCCTCAACTTGGAAGTCCAGTTCAACATTCGGATACTTGTCGTTGGTGAAAGCTGCAGCCTGGGCAAGCTGTTTGTTATCGAGACCAAGGCGCTTAATAAGGGTGCCGTAGTCCTTGTTTTCAGAAGGATCCATTGCCTCCATAAATTCAAAGACGTCGTTGATCCTGGAGTTAAAAAAGTCAGCTTTATGGCCAGACAAAAATTCAGCTTGAGATACATACTTAAAATCATTAGCCACCTTAACAACCTCAGGCGTAAAGTGAGGGATTTGCTTGAGAGGACTATCCCGATCCCACATAGATTGGACAACCATTTGTGACATTTCCATCGCGTTCATTGCGTTGATGTGGCCTTCCGAAGATAGAACATCAACGCATGCACTCAGCAGATTCAGCACCTTGCTAACAATGACTTCTTGGTCTTTGGCCAGATCAATTGGCAGCTGTAGTCGTGAGAAATGAGCTTGAAGAAGCACGAAGGCCTTGAAGTGAGGTGAGTCGTAAGCTGGTTCAGACATCTTTACGGGAACTCGTTCGTAAACCCTTCTCAAGATGTGGTCTTCATGTCGGCGCATTTGGATCGACTCGAATTCTGTGGCAGACGTGACGATTTCCAGGATGCCCTTGAGCCTTGTGCGAGCAGAGAGAGACAAGAGGAAGGTCTGCATAGTAATAAAAGATATGTTATAGTATGCCGAGATCATGGCAGCATTTAGCGGCGAGATAGTGTCGTCCTCCTCATCCAATTCAATGATCTTGGCCTCCGAGAGTTCTTTCAACGTGTTTTCCACGAGTTCCGATAAGAATGTGCTCAGACCCTCATGGCTAACATCTGTTAACCCGTAGAAACTTGGATTTGCAAGAAGGCGTCGGTAAAAGTAGGTATATGTCATCCAGTCCACTGCATCTTGAGTAGAGCCAACAGTTTTGGTGCTGACCTCAGTCACAAAGGCATCGTGGAGAGCCTGAGCGAGCCCTGACTCAAGAGGCAAGGCCTCTGCCAAGAACCTCTTGTAATACGGCCGCTTAGTCTCAGATACCATTAGCAACCCACGTCCAACTTTGTCCACCCCAGGGCGAGACGCTTTTCCAAACATTTGAAGGATTTCACTGATTGGGTAGTCTATGTAGCGGTGCTCCCTGCCTTCAAAGAATTGCGTGCCCATCACAATGACCAAGTGAGCGGTGAAGTCAATCTCCCAGCAAACATCTCGAGAAGCTAGCATCACCTGGATGGCCCCGATGTTGAACAGGTGCGATACAATGCGTTTGTCGTTATTGCTCAGGGCTTCATGGTAGTAACCAACACCATGTGAAACAGACTCGGCCAGTGTTCTTTCGTGCAGCCTCTCCAGCAGCGGGGAAATCTCATTGACGTCGGCGTGCAGGAAACGATCTTCGTTGTCGTCGGCGACGCAAGCAGCCAAAATATCGATAGCTGTCGAACGAACTTGTTTTCGACTGGGAACAAACACAAGAGCCGGCTTGTCGGATGAAAGCTGATTGGCTATAGCGTGATATACGGGTTTGGCCATAGCCATCATAAGAGAAGGAAAGTGCGGTATTGTGAAGGACTGGATATGCAATTCCAGTGGAACAGGTCTGGCACTTGGGCTGAAGTTGTAAATGAAATGGCGATTTGCTCCAATCCATTCGCCGATGTCCCGAGCTGCAAAGGAATCGTTAGCATTGGTAAACAAGGCAAAGAAAGCAAAAGTTATTTGGATCACTGTGGATGGGGGTTGTGCTTACCGTTCGACAATGGCACACTCAAGCCAATCAACCTCATATCACTCTCAGTCTGCAATTTGATGAACTGCATCCTGCTGACAACTATCTCATATGTATAACCCAGGTATCCACCAACCAAATGGAGCTCATCGGCGATGAAGAGGCTCACGCTCTGAACGTTCTTCCTCCTTTGCCACTGGCGAGACAAGACATCCCATTGCACAGGGGTGGCAAGAACCAAGTCTGCAGAATCTAGTAGTTTCAGGTCGGCTGTAGTCTCTCCGGTGAGCTTGACGATGGTTTTACCACCAGCAACCGGGCTAAGTCGCTTTTGCCAATCGTTGTATCGTTGGTCAACGAGTTCCTGGAATGGGGCTATGTAAACTGCACGGCCAGCTTTGCCCTGCGCCCAGTGACGCAGAAGGGCCAACTCGGCACAAACGGTCTTACCGCTACCCACAGGGGCAGCGAGAAAGACCGCCTCATCAGATTCAAACAGAGTCTTGAAAGCTTGACTTTGAATTCGGTTAAATGATTGCCAGTTTGGATAGAGGTTCTTGAATTCTTCGCGTTTCAACGCTTGAACAGGGACGCGCTGGATGTCAAGAAGGGGCGTATGAGGAGGGAAGCGCTCAGGAAGGATCAACTTCTGGAAAGATACTGCAACCTTGGTTTCGGAATGCATCCATCGATCGGAAGTGATATGGAGGAAGTAGTGAGGAGGTATGGGGTCAGATATGGGGACAGTGAATTCCATGATATGATCAGTCACTTCACCCTGTGTATACTCCCGACGCAAAATGAATTGGTCATGGAACAGGATTTCCTCTCCGTCACAATCTTCAACAATGACCCAGAAGCTTTCAGCGGCGCCGTGTACAGAATCATCCCAAATAAAGTTAGGTGTGATAGTGAGTTCAACGCGTAGTAATGACCTAGTCATCGGCTGAACTTGAGCTTGCACCTCGAGGCGTGGGAACTTAGAGACGAGATCACACACAATGCGGCCAGCTTTTGGCATTCCAAGAAGTTCGCCCATGCGTGGAGGATCAAGATCGAAATAGCTCTGCCAAGGCACATCGATTCTCTCTGCCTTCTGCATTATATCGCGAGGACATGATGGGAATTGACGCAACGGGGTCATTGTTGGCCACATCCGTTTCTCTGCCATCTTGCATAGGTCCAGGGCGGTTTTGGCAACTGACGACCAGCCCTTCTTTAAACTGATTTCAAAGATGGCTCGGAGAAGTCGACCGGCAGACTGAGTAACGTAGACCATATCCGCCATCAAAGCGAGGCCTTCCAGCTTCAGTCGAGAAATGTATGCTTGGAGAAGAACGTTGATCTTGGCATGCGGTTCCTCGATTCCTTCTTTGACCGGCACAGGTACACGTCCCAATAACTTGGCGAGTTCCAACTTTTCATCCTGTCGAACCGGAATATACTTGAATTCCTCACTAAGAGAAAATATTCTGAATAATTCAACAGTGCCGATTGCTGGCTGAAGGTGGTGGTTATATATTTGCATAGAGGTGTGGCTGATGTAGTAATGAGAAGCAACCCGTCCAAGCTCCGTGGACTGCAGTTTACCGGTCTTCTTGTCATACTTGACTAGGCCAGCTTTCTCAAGTAGGGTGGCGGCAGAGTGAATCAGATCCACACGCTTCTGCTCCAGAGTATCATCGTTTGCGTAATCAGCACCAACGCTGTATAACCCAGGCGATCGGAGCATTCGAATATAAAGATAAGTGTAGCCAAGCCATTCCATTCCTTGGTTGCGGTTGCGAACATTTCCAAGCACAATTTCGGCATTCAAATTATCGGCGAGTTTGCTAATCAGTTGACTTTCAATCGGGAGCTGCTGGTTCAGAAGTGAAAGGAAAAACTGCATTTCATTCTGTGTAGTTATGATTGTTCCCAGTCCTTCTGTATCGTACTGAGGACGACCTGCCCTACCAAGCATCTGCAAAGTGTCTTGGGGGCTAAGCTGGACAAAGGAACCATGCTCTGGCGAGTAGACTTGGGTTCCCTTGATCAGAACAGTATGAGCGGGCAAATTGACACCCCATGCCAACGTTGCCGTACAGACAAGAACTTGGATGCTGCCGTCACTGAAAAGACTGGCCACTGAGTCTCTGTCTGCCAAAGAGAGACCAGCATGGTGAATTCCAAATCCATATGGAAGTATGTCCTTGAGAGCAGCATCGTCAACATTCTCGGCTTCCTCGGCCAAGATAGCCCTGCTTGCTGCATCACTCCGCAGTACTTGACCAATAGTCTCCATCTCAATAGCCTTGTCTCTGATGTAGCGAGCCGTCTTGGCTGTCTCTTTTCGCGAGTGAACAAAGATGAGCATTTGATGACCTTTTGCACAATTCTCCAATACCTTGTTGTAGCAGACATCGTTCATTGTTTTCAACTGTTTGATGGCCTTCTTGTCGGTAACACCGATGAACTCTTGTCTCAATGGGCACGGGCGATATGTCCCATCAAAATGGAATAGAGACTTTGTTGCATCAACTCGTAGGAAACTGGCAACGTCTTTGTAATTTGGAAGGGTGGCGGAAAGGCCAACAATTCTAGTTGGTTCTTCGGTGGTTTCGCTCTGGCGAAGGGTTCGGCTAACAACAGCTTCTAAAACTGGGCCACGGTCGTCGTGCAAAAGATGGATTTCATCAATAATAAGAAGACGGACGAGCTTCGTATAACTTGAATCTGTTGCTTTTCGGGTAATGATGTCCCATTTTTCCGGCGTGGTGACGATAACTTGGGTATCCGCAATTTGCTGTTTCGTAAGTTGGCGATCACCTGTCAACTCCGATACACGGATTCCATAGGGCTCCAGTCGCTTGCCAAAGTTACCGACCTGTTCTTGGACCAAGGCCTTCAGTGGAGCAATATACACAATTTTAAAGTCATCGAGCATGATTTCTCCAGTTTCCGAGTTCCGGTTCTTCCCAATCTCACGAAGTATCGTGAGCATGGCAACGTTGGTCTTTCCGGAGCCGGTAGGGGCACAGATGAGCATATTTCCATCATCGTGAAAGGCAGCAGGGTAACACTTTGTCTGGACCCGGTTAAGTTCCTTAGAAGAACCGAAACCGACTTGGGCCCAATCCGGAAGCTCGGTGGTAGGAAGGTTCCTTTCCCCAGGATCACGCTTTGCTTTGGGAGGCGGGACATGAATTTCCTCATATCCCTTGAAAGTCCTTTTCGTAGATCCTTGAGGGAGCTTCACGTTGGGGTTGGTCATCAAATGATTTCCTTGGTCGAATTTCAAAGATTCAAGGTTCACTAAACGAGTTGGCATCAGACCACCGGACGGGGCCTTTGCTTCTTGCTGCTGAGCGCCATCAGGACCAGCAGGAAGGTCGAGGTCCATGAGGTCCATCTTTATTTTTTTACCAGGTCGTTGTGTTTCGTCTCCCGCACCAGCTCGTCCGAGAATCTGATCCAAGATATCACGATGCCCAGCCTCCACCATCTCGCTTTCAACAAGAAGACGAGCGTCATTGTCTTCGGCAACCCGTCTCCACTTTGTAGCCCAAACAATTCTATCTCTGTTTTTCACGAGGGTAGTAACCAGATCTGGGTGATCGTAGTCGAATAGCTCCATCAAATCATTTTCGATGTCTCGAATTTGGCGCTCGCCACCATCTGGCGTTTGGCCACCGAGAATATCCAGAGCGGTCTGGGCGGTTTCCGTTGTTTGATGCTCATCTTGGTAGATTGCACGAATCTGTCGCTGCAACCAGTACGCATCGATTTCACGAACCGGTACAAAATTCTTTGATGCGGTGGCGGCTTTGGCGTCTGTAAGGCCGCCACCATCCAAAATCATGTCTTCATCTTCGTCAAGTCCGGTCCGTTCAGCGGCGGTGTCTTCCTCGCCTGCTCGATCTCCAACGTCCGAAGCTTCCTCGTCTGATTCATCATCATCACGTACTTCGTCCATCTTTCGAAGCCCTCCCTCTTCTTCGTCGGATTCATCAAAGACCACGGCGACACCCTGTCTTTCATCAAGTTCGGCTTCATCTCCCCCAGCAGCACCGTCTTCCATATCTTCGTCCTCGTCTTGGGCATCGTAGTCTGTAATTTTCTTCCCCAAATTAACAATTTCATTGAACTCCTTTGGGTTCATTGTCGATCCTAGCAGATCGTCAACCTCTTTTTTCTTGTCGAAGTCCTTCATGTCCTCGTCTTTTAGTGTTTCCAACACGGCATCTGCTGCGCTTCGCACTACTTCGTGGGGAACGTCACCGAGATGAGTGGCGGTCATTGTAAGAATCAGATCATAGGTCGCTCTCGTAGCAGGGGTTCTAGGACGGTATCTGAGGCCTTCAATAAGCATATCAGCAGCCGAAAGAATTCCTGCTCCACGAAGCTGGTCCTGCTCTCCGCGCTTTCGCTTTCGCTGCTCGCGTTCAAGAACATCTGCACCCTCGGCGATAGCTCCTCTTTCGATGTCTACATTCGCCGTCGCAGACTTCTTCCCCTCGGGAATTTCTTCACGAGCATTTCGCGATCCCATGTCTCGTATATTTATCCGCCCAGCGAGGGATTCTGGGTCTCCTGTCGCATCGTCGCCAGGACGAGTTATGAATCGGCGATCGGCTTGGAGCACCAAATTGCTCATCGCCCTAGGGATAGTTAGAAGCCAGTTGTGGGAGTTGGTCTCGGATAACTTACGAGTATTTGTACTGCGCAACATTGTTAGGGTCCGACATCTTGACTGAACTGTTTCAGTATTCAAGTGTATGGCAAATAATCCTCCCTTCCTCAGTGTCGAGCTTGCTTATCCCTCGATAAGCCTGAAAAAACTATAATGTCGAAATAGATTCGCAACAAGTCGAGGGCGAAGTCGTTTCGCAGAGCACTGAAAACTCTTTTGCGGCTCAACGAGAGCTCCGCACCGGTGGCGCGTTCAATATCTTTTGAGCTGCCACTTATCGAACAGCGACGTGAAAAAAGTTGCTAAATTTTAGCAGTATTGCATGCTCCCGTAGCAGCAAGCAATATGGTTTCGTGATAGGAGCTGCTGCGAACAATTGCAGACTCTGGAGGCGCAAGGTGGAGAGGTTCACTTTGTCCGCGAGGCAAACTTTGGGAAAGTGCTCGGGCGGTGGAGCGCCCACGATTCTGCCGGGAAATTTCATTGGCGGCGAAGGCGGCGAGGGGAGCTCGCGACAAAATAACTATGAGCTATATTATTGTACTCGTTGATGCGATTTAACGGCGATGTACCATGCATGCCCGGGCTTCTCATGGGAGAAGGCTAGCCATTACGGGCTTGACCTCGTTCGCCTCTGGCCCTCACTACAGCGCCATTAGAACAATATGCGACAGCATGCGACGACCCGCTTTTCGAATTCCGTATATACAGACGCCGCCCATGTGCCACACGAGAGGCGCAAGAACCAAGACAAAAGCAAAACTGCAGGATCTACCGCAGGGTGCGTTGAAGCTTGAAGCTTACAATGATGGATCCGATGATGCGCCTCGGTACCCAACTGTTCTGCAGGGGCACAGGAACAACATGGAGAAATTCAAGAACTGCGTCGTCCTGACTCGCGTTGGAGGTTTCTACGAGGTAGGTGGTGCAGTTATGCTAGTTGGTGTCAATATGTGGCAGTGTTAACGATAGGCAGCTTTATTTTGAACAAGCAGAAGAATTGGCCCATCATCTCAATATCAAACTCGCGTCAAAGAAGACCAATGCCGGACCGGTCCCCATGGCTGGTTTCCCATTCTTTCAGCTGGACCGATTCCTAAAAGTTCTTGTACAGGATCTGAATAAATATGTGGCTATCAGTGAAGAGTTTATGAATCCAGCGGAAGAGAAATCGAAGTCCGGAGGATTGCTATTCGACCGCAAAGTCACCCGGGTCATCACGCCAGGCACGCTAATAGACGAAAAGTTCATCGACACATCTCAGAACAACTTCCTTTTGTCCCTCTATGTGAACACGAATACCGCAGATAACAGCAATGATAAAGCCCCCACCGCAGCTCATCTTCTACTTTCGGGCACTGAACGTGTCGGACTCGCCTGGATGGATTTGTCCACGGGAGACTTCTTCACCCAAGTAACTACCAGCCAGATGCTTCCATCAGCGATCGCCCGGATCGGGGCGAGGGAAATTATAGCTGATCAGCGACTACAAGATCTCCTAGGTCAAGAACTTCGGATGCTTGTGGGAATAGACCATCACCTTCTTACGTTCTTCGATGCGCCTCAAACCACAAAGCCAATGTCGGAATGGACTCCTATGCTAGAGGCACCAGTATCACTCGAGACGGAATTTGTATTCACCAGTGAAGAAGTGGCAGCAGGATTCAGTCTTCTTGAGTATGTAAGGATTCAACTTCAAGGTGTTGACATGAAGCTACAGCCACCTCGTCGGCGGCATCTAGAAGAATCTATGGGAATTGATCGCAGCAGTCTCAGGGGCCTTGAAATCTTGGAGACGGCACGAGATGGTCTGGGTAAGGGCAGTTTGTTTCATGCTGTTCGCAGAACTACCACGAAAAGCGGTGCGCGCCTTCTTCGGGATCGATTAAGTATAAGTTCCATTGGTCAAAAACACGTATGGTTTCTAACAATAATTAACTAGCATCACCATCAACGTCCTTGCCGACGATCAACGAGCGCCTTGATCTTGTTGCTTACTTAATTGAAAATGAAAATATACGAGAAACGATCATCTCGCTTCTCAAACGGAGCTACGATTCCCAAAGACTTGTACAGAAATTCACATTGGGTAGAGGTGATCCAGATGACTTGATATGCTTGTCCAGGGCCATTGAAGCTTCTCGAGAAGTCCGTCGAGTGCTGACAGACTCCCAGGGTCGCCTGGCTTCTACTTCTGAGAACTACTTGAAAAGCATGGGCGCTTTGGTCAACAGGTTGCTTCTTGACGGTCCTATAGAATTGGCAGAGAAGATTCTTGCTGCGATCGACGAGGAAGGGCTCCTCCAAAAACAACGTATCGAGGATAACAATGCGGCCGAGGCTGCCGGTCTTGCACAAGAAGTTGCTCTAAACGAGGGTGTACCTGAAGACCTAGACTCTATACCTAGAAAGGTGCGCTTCAAGACGACTGGTCGACGGGGAGTTTCGGTCGAGTCAGATCGAGGAGATGTAGACACCTGGATTATGAGACGTGACGCCAGTGACACTTTGCAAAGGCTGCACGAAAATCTCGATACACTCACAACCGAAAAGGTGAATCTCACAACTCGCCTACAAGAGCAGGTGGGATCATCTGGGTTAACCCTCAAATGGACCCCTGGCCTTGGCTATATATGCCACGTCAAAGGGGCGAAGATCTCGCAAGAGGAACTTGAAGATCTCGGTGTCACGCGTAATGTTTCCTCAACCAAGAGTACGCGGTCTTTCTATTTACCAGAATGGTCCAAACTGGGTGCACGAATTGATCAAGCAAGAGTTCATATCCGTTCTGAGGAACAGCGGATATTCGAGGATCTTCGTCGAGGAGTAATTCTCAACCTAGTGAAGATCCGTCGCAATGCAGCCGTGATGGACGAATTGGATGTCGCATGTTCATTCGCCACGTTGGCAAGGGAACAACAAATGGTACGGCCCATATTAAATACAACTACTTCCCATCGCATTGTTGGTGGAAGACACCCTACAGTCAAACTAGGGCTGGAGGAGCAGGGTCGACCATTTGTTAGCAATGATTGCTTCATCGGTGACTCTGAGCGTGTGTGGCTAATCACAGGCCCAAACATGGCTGGAAAGAGTACATTTTTGCGACAAAACGCACTGATAACGATTCTAGCCCAAATTGGCTCTTTTGTGCCTGCAGAATATGCAGAAATCGGGATGGTTGATCAGATCTTCAGTCGTATTGGCGCGGCCGATGACCTCTTTCGGGATCAGTCAACCTTTATGGTGGAAATGCTTGAGACTGCTTCGATTTTGAAACAGGCCACTGCTCGATCTTTTGTCATCATGGACGAGGTCGGACGAGGCACCACGCCCGAAGATGGGACTGCGGTTGGCTTTGCTTGTCTGCATCATTTGTACAGTGTGAATAAGTGCCGGACCTTATTCGCAACTCACTTCCACGCTCTCGCCGACCTGTCTGCCGATTTTGAGGACCTAGGGACTTATTGCACAGATATCAAAGAAAGCCCATCGGGCTCTTTTTCTTTTGTGCATAAACTGCGAAAGGGTGTCAACCGGCAATCTCACGCTCTCAAGGTAGCCCGTCTAGCAGGTCTTCCAGACAGTGCACTCTCAGTAGCGCAGGATCTACTTCATCAGATGCACTCTACAAAGAACCCTGGACGGCCTGAAGACAAGGCCAAACTGGCAGGGGCAGGGACCGGCTAAGCCTAAGCGCTTTTTTCGAACTCATGATCTCTCTACTGGATTCTTCTTTCGTTATTTATGCCCTGGCCATTGGCGATGTATATTACTTTTTATTATTTGATACCCTTTTGTACAATACTTGTAATAACAGCATGAGTTGCAATTTTCACAGTTTAGACAACCTTTTCAAGTCATCCAACAGATCATCCTCCTCGTCACTCAGACTTTTCAGGTCGACGATAATTCCATCTGTAAAAGCTGCCTCTTGGCAGTCCTCGTCATCGACGCCATTCACGTATTGAGCGACGACAAAATCGACTCGCCGTGAGCCGAGCACCACCATCGGGGCATGCCAGGTGCCGGCTCCGTATGTGACAGCCTGTCCACCACGGGCGATAAAAGCCTTCACATTCTCAAGATCTGGCGGATCGCGGATGGTGACCCGACTATTTAGATCGTTCTCGCCTCTAGTAGTAGTACTATCGCTACTCGTCGTCGCAGCGGCAGCCTGGCCCTTCAATGTAGGCGCAACAATGATGAGGAATGCAGGTTCCTCTTGCTCCTCATCTTGCTGGGCAGCACCGTCAAGAACAATATCAACATCCCCATCTCCATACCCTTGCCAATCGTGGCTTTTCTTATCCGGTTTGCGATCGCGGATCACACGTCTCTGACTCGACAGATCGAGCGGCACAAACGTTTGGGTTGTATAAGGATGTCGCTCGAGAATCCGCACATCGAAAACATGTCCCTTGGGATGATCCTGGGTGGACTCGCGTCGGGGTTTGCGCGGAAAGCAGGCGAACATGCTCAGTCGAGCCTGGGCGGCGCGGCCGCTCGGACAGGCATTCTCGTAGCCATTGCCGAGGGGTGTTATAGGGCTTATTTTGACAGCAGAGCCTTGGTTGGCGTATACGGGTGTTGCGGGAACAGGGTGAGGCAGTTCGAGAGAGGGGAGGTCGTTGGGTGCACTGTTTAGATCTCGTGGGAACGGCGTCGAAATAACGGTGCCAAAGGGGGCGAATGCTTGGTGCGTCAGCGGTTCAGGCGTGATGCGGACAAGCGGTGGAGGTGAGATCAGCGTCGGCGGTGCCATTCTAGTTTCTTCAGCTACAGTGAGAGAATAAACCAGAGGTCGTAAAAAATCACACTCGTGTGAAGAAGCCAACCGTCGATCGATTAAACTTGAAGCTGGTTCTAGCTTCCCCGCTGACTGTCAGTGTCAGGGCCCACCCTCGGCTGGAATGTCCGACGGTCTAGAATAGCCTCTTTTTTAACATCATGTAGGCACCTAGTAATACAAATGGTTCTTAAAACATGGAATTTTTCCTCGCGTAGGGGGGGGTTCGAGTATGTTGCTCTTTTTCTGTTTGAAACGCTATTTTTTGCGGGCGTATCAATTGATACAGAGGTACGTACCTGCATATGTAAGGGAACAATATAGCCGTCAAACTTTAAAAAGATCAATGTCTTAATGTTAAAATTCATATACATTGAATGATGATAGATGCTCGGCATGGAAGGCCAATTCATGTAACCCTTACTTCAATGGCCAATTATTCGAGAAACAACAGTTGAGACTGGTTGTAGAGGAACGTTCGTGTTACAAATAAGGATTATCAATCGATACGTGTCGTGCTACAATATTTATGACTTAAAGTTTTGTAGGACTGCCGAATTTTAATGCATGTCAGATAGTTAAACATTCAAATGTTGTGAGACCTTGGAGGTATTAGAAATATGTCGGTTAGTAATATATTGATACTATAGCTTTACAAGATGCCATCAATTGATGTCAAAATTGGCGGCGTGTAAAATACATGTACTGCAAAAGTAATATGGGCACCGTTTTGTTATTTATCATAAAATCCCCTATCACCTGGTCTGCACATGAACCCATTGACAGATAATTGTCCAGGTGATATGAACCAATTGATTGATCCAATAGTGCCTTCCTCGCAACAATGTGTCACGGTTACACTGGCAGCCTGCAGCTGTACCATACAGAGAGTTCGTTCATTTTTTATTATTTACGGAGTTAAACCCCCGATGCAGTCGATGACCACCACCGGTCAGGGCTTGCGGTATTAAGATCGGCGATAAGAGAACAATAGGCAAACACTTACTAACACTAAAGGGTAATTGCTCGAAGCATAGATTGCTACTCATCTTGGGCAACTACATACATGAATTTTGTGTGACATTAAATTATGAAATAGCTGTGCATAAAGTCTGCAAATATTGTTAAACTACATTGAAGTGTTTCCCCTCATAGTTTGATGTTACGCAGTTAAATCTACGAGTATAAGGTAATATTCTAGTTTTTCCAATCATTTATACATGCAATATTATACATGTATATTTTTATGCCATATCTTTATCTAGCCATTTCGATTTAATTTGTAAGCCGTTTTACATTTCAGTATGTAGACCTCAGTCTAATACTATTAAATTGGTTCTTGGTAAATAGAAAAATTATATATAGCTGTGTTCCAGGCGACTTTCCGCCATACATTCCTTCTCATACAAACTTTATACACACCATATTAGAAATTGATTCCGCGCTCACATTAGTTTATACTCCAGTCACTATGTTGAGGGAGCATATCTCGCAATCAGACTCCAGCAGCAATACATCACCAACAGCCAACGGCAATAACAGTCAGCTATCTGTCTGTTCCTCGAACCCGATAACTCCCCAGTCAAATACCAATTCACCACCGGGACACAGACAGCTGCGACTGAAGCAACCGGGCCGATTGACGAAGGATTCCTGCTAGTCAGTGGGCACAATCAGTACGCGCCCTTCCAATGCTGTCAGCCTTTGCCTCTGTTTTATTTGAGTCTATAAATGCTTGACCGCTTCGTCTTATTCTGCTCACATCTAGTAGGCAAGGAATAAATCTTGAGCAGGACATATTGCAAATCGGGGCCTGGATTGAACCGCAAATTCAAATTTTTGTTGCCCATACCCCTGAGGAAGTCATGCTGTCTTTTCAAGCCACGTCACATGATCTAGATACTGCAATTTGCGGCTGACAATATGTTGAACACTGTATGCTAAGGGCTACCAATTTGTATATTTGATGGCTCTACACAACGATTGCTCCGATTGTCGAGGGACCAACTCATCAAGAACGGCCGCCCGTGACATGCAATACCCGAAATGCTTTGAGTGGTTTCTGAGAGGTGTTGACCTCCTCCCCAAGCTGAAAAATATACCAGAGATCAGAGAAGTAAATTTGCGACATAGAAGAATTCTCAAAATTCTTCAGAGCATTGTGGTCATTATCCATAAACTGGATTAAACAGCTTAGTTCTTTATAAGTTTGTTCTGTGCCGTACCTGTCGAGTAATGTTTGGTCTTTTTCGCGGACGGGGAAATCCCTTCGATCTCCATTGGAACTTTCAATGGCCCTCTCTAGATTCAAATAATCGACATCATCATTAAAATCTAGTCCTGTTGCTTCAATTCCCACAGGTTCGAATTTCTTTGTAAGTTGACTGTAAAGGCTTCGAATTTCTTTGCTGTAGTGAACAAGCAGCTTGTAAGGCTTTAAAAACACGACAGGGGATTTCGGGTTGGCTATGTTCACACCAAGTGCCTTTTTGAGAAGATTGTTCAATGATTCCCCATTTATGCAAATTCGATCAGGGATTGGGAGGTAGGGTTCACCTGTAATATGCGCTGCATTTTCCAACGGAGAAGGGTCCTTTTGGGTTTCTTCCTCGCTTAAACCCTGGATATCGGTGGGAAAATTAAAAAGCCCGTATAGATGTTTATCTTCCAGATTAATAGGACTATTCCATTCGATTTGGGGTTTCCAGAGGTCGTGTAGAATAACAGCATCGCCCGTTAAAACATCAATCGCATGCTTTTGGCCAGTCTTCTTTTTCACATCGTATTCCCGCTTAAAGTCCTTCCACGCTACTCTGTTTAATATCGGTAGAGTTTCAACATTGTATTTCTTTTTCGGCTTATATAGAACCCCCTTGTCTGGAGAATAATTTGAACGAGGCGTTGCCATCTCCAACGTGTTTACTCTAAGTTAATTTGTCAGCGCATGTCAACCTGGAGATTTTAAATATATTCCCACCTATCAAGGATCATACGCATACATTCCATAGATATTCTCGTGATGGCTTTGCGTTCAAAAGATGAAAAAGGAAAATGGATGTTGACGTCCGCATAGCCCATAAAAGCGAGAAACATTTCATGTGTAGTTTCGATCGAAAGACCCTCATATTCGTCATATTCGTCATTTTCGAGAGATTCATGCCTTGTTGCTTTCTTCTTGGGCCCTCCTGCTCCATCTTTCCCAGGTTCATAATCAGGGCCCTGTTGCTGACCTCTAGGGCTTTCCGATACAATTGTCGTCTCAGGATTGGTATTTTCGGTGTCCTGGAAGGCGGTTACGTGGTCACCATTCATGTTGCTGGTTACCATGGGGCTTGCTAGCTGTTGACTGGAATCTGCGGCAACGGTAGACTCAAGTCAAGTCAGCGGTGTCCGAGACAGTGCCCGCTGGCCAGTGACCAACCGGTTCACTTTGGACAAATTTTTCCATAATGAATAATGGCACGATGTTTAAATGTTGTTTTTCTGAGGACAGCGAGGATTGAAAGGAAAAATGAAACCCGGCTGTATGAGTAGCATTTCATAGATTAGAGGGCACTTTGGATACGAGAGTCCCCGTGATATTTATTTTCACAGCCCCCCAGGTGCCCCTATTGTCCTGACCACCAGGTAGCACAGTCTGTGCACAAGTTAACATTACATAGGTCTAGTAGGTGTCAATGAGGTGTCATTGTTGTACAGGTAAGATAAGTAATTCCAAATCTGGCAAGGCTATGGCATGTATCGGATCTCTTTCTTGTGATATAACTATGAGCTTTTGATCATGTTATAGCCTGGAGCTGAGCCTTGTCCTTCGTGACCTAGTTAGGTTTAAAATTTTACCTTGGAGAATATCAGAATATTGAAAGGCTGCATGGTACATTGGGAGAAAATCTGAAACCTTTATAGCGCCTAATAGAACATTCAAGCCAATATACATATAATACTTCTGCGTTCTTATATTTATTACGAACTTATTATATAGTTGACATGTTGATATTTGCTATCCTTAAGTACACTCTCCCGTATTAGAAACCACCTGAGGCTGCTTTATAACCATCATATCTTATGGTCTTTGGTATTCGAGGTATGGAATCTGGTCAGTTGCTTATCTAGGCAGAGGAGTGGTCTCTTAGCCCTAGACTTCTAGATATTTCCGTGGAGTTCATCTTCTAGGATTTTCCAAAGTTATTTCCGGGCCTTGATGGTAATACGTCGTATAATGTGGAGACTCTGGGGTTTGTTGATGTGTATAGGAAAGAGGCAGAGTAAATCCTCTCCCATTATATTGATATTTCATCAGTCTGTCTAGTTAGCAGTTATAAGATCTGCATAGAAAGCAGCTATCGCGCGAAAGGAGCAGTTTGTCCAGATCTTGAATAACTGGGATGCAGAGCACGATATGGAGTAAAAAAGGGGCTACCGCAAATGGGGCAAGAAAAGCTATATTTCTACAATCCGGGCCGATATCACCGTAAAGCATAGCTGGGAGGAGGTTTGGGATGTTGTTAAAATTGCTGGAAATGGTTGTAAGAATCTGGAAGGCTTACGCAAGTTGTTTCGAAAACCTGTCGATAAGGCAGAAGTGATCGAGCTCTTTCTTGATTTTATTCCCAGTGAAAGCTTTATGTCAGTGATATATGGAGGAATAAAATTCGTCCTTGGAGTAAGTTCCTTGAATAGTGACACAATCTCTTCATCCATCTCACCCAGCCGGAATATGAATAGGGATGTGCGGCTGCGAAAAAGTCGCGCGAGCAGGTCTACGCCCTCATTGACACCCTCCCTAAAAAGACGGATAGCGTTGCCAAATATTTAGAGCTGTACAGCTCAGAACCCGAGTTTCAAATCGCGGCAAACAAGCCGTATTCTAATATCTTCTCAGCGATCGAGGACATCATGAGTCATTTGACCAGAGATCATAAATGTATGTTCAAGCCCTTGACAGCACTGTACTTCACATGCAATGCTAATCACTGGCGACTGAAGTTGAATTTCTCAAACCTCTTTTACTCCACAACGCATATAGCCCTTTGGACAAGGAGATAGAGAGTGTGAAAAGGGCATCGGAGAATATTGAAGAGGTTTTGAAATTGCTAGAACACAAAAGAGTCTCGAATATCGAACAGGGGGTTCAAGGCCTGACACGCGATAGGTCTACTATTGAGAATTTTCTCCTAGAGATACTAAAAGCCCAATCCGTCAACTATAGATGTCTGTATCATCAATTGATTTTGTCAGTTCGCGCGTTAAGTATAAATTCTAACACAAATTTTCCAGGGTTGAAAGAAATGTGTGAGACATTGAAGGCAAGAGATACCCTGAGCCCAAAAGCTTATATATCGTCCAGCGAGCTGTCAGCGTGTCTGCTTCCCGCTTCTTCTTTGATCCAGGATTCTACACGTCGTATAAGGTCTCCGGAATTGGCGGCAGAGCAAGTCCTACAAGCAGGATTTGCAATGGATCAGAAAAAGCTCATTCCGGCAGTATGGCTCATGTCCGAAACGAAAGTCCGTCGCTGGTTCAAATCGTCCCATACACGCACCCTTCTCGTAAATGGGAGCGGTACACTAGCCCGGACCACTCCCATATCCTTTTTCTGCGCAATGTTGGTTCAAAATCTCAAGAAAATTGAGTGTACCGTGGTGCTGAGTCATTTCTGTGGGCTGTACACGCCCTCGGACGATGGCCTCGACGAAGAGTATCTGGTAGGAGTGGGATCTTAGGAGACTTGCTAGTTCAACTCATGGCCCAGTGGAAATTCGGCGAACTCACGTCTCTTGACGAAGACGATGTTAATCTAGTGAAAAACGAAAGCCCCAGTTTGAATCTCAAAATTCTACGACGCATATTTCAAAATCTGATTGTTAGCTTGCCAGCGAGGACGCCTTTATTCATTATCATCGATAACATTAATTATTATGAAACCAGCGAGCTGCGGAGAGAGACCAAGAAAGCAATTAGAGAAATCAACCAGCTTCTCTCTGTCCGCAAGGTCAAGGCATTGGTGAAAATATTTGTGATAGCTGCGAATAGGGCGTTTGAAATAGGCGATTGCTTTCAGGATGAGGACAAGATAGTGGTGCCAGCGCATCCGAGCGGAGACAAAATGGGCTTTGCAGAAAAACGTTTTGAATTGGATTTTGGAACTCAGATTGCCAATTTGAAAAGGTCGAGCCAACAACTAGACAAATCCAAGTAACTGTGTATTCTGTCTATGGATGTGCCAATTATTTCCTACTCTCCGTGATGCGAAGTCAAGGGTCGATAGAGGAACCACAAGGAAGCCGGCCCGCTGTACTAGTAGGCCTTAGGGCTAAGTAGAATTAGATTTGCATGGAAAGTTATTTCACATTCTCCTTCTTACAAATAAAGTGGCACAAACTTCATTTACGCGAGGCAAAAAAGGGGGATTAAATATCATATCGTCATTCCAGGTCCAATGCACGACTATGTAGAAATAAACAGAACCTTCAAGGCAGCCAGCACCTCTAAACGCCGATAAAAACTGCTCTATACTACACCGTATTCGCAATTATTTGTTATGGATCAATAAGTTGTGGAATGAAGTCCAATGGTCAGAGTCCACGTAACTGGCCCCAATCGTCAGTAAGTCTTTTCATGGCACAGAGAGAACCGGAACTTACATATAGGTCATACTACTCCTCAGACTGGAGACAATGGTCTCTGGGTGCCAGCGGAAGACGTACATAACAGCCGCCCAGCTCAAACTTGCAAAGGCGGGCCAGGCACTGTCCTTAATCCGCGTTCGGGCTTCTGGTGTGATGAGCGAGGAGAGTGGGTGCATGTTTGGCTCAACAGAGAGCTTGGCCAGGGCTAAGACAACCCGAGCAAAGACATAAATAACAATCTAAAACCCAATCAGTAATCCAGATTTACCAAAATACAAAGGTCCAACGAACTTGCTGGCTGACACTGCCTGGATGCCGGCCAAAGACAACGTATCCACCCAGCAATCCAGCAAAGAAGGTATCGTATGGGCCCTCTTTCGGTCCAGTTGGGTTCAGATACTTCATAGCAATCATAGAGGATTTGTATATGATAGCGAAGGTTGAGAGATTATAGGCATGTTGGCGAGTCGCTTTCAAAACCAGCTTGACCTTCTCGCGGAATCTGGAACGACCGTGAGTGGGCAAGAAACAAAACGACGCGTAGAACAGCTCAAAACTCACGTTCCCGATCGGAAGAGGAATATCATGCTAGTTCATGAAATTGTATTAACATGGCTATCTCCAAAGAGTGTCGCGGTATGGGTTTTCGAAGCTTACACCAAAGCATGCGGAAAGCGGACTTTTGCGCCGTACACAGCGCCATTGCGGGCGGCTTTGACGAGTGTAAGAAGAGGTTTGAGGTCGGCGTTGAGCGCCAGAGCATCGAGTTTATCCTGTTAATCAAGAAAAGGCCGTTCAGCAAAGACCGCTTTCGCGCACTCCGCCAGACAACTTACCATGATGGAATCCATGGCTACCTCGGCAAGAAGAGTTCGATCTACTGCAGTAGACCAACTCAAGCAAAAACGACCTCACCAGTGGTATCATTAATATAGAAGGACGTTTTGTTTGTCTCTTTTCGCGACAACAACTGCAGGGTCGGGGAATCAAGGACAGTGCGAGGAGGACATGGTCGGCGCAAATTGCAACTCGGGACTTGCAGTTGATGTTCCTTCCGTTCGTCCCTCGGCATGTGAAGCCAAGGCGCTGAGTCCGCCCGACGTCACCGGTCACGTGATTATTCAATATTGCTGAAGTTCTGATTTTACGAGACTGTGAGGACAGTTAGATTGAGAAAAAACCCCATGAGACCAAAAAATAGACGATGCGTATGGTGTAAATAAAAAATGTCAAATAAACAAAAACATTAAATATCCCTCGAACCGGAGTCGAGCCGGTGACCTTCCGGTAATTGATCCATTACAGCCGGACGCTCTGCCAACTGAGCTATCGAGGGGTTGTTATGATCAGACTAGCATAAATATGTACTATATGTCCAGAATTCCCCACGCCGACACACAGTTGTTACTGCCTTACCCCAAATTTTTTAAAACAGCCGCTGTATCAAATTCCTTTTATCTAAATATTTTCCAATAATTAGCGCCAATCAATTCATTCATTGACTGGTTCTCTTCACTAAATATTTTTGTACAAATCAACCTCGCCAACGCCATACATTATAGTACCAATCGGAAGAACAGTTCAAATGCAACGGTAGAATCATGCAAGTCTTAGCTTTTTATTGCGCCCCTTGTCTGCACCGGCGCCCTCATCCACATCCATCATGTCCTCGTCAGACGGAGCATCCTCGTCGATGAAATTGATCTCTTCGCTCATTTCGGATCCGTAATTCGATGGCTCATCGTCGTCACGGTCTGAGTCCGTGTCTACGCCTGCCCTCCTCTTGAGACCCTTCATTTTGCGCGTCTGCAGGTTGACGAGATCCTGCTTGCCGAGATGCACACGACCAATCTTGTCACCGATGGAGTCCATGGAGATATTCTTCTTCGTCCTGGGTTCTTCGTTAGGGCGCTTGCCCTGTTTCATGGCTTCTTTCATGACATTCGGGTCCGCCTCACGAACACGGCCGACCTTGAAGTCGAATTTGGGACCTATTTCTTCGAGCTCGACGCGGGGGAGCTTGTGCCCACTGCGCTTTGTGAGAGTCTTGTACCATCGCAGGTGTACAATGGGCGATAATCCTTGCTCGGCGGGTTCTTCGACAGAAACCATCATGAGGAACTGTAACCCTTCAACGTCGATCTTGTCGGTTTCCTCTCCTTTGAAAATATCCAACATTACGCTTTTAATCATGGCGTATGTTCCAGACGTGTTGTCCTCCCATACACTCCCTGCGAACAGGACCATGGGTTTCATTCCAATGCCGATGTTAAATTTCAAAGCATTGGGTGTAGGAATCGAGTCCCCTTCGGCACCAGGTAGTAATAAAAGTTCAAACATTTCCATAACTTTAGTATTGTAAATCCGGGCGAGCGTAATGCAATTCGGTCGCTTTTTGTTGCTACTGCCGAACACGACCATACCGCATTCGTTCTTGTCGGCCAAAAATTCCATGCTTTCCGTGCTCTCGAAAGGGCGAATATCGCCATTCTTTTTATGAAACAGGACAGAGTTGGGGTTTGTGAGGCCGTGGATTGTTTTCAGAACTGTGTTAAGTGCAACAGGACATTTTGAGCCATGGAGGAGAAGTGTGCGTTTCGGAGGTTCGATGAGCTTGGGCTCTTTCTTTTTAAGAAGTCGCGCTGTGCGCGGATTCTTTGGTTTTCTGTTTTAACTGTTCGTTAGCATGATTTTAGAATTTCTCATATTTATCGACAGCCACATGCCATTCGACGTTTGTGGCCAGCAAGGAATACTCTTCGGATGAGAGATTAATTGGAGAAAAAGAAGTACTTACACTTCCCTAAGCATTTTGACTACTCAAGTGTCAAGTGCTGTCAATTTTCGTTTTAGGAAATTATTGTGCAGTCTGTACATGTAAAGGCGGATAAAAAAATTTTGGAGAGAGAGTCTTGGCAAAGTTGGGCCCCTTATCGATAACCTTATCTCGAGCCCGATAAGCTCCACCGCTATCGCTATCGCCAAACTGTCAAATCGGCGTCAAAAGACCGTGGTTTTTTTAAAGGCGGTAGGGAAAAGACATAAGAGTTCCAATACACGGTTTGAAGATATTATTTATTGGATTTGATGGTACATGTAAGGGTACGCACAATGGGTCTCGCAAAATAGATGCTCCAATACCTGTACATCTACTTGGCGATACGCATATATATATTGCATACGACTTAACATTTGAACATTAAATACTAAAAAATTATTAGCTGACATCAATATTGAGTTGATTTAATGATAAAACGCTTCGAAATTTCATTCAATAATATGTATTGATATGGAGCTACGGGATCCAGCATCTTTAAATGCAATGTATCATTATTCTAGCAAACCATCGTTAATTTTTATCTTGATTTCGATGGACTATATGTACTAAACGGTCGCGACTATGATTATTATTGTCGTTATTTATTCTTTTGATTAGATATATTTTTTCAGATCTTATTAATTCTGCCAAACTTAGGGCAATGGGAGTTATGCTCGAACTATGCTAAGCTTTATCTTGATACACTTCTTGTTTCGGACACTCAGGCCACCCTACATACTATCAGGTCAGCCTAGACCGCAAATTAACACTCTGTAACGGTTCTGACGCAGTCTATCCATATTGAGAAGCTGATTTTAAAGTATCATGTGGTTTCTTTTACTGCTGATAGTGGCTCGTGAGCCCGATTTCAGTGTTACAGATTTATGAAGTACATATACCATGCACGGAGAAGATCAGGGACCAATTGCACAATCTAGTATTGCGGCAGATTTGTACCCCCTAGGTGGCCTTGATAATTTTTAAAACAAGTCTGATTCAAACTGCATAATTTAATTTAAATTTTTTTTTTTAGAAAGGCTCTCCCCTATATTAAAAGGCTGCCCCTAATGTAAATCACGTAACGCTCATGACGTATATCTTCAGAGTTGTAATACCTTGGAACTAGTGTCTAAGAGAATATTATTATGCGCCATAGGATGATCTCTATAGGGATTCTTGTTTTGCTAGCTGGATTTCAGGTACGTTTCTGGCATCTAAATTGGCAAAATCTGACATTTTACCAGGAAATTGTGGACGGCCATCACCATCCACACGCAAACGGATATAATCCATGGATGAGCGGGATTGGAGAAAACGGAAATGGAGAAGAGAATGGACACGGGAACCACATTAATGGTGCTGGTACAACGTCACAGTATTTACACCAAAGCCCTCGATAGAAAACACTCTAAACTAATGGAGCAAAGGTTAACAGCTGCAATCATCCGACCCATCAGTTCCGCTGAATCTCCAGGTGAAGATTATTTTCTGCTATTTGTTTTTATCGTGACTGACGGATGGTTAGAAGGGCTGGCTTGGATCACTGCGGCGATCTTCGGCACGATCAGAGAAAGTACAACCGTCGCCGAAAATCCTGGGACAGGAAGTGCGATGACTGTCACATCTGGAAAAACAACACCAGCCGTTGCAAAATCATCACCGATATCGACATCAAGTACCTCGTCAAGTCTCTCATCCGTAATAGCAACCACACCAGCTGT